>CM061914.1:185366680-185648013 GCA_031002005.1 Vandiemenella viatica | reverse complement strand
CCGAGCGAGACACTCGTTTGTAGATGCTCAGTGTTGTTGAAAAAGCCACCAATTGTATAGACCATCTGTCTCAGTACATCCCACTCATCATGTGTGAGAGTGACTTTATTGTACCCAACTTTTTCGAGTACAACTACTGGATTAAATTCCAGTTTAGGTGACAAACCAACAGTGATACGCTTGGTGTCACTGCTGTTTAACTTGTAGCATGTTGAAAACAGGAGAACCTCACTAGCCATAGTGAACTGGACTTGACGATCGCCGACCGGGAACTGAGGGCTAGCTGGCTGGTGTGATGGCCTTTATACTCCGGCAGTGACGTCAACACCCACTTCTGTATCAAACAGTATACATCTGAGAGGAAGTGGATTCGTGACCATCATACTCGATTTCCCGATTAATGGATGAACTAATCGTCCATTGTCTACTTAAACCAATGGGGCCATTTAAACTAAGACTTTAATTATATTTAAGTTACTTGGTAAAGGTGGAATTGGTATACGCAACACACGATGACCACTAGGAACTAAAGTGATAGACGAATCCATAGTTTTGTCGCCGCGATACAACTTGTCTGACGTCCGCATTCCAGAACAGGATTGCAGGCGAGCACACCTGTGTAAACACGCCCCGGGCGGCGGAAATTCCCCGCTAGCTGGGGGAGTAGAATGTCTGCGCCCAAAGAAATTAAGCCCTTGGGAGATGCTGCTCCCTAGCGGCCGGTTGAGGAACTAACGGTACAGCGCAAGCCCAACTTCTGCCGCCATCTGTGGGGCCGGCCAAAGAACTAACGTGTGACGTCATACGACCTTGGCCGCCATTGGTCCATTAGAATTTCCCGCCATCCAACTGTGACGTCACGCGGACGAGTGGAGTCTCTTTACGGTTGTCCAAAGAGCTTATCAGGCTTCAATCGGCTACTTCTTCCTACTAACAACATCGACAGTAGTTCCTCTGTGTTCCTTTTGATGTGGACTTGTCTTTGCGTTTCGGCTTTAGTTGGCGCGGCAGATGTTTCTTATTATAGGCTTCATTTATCGTTGAAACATGTGGTGGTAGTGAACTCTAGAGTTAAGTCTGGTGATAAGTATTTATTTTTTTATTATCTTCACAGTTCGTAATTAGGCGAGTGTGGGTCAGGTGCTATCGCAGCTCACACGTCACTGCCGATGCCCTTACCTGGCTGACGCGGCGTATTGTAGTTCACTGCCCTGCAGGCAGATAAGGGCCAAACCTCTTACCTTCTACACCAGGGGTGACCAACCCAAATGATCTTGCGGGCCATTATGGAAATGCATCATAACTCCGCGGACCGTTTATAAAATTATATATCTCCCTATTTGATTTAGACCAACTATATACATTTTTTTGGAGTTAATATAATTTAATTCCTCTGCGAACTCATAACTGTAAACTCAGAAATAAATTCACAAGATAGTTAATTAAAAATCAAAGTTACTTTTTTCGCATAACCTTGGGGAGAAAAAACCAAGGAGTCGACATACATTGTCTGGCATTTGCAAATGACTTTGTTATCCTTTCGGAAAGCTTAAAAAAATGCACAAACACAAATCAATCTCCTGGAATAAATAGCTAACAAAGCAGGTTTGCAAATCTCTGTGGAAAAAACAAAAATCATTACAAACATAAAAGATTCTCCAAAATTTTTAATGACACATATTGGCCGAATTGAAAAGGTAAGGAATTTCAAATATTTACGGGAAATAATTGAAAAAAAAATGGATTAGAAAAGTTTCAAATAGAAGAAATGATGCGCAAAATAGAAAGAGCGTATTGTATTTCTAAGAATGTTTACAACAAAAAGTGTCTGTCTAAAACCCTTAAGGGAAGACACTATAGTACAGTGGTGAAACCGGAATCTCTCTGTGCAAGTGAATGCCTGGTATTAAATTATAAACTGGATAAGCTTGAAGCATTGGAAAGGAGAATTATCAGTAAATCTTGGGTCCATTGAAAAATACAGTACAATGGAAGTTAAGAACGAATGAGGAAATATAGCATAACATTGAAAAAAATAACAGAATCAATCAGAAAAGCGAGAATATTTTATGGTATCGCATGGATGACACCAGGCTAACAAAAAACAAATATTCAAATATTTTTTGGAGAAAAAAATCAGCTATAACCTGGATTCAAGAGATTAAGAAAGATTTGAAGCAAAATAATACCAGTGAACAGGGCGCTATGGAAAGAGAAAATTTTCGAAAGCAGATTTCGAATATGGCAGGTTTCCAAAGTAGAGAGGAGAAGAAAACTGGTGAAAAATTGTCTCAAGAGAAAAAGATAAAACACAGTGCAATAATGAAGGAGTACTGGAAAGGAAGAAAGAAAAAACAACAGGAGAGGAATTGAAATGAGCACGTGGTCCCTAGCTGGCCATAACGAAAATAAAAAGAATAAAATCGAATATTATTTGAGTTAAACTGCAGTTATCTATTCTATTTAGTATGCATAAAATATTAATATCATTTTTCTTATTTTTGTAATTTTCTGTAAATACTAGGTGCATATTTTTGCCCTTTATGGGTCGAATTCCGAAAAATTCCTTTCTTGAAATATGATTCGACCAAAGCGGACACCTTAATCTCTAAAATAATACCTCATTTCTCAATTTTGGTTAAATGTCAAGGAAGATAAAGAGCTCGTGACGAAAAATACGTTATGGAAATAATGATACTCACCTTTTAAGGGTCAAATTCGAAAAAATTACTTTATTAAGAGATGATACGACCAAAGCGGATACCTTAATCTTTAAAATTATACCTCATTTATCAATTTCAGTTAGGTATTGAGGGAGATAAATGGTTCATGGCACAATAAACCTTTAAGGGTCAAATTTTGAAAAATTACTTTCTTAAAATATGATTTGACCGAAGAGGATACCTTAACCTTTAAAATTATTCCTCATTTATCGATTTCGGTCAGGTGTGAAGGGAGATAATGGCTTGTGATAAAAAAAATAGCTTTTAGAAATAATATACATGATAAGCATACTGTCAAAAGCTCTTCAAAACAGAATTGAACCAGTAATAGACAAATAAATTGGAGAATACCAAGGTGGGTTCAGAAAAGGACGATCCTGTGTAGAACAGATTCTAAATCTGAAAACTGTAATACGAGACAGGGTTACAAAGAACAAAAACTATGTTATAGTTTATGTGGACTTCAAGAAAGCCAACGACTCAGTAGATAGTGTCTCATTACTGAACATTTTACAGGAATTTGGTGTTGACTCAAAATCGGTCAACATAATCAGGCAGACCCTCACTGAACAAATTCAAAAGGGAAATTTATGGGAGAGATCTCAGAGGAATTTAAAATAAAAACTGGTGTCAGACAGTGAGATAGGCTTTCCTTAATTCTTTTCAATTGCGTTTTGGAGAAGGTAATAAGAGTATGGGAAGAGAAACTCAAGGAGAGGGGAATTCACCATGAGATAAGATTAGTTTCGAAGCAGAAAGGGGTTGGGATAAACTGTTTGGCCTTCGCTGATGACATAGTAGTTCTTCCTGAAAGTATAGAAATCGCACTTGAACAAATCAACCTTCTGAACGATATAGCAGGAAAAGTTGGACTTCAGATCTCTTTTGAGAAGACTAAATTCTTGACCTATATTAAGTACTCACCCACAGTACTAAACACAGAGTACGGAAAAATTAACAAGGTCAATAAATTTAAATATCTAGGCGAAGTAATTCAGATTAATTGGCTTGATAAGGAAGCAAATATATCAAGAGCAAGAAAACTAGAACTAGCATACCAATTGACTAAAAATACATACAATAAGAAGAATCTATCAAGAAAAACTAAAATCAAACACTGCAACACAGTAATCAAGCCAGAAGACTGTATGCCTCAGACTGTTCTTTATGAACACTGGAGAAATAGAATAGATAGAGAAAAGGGAAAGGAAAATCTTGAGAAAAATTTGGGGACTACTAAAAACTGAAAATGGTGAGTTTAGACACCAGCGGAATAAAGACCTATACAAAGAAAAAGAAATTGAAAGGATGTTAGACACGATCAGAAAGAGGAGAATCAGTTTCTTTGGTCACATAATCACAATGGATAACAATAGACTTACAAAAAGAATTTTCAGTCATATTTACAAGAGTAAGAAGGGCAACCAGTGGATCCAAATAGTAAAGATAGATATGATTGAGATCGGAATAACAGAAGATTCAATACAAGATAGAGCAACTTTCAGGAGATTGATCCAAAATTTCAAGGGTTTCCAGGAGAAGAGGAAATGTAGTAACATATGGACGGAAGAAAGGAGGAAACATCAAAGTGAGAGGATGAAGAACTATTGGAAGTCAAGAAGAGAAGCATCGAAATGAATGCACGGAATTACTTTTCGTGGTCCTTAAATGGCCGATACTGAAGAGAAGAGATACATAATAAGCAGCTATAAGTGTATGTGATTTCATCGACACAGTAAAAGAGTTGTTACTGAGTGGGTACCGTTTGTCTCAGTGCAGAGAAACAGAACCGGTTGCAGAGACGGCTGTCGGGCTACCTCTCAGTGTGGGGCGGGAGGGAAGTTATTTGCGGTGAGGGTGGCGACCCTGGGTCCCTCGGGTCGGCGCCAGATGTCGTCCGGATAAAGGCCTGCAGCTCGCCTTTCCTCCTGTCCCAGTGTGTTGAGAGGGCTCAGATTAGCCACAATGTTACTAAATGTTGTACAACCTATATGATTATTTCTGTTTAGTGGTAGAAAAAAAATAAAGTCAAACTATCCTTAGTTCTACATTAATTTCACAGAAAACAAAAATCTTTTTTGTGATTGTTGTCAGTGAGATCGTGTTTTCTCTCTTTGTTGTAGAACCTATATGATTATTTCTGTTGTCAGTGAAGATCGTTTTTTACTCTTTTTTTTCTACAACCGATATGATTATTCCTGAATAGTGGTACATAATAAAGTAATAAAGCTATCCTGAGTTCTACGTTAGTTTCATAGAAAACATATTTTTTGTCATTGTTGTCAATGAAGATCGTTTTTCTCTCTTTTTTCTACAACCGATGTGATTATTTCTGTGCAGTGGCAAAGAAAATAAAATCATGAGTGTTTTAAATATTGTTTCACGCAATAGAACTGTATAAGTGAAGTTGAAATGAAATAAAAACAAAGCTCAGTGATAAAAATTGACAAATTGCAGATTCCATCCAACCCGCGCCCCCCAAACTGTAAACAGGAAAAATCTAGCGGTAAGGCTTGGGGTCAAATTATGTTTATTTTCAGAAATCATGAAGCCTAAGTTTTTCTTTGACATCAGCTTTATTTGCATCGTTTTACGGCGTGAAATATTCAAAACGAAATGCGTCATACACAATATAGCGCATTTTATTTTTCAGAAATCATTATTTGGCTTTGTTGCCAAAAAAATTGTTTTATTTCGTTTTAAAAAGAAATACTTATGGTGTTTTACATTATTGTATCTTCTTCCTCTCCATACTTGTGTGTCTTCAACATATTTTAAACGAAATTCGTAACATCCAAGAGAATTTATTTCACATAGTAAAACTATGTAAATGAATTTGAAATGAAATAAAATCTAACGCTCAATTTGTGAAAATAAAAATATTTGGCAGAATACAGATTCGCAACAATTACTCGCAAATTATGGCCCTGATACCTTACCGCTATACTGCCACTCTAAGACACAAAACAACAATTCCAGTATTTCAACACAATTGATTTTTTATTTATGTTTTGTGTTTTTTGTTTGCATGCAAATATAAAAAATACTTGGGACCATTTTAAGAAATGACAGATATATTGGGCGAATGTCCTGAAACTTATACTTGGTAAGTCGATATCCGTTAATGACTTGTCTGATTGTCAACTAGTTTAATTGCGATAGTGGTCTTGCTCCGGTGGAGATTCCCCTACTCACCCACTTTTTTCCCTTTCCTTTTCAAACCTACTTTTTTCCCTGAACTAATTTCAACTTCATATTCTGTTAGCGTTTTTACTAAATTATTCATCATTTTTTCTTGGTAATTTATTCCAACCCCTGACCCCATTACCTACGAAAGAAAATCTTCCCACACCTTTAAACCTGCCAATTTGTTGTCAAGCTCACCTTTTCCGTTTCTTGCTCCTCTCATAATTCTTCCACCAATATCTGTCCACGCGTAATCACCAATATATTCCTTGTACACTCCCATGATCCTCTTCACCCTCCTCCAGTCTTCCAATGAATCTCTTTTTTTATATATATCTGCTTAACGTCTCTTAACAGCGAGATCTTTAGAGACGGGAAAGGATGGGGGGCAAGGAATGGGAAGAAATTCGGCCATGGTCTTTTGAAGGAAGCATCCCGGCATTTGCCTGGAGTGATTTGGGAAACCATGGAAAACCCAAATCTGGATGCCCGGACGGGGATTCGAACCGGCGTACTCCCGAATGCGAGGCCAGAACGCTAACCGTTACACCACCACGCACTAGGTCCAATGAATCTCATAAGCTCGACTGTGGACGTTTGGGTCATATTGTGTACCGCAAGTTGGCACACGCTAATAGATATCTGCACAACATATCGCACCAGCACCTGGCAAAGAGATCACTGAACTTAAGAACGAGGACAGTATGGGACTCGGAAAGTCTGATGTAAAAAGTGCAACTTATTACAAGAATATTCCGAGCCAACGCCTATAATGAACCTGACATCAGAGGGGTTTTAAAAACCAATAAACCCATCAAAAACGTGAACGTATCCTTTGATAGAAATGGACAAAGGAAATTCGCCTGTCTCCCATACATACAAGATACCACAGTACGGATTGGGAAACTGTTAAAGCGGGTGAAGGTCGGAACAGTGTATAAGGCTTACTGCAAACTTGGACAATCATTAACCAGGGTAAAAGACAGATTATGCACACACCAGCTTACAGGTCTTTATGGGGGATTCTGCGACAACCGTAGCGCCGCAATTTGATGATGAATTCTTATGTAACTCGACGAGACAAATTGAAAATAAAGAATAAATTATTTTAAAATCTCGCTTAGTTCTCGAGATATAGTATCTCAAAACTGAAATGGTTAGCTTGAAATGCGGCTTGGATCCAAAATAAAAATTTCGCCATAGCGAAATTTTATGATGAATTCGCATGTTACTTGACCTCACAATCGAAAATAAAGAATAAATTGTTTTGATATCTCGCTTAGTTCTCGAGATATTGCATCTCAAAAGTGAGGAAGGAAGGGTGAGATCCGACCTGGACCAGAAAAGAAAAATCAAAACCACTGTGTGTACACGGTGTAAATTCACTATAGGTGTTTATTTTCTTCCTAGTGGTTGTTGAAATACAGCCTGGAGAAGAAAAAATGTCATCAAAAGCACAAAAACTGATTTTTGGCATGCTATATCTCGAAAACCAAGCGAAATATCAAAAAACAAAAAATTCGATTTGTTTCGCCGTGTTCTATAAGAATTCGTCATCAGATTCTGGCGCCACGATAGTGATAGAACTGCCTGTTTATGAAATCCCCTGCAGCTGTGGCGGTGTTTACATCGGTGAGACAGGTCGCACAGTGGCGGAGAGACTTAAAGAACATATCCGCCACTACAAATATAACAACAGCGACAAATCCGCCATGCCATTAACACCGGTCACGAAATAAAATTTCAAGACACGAGGCTACAGTGGAGAGAAGACCAGCGGTGGCCTCGACGTGTGAAAGAGGCAGCAGAAATCTTAAGGAATACCAACAACATCAACGAAGATAGCGGCCTTTTCCTCTGCGATGCTTGGCGCTCGCTGCTATGTCAACATAAACAGTATCTCTGACGAAGGCTGCAGGATGGCACCCGAAAACTTAGACTGCCAAACAAATAACGCAGCATTCCCGCAAAATCCAATTGTTATTAATAATGATTCTGTTTACGAACTTATTGTTTTTGAAAACTATTTTTTCAGTAATCGACCCTGAAACTCATCGCTGACGTTGGTTTGTCAGCACAGTGGCAGAGAATATAGTTGTCAGTAAGGTTCTGACCCCGCAATGCGGATGCTGTACAGGACAGAAATCGAAAGAAAAAAAAAATCTGCTGTGCCAATAATTCCGCAGCGTTTGCAAAGGGGACATTAAATGATATTGCTTCGTGCGGCAAATATAATTACTGCCGAGTGTGTCCAATTCACGACAGCTAATTATGGCGAGCGGTTCAGCCGTTTTTTGCTAAAAATTGGATAAAAAGTGATGAGTCGTGGCTAATTATTCCATTGTGATGTGGCCATCTGTTCTCGATTTTTTTTTTTTAGAAAAATTGATAAAATGTTCTCATCGATAGACGTGCAATTACGGTCAATCTTGACGCCGTAGGCAAAGTGATTTACGCCAATTTCCGACCGGTATGAAGTGAGAGGGCTGTATTTTTAGTGAGCGATTGGTCACAGCTGCTCTCGACATTACATCTAACGATTCGGACGTCAACGTCGTTTACTGGGGAGCGGAACAAAACATTTAAAAAAAAAAAAAAAATAGCTTAGCTCAGATTTATTATTTGCGCTCAGGTCTGAGTCCCTACATTACCATCAAAGCAGAATACTCTGATTTATTCGTTCGAGCTTCTACATTCGGTTTTACACGTCACCAAAGCTGTAGTACTGCCCTTAGACCAAGGGTGATCAACCCAAATGATCTTTCGGACCACTTTGGAAATGCAGCATAATTCCGCGGTGTAACAGCCATAAAATCTAAAATTAAATGTAACGGTATTTTATGAATCATTTGTAGTAAACTAAAGTTTGGTTGAATATGATCTGGTAGGTTTGTTTTGAAATTTCCTGTAAACCAATGTATATAGACTTTGTTTTATGAAAATAAATTATTTAAAGGCCATTTAATATGTCTAAGAACAGAATTATGCGAGAGAATTGCTTAAATGTTTGTAATTCCAAGTATTAATGCAAGTTACGATGTCTAAAGGGCAATTTACTACAGTTTAGAATGATTTCTGTAAATAATTTTGTGTTTAAGTATCTTTAATTTCCATTTCTGACCATTTTGTATTAATTGTAAATGATTTGGTATTAATTCTGATTGTTTTTAATATGTTTCAATTATTTAAGTATTGTTAATGTTCGAGAAATATGTGGAGGAAGCTTTTGAAGTGTTCTAGAAATTTTGATGAAGCTTATATAAAGCAAACATCCGAGACAGAGAAACAGTTGTTTTTTCGGCAAAGTTTAAACAGACTCAATTTACGACGGCCAAGGACTGTATTGTCTGTGGAAGAAGTGTTGTATACAATCGCTGGATTGTAAGAATGCATGTAACCAGTATCTTTGACGATGTTTTTAAATTGAAACGTATCGTGAACTACTTAACTATCGTATTAATTAAACCACGAAGAATATATCAGCTGGCCGCATATAAAATTTATTTGTTTATTTATTTTATCGTTCAGCCCCCTAAGCAGCGCGTGGAACCATTAATTTACATTGTCCTTCTTATTCTTCTTGCTGTTTTTCTTATCTTCCTAAAATCTCCTCATCCTTTCGCTGTGGGCTTGACGTCTCTCTTGTGTCCATGCATTTCTGAGTTTCACATTTTCTTCTGTTAGGATCTTGGTGACAAATTTACTAGTGATTAATTGTCTATATATGCTGCGTGCGGATGTCAGTGGGCCTAGGTTGACTTCTGCAAGGTTCTGCTGGGTTTCTATAACCCAGCGTGCTTTGGTTTGTCGGGGTCCGTTGACGATGTGGAAAATTTTCTTGTTCAGTCGTGAGTCATCCATTCGTGCTGTATGTCCGTAGTATTTCCTGCATCTTTTCCGTGCGAGTGAGGTGAATCGTTAAGTCAGTGAACACAGTTATTCTGAGCTTTATCGCATCGAGATGCTATCTTTTTTTTCTTTTTTTTTGTAACTGCTTTCGTCTCTTTTTAACATCGAGGTCTTTTAGAGACGGGAAAGGATAGGGGGCAAGGATGGGGCAAGGAATGGGAAGGAATTCGGCCATGGCCTTTTGAAGGAAGCATCCCGGCATTTGACTGGAGTGATTTGGGGAAACCATGGAAAACCCAAATCTGGATGCTCGGACGGGGATTCAGACCGCCGTCCTCCCGAATGCGAGGCGAGAATGCTAACCGTTACACCGCCCCGCTCGGTGAGAGATGCTATCTTGAATCTTGGAGCTGAATATTTTTCTCACTGTTAGTTTTTCTATTTTTGTGATGAATCTCGTGGGCCAGAAGAATATTCAAGGTGGGTGGCGGGTTGGCCACCCCTGCCTTAGACTATAGTAAATGAAGAATAGGCTACGTAGCGACAGGATTAATATGTTTTTTTTTAAAAAAAAAAATGCGATATTAGCTGTAGAACATAACTGAATACTTCGTCACAATATCCACGATTTAAACATTCTCTAAAACGTTTTCGCCCCTGAATTTGTAGTAAGTTCGGGAATAGCTTTCTCATTGCATGATTCGTATATGATTTGGCACAAATATTTTGTGCTTCTGTAGAAAACATGATGTCTGTATGAACTTATGAACAGGTATGAACAGGTATATCAGTTCCGGACGGTCAAAGATAATGCAATGTTACGATGCAACTGAGTTTTAAGAAAGTGTTTGCCTGCACAATCTAGAAGAATTTGTTATAATGCTGCATTAATGTTATATATACTTATTACGAATCGATGAAATACTTATTTATGTTCCGGTCAAATACACAACATGGATCAACGTTGACAGGTGCGATCTTGTGAAAATTTTGCCGAAAATAAAAGGTATATCAGAGCGAGGAATTGAAATAGGCAAAAATTTGAATGAAGTTAATGAAAATGACATTTTAGAGAATCTGTTGAAGTATTTATTCCAGTTTAATCTATCGCCAAGAAATGTCTTTCACGTTTGCTTTACTTTTTTAAAACAAATAGATTTAATTTGGTTAGTTTATACAATTGGTAGTATTTAATTTGCAATGAAACTTTTGTTTCCTTCCTTCAAAGTTTGATTTTCTGTGCCTTTATGATTTGTACTAAATTGTGGTTTTAAACATATATTAGTATCATGAGCAACAACTCTTGTTTTACATTACTGTCTAATATGTGTGTAGTATCACTTGTATTTACAAACAACAGAAGATGACCAAGAATTGTTCCCTGGCGAAAATGGGGTCCAGCTATTAATCAAAGTTTCCTTTGCAAATAATTATTCCGGTTTGATTACAGTGTTATGGTGTGTTAATTTTGCATTTCGGGATATTGACTTTTTGTTGTATCTGTTCCAGGTGATTCTGTAAGCTTTTTGTAATTTAGATATTATCTCATTGTTTGCTTTACGATGAATAATCTCTCCCAGATACTTGAATTTAGATACTTGAGAGATAATGTAACCAGAAACATTGTGAATAAAAGGATAACAATTAAATCACACCTTTAGTTTTTATTTTATATGAACAAATTAATTTTACTGCTTTCTTGTTGGGAGAAACGAGATCGCTCATTAGGGATAGAATATCATGTATGTGTAGACCGTCTTCTAGTTTGTTTAGTAACATTCTTTGGCGCTGGGCAGCATACCTGTCCGTAATCGATTGTTGGTTGGTCGCCTGCATTATAGCCTGGAAGGGTGCGGGTTATTGTGTGTTTCAAGCCACTTGGAGAAGGTTGTATACCGCGGGCAAATGTTCTTCGTACACAAGCTAAAATAGATTGTTTATTTATTTGTTTATTTGTCGTATGGCAAGCAACTAATACAATAATAAATAAATACAATGACAAGAACGTTGGTAGCGTTCACAAGCTGATATCTAATTCTTCCAGCCATTCTAAGAAGGAACTTGTAGCTCCAAAAACATCTTCATATGGTCCATCATACTTCCGTAGAGGGCATTCCCTGATAATATGCTCCACACTCTGGGAAGGAGCACCGCAGTCACATGCAGGAGAATCCTGAAGACCCCACTTATACAGCATGGCGTTGCATTTCGCATGGCCTGTTCTTAGGCGATTTAGTTTGACCCACTGGTCTCTATTTAGATGGAATCCTGGAAGTCCAGTTGTGGGATCTTTAATATCTGAATGTTTTACAGATGTGGAGTTCCAGCTTTGTCGCCATTTTTCCATGACATCAAAGTCAAATACATCTTGCCATACCGGATTTCTTGATTTAAGACGAGTGGGTGGTAAGTTATTTAGAACCTCGTGGATTGGGAGATCCTGTGGATGATCAGGATGGTGTAGTTTTATCCACTCACGTGCCGTTGCTTCTTGGCGTCTTATCTCTGGAGGTGGTATTTTGCTGATCAGGTGCAACCAGGGGACTGGGGTGGATTTTAGGGTGCCAGTTATTACTCTCATACACTCATTCAAGTGGACGTCGATTTTTCTAGTATGAGTACTACGTTGCCACACTGGAGCACAGTACTCAGCAACAGGGTAAACCATGGTGAGAGCGGTTGTCCGTAGTGTGTTCGCATCAGCTCCCCATGAAGTACCAGCTAGCTTCTTCATGATGTTGTTTCGTGTTTTCAGTTTTTGACTTGTGTTTTCGAGGTGTTTTTTGAATGTTAAGGAGCGGTCTAAGGTGATGCCAAGATACTTAGGATGGAAATTATGTTTCACCCTCTGGTGGCAGAAGTTCACTTTGAGCTGCTGATGTGCTATTCTATTGCTCAAGTGGAATGCGCATACTTCTGTTTTCATTGGGTTCGGACAAAGTCTCCACTTTCTATAATATGTGTTCAAGGTTTCTAAGTCGTTAGAGAGAATGCTCTCACCTTTCTCTAATGTGGCAGTTTGGACGGCGATAGCTAAGTCGTCAGCGTAGCAGAATTTATTGCCGGTTGTTTCTGGCATGTCACTGGTGTACAAGTTGAAGAGCAATGGAGCTAGTACTGACCCTTGAGGTAATCCATTTTTTATTGTAAATGACTTACTTGTCTTATGTCCGACGGTAACCTTAAAATATCTGTTGGTCAGCATATTCCTCAGGAGTGATGTTAGTTTCCTGCAGGGTATATGTTTTTTAAGTTTAAGTAGGAGTCCATCCAGCCAAACTGTATCATATGCCGCTGTTAAATCGACAAAGGCTACTGATGTTTTTAACTTCTTCTGAAATCCAGCCTCAATGTATGATGTCAGTGCTAATACTTGCTCACAACAGCTCCGTTTTAGTCTGAAACCTGCCTGATATGTTGGTGTTATGATATTTATTATTCCTTGTATACGGTTAAGGATGAGGCGTTCTAGAAGCTTATGGCAAACACTGAGTAGAGCAATAGGTCGATAGCTTGAAGCATCATCTGCTGGTTTGCCTGGTTTGAGGATCGTCAAGGTGTGAGCCATCTTAAATTCTGGGGGGACTATCCCAGTGTCCAGGATATCACTGAAGAAGTTCTTGAGCCAAGTTCTTCCCTGCTTGCCGAGATATCTTATAAATTCTGGCAAAATGCCATCTAACCCTGCAGCCTTCCTCATTTTTAGCATTTTGATGGCTTTCTCAACTTCTTCATGACTAAATGGATTAGAAAGGATAGGATTATTTCTAAGGTTGTTATCCATTTCAATCATCTCTTTCTCCATCTGTTTCTTCATGGCAGGATCTATTGGGACTTTGTCAGCTCTTGTTTTTATGTGCAATGCCATTTCAGCTGGTGTAATTCCTGGCTCCTCTTTGCACATGTTTGAGGCTGCACCCAGTTTTCTAAGGAGAGTCCATGCATTTCTACTGGAGTGAGTAAAGCTCATTTGAGAAGTTAGCTCTTTCCATTTCTGTTTCCTCCCTTCATTCAGTTTTTCTAATATTCTTTTTCCTGTTTCAGGGTCACCAGTTTTTTGAAAATTTTCATATAAAGTTTGCGTAGATTTGTCCCAGCATGGAATGTATTGTTTCCTGTACCCTCGAGGGATGTTTCGTTTAGCTGCAGCAATAACAATACCTACAAATCTCTTGTAGTTTTTCACTTTTGGGGGTATCCATCGCAGGTTATTATCTACCTCGGAGCTATAATTGTCCCAGTTTGCCCTCTTTAAATTCCATCTTGGTTTATGAATTGATCTGATAACAGGTATTGTGATACCAACACTGATTAGTGTGGGCCTGTGTTGGCTTCTGGGAAAATGCTGAAGGACTTTCCTTGTGTGGTCTAAAGGTTTTCTTTCATCTGTGGAAACAAAGACCAGATCAGGATTGGTGTCAGATTGCCATCTAGCAGAGTGGAATGTTTTCTTTTCTTTAGCATCATAGCTGAGATACAGGTCTTGATTTTCGCACCACACAGTGAGTTTCTCACCGTTTTCGTCAGAATTTGGGTAGCCCCAGGATGTATGTCGGCTGTTAAAGTCTCCTACATATATGCAAGGTTTTGGTAGTGAGGGCAGTGGTGGAGTTGGTCAGTTGGAAAGAGGTGGTTTGTAAACTGATGCAATAGTTAAGTTGTTGAGTTCGGCAGTAATTACTTCTATTTCACTGACTTTTTGACAGCTCACTTCCGAGATGTTGCAAATGTTACTTTTGGCATACATGGCTGATCCGTGTATAGGAGAGGGAATTCTCGATATCATTCTGTATCCTGCAATCTTGCCCCTGCTTTCCAAATCTTTTTCAGTCATGTGGGTCTCTTGAACAGCTAAGATGTCGATTTTGAGGTCAGTAGCTAGTTTGCTAAGGTATTCACATTTAGCAATTGTTAATCCTTCTGCATTTATTTGAAGAATCTGAGCGCTGTGTCCAAACGTTCTGGTCAGTTGGCTCTGACAAGTGCCGTTGTTCAATTTCATCTTCAGATTTTTCATCTTCTGATGTTGCTTTGTGTGACCGTGAGAGATACGGGATCTAGTTCGTTCGCCTATTGTGTAGATTATCAGCCGTCCTGCATCAGCAGTCCGTTGTCCAGGGTACATACGAGGAGGTTATCTACACGTCGTACCCCAAATAGATTGTGAAATGTACGAAAAACTTGTTTCAGTGTTACATAAGAGCCTTAGATGTTGTTTCAATGACCGTTATTAATCCAATTTAATAATATTTCAACAATAACAGTGAGCTTTTTCATATACAGACTGCCAAAATACCTCTAAATTTTTTTCGTCAGAACGTAAGGGCTTGCGAGTGTTGAAAGAGGGGAATTTGGATCGATTTCTTCTAAATGCCGTCATGAAATGTCAGGATAGCTTACATATGGCGATTACAGCCAGGAAACCCCACACTGCTATTGAATTTTGTGTATCGCCCTTTCGATTTAAATGGGTTGGTACAGCTAACACTTAGAAATATTTGTAGAAATTTCATTTTCTCCAAATCTATTAAAATTTGAGTGTTCAAATTTCTTAGTTCCATAGAACTGTTATAGTTATATATTAAAAATTGATTTTTAAAACAAAAATTTTATTTAACAATATGTTAATGTGCCATCCAAACTGACAGTAAGAAATACGTCACTTTAAGGTCTTTAATGATATAAAGGATAATATTTGAAATTTTGCTGAAATCTTTTTTTAATCTTGTAAACTAACTTCTAGGCAATTAGTTATACCAATAATATAACACATTTAACTTTATATTTGTTTTTAATAAAAAAAAATTCAAGAAATTAAAATTCTCGCTTTTTTTGTTTCAACATAGAGGCATATTTTACATTTGTGAAATGCTGCTATAACAGTAATGGGAGGGACTGTGGTAATTAGTATGTAGAAAATGTCCTGCAAATCTGAAAAGATCTATGAATGTAAAAAAGTTATCTTTAAAATCAATTAATGAATTGCTGTTTTGAGATATTTAAGGTTAAAGATTTGGTTTAGCTTCAAGTGCAGTAAGATTTAAGTGGCTGTCAATCGTGCAGGACTTCGCTTAGTCACGCATAACGCCCACACTGTCAAAGATATTTATATAATTTTTTCACCAATACGAAGTCAAAAGTAAAAACTATTTTTGTGAATCGAAAAAAAAAATTATTTGATACCTGATAACTGTACCTACCCCTTTCAAGTCACAGCTGTGGACTGGTTATCACGATTGTCATAAAGACTCCTAAATCAGGTTATTCCGATATATGCCGGACAGAGGCTTGAGCGGTCCCAGCACTGTACAACGCTAATGCTGCTTTATCGCCCAGCACTATTTCTCCCTTCCCTTTTTTACGGCCTGTGTACAACCGCACACGTGACAGTAATGGTCGAAATGAAGGAGTGAAAATGTGAAAACAAAGGCGCGGATAGTCGAGCTGTGGGCGGGGAGGGGGGGGGGGAAGAACACAACACGGGTAAATGGTATAAGGACAATAATAAAAATTATTTATGATATAGAGTCGGAGGAGGCAGGGTGCGAGAATTCGAGGGGGGTAAAAAAGAGGAAGCGCCGCGGACCGCGAGGATATAGGGAGGCACGAAGAAAACGGCGTGCAGTGGGGCGTGATTAATATTTACTGCGCGGCACACCGTGTCCGAAACAAAAGCCGCTCGGGGAGGTGGCGACCGTGTCTACAGCACGGCTCTCCAGTAGACGCACGACCAGGAATAAACTAGGAGGTGCCACGCAGCCCAAACAGCTCCCACCTCTGTAGCAATCGCCACAGTCAAGTTGGATTCGCCTCTGATCAACCACTCCCCGATCAGTTTTCACCGAAGATACGTGATCATAGGATCAGAGAAATTACGTTCTGCCCTCACTTAGTGCTAGTAATGAGCAGGAATCAGTGATACAAGTGAAACATGTAGTTGATAGAATAGGCACATAGAAATACACTTGAAATAAATGAAAAATACTGCACAAAATAGCTCGCATGAATCAAAATCCTTACTAATATAATCCTGTCACTCGGGACGCTCTTTCTAAGCCAGCAGAAGGGTATAAATGCATCAGCCTTTACCTAAAGAATTCTTCATGCCATCTGGTGGCGTGATCCATCCTGAGACTCGGCGATAGACTGCCTGAGGGAACTGCTCGAGACTGCCCTCTCTGGCGTAGAAGCGTGGTGGGAGAAGTCACGTGAAGTTAGTAGTATTCGCTTAAAACATCTTACTAAGGGCTTTTTGAGTTTACCATGGTAGGGAGTCCTCTTCTCATGGGAAGAGAACCTGTTAACCTTGGACTATGTACGCTACGTCGGGTGAAATTAAATTACATGGCTGTAGCTTGAAAAAAATTATCCCGAGTAAAAAGTACAATATCCTATAGCTAAAATCCCTCAATATACTACACCTCTAACCAGAGACATGTAATACCAAATGACCCGTGAAAGTATTTCGCGAGTGACATACGATGAGTGGCGATGCTGGTGGTTTGTAATTGGATGAAAGAAGAACCGGCACACTTGTAGCAGCTTTGTTTATTTGTCAACTTAAACAGGTACCTTACAAGGACTTACAAAACAATTAGAAATCATGTAATGTTTTCCTACCAGAAGTAAAGACGTCGTGAAAGCTCCTTACTTTAGAAAAGACAGATAGTTTATGAAAATCTTTGTAATTTGTGGTGCCTCTATCTAGCGGTAATATGATCGCTCGTTTCCGACGCCAGCGAAACCTAGCGGCTTGTCTCACGACTATCGCATATCCGTGACGTTTATTGTTCATAATTTTACCATTTACTGGTTGAAAAGAAATCTTCGCGAGGTTTCTGCCGGATGATATCTTTATTAAACATCATTTCTTTAATATACAATGTTTCGGCAACAACCTCTGCTGCCTTCGTCAGGTAAGCTGTCATAACAAATTTAAGACTGAGTCTGCCTCGCGAGCGAGTCCCGGCTTCTATATTAAAGAAATTATGTTTCATAAAGATATCATCCGGCAGAAAACCCGCGAAGATTTTGTTTCATTTATACGCCCGGAAAAACTGAATTTTCACATTTACGGGTTGCATTTCGAAAAATATCTTTCTTAATTAATGATGTTACCAACGCAGAGAACTTAATCTTTAAAGTGGTACCTATTTTATTGATTTTGGTCAAGTATAGAGGTATTTTTTTTTTTACTTTTTTTTTTTTTTGCTTATTGCTTTACGCCTCGTCGATGTCCAGGCAATTAGAGGCGTGAAAGGACTGTCTACAAGGAACGGGAAAGAAGTCGGCCGTGACCTTTTGAAGGAAGCATCGCGGTGATTTGGGAAAACCGTGGAAAATCCAAATCTTGGGATTGGAACCCGCGTCCTCCCGAATGTGAGGCCCGCGCGTTTAGTTTAATCACTCACCCCCACTAGGCTCGGTAAGTATGAAGGGAGAAATACCCTCGCTAAAAACAAAAACTAAAAAAACAAACAAACAAAGAGTTAGATACTGTTAAGTTACAACGTGTCGTCAAGGGTGTAGAATAGTTCCAGTCTTTAGGGTCAAAGATTATAACAGGTTCACCTGAGCTGACCAAATACGAACTTGTTCTGTCTTTCATCATTAGGGTGAATAAAATCTCTTGAGCTTAAAGAACTAATGAGTATTAATACACGTATTAAACAGGGACGGGGATGATCGCGCTATCGTATACTTGTTTCAAAAGTAGTAGACTCGAATTTTCTGAAATACGAATTTGACCTTAAAAGTTCACTCTGAAAATTTCGAAGAATTCCTGTTTCTTTCGAAAGCATCACGTTCTTTTTAATTGACGCTTGGCAAACATTCATAATGTAATCTTTGGTCGTAGTGTCTGTAACGGCCAGAGAACTTAATACAAAATACATATTGTTAAACAGTTAAACAACTCTGAAGAAACAAATTGCCAAAATACTCCAGTCGGTAACACATTTGGTCTGATTTCCTATTTAAATAACATAATTACTCGCGTACAGCGAATATGAACAAAGACCATTATCAAAAGTGGTAAGTAAAATATGTAAAGATAAATAAACTGTAGCCTAATTAATAAACTTTGGTCAAGCAGCAACACTAGCGAAAATTTCAATTAAATAGAAATTTAGCCTGGGCCGTAATAATAAATGGCAGACACCATGAATAATTTAAGTTTTTTACTGTTTTTTTATGTTGATTTCACTAGAAACGTGTTACTGAAAAGCATTTCCACGTTTTTTCTGCCACAAAATTTATCTAAATATGAAATGCTACGAAAAGCAAACTTAATTAATGTATTATGGCAATTAATTTGTTAGCATACGCTTACCTATTGAATTATAGACTTAACGTTGACTTTCTTGTAATAATATCTCTGGTCGCTGTTGATTTGTGAGTGAAGGCTGGTGCGCGACGTCACCGTTCTCCAGCCAATCGCTTTCGAGGTGAGTGTGTGATTGAGTGAGTGAGTTAGTGACCTTATGAATTTATATAGTACACTAGCCTCAAACCCCCTCAAAAATGCGGTTTTAACGGAGTGTTCTGGCAATTAATTTCTTTGCAGTTGATTAACTAAATAGAATTGTTACAAAATAAAGTTCGTTGTAATTTTTCGTATCTTGTGCTGTAGCAAAAGCATCCATTGTCAACTTTGTCCAGGTTTAATTTCAGCCTAACCAAAATCTCTGATAATATTGCCGCTAGAAAAGCAAAACTTCAATCACACGCAAATTAATATATTCCTTGTATTGCATGTCAATCTCATCATGCATCGCGATATAAACTTGATCCAAAATCTTCACGTGTTCAGGCCACAGGAAGTCGAACAACAGAAATGACGCCATGTAACGCATTGCTGATATTCTGGAATGCAGTATTGAAGAATTAGAAAAAAAAAAAAAAAAATCACTCTCTGAGGTCTCAAAATTTAAGAGAGACGTAGGTCTGCCGCCAGCGAGTTATAAGCTCCTTCCGAATGTCTTTTTGAAGTTCATAGTATGCGCCTGCCATTACAACAAAAGCTGCAGTAGCTGAGTTGACCATATCGCTCAAATATTTGAACCAACAAATCACTCCACTCAAGGAAACTGGAAAACACTGTATCTGATTCTCTGAACAAACTTGAACTGTAGTCTTGCACTCGAGACCTCTCTACAAATGTTTCAGATGTCTCAGGCAGTTCGAAACAGTTGAAAAATAACGTGCAACATGTGCTGGGCACAAGTTGCGCGACATTGCCTTGGACTTTTGTATTGTTTCGTATTGTTGAACCAAACGTGTGTCTCTTATCCACCAGCAGGCAGGGCGCGTTGTCGTCGACTTCTCTGCACGGGGCGCGGCTAGACAGTCAGCAGTCCTCAGCTGTGAGACGGAGTAACGAGGAGGCGAGTGTCAAACAGCAGAGGCGGTGCGCGTCTTATTAAGGCGGACGACAAGTTGCCGCTAATAAAACTTCATTACCTCCTGTTTCTTGGCAATTTAATTTCCGACTCCACCTGACTCGTGCGACTCGAATTAAAGGGCTCGACAGCCGGCAGGTAGGCGCGCCCTACTGTGCGCCGTAATTGCATTCTAATTCTGACGACAAGTTGGCTGCAGGGCGGCCTTCACCCCGCGGAGGAGGGCGGAGGGAAAGTTGCAAACTCCACAGCGACGGCGCTTCAAATAGACCCGCCGTCTCCGACGAGGCGCGTAACAAGTAGGCTCAAAATCAGGTAACGCATGATCACCTCCTATCGGGGAACCCTGTAAGCAGTCACGCTGCCTATGTCTGGTTAACTAAATAATACGAGGCCAAATCAAAAAGTATGTTACACTTCCAAGGCAAATTTTCCCTCCTACCTACCATTCGAGAGGACGGGAGGTGAAATCCCGTCCGGCCGTACTGACTAGGGTTTTCCGTGGTTTTCCCCAGTCACTCAAGGCGAATGCTGGGATGATTCCCTACAAGGCCACGGCCAACTTCCATCCCCCTTCCCTCCCCGTAGTTTGGTTTGTATGAAAATGGTCGCCAAGACCCTTCAGTAGCCCGGCTCCTAGCCTTCATCTGGAAGGAATGAAATTGTAAAAAACGAAAGTCCAATGCCTTTTGGTGTCATCACTCTTTCGACTGGTTTTATGCTATCCTCCATGCCTTCCTATGTTGCACCAGCGTCTTCATCTCATATCTACATACCCCTTACAACCCACGCCCTCAATTATCTGCTTAATATATTCTAATCTCTGTCTTCCTCTGCAGTTCTTACCTTCGACCGTTACCTCCACTAACAAATTAACCAATCCCGCATGTCTCAAAATATCACCTACCAGACTATCTCTTCTTTCCGTAAACATCTTCAACAAACTTCTTTCCTCACCCACCGTTTCCAAATCTCGTTCATTTCGTACTTTGTCTGTCCACTTAATTTTCAGCATTCTTCTGCAGTGGCACTTTTCAAATGCTTTAATTTTCTTTCTTTCTGGTATTTCTAAAGTATATGCTTCGCTTCCATATAATGCTGTGCTCCACCCATAGAGTTTAAAAAAATTCTTTCTAAGTCATAGATCAATATTTATACTAAAAGATTTCTCCTTTTCATGAAGGCTCTTTTTTGCAATACTGAATAATGGCTCTCGTGTTTGTAGAAAATAATAAAGGGGGAAATCACAAAGGATATACTTTTAGACAAGAAAAAAAAAGTAAATCTCGACTGTGTTCCAAAATATTGGAGATGCACCTGTACAAGATGCCCAGCGAGAGCTACGTAGGAATGTCAACCAAACGTTATAGAAACAAATGAGTTACACAATCATTCTGCAAAAACCAGCGAAAAGAAAAGCGATAGAGGTTAGACATGAAATGCTAAAAACGCCAGAACCTCGTTAGAGGCACCCAATACTGTTCTTGGGATGCACAGAAATTTCTCTCTGGTATAATGCATAATTTAGTTTATTAGATAGTGTGCTTGTGTATTTTTTTTACAATTTGTATTAACTTATTAATGGTTTATTTATACATATTTTGTATAATCCGTGTATATTGTGCAATGTTGTTGCAGGCAATGTTTCCGCAGTGTCTTAATTAATTACCGGTTGAAAGATAACGCCATTGAAACTGTTTATTTATTGTTGCGTTGTAAGTATTTTACTATCAACAACCACAGACACAACACACTCGCTACAGGAAAAACTTATATAGTCGGAAAGCAAAAAATGAAGGTGAACAGGTACTAAATGACCAGATAAACCTCACAAATAAAACTTTGCTCAATCTAATATACACAAACTCGACAGACAAAACAAACTTTAAGAAACCACCACACACATATACATCACACATAAATATAAAACACACTAACAAGATCAACACGCATACACAAACTTCAAAACTCACGCTATCGGCAAGAGACATATACAAACAAAATGGCCACAGCAGACAACCGAAGGACGTGAAAGTGCACCAGAGACAAGACACAAACAAACCAGCTGCCTCCAACAGACGACTGAATGATGACAAAGCATGAAATTGTAAATATGAGACAAGGAAAACATGCTACGGATAAGAAAACGGAGATGCGCAGCTGCATACCATATTAAAAAATGCAAATAGTAAGTAAATATCAGCTATAAAAATATCTCATGTTCATAATGTAATAAGATAAAAATGTATGTAAAAGTGTATATAAAAATTGTAACGCAGATTCGTTGCTGACGATGCCTCGATGAGAGGTGAAACGCATACGACGCAACAATAAATAAATTAAACAGTTGCGTTAGCGTTATCTTGTATTTTTATATTCCATAATGTTGATGTTTTTGTGTAATTTTGATTTTTTTTAATAAAAAAAATAATAATGGGGTGATATGTACACACTTTGACAGTAAATTTGGCTGCCGCTGAAAAATTCTATGTCATCCCAGGAAACAGTAACGCAATACTAGCAAGCCAGTATTGCGTTACTGTTTCTTCGGATGACGTTGATGTCAGATTGTGCAAAATAAGAGTGATAGAATTTTTCAGTGGTGGCCAAATTTATTGTCAAAGTTTGTACATCACCTCCTCTAAGAATCTACGACCTCTCGCACTTTTGTCCGTTCGCGGTATTGTCCGTTCGCGGCTTTGTCCTTCGCGATTTTGTCCATAGCGGTTTTAGCCATCGCGGCTTTCCGTGCAGAGTACCTCCCCTGGCAGGTGGCCGCTAAATCAAAGCCCAACTGCGCAAAGCCTCCCCGGCTCTCGTTGTCTCCGCGCTTCCCCAACGATTTCTCTTCCACCGACGCGATGCGACGCCGCCGGTCCGGCCAAAGTAATTGATGGCGTCCGAATACCTCCGCAAACACTAATTTTTTTTCAGAAAAAGGAAGACGCGGGCGGGCAACTTCTCCGGCGGGTTTAGTGCGCAGCTGCAGGTGGACAGCTGACGGATGTGCGCCGCCGCGCGCCCTCTCGTGGCCCGCGTATAAATCACGCGCCCAAAGCCCTGCGCCTGCCGCGGGCCAGGCCGCCCGCCCGCACCACGCCGCAGTCGGTTTGGTCATCGGCTGGGTCACTCCACAGGCGAACTATTCCTCTACTTGTGCCTCCGGGAGTACTCAACCGAGCGCAAGTTTAACAACCCCCCATCGGCTCTAGCTGTCCAGTACATGAGCTAACAGAGGTACTCCTCCCCATTATTGTTTAAATTATTGTAATCATTTCTCTCTTGTTTACGACTTATGAAAAATAAAAACAATGTGCTATCAATTGTTTATGAATAATTTTCACGCCAAAGCAATTGAATTTGTTGTTTTATCTCACGACCGCGTTTCACTTAATTATCTGAAGCATCTTCAGCTGTTCTGTCTGTTCAGTGTTTGTACATATAATTACTTTGTTCTATGTTACATTTTAAACATGAAAACAATGGTAAATACAGACAAACTTACTTACATTTTTCATTGGTCACATACGAAAAATTGGTCACCAATGAAAAATGTAAGTAAGCTTAAACCTGTGTATTACATTATTTTCATATTTAAATTGTAGCATAGAACAAATGTAATTACAAGTACAAACACCCAACAGACAGAAAAGCTGAAGATGCTTCAGAGAATGAAGTGAAACGCGTTCGGGAAATAAAACAACAAATTCAATTGCATTTGCGTGGAAATCATTCATATAAATTGATCCTATAGTAACTGAGGTAATGGCCCACAATATCCAGATGACAATGTGCTATCTCTATGAGAGGAAGAGATAAATGTTGGCAGCGCTGAACAAGCTGGGAGAAGAGACTCTCCGATTACTGGCATCTTCAATGCCACAATTGACCTGGAAATGAGAAGATAGATTTAAGAGGGAGAAAGTAAAAAAAACTGTGAGGTACGAGAACAAATTTAAAATTGTACGTTGCATAATGTTTAAAGAGAAATTGTTTTATAGAAAGAGTTTAATTAAACAGTAGTATTTACAGTCATTTTACTTTGTTAACTGAATGTAAAGTTGAATAATCGAAGAATTTTGTTTTTGTATCCATGAAAGGCAATTGATTTGGTACAATTTGTGGAATACTAAGCTATATATTTTTCATATTTACTTCTCAGATATTCCGTTACAAGAAATAAGAAGCGGAAAATAACTAGTAAATTTGGATGAATTTAATAGCTATTTAGCATTTTAACCTCACAAATACAGCCCTTACCACAAATCCAGATTCGCATTGACTGTCAGGTTTAGTTCAACGCATTACAAGTTTTGTCGAAAAAGGTTAACATTAATTATTCACTTCACCTGCATTACGATAAATATGATTATTTATGATTTCAAAGTTTTAGTAAAAGTAGACATGCAAACTAAGCTAAATAGTTTGATTTTTTTACTTCTCAGACAGTAACATAATTTATATAGACAATATCACTAAGCAATATTTAGAAAGTTTATTGAGAAATGAGAATATTTACATACGCCAGTGTCATAATTTTAAATATTACTAAAATAAAGACAGTGCTTTTTATAGCAATGATTTTCGCACACGCAAAGATAGTATTTAATGATGAACCTCTGGAACAAGATGGCCGAACGACGCGCTTGAAAAATGACATATCATACGAATATGGTTAAAAAGAATTGTTTTTCCGGCTTTAAATCTGGCTACATTAAAGACAAACTTTGTATGGTAGACTTAAAAGATAGAAGGGGAAATGCTCAAAATGACTGCTCATTTTCAAACAAAGAATTTTGATTTCACGAGCGAGAATAGTGTTGCGGTCTAATGGAGCAATTTTTCGGTCTGTAGTTACGGATCAGTATGATCCCGAATGCTGATTTCTGACTGGGAGAGTAGGTTCCTTCTATGAATTTTTTCAGACATAAGAAGATACAATTACACGTATGCTACCAATTAATTCTTTTCCTCCCATTGCCATAAAGAATTCCTGCGAAAGTGATAAGCGTAAGTAATGGTATTATGGCGACTAAGTCAGATTTATGCAACAGATATATATTTTTAAAATAATATCACAAACTATGGTAAGATAAATGTATCACATCATACTTACTGGTAGGACAACAGATCGTTTGGCTGATAAAATCATAGTGTAACGGATCATCTCATGACACGAACCTCAAAGAACGTAAAAAATTACGGGTTTAGTAGAGATTTCTGACAATTCATTTCTCTGTGGTTGCCTAAATAAATAGAATTGTTGCAATGTAATGCTCATAACCTTATTTTGAATTTGTACATATTTCGGATGCAGTTTACACCAACGATAGAAATTGAAGTTCTACTAAATGAACGATGTCAGAATTAAGGAACAAATTAAATTAAAAATAAATTAGGAATCGTAGAATCTTATGCTATAGTGCGTGATATCGGTTTATTCCTGGTCCAGGCCTCATTAAGCACGATAAATACGGAACTACTTCCATCCGTATAAAAATACCGTAAACTCAGAAACTTGGAGCTTATGAAAGCAGCTTAAATTACCTCTAAATTCATCGTGAATTAGTCCGTAAAAAAATGTGTCAGTTATCTGGTCATATCTGCATTTCGACGTAACCACAACTTCTACTAATATTGCTGTTAAAAATTCATAGAAGCTATTACCCGCGTAAAAAAATATTCATTGTATTGCGATCTAAATTTACCTATTGAAAATATTTACACGTGTCTGATACGGTGATATCAGTGATAAAAGCAACTAATAATTAATATATTACTTTAAATAACTTTATTTCAGTGTTTCGCCAAATCATTCCTTCCAGTATATTATAACAGTGACTTAAAAAATCTACACGGGATATAAATATCTTGTAAGGCCATCAAAAATGAATTGTTGAATGCACTATTTTAGCAATTCGTTTGTTCGCTAACTAAGTACAGTTATCATCAAATAACGTTCATTACCTTAAAGATATTATCAACTTACTTTAACAATGATATCGCTGTCCATAGATTATAAGAAAAATCTACATTGAACTAATTTTAATTACGAAAAAGCAACTAATAATTAATATGTCGATTTAAACGGAATAAGTATTTTTCTTTCAGTGTTCTGACAGTTAATTTATTCGTGGATGCATGGCTAAATAGAACTGTTATTAAATAAAGCGCATAACTTCGAACATTCGTTGTTTTTTTGTGCAGCGGAGGTGAAAAGCGTGACGTCATTGTCCAAAGTCATAATATGACATCATGGCTTGACAATGACAAAAACTTGCCTGTTATAAGTACAGATGGCCAGTAAATACTTGGAAAAGCAGGGAAAGGTACACACGCTGATAGGAAATGCTGGGTACTCATCGAGTGTCGTATATCGGTTAGATTGACTGTTGATTTCACACGCTGGGAGGGGAGTTTACACGCCTCATTGCACAGTGGGGAACCTGCCTTTACCCAGGCATTGTCAAGTGTCCAGTAGAACCATTTTCACCTCTGGCGATATGACGAGGAATACGCAAGCCTTGGAGGTCACACCGTAAATATATTATACACAAGCTGGCAAACAGGTAAGGCCTATTCCGCAATTTATCAGGATTGGACAGTGTTGTAAAGAGTATATTTTGCTAAAACTCCCGCCTTAAACAAAGGTTTCGTTCCTGGTAGCGAGTGGGAAAAGCTTATTTCTGCTACTTCAGTTCAGATCGCCGAATTAACCGTCCTTGTATTTAGACCTACAAATGAGCATGCAATGCGTTCAGTTTCCATAACCGCAAAGAGCTCGGCTCAGCGGGTGCACTGCCGTGAACCCAGATACTGATTATTAATTAGGCATATGATTGGTTACATTCTGAAAAACTGAGACTAAATGTTACGCTATACCGTTCTAGTGCTATAAAATGTTAAAATTCGGTATCTAGTAATATTCTTCATTTACTGGAGAGGGTGATATACCAGAGCAGTTAAGGAATTGGGTTACAAAACTCTGGTCAGACCATTGCTTGAATATGGTAGTTTAGTATGGGACCTACATTTTGAGTATCAAATACAGGAGTTGGGGTTAGCAAAGAATAGAAGCTAGATTTGTTTGTGCAAATTATCACAGAACCCAGTCAGTAACTGATGTGATAAAGGAGCTGGATTGGGAGTCATTGGAGGAAAGTAAAAGGGTTTTGTTTAACTTTTTAATGGCTTTAAGCCTCGTCGACGGCTAAGGTCATTAGAGGCGGTATGGAAACTGCGGACAAGGAACGGGAAGGAATTCGGAAATGGCTTTTTGAAGGAAGCATCCCGGAATTCGCCTGGAGTGATTTGGAGAAACTATGGAAAACCCAAATCTGGATGCCCGGACGGGGATTCGAACCGGCGTCCTCCCGAGCCAGAGCGTTAACCGCTCACCCACCACGCTTGGTACAGGAGGAGGGTGAAGAGAGTCATGGGAGTGTACAGGGCATATGTTGGTGATGGGGCTTGGAGGGAGATTTGTCTAAGAATTAGGAATAGTGCATGGAAGGGGAAAGACAACCATGACCACCAGCTGGCGTTCGATTTCATGCATAAGGGAGGGGGAAAATTTTCGTTTGTTGGTAAGGGTGTCAGGGATATGAGCCAACTGCCAACTGAAGCGATGAATAATTTACCCAAAAACATGTAAGGAATTTAAAATTTGTGAATCGGAAAAGTAAATCGGTGAAGAATTTAACACTGCAATTATAAAAGAAATTTTTTTAAAAAACGAAAGGGGGTAATTGTAGATGACATCGGGAAGTGCCAACGGAGTGTAAGCTCTATCGCAATTAAAAATTATTATTATTAATTATTAATAATAAATAAAGTATATATTCAGGTATTAGGGTGAGGCACTCCTTAACTTACCCAACCAGTGTTCGTAACAGTTGACTGCCGGCGATCGAACTGCCGCCTAGCGGTTAGCCTGCCAGCCGCGCACGGCCCGGATGTGCGGCTCGGCTGCGTATACCGCAGGGGCAGGCGCGACAACCGAGCACATAGCGCAACCAGATACAACGCAAAACACTGAGCAGACCAGGACCCAGGCTGCGCGTCAACATTAACTGAACATGCAGCGTAGACTAAAACCTTTAAAAATACAATAGTACGACCAGCGATAGTGAGTTTAATATATTCCAGTCGTCACCGCTCGAATTTTACGCTTTATGTTGTGTTATTATTTTCTTTTTTTTGTTATGGTTTTACACCCCGTCGATGTCGATGTCATTGGAGGCAGGAAAAGGGCTGGAGACAAGGAACGGGCAGGGATTGAGCCGTGGCCTTTTGAAGGAAGCATCCCGGTATTCGCCTGGAGTGATTTGGGGGAACAATGGAACAGCAAAATCTGGATGCCTTATGTTACTACAGGGTGTTTCAAAAATGAGCGGTATATTTGAAAAAAATCAATAAAAACTAAACGGGAAGCGATAGAAATACGCCGTTTGTTGCCATATGCTTGGCACAACAGTAAATTTTCAGGCAGACAAACATTCGAAATTAGTTACAATTTTCCACAACAGATGGCGCTGCAGCCTGGAAAAATCTAAAGTACGATTAATCTAAGGAATAAACCATTTTTTCAAAGAAAACTTGCAAATCTGTGAACAGCACACGCTTACAGCGGAAAGGCGACTTACAGAATGGCAAACTCAAAGACTGCGTTTACTTCTATATCTTTCAAATCGGCTGCAGTGCCATCTGTTGTTGAAAATTGTAACTAATTTAGAAAGTTTGTCTGCCTGAAAATTTACTGTTGTCCCAAGCATATTGTAACAAACGGCGTATTTCTATCGCTGCCCGTTTAGTTTTTATTGATTTGCCAAATATACCGGTCATTTTTTAGATACCCTGTATGATTGCAACATACGTTCTAGGGCCACGCAAGACACTTCTAGCGCAGACAATGTGTTGGCATGTGTAGCTGAATTGATCGTAACGAGACAGGACAGTGAATGATGTTATCTGCAGTATATGTTGCAAAGGCACGCAGTATCGTACACAGAAAAAATTGTATTAAATGCGTCGATGAGATCTTTCTGCTGGAAAATGCATTTCGATACATAGAATCGGGGTAAAAAATAGGGAATCAGTGTTGATGGTACAGTAGTCTCCAGTTCGGTTGTCCACACCGGAGTTACAAGGTATTGCATGTACGTAATGGTGACTTTACGTACACAGAAAGCCAGCGAGACTGTTGATTAATGCTCGTAACCAACAGCTTATTATAATACATAACAGCTAATGGAGAAGAAATTTAATGTCCCCGAAACGTTTTGCATTTAGCTGTGACGGTTTCCTTTCCAAGTGGCAGGATGTAATGATTAGGCTGACAACAACAATGCCTGGTGGTTAGGTTACATGTTGAAGAACATCAAGAGAGAAGTTAAATATTCTATGTCCTGACTGATCTCACAGTTCTAAGATATGGTGTTCGACTACAGGAAAGACGAAAAAAAATCAGAATTACTCAAAGAATTATCTATATACACAAAGGTGAATGTATGTATGTTTGTTTGTTTGTTTGTTGTTTTGTTTGTTCTTCATACAAATTCAGAGTTTTCATCCGATTTCGATGAAAGTTTGCGCACTTATGCTTTGAAAAAAGGAGAAAAGTACTGTATACATTTGATTGAAAAATTTTCTGTATAAATAATACATGTTGTCTTACAATTTCGAAAAATTACCGAACGGTGATAGGATGTGTAGGTCTCTGTACTATCTTTCTATATAGCGGCCTGGTAGCTCAGTGGTTAAAGCTCTTGCTTAGTGCTGTTTGGATCGTGGTTGCCGGTTCAAATCTCCATGGAGGCAAAGAATTTTAAAAATTGTTTTTGATCGTAAGATTCACGACTGGACCATCGGTTATTCGAATCGAATGTTAAACTGTAGATATCACACATTTAGGGGTGCAATGCGAGGCAATTCGTAGGTAGTCTTGCAATGCTGTAGGTGAACACTTTTTTACGGTATAATGATCCCTCAGGGGTTGTTCGCAGTCAGTGTATGTGTGTGATCTGCAGTACTAATGCTATAAATGCGGAAGTAAGTCTCTGTCTTTTTGTTACGTTTTGACGACTAAATTACTGATATTGATGGAATTTGACTTAAATCTGTAGGGAGCGCACAGGACATTTTTTCCGGTATGATTAACAGTTGTAGCCACAAAATTTTGAGACCTTATCGAATGGTGGCAGAAATATGTTGAAAATTGATTTTCTTCAATTGGCGGCAGAATCATGTAGCGATAGCTTTCCTGTCATATTATGCCGACTCGGTGTTGTTTGGGACCAATCCTTCGTTACCAACAACTTTCTATATTCAATTCTGGCAGAAATTCTTAATCCACGCTCACGAAGTAGCGGATATCAGCTAGTTAATAAATAAATACAGCCTAAGGAATTGAATAATTGTTCTTTTATTTACCTTCCGAAGGCGTTTCGCTTCTTGACTGAAGCTTCATCAGTGGTTTTTCTGATTATTTTGTTTAAATGCTACAATATTGTTATGTTTTACATTTTAAACATTGTAGTTTTTATATCAATTATAATCTACTTAAATTTTATGATGCATTGCTCTATTTATCCATGATTCTGATTTCTGTCGCCTTTTAGGATTGCAGGTAATTTTCTGCTTGTTATTGCACACGTAAACTAGCTCTGCACAGCACTGCACTGTGTATTTTGTGTGAATGATTGGTCTTTTTTGTTTATTTTTGACTGTGTAGCGCTATGTGATCCTGTTTTGTTTTCCTTGTTTGCCTTTCGTTACATTCGTGTGTGGCGCTCTTTTTCAAATTGTATATGTTTGTGTTAGTTTGTTATGATTTTGTAGATGTCATTGTTTAAAGGTGTTTTGCTTATGGTGATGGTTTTATTCCTTATTTTATTTTCATTACTGTGTACAGCGTCTGGTGTGTCAGGTTTGTGTATTCGTCACAGTCAAAGGTAAATAAAACGGAGCTGCCATTCATACAAAATACACAGTGCAGTGCTAGTTTACGTGTGAAATAACAAGCAGAAAATGACTTGCAATCCAAAAAGCAAACAGAAATCACTGTTGCTGAGAATAGTGGGTAAACAGAGCAATACATCAAGAAAAATTTAAGTAGATTATATTTGGTATAAAAACTTCAATAATCTAAACGTAAGACATAACAATATTGTAACAAGTATACAAAATCAACAGGAAAACCGCTGCGAGACATTTCAGTTGAGAAACGAAACGCGTTTGTAAAAAAAATAAACACTCAAATATTTACTTGCTTAGGCGGTATTTATTTACTTGTTTAGGCGGTATTTATTTACTTGCTTAGGCGGTGTTTATTTATTACTATTATCAGCAATTGATGAAACTGATCCACAGCGTCCAAAAATTTGTCAGAGACGATTGAAGAAAATACCTATGTTGAGTATCTATTTTTTTTACTTGTGGCTTTACGCCTCGTCGACGTCTAGGTCATTAGAGGCGGGATGGGACTGGGGACAAGGAGCGGAAAGGAATTAGGCCATGGCCTTTTGTAGGAAGCATCCCGGCATTCGCCTGGAGTGATTTGGGGAAACCATGGACAACCCAAATCTGAATGCCCGGACGGGGATTCGAACCGTCGTCGTTCCGAATGCGAGGCCAGAACGTTAACCACTTAATCATAACGGTGGGTTGTATCTAATTAAAAGGTTGTCTTCAAAACAGAAAAATAAAGCTAAGTCTAGGCATGCAGAGTGTGTAAAAGAATAAATGAGCAAAGAAAGTCCATGTAGCTAGGATAGATGCAACAAGGTGTACAAAGTGATTGACAACAGGAGACAGAGGAGTCAATGAAGGCCTCTGTCTTTAGAAAGACCTAGCAGAGCACGAAGAAGATGCATAAACAGTGGCTAAGAAGCAAGGTACTAAGAAAGAATACTGGCTAGCCTCCAGTCATTACGGAGATAAGCAAATCGGTAATTTGAGCTTGGTTCTGCATGCAAACTCCAATATCCGACATTATCAAAAATATGGTCTAAGAACTATTTTGGTAGGTAGCTCATGGACGTTGTGCAGAAATCTGGTTAGAAAATTAGTTCATTAATTACAGTGTCAACACGTTACATATGCCCCCCACTCCCTCCTCTAACAAAAAATCCTAAAAACTTATTTTTTGAACGGTCTATTACAATTTTTAGCGACAATACTAGGAATAACTACAACAAGCGCAAAGATTACAAGTTCACGTTGATTGGGAGAAGAGGAAAATACTCTCCGCAGCTACTGCTTTGCCGCAGAAAAAAGAATGTTAGCTACAGAAAAGTGACAGATACAAATTTAGATCGAAAGACTGCCCTTTTCTCTACCCATTTTATCACGTGAAAGAATTTTCAACTGAAAAGAATTGAAACAATGTTATAAACGAAGGGAAAGAACGTTATTTACAGAACTGTTTAATTGCACCGAGCGTGGTAGGTGAGTGGTAACACGCCGGCGTCGCCTTGCAGAGGAAGCGGGTTCGAATCCCCATCCGGGCACCCAAATTTGGGTTTACGATGGTTTCCCCAAATCACTCCAGGCGAATGCTGGTGCTAGATTATTCGTGGTTTTATATTACATATAATAAATATCTAGTCCATGATCCAGTTTCAAATTTTAACTTGTTTTATTGCTAGTAAACCATCGGACTTCTAAATACAACACTCCAACGATTACAGTCGACACTTCTTCCAAAGACAATACTACAAAAACTGTTCGTTCAACAAAGTCCTTGACAGACGAAACTGAGTCTGTGAAACTCTCTGTAGAAACTGTCTCTTAGTCTCTGCTGATCGAATTATATATGTTCTAACGAAAGTTCTAGAACACTACAAAGGCTTCCGACGGATATTTCTCGAATATTAACAATACTTCATCAATTGAAAACGTATTAAAAACAATCAGAATTAATGCATAATCATTTACAATCAGTACAAAATGCTTAGAAATGAAAACTAAAGATACTGAAACCCAAAATTATTCACATAAATCAGTTTTAACCGTAGTAAATCGTCCTTTGAACACCGTAGCTCAACTTAATTCCTACAATTACAAACATTTAAGTAATTCTCTACCATAGTTCTGTTCTTAAACAAATTAAATGGTATTTACGTAATTTCTTTTCACAAAATAAAGTCAATTTACACTTATTTGCAGTAAATTACAAGACAAATATCCAAAAATGTTATTCAGTCAAACTCTAGCTTGCTACAAATGCTTCATAAAATACAATTCCAGTTAAAGTTTGGGGGCTGTTACACTGGGATTCTTCTTTCAAAAGGCCTTGGCAGAATTCCTTCCCGTCTCTTGTCCCCAATCCCGCCTATAGTGAGGCGTAAAGGCATAAGTGAAAAAAAGTTTAGTTTTGCAGAAACTATTAACAATTTCAATTTCTTGATATTAAAAACAACAACCAGTCACAGTTTGTTGTTATTATATTTATTAACTATTACGGTACCGGTTTCGAACAAATTGTTCATCCTCAGATGGTTTGCATTTATATTTATACTGTATTCAAATATGCATCTGTAAAATGCAAGTGTGCGACCTATAAAAATAGAAAGTAGCTCAATTATCTGCTACATATATTCTAATCTCTGTCTACTTCTACAGTTCTTACCTTCGACTGTTCCCTCCACTAACAAATTAACCAATCCAGCATGTTTCAAAATATGACCTACCAGCCTCTCTCTTCTTTCTGTAAGCTTCTTCCATAAACTTCATTTCTCACCCATCATTTCCAAAAATAGCTCATTTCTTACTTTGTGTGTCCACCTAATTTTCAGCATTCTTCTGTAGCACCACATTTCAAATGCTTCAATTTTCTTTCTTTCCGGTATTCCTAAAGTCCATGTTTCGCTCCACAAAAAGGGTTTTAAAAAATTCTTTCTAATTCCTAGATCAATATTTGAAACTAAAAGATTTATCATTTTCATTAAGGCTCTTTTTGATAGTGCTATTCTCCTTTTAACATCATTCCTGCTTCAGCCATCGGTTGTAATTTTGCTTCCCAAGTAACAGAACTCACTTACTTCTCCTATTGTATCCTATCCTATTTTTATATTTAATCTACTAGTATTGGTATCATTTCTGCTACATTTCATCACTTTTGTTTTGCTTTGATTTATATTCAGTCCAAAATCTTCCTACAGTATTTTGTTCGTCCCATACTATTGAATGATAGTAATTTAATTTTGGATTTATAAAGGCAATCTCAATTATATTACTTACGTTAAATAGTTTAATGTTTTAAAATTGAATTCTTCTTAATGGCAAAAGGATATAGGACGCATGTTTGCATTCTGCAGCTGCTTATTTGATTACATTATAAATATAAATGCAGACCATTTGATGATGAACAATTTGTTCGAAACAGAAAATGGTTAATAAATATACAACATCAAACAAACTGTGTCTGGTTGCTTTTTTCAATATCAAGAAATTGGATATCACAGTCAGTGAGTCCCACTAATCCATTATGGATAAAATATTATAACTATTAATAATTGTTTGTTGGTTTTTTTGTTTGGAGCATTTATCAAGCATATGTAACGAGGTTATTTCAGATCTAAATTACTAATGAATAAAAGGTTGGTTTTCCCAAGCACTAACGTAGTTGTAAATAGGTCACTTACAATCGTAAGAGTTTTTCTAGTACCGACGGGCAATGTGTGTTGGACGGTTCAATTTCCACCCCTCCTCCTCAGGAATGGAAGCCGTCAACATCAGGCTTCGGATCACAGGATTGACTGTCGAGAGCAGATGTTCGGGGGAGCTATAGACTGCACGGCAGACGACAAAGCGCCTTGGTCTTCGAAAACTACTTTTCGCTCATCCACAAAGATAGTCAACGACTTCATCTCTACATACCCCTTACAACCCAAGCCCTCAATTATCTGCGTCATATATTCTAATCTCTGTATTCCTCCACAGTTCTTACCTTCGACTGTTCTCTCCACTAACTAATTAACCAATCCAGCAAAGGGCGTATCCAGTGAGAGGCAGAGGGGGGGGGGACTGCCCCCCTCCCCCTAGAAGAAAAATCAACTTGTCTTCAATACGTTTCTGCGAGTGAAGAACTACAATAGTTCAGGAGCACTATGGGAGTGGAAATAGTGACAGGATAATGCCTGATGAGTGTGAATCAAAATTTAGTGAAAGTACACCCTGAGATATTGACAAATCACAAATAGAGTTACTGAAACATTTTCTGAGAATCCGAGACGATTATTGTTTACATAAAAAACTATAAATGAGTTACGATCTTGATTAACTGCATAGTAGGTCCTTGGATTACTATGTGAATCAATAATAGAAATAGTTTTCTCAATAGGTTTGAGTTTCAGTTTGTAATAAATCGTCAGGTTTCAGTCCCCCACCCCCTTTTCTCGAAAGAATACGAGTCCCCCCCCTAGTTCAGATCTTGACCCCCCCCCCTAGTTTTGATCCTGGATCCGCCCTTGAATCCAGCATGTTTCAAAATGTGACCTACCAGCCTGACTCTTCTTTCTGTAAGCTTCTTCCACACACTTCTTTCCTCGCCCTTCACTTCAAAAAACTCGTTCATTTCGTACTTTATCTCACCATTTAATTTTCAGCACTGTTCTGTAGCACCACGATTCAAATACTATACTTCAATTTTCCTTCTTTCTGGTATTCTTTGAGTCCATGCTTCGCCACCATAAAGTGCTGTGCTCCTCACGTATAAGGTAGGTAAAGGTCACGGGGTTCCGATGTCTCCTGCCACATCCCGTAGGATTCACGGAGGTAGAGATCCGCACTCCCTGCACAACCTTTGGCACTAGAATGGACGTGACGTGATCAGTGCCGCGCTACGGCCGTTCATTTATCTTCCCGCGGAGTTTCCACCACAGTACTCTTTTGACAGCAGGCTGAGTGGGCCTGAGCAGCCGTTCCGGACGTTCAGCTTCTAGGAAAGATCCTCGGTTTCGTCTGGGATCAAACCCCGGTCCGGAGGTCTACGGCGTGAGCTACGCGGCCGCACATATAGGGTACTCTTTATTTTCTTTTTCCAGAGATAAATATACTTTTTACTCTCACAAGCCCTAGTTTCGCTGGCTGGCGCGGCAGCACACTAGAACAAGCCGGGCGGCGGCGTTACTTTGTGGTGCTGGCTTACTTCTGTCCACACACGCGAGGCGACTGTGGGGAGGGGGTTTTACTACCACTGTGTGCGCGCCGCCGCTAAGTATTGTTGTGCTCCGGCTTCCGGCGGCGTGTACCACACATCATCGCGCGCGGCATTGTGACCGCTCATACATACGCATGCGCACTAAATCGCAGAGACAAAGCGGCCAGACCGGAAGTCGCCCGTGGACAATGCGCCCCCCCCCTCCACCGCGGCCGCAGGCGCCGGAAGCGCCTCTGCCGTCTCAGGGCAGAACCAGAGCGAAATACCAGCAAGATACAGGCCAGCGCCGCAAAATATTCCGTACCAGGAAAGCGGTTACAGAATCTACTATACAATTTCCTAAGCTCGCTCACCTCCATAGATATTGGATGGAGAACGGTGACGCAGCCTTCGCTTGCAAATTAACAGCGACCAGAGATATTATTACAAGACATTCGCGGTAAAGTCCACAATTAAATAGCTAAGCACCTGCTTCTGATATTGAAATCTGGATGCTGAAAAACCGCGCAACAAGCGAGAGACAGTTATGTTCTACAGAACTGTCTCCTGTTCATAGAGTTCTGTAACCTTTATTACATTATTCTTCGACCACTCGATCATGAAACAAACACTACACTAGCTTTGGGTAAAGTACAATTACCACAGACAAGAAAACGCGTACTGATCACATTGTTTGGAGTGCGCGTGTTGTCGCTGTGAGATGTCGCTGTCTGTTTCCTTCGGCTGTGGCACAAGTTGCGGCACATGTTGGCACATTTATGTCTCCGACACTTGTGTCGCAATATGTTGCAGACCGTTTCTATTTCAACATATTCGGGCATATGTGCAGGCGCTTGTCCCGCAACATGTTGCGGGACAAATTTGCAGTAATGGAAACGTACCTTCAGTAACAGAAAGAATCAGTTTGTTCACGAGTACAAAGTAAACAATTCGGCTGTTGTCATGGTTGATTCCCTGAAGTATCTGAGGGTAATAGTACAAAGCAACATGAAATGGGACTTGCACATAACTTCCGTCGTAGGCAAAGCAAATTCTAAATAACGAAACATTGGTCGTATTCTGAGGAACTGTAATGCTCATACAAAGGAAATAGCGTATAAAACACTAGTGCGTCCACATCTGGACTACTGTTGTGGGGTTTCGGACCGGTATCTCAAGGTTCTGGTTAACTCAGTGGAGAGGGTGCTGAGGAGGGCCGCTGGATTCGTGACTGGTTGCTACAGCCCTTATGAAAGCGTCACAGAATCGATACATAGATAGGTCTGGGATAGTTTTGAAGACAGACGACGTCGTTTGCGTTTGACTTTATTGGAGAATATGAGAAATTCTATGACCTACAAGTGCAGCGAGATACTTCTTCCGGCAGCATATGTGTGGAGCACAGCACTTTTTGGTAGCGAAGCACGGACTTTAGTAATACCAGAAAGAAAGAAAATTGAAGCATTTGAGATATGGTGCTACAGAAGAATGTTGAAGATTAAGTGGACAGACAAAGTACGAAATGAACGAGTTTTGGAAATGATTGGCGAGGAAAGAAGTTTGTGGAAGACTTTTACATAAAGAAGAGACAAGCTGGTACATGCTGGATTGGTTAATTTGTTAGCGGAGGGAACAGTCGAAGGTAAGAACTGTAGAGAAAGACAGAGATTAGAATATATGAAGCAGATAATTGAGGACGTGGGTTGTAAGGAGTATGTAGAGACTAATTAAACTGTAGCAGTAAGTAACTAAAATATATAATAATTTTACACTTCACACTCTTCCTCCGTACAGTCACTTTAAAACAATATTTTAACCGACCGTCTCTATGACACTCTGTATCTTGTCTTTGCCTTTGCACTGCCTGCATTTGAGAATAAACGTTTGGCGGTGACTGGTGTTGCTGGAACTGTCACGCAAACTATGGGCTAACTTATACAAGCAAGGGAATACCGCTTTCACATCTTCCCATTCCTTCAAAGCGACAGTCGAGAACGGTGACTTCGGTATTGGCAAATGAGGTAGCTCCATTTTGGCCCCCTGAGAACACCCCCTCCCTCCCACGTAGCCCGGCGTGGCATTTTGCTTCTAACTCCACTCCCCTCCCCCCCCTCCCTTCCTCCATGACGCACGTAGCCTTTTTCCCTATTGATTCCAGAATACATTTTGTACTGTTTTCTCTTTTTTTTTTTTTTTTTTTTTTTTGTAACTGCTTTACGTCCCTTTAACATCGAGGTCTTTAGAGACGGGAAAGGATGGGGGGCAAGGATGGGGGCAAGGAATGGGAAGGAATTCGGCCATGGCCTTTTGAAGGAAGCATCCCGGCATTTGCCTGGAGTGATTTGGAGAAACCATGGAAAACCCAAATCTGGATGCCCGGACGGGGATTCGAACCGCCGTCCTCCCGAATGCGAGGCCAGAACGCTAACCGTTACACCACCACGGTCGGTTGTTTTCTCTTGTCAGACTATCATAAATTACGTATGGAGATAATGAAATGATGTAAATAAATGTTCACATGCTGGTGTGTGTTCTGTACCGTATTTTAACTGTGAAAGATAACATGAAGAGAAAGCTACGTGGCCTGACTCGAACCCCCCCTCCCCCTCCCAAGTAGTCCAGCCAACACCTCCTCTCCCCCCACCCCCACTAGACTGAACAACGTAGTTTATGGACGATCCGTAAACGCTCATTTCATCCTTTTCATTAATAAAGCGGAGCCTGATGCACGAGTTTTGCTTCTTTGATTTGAATATGCTAACACCTACTGAACTCATATTTACATATACTACTATAAAATAATAAAGGATTAACGGATAGATAATTCACAGTGGCAATTAGAACACCATTAGTAAAGCACATAACACACTCTCCAAACAAACCAATCAAACAGAGACAACGTTGAAAACCAAAGATAATGCAACCTAACCCTTAAGTTTTAGAGTCAAGAAATAGAGACTTCTTTAGTTTTTAAAATAAAAACTACAGATATACCGAAAACAAGATCTCATATAAATCTCAGATTATAAAAATTACAAAAAAAAAGACATCTCAATTCTCGTCTTGAGATGTACCGTTTTTTGTCTTTGGAGCTATACATCATACATCGATGTATGTTGTACGGATGTACGGGAGAAGTAAAGGAAATGGGTTACAAAACTTTGGTCAGACCATTGCTTGAATATGGTAGTGTAGTATGGGACCCACATTTTGCGTATCAAATACAGGAGTTGGAGAGGGTGCAAAAAAGGGCTGCTAGATTTGTTTCTGCAAATTATCGCAGAATGCAAACAGTAACAGATATGATAAAGGATCTGGAATGGGATTCATTGCAAGACAAGAGGAGGATGAGGAGGGTAATGGGAGTGTACAGGGCATATACTGGCGATGAAGCATGGAAAGATATTGGTGTAGGAATGAAAAGTAGTGCATGGAAGGGAAAAGATGACCATGACCACAAGCTGACACTCGATTTCAGGCACAAGGGGGTGGGAATATTCTCCTTTTTAGGTAAGGGTGTCAGGGATTGGAATAAGTTAGTAAGGGAAATGATGAATAATTTACCAAAAACGTTGAAAGAATTTAAAGTTAAATTTTGTAGAGGGAAGATGTAGGTGGGTGCAGGAAAGGGAAAGATGGGTGTGTAGGGAAATTGCCGCCAGAGCGTGCGCTCCATTATAATTGAATTAAATTAAATTAAATAATGTTTTAACTTTTTATTTTCGTTATTTTGTAGTACTGCAATTTGTTTATCCAGCATCATTTTGGTCTCGATACTTTCCTGAAAGTACTGATATGTGTAAAGATGTCTAATGAAAGGTATCGAGTACAAAAGTATTGGTATCAGAAGAAAATTACTCGATACCAAGCAGTATCGATATTTTTTCCGTGTCCCTAATTGTGGTGAACGAACTTTTACAATACTTTCAGAGTTATTCTTGTTATTCCTCGCCCGCCCCGTGTGTGAGTAGGCGAAGGCCTCCTTTTCTTCTCTAATTGAGTCTCTGCGCCTTTAGCAGTCTCGAAAGGAGTCAGTTCTTGTTTCAAAGCTGCTCATTAAATCCAGGAGCGGTTTCTCGTACTCTTCCTTCTGCAGTTTGAAGCAAAATAATGGGAAAGAGCTGCGAAACTTTAGCGATTTTTTCCCCTAAAACGAACTGAATCAAATTAGAAACTTTGCACCGACGAAAAGGAGCGCGAGGACAGCAGGCCATTATTTGTTGCACCTGCGATGCCGTAACAAAGGTACGCATTTAGTCAAAATGGCGAGTCGCTCTTCTTGCATCTCTGGAACCTCATCTTACGGAATAAAGGAGAAGGTAAGAGGAGATAATTTCTTTGTGGGGTAGGTTCTCTGTTCGAAGCGGGAAAATAATTGTTAAAGTATCTTCTGAGGTTGTTTGCAGGAATACAATAACTATTTACGAGGGTGGAATGAATGTGTAATGAAAATACAATAAGGCAGGTGTCGTCACACCTGGAAATCAACAAGTTTACTGTACGCTCAAGAACTTTCAGAAAATTTTTAAACTGACATTTTGACTTGAAACTAAAACGAAAATTAATCGAAAAACAGCCACGAAGTGTGAGCTGTTCCAGAGCTTGCATTTTACAGCACACACAAACAACATTACATTCGGCAAAAATATTTTTAAATCGGTTAATCTTTTTCCAGATACGATTTCATATTTAAAAAAAAAAAAAAAATAATCACTTTAAAAAAATCGCAGGTTGTTTTTTTTATGTCTTCTTTGCCCAGGTTCTGTCCTTGAAATGCTACATTTCCATTTTAGAAGGAAGGTCGCCACTTCTTTCGGGTGTTTGGTGAGTGATGCGTTGAATAAATACAACCCCACCCTTTACATACCCACCCCCTTGTTTATTTATATTGTTCCATAATAGACCCCTGCTAAAGGAAAGACCTATGTGATATAAAACATGGCATAGTTAATATACAGAAATGCGTAATAATCAAGGTGAAAACATTATTATATTTTACAAAGACAAAAAAAAAAATGAAGTAAAAAGTAAACATTAATTGTTAGAACAGAATTTTGTAAAAGTCACAGTGGATATACAAATAATTCATATATTCCAATTCTTTAATTGAGAAAAAGCAGTTGCTAATAAGATAAGTCATCAGTTTCTATTTAAATACATCTTTATTGCTACAAAGTTTTTAATACTTTTAGAATGTTTATTAAATAGGTGTGTCCAAACTCCTCGTTGTACTAATGACAGTGATGTATGTGTTTTGTACAAGTTATTTCTGTTTCTTGTAATGAAATTCTCTACCTGTGAATTAAATGTAAACAAGTTAAAATTTTCTTTAACAAAGCACATGAGAGAATATGTATACTGAGAAGTTATTGTGAGAATATTGAGCTATTTAAAGTTTTATCTGTAAGATGTTCTTGGTTTTACTCTACACAGCATGCTAACAGCTCTTTTGTATGCTACAGAAACTTTTTTTTACAAAAAAAAAAAAATAAAGAAAAAAAAAGTTCTTCGACATGACTGAATGAAAATAAGAGGTAATAATCAAATTGTGGCGTTATAAAGAACAAAAAAAATAATGTTTTTATGGTGAAACGTTATGACCACGCCACTTGAGTGAGCTGTATTTCTATCTAAACTTTCGTTCTGCAAAATTTGATTTTAACCTGTTGTCAGATCATGCGAGGTGAATGCCGGGATACTTCCTTCAAAAGACCATGGCCGAACTCCTTCCCGTTCCATGTCCCCAGTCTCATCCTGCCTCTAATGACCTTGCCGTCGACGAGGCGTGAAGCCACAAGTAAATATATACAGGGTGTTACAAAAGGGTACGGCCAAACTTTCAGGAAACATTCCTCACACACAAACATAGAAAATATGTTATTTGGACATGTGTCCGGAAACGCTTACTTTCCATGTTAGAGCTGATATTGTGGACGGCTGTGATACAATACGCCATTCTCCAGGGCTGCATCAGCGCATCAGGGATTCCATGGACTAAACATTAATTTAGACACATTGAAGGCAAATGTAACTTTTAATGTAACTCTTGTAGCTGGAGCTGATGATGCCTCGAAGGAGCTGCTACGAGTTTCCGCTGAAGGAAAATAAGTTAAAGTATTCGTTAAGGCAATAGTGGGCAGCTGTACACCTTTAATCTGAGTCTCCCCAGGGCAGAGAGAAGAACGCGTAAGCTCTCTCCAAACACACTGTGCACTTGTATCAACACCCGGGCGACTATCAAAAGAGCGCCTATATACACCGCCACAGCCTGCGGTCGAAGCGGACGGGAGAGGGGAAGACAGACGAGAAACACGCCGAAAAGAAAATGTAAAAGTGGGGCAGAAGGGAGCGACGGCGGTGGGTGTTTTTCTTGGGACCGCAGCGGCGAAGACAGATGCCCGGCGCCGCGTGTGGAGGGCGGCTTTTTAATAATTCACGGTGCTCGCAGTGTGTCGAGTGAGCACTGAGCAGGGCAGGTATCGGCCCAATAGTGTGCCAACGTGCCGCCAGAGGCGCTCCCGTCTGCCCGCTCTCTCTCGTCACTAGGGGCCGCGTCTTCATGACCACAAATACGCATGCAAACATGACCTTAAACACGTGTAAATATGACCTGAAAATCACAAAATATTACCAAACATTTAAATGCTATGTACACCAATACATGCTCGGTTAGACGTACGGTATATCGGATCAGCTTTGTGAATGGATAAAGGATTTTCTAACTGGTTGGTCGCAGTATGTTGTCGTTGAAAGGGAAAGTTCTTCTAATCTAGATGTTACATCGGGTGTACCTCAAGGAAGTGTAATAGGACCACTTCTTTTCTTAATTTTTATAAACGATCTCGGAGAAAAAGTGAAAAGCATTTTTATATTGTTTGCTGATGATGTGGTTATTTATAAGGAAGTAAGAAATTTGGCCGATTGCATAGAAATTCAGCGCGATCTGGATGTTATTTTGGCTTGGTGCGCTGAATGGCAACTTACTCCAAATTGTAAAAAGTGCAAGACAATTAGCATAAGTAACAAAAAGAATCCAATTGTTCAGAAATACGAGTTAAACAATACAGTTAATGGTATGGTCGATTCTATGAAATATTTGGGATTAACAGTACAAAGGAACATGAAATGGGACATACACATTAATTCGTTAGTAGGTAGAGCAAATTCTAGGCTGCGATTCATAGGTCGAATCTCGAAAAATTGTAATGAACAAACAAAGGAGATAGCGTACAAATCTCTTGTGCGTCCACATTTGGATTTTTGTTGTGCCATTTGGGACCCGTTTCGTAAGGGGTTGATCGAAAGTATAGAGAAAGTACAGAGAAGAGCCGCTCGATTCGTGACCACTTGCTACAGTCCTTATGAAAGCGTCACAGAACCGATTAGTAGACTGGGTTGGGAGTCTCTGGTAGATAGACGACACACTTTTCGGTTAAACTTATTGGTAAACATGCGTACCCCAACTTTCACTTTTGAGTGTAGTGAAATACTTCTTCCACCAACCTATTTGAGTCGGAAGGACAGGAAAGATAAAATTAGAGAAATAAGGTGCCGGACTGATTCTTATATGAATTCTTTTTTCCCTCGTACCATTAGGGATTGGAATGCACAGCTAAGAGATTAGCTTTGGTGCTGAGCACCCTCTGCCACCCACAATTTTGTGAATTGCAGAGTATATATGTAGATATGGATTTATTTTATCTATCAGTGTTGCTTTCAAGTATACGTGAAGGCCCCTCTACACAATCGCCCATGATGGTGACGGTTGATTCCGTGAAGTATCTGGGGGTGATAGTACAAAGCAACATGAAATGGGACTTGCACATAACTTCCGTCGTAGGCAAGGCAAATTCTGAATTGCGATTCATAGGACGTGTTTTGAGGAATTGTAATGCTCATAGCGTATAAAACACTAGTACGTCCGCATCTGGATTACTGTTGTGGAGTTTGGGGTCCGTATCGCAAGGTTCTGATTGACTCGGTCGAGAGGGTGCAGAGGAGAGCCGCTAGATTCGTGACTGGTTGCTACAGCTCTTATGAAAGCGTCACAGAATTGATACATAGATTGGGCTGGGATGGTTTGGAAGACAGACGACGTAGCTTGCGTTCGAATTTATTGGAGAATATGCGAAAAAATTTAAATTTCGAGTGCAGTGAAATACTTCTTCCGCCAACCTATTTAGGTCGTAATGACAGGAGGGATAACATTAGAGAAATAAGATGCCGTACTGATGCTTTTATGTATTCCTTGTTTCCTCGCGCTATTCGGGATTGGAATGCGGGGGTTTAGGATTGGTGCTTAGCACCCTCTGCCACCCACAATGTTTGTGATTTGCAGAGATGGATGTAGATGGACGACTATACGCACGCACGATTGTGTAGAAGGCATAATCGTCTGTGTGTGGCCATCATCGCCTATAATCGTGAGTAATCGTGAGTATTCAGTCGGTTTTCGGTACATCAAAGGAACGCGTGCCGATGATGGTGCGCATGTCCACTCAACCGCCCACCATTCTGTCGCACGGCAGAATCCAAAATATTACTTTTTTCGCAACCAATCGAGATATTTTTTGCAGTAAATATTCAAAATCACCTGATGACATGCGATAGAAGTTATCAAATTCTGATGATTGTTCTGCTAGAAGTTCGGCTAGTTGTTTATTCATGGTTTGTCTGGGAGGCGGAGGGGGGGTTGAGAAATTCATGTGTATGGACGGAGAAGTGAAAACGAAGTTGGCAAGAGTTGCCTAATACCTAGCACAATAATAGGAGGATTTGTACCTTGCTCAGTTGTGGTGAATAGTCAACATCCACCATCTTCTCTTTCTCCATCTATTTTATATGACTTTTCTTGTTTTTCATGCTCATTCCGATAATGGTTATATGTTCTAAGCGAATAGCCTGTGTTATTTTTCTTTGTGCATCGTTTCTGCCTGGTACTTATTTAATTTTTTCCAGTTATTTACGGAACATTATGGTCATCTCTTCTTTAGTTACACGGTCGCCTTTTCTTCTTTTTTTTTAAATACGTTATAGAAATCATCAATCGTAAGCCTTTGTTTGTACTTATCATAACTTTAATTGAGTAAATTAATTATTTTACAATGTTCCGCCAACACCAGCCGAAACTGCACAGATAACATTTACATCTGACTTCCTTGTGAGGTTACACGGTTCGTAAATGGAATTTGCGATGACTGAGTTCAACATCACAACTCAGCCATCGACCAACACAACAAATAAAAACTTGAGTAAAAAAAAACCCTCAAGGGATCTATAAAGTTATGATTGCGTAACACAGAGTAACTTATTAATCCGTGATTACCACAAGTCGCTATCACTTTGATATCCATTTTCAACAGACAACAGTCAGTAAATGAAAATTCACAGACAGCAGCTCATGATCGCGACGATGATGGCAACTTTTTTAATCCCCCATCATGGACGATTTGTGGAGGAGCCTTCATACACACTGATCAGCCAGAACATTATGACCACCTTCCTAATAGCCGGTATGTCGTCCGCCTTTGGTACCGACGTAACAAAGGCGACGTGTCTTGGCATGGGAGCAATGAGGTCTTTGTAGGTCGCTGGAGGGAGTTGCACCACATCTGCACACACAAGTCACCTAATTCCCGCAAAATTCCGGGGAGGAGGCGATGAGCTCTGACTCCACGTTCAACTACGTCCCAGATGTGTTCGATCGGGTTCAGATCTCGTCAGTTGGGGGGCAGCACATCAACTGCAACTCGCCACTGTGTTCCTCGAACCACTCCATCAAACTTCTGGCCTTGTGACATGGCGCATTATATTGCTGAAAAATGCCACTGCCGCTGGGAAACATGGTCGTCAGGAAGGGGTGTACGTGGTCTGCAACCATTGTACGATTCTTATTGGCCACCATGGTGCCTTGCACGAGCTCCACTTGACCCATGGATGCCCACGTGAATATTCCCCAGAGCATAATTGAGCCGCTGCTAGCTTGTCTCCGTCCCGCAGTACAGGTGTCAAGAAGCTGTTCCCCTGGAAAACGACGGATTCGCACCCTGCCATCAGTATGATGAAGAAGGTATCGGGATTCATCAGCCCATGCAAAATTACCCGACGAAGCAATCCCGTACTCTGAGAAAACGAAATAGAATAACATATGCTGCTAAAGTTGCTCTGAAAACAGAACATAAAATTTAACTGCATTGGCGTACCATTAATCTTTATAAAAACTGATTAACTTGCTGCTGTGTCAACACAGCGGACGGGCGGTAGCCCGGAGACGATCACGCGACAACCGAAGCAAAGTCGAAGATGACCTGCGATGAGTCCAAGGTAAAAACCGAACGTAGACCGAGACGCGCACTGATCAGAGTCCAATATGCGATGCACAGAGAGACGGAAACGAAACTCAGTAGAAGTGAGCACAGCACTGTCTTGAGTCCATCCATCCGTGATTTGTCGCAGACACAAGCTGCATGTCATCCTTAGCACCAGGGAATCATATGGCTAATGTCTAGGTCTAAGTTGAGAATCTGCTGAAACTGTAGTTGTCCTAAGCTATATAAGATAATCTGAATTGTTTGTAGATTTGTTTCTTGATGGATATTTATATCTAACTATCAAATAAAGGAGGGATTTTTTTGGGGGGGAGGGGACGTAACAGCTACATATCCTTTTGCCTATTCCTATTCCTATTTATCTCTAGTGGATGATGAAATTTAGGTTGTTGTTTATTTACAAGTTGCCTAGAATAAAGCTGAGGGGCCTATTTACATTTAATGTAAGATTGGAGGGCATGGTGGTCAGAAATGGAATTGACGGTTTATGGTTCGATGCGGTGTTGAGGAGGTAGGGTTTCTGGTGGTGTATTTCCAATGGTAGCTATTTCGGGGTAATTTGAGTTTTCGCATCGGAAATAGAATCTGTCTGATGCGTTTTTTATTGTTGTGGTCAATGGATCGAAGTGGAGGTCCTGCCGGATTCTCCAGTTTGGAAGGTAGCGTGGTGCACCAACAATGGCACGTAGGGCTCTGTTCTCGAGTGCCTGTAGCTTTTTGATGTGGCAGTCGGCAGCCATACTGCATAGCTCGGAGCCTGTATTTATACTAGGCGAGTCACTTGTGATTGGTCGCGGTGGAAACACTGCTATGCGGTGGCGCTAGTTGGCCTGGTACTAGCGCCGTCTATCGGTTGTCCACCTATATCTCTACTTCCGGGAATGTGACTGTGTCGGGCCGGGATACCAGACCTTCAATTGAGAAAATGGCGCTCAGTATCCAGTTTTTAAAATTATTAATTCAGAAAATCATTTATGGAATAGACGTTTCACAATAAGCGTCAAGCAACATGAAAAATAATAATAATAATAAAAAAATCTTGTATGGGTGTTGCACTTTTAATTTCTGTCAGTGCTGAAAATTTGTGTGCGATCCTTTGCGCGTGGGAGGCAATCAGACGCAAGCAGGGCTCGTAATTGCACCGGGAGTGGCATCGTGCCTGATTGTTGGCCTGGTCACTGTGGGCCCCAGCTGCGGGGTGCGGAGTAATTTGATAATAGAGGACCAGGGAAGGGAGGGGGTGATGGATGAGACGCCGTGCAAACAGCCCGATAGATGGCGCGGTGCATCAGGCTGGGGGTCCGCGCTTCGAGACCCGTCGAGCCCAACAGTCGACTAACATCTGCGACTATCGATCCTCACCACGGCGAGCTGTCCTGCGGGACTGTATACCTACACTCGATTCAGGCAGTCTTGACTTTTCAACGTCACTTTATCCCGCACTCCAGATATATTTTTGAAACCAAAACTTCTATAGACGCGATACGCGATTTTTTATCGGACGTAATCCTGTGAGTTCGTGACGTCACCGTCACCAAGATGCCACCTGTTGCGCGCATCACCATCACCCCACCTGTTTTTTTTTTTTTTTTTTTTTTTTTTTTTTTGTAACTGCTTTACGTCTTTTTTTAACATCGAGGTCTTTAGAGACGGGAAAGGATGGGGGGCAAGGATGGGGGCAAGGAATGGGAAGGAATTCGGCCATGGCCTTTTGAAGGAAGCATCCCGGCATTTGCCTGGAGTGAATTGGGGAAACCATGGAAAATCCAAATCTGGATTCCCGGACGGGGATTCGAACCACCGTCCTCCCGAATGCGAGGCGAGAACGCTAACGGTTACACCGCCCCGCTCGGTGCCCCCCCGCCCACCTGTTGCGCGTATGATATGCGCGTCGGACACCTTTCACAAAATCTTTATACTAACACATAATTTTTATCCGAATTTTATGAACTTTGCGTACATATACTTTAAAACAAATAGAAAAAACACTGTTTACGTTTGATTTAAAGAAACCTAAACCCTCTCCTCCATTCCTCCCCCCCCCCCGCCCCTCGCCTTAATTTGTGTCACCGTTGTTCACACAATCCCACAGTATTTATCCGATTTTAATAGAAGTTAGCACACGTAAAATTCAAAACGAGGCGGTAAGGTTGCTCAGTGGTTAAGGCGCTTACTTCTGGAAGTTCTGTTTCCTGTCGCGGGTTCAAATCCCGTGGTGAGCAGGAGTTTTTAGGAGTTGTATTTGATTACATGAGCTACGCCGGGACGTTCCGTGGTTCTAATTCCACCTTAAACCGCAGGCCTCAGAAGAAAGGAATTCGCCTTCCTGCCTCTGACACAGTAGCTTGGTACATCTCCTTCGGGAAGTTGTGGACCAAGCTAGATTTTTAGTTTTTGAAGGGAAAACTTACTAGTACAGCATAGCGAGTTCTGGAAAGGTCAGTGGTAGGTTTAACTGCAAAGGTAACTAGACAGCAACCGACATTACACCAGTCGCGTGGGTCACAGACGTCTTAGAGAAGACTGCATCCTTAATGTTCCAATGGGCCGGCCATATTGCGCGGAGAAAAGACCAGGGGTGGACAGAAACAGTGTTAGAGTGGAGCCCAAGAGAGCACGACAGACCGATGGGACAAGGACATACGCGGGGTTGTCGGAGTTAACTGGCAGAGGATCCCCCTAGAGCGTGCGACCTGGAGGAAACTTCTCAAGTTCTACCTGAAATCAAAGAGACTATATCATTTAATGATTCGACTGGTTCTTGATGGTCATGATTTCACGAATATGTTATATATATATATATATATACAGGGTGTTACAAAAAGGTACTGCCAAACTTTCAGGAAACATTCCTCACACACAAACAAAGAAAATATGTTATGTGGACATGTGTCCGGAAACGCTTACTTTCCATGTTAGAGCTCATTTTATTACTTCTCTTCAAATCACATTAAAAATGGAATGGAAACACATAGCAACAGAACGTACCAGCGTGACTTCAAACACTTTGTTACAGGAAATGTTCAAAATGTCCTCCGTTAGCGAGGATACATGCATCCACCCTCCGTCGCATGGAATCCCTGATGCGCCGATGCAGCCCTGGAGAATGGCGTATTGTATCACAGCCGTCCACAATACGAACGGTGAATCGAGGAAGTACAGTACATACTAACGAAACTAAAATGAGCTCTAACATGGAAAGTGAGCGTTTCCGGACACATGTCCACATAACATATTTTCTTTGTTTGTGTGTGAGGAATGTTTCCTGAAAGTTTGGCCGTACCTTTTTGTAACACCCTGTATATACACGTATGTGTCCGTATATTTCGTATTTAACCTTGCAGCCACATCAACCTAGCGCAGACCGCTATTGTTTGTGTGTTGTAGTAGTCTCGAGTCTCCCATCGTGCACTATGTTGGTTACATATCGGTAGCTGTGGAGGTATGGAAGTTATGGTGGTTGAAAGTGGTCGACCTCTGGCATTTTTATGTTTCGACCAAAGTTTTCTAAAAAATCTTTGGAATCTTCTAGAATGTACCAGAATGTACTAAAATGTTATATAATACGATACATTTGTCAGTTATGGACAAATACATGTGTGAAATATTCAGGGAACGAACCGATTTTGCAGGGAGTAGCATAGGCTATTTTTTTATACTGGAAATATTTGATGTTCCGTGAAAAAACCTGTAAAATCTTCAAAAGTCTTGACAAACACGAACGAAGTCGTGAGCATCAGCTAGTATGTAATATTTAAGCAAAACGTCATAAGGTTCAAACCAAGAGAGTACGGATACAAAAAGCCCGCACATGTTAGTGTGTTTATTGGATTCGCTGTCACGCACGATAACATTGCATTTGTCCAAACTCATTGGCGCAAAGGAATGTACAAGGGGTGATCAAATGAAAAGGTACGAAACGACACGGTGGGTTCAAATGTAGACTTTATTCAAAATATACACCATAGGCCTGAGCGCAACGATCCCACTGATGAACAAGCCGCAGGATTCCTTGTTCCCAGAATTCCTGTGGCCGTGACGAGACCCAGTCCTTCACAGCGTCCTCGAGTACGTCGTCCGAGTTGAAGCGCTTCCCTTTAATGTGTTTCTTCAGTGGACCAAACACATGGAAATCGCAGGGCGACATGTCCGGACTGTAGGGCGGATGGTCCAACGTCTCCCACTTGAACTTGGCCAGTTCCATGTGTGTGACTCTGGAGACGTGTGGACGCGCGTTATCGTGGAGCAGAACCACACCCTCCGTGAGCAGCCCCGGTCTTTTGTTCTTGATGGACCTGCGTAGGCGTCGGAGTGTCTCACAGTACACATCCCCCACCTGTACGCCATCCTGTCCTCATACGGACTGCCGCATCATTTGGACGCCGCTTTTGATAGGAGCCTCTGCTCTCTACTGCGCATGCGGGCGCCCGCGCATGCTCCGATCCCAGTCAGAGAATCCAATCGCATCCCGAGATGTCTCGCTACGTTCTCCCATGGAGGAATATGCAAATATTTAACTGTTACGTTTTTACGTCATTTCGTACCTTTTCATTTCATCACCCCTTGTAATTATAGCGGTAGCGAATAGTGCAGTATTACTCCTGCGCTAATTTTTTGTGATTATTTCGGAATCGTAATTGTCAGTGTTCACAGAACCGAGAACTTGAATTTAAAATTAGAGGTGTAAAAGTAACGAGAAATTCTGTATCCGTATGTATTCGTTACTAAACCAATCAATACTCGTTACTATTGAATCGTTACTTTTGACACAATCGAGTACTAGTATGGAGCATCGCATTGACTCACTGCGCATAAGGGTTACGGGGTGACTTCGTGCGTACTTTGTAAAACTTAAGTAGAACTGCAGAGGAAGACAGAGATTAGAATATATGAAGCAGATAATTGAGGACGTGGGTTGTAGGGGATATGTAGAGATGAAGAGGTTAGCACAAGATAGGAAGGGATGGAGGATTGCATCAAACCAGTCGAAAGACTAATGACAGCAAAAAAAAAGTAAATTTTTCATTCAGTAAAGTAGCAAACATTTGCACTGTAAAATAAAATAGAAGATTGGATATCCCATTTTAGAACAAATGCATTTCATAAATGTTTGAAATTTATAAAATCTCCCTAAGGTATGATAATAATAAAAAAGCAATACCCATTTATCTAAATTTTCTATTTAAAAATTATGCTCTGTAAATCATAATGTTGAACAAAAGCAAAGCTACAAACCATCTCTTCATGTTGTCAAAATTGCTTACCTCCTTAAAATTATCAACACTTAAAAGTAAATAACATTAATTATATTTGAATAAACTGAGCGTGGTGGGTGAACGGTTAACATTCTGGTCTCGCATTCGCGAGGACGCGGGTTCGATTCCCCTTCCGGGCATCCAGATTTGGCTTTTCCACGGTTTCTTCAAATCACTCCAGGCGAATGCCAGGATGCTTCCTTCAAAAAGGCCATGACCCAATTTGTTTCCATTCCTTGGGCCAGTCCCATCCCGCCTCTGACAACCCTAGCCGTCGACAAGGCGTTAAAAAAAAATAAAAAAATAAAAAAGAATAATGTACGCGCAACATGTTTGTACTTACAAATTTTCGTTTTTAATGAAAAGGATTCAAATCAGAGTTCCAAGAAATACGCTACGCACGATGTTCAAATATTCATTCTCTCATACAGATTCATTAAGTGGCGAACAGTACCAGTTCCCGCACGATGCATCGTATTTATTCGTTTATCGAATGAAACTGACGTCCATACGACAAACGCGAGTTACGAAATAAATTTGTAACGTTTCGGTGCTTTGAATCAGGAAATGTATTCGTTGCTCAGTAACTAATACATACGCTTTGCTACAGCTCTATTGAAAAGCCGCACAGGCCAAGTGCCAGTGATGGAAGATCACAGCCCGACCAGTTTCTCGTTTCTCTCTGTCGCTACATTTTTCCCCTCTTAACGACGTCGGAGCGAATTCCAGCAGTTGTTGTAAAATACAATTTGATTAGCAGCCAACTTATTTCTGTTCCCACTTATTGGAAAACAGCAAATTTGAATCCGAAAACATCTGTACCGGTCCGCCACCCGTATGAAACGAACACCTCCCCGCAAAAAGGGGGGAGGGAGGCGAATGGAGAAGGGAGGGAAGGAACACAGAGAGAGGGCCGCCGGAGAAGGAGAGATACGGCAGGATAAAAAAAAAAAGGAAGCGTCCTTTTTCTTCGCTGCAGGCCAAATTGTTTCGTACTGCTCCCAGACTTAATTTATGACTCGTGCAATTTCATTACGTCTGCCAACCCGTTCCTTGGGCACTAAATTTGTACACCGTAATGAAATACGCTTAACAGCCCGAAACCGTGCTGTCTTTGCGCGTAAAATTGTTTTAAAGTCTTTGACTCCTCGCTGGACTGGGCATTATTAGGAATTCTGGGAGCAGCTTCCTGCTTAATGCACTCCTTTGATCGGAGCCTCGATGCGAAACTCCCCCCGGACTACGCTGCAAATTGGCATTCTTCCTTCTCCAAAGTAAACAAGTTGACACAGAAGGCTGCAACAAACTATCAGGGTCTGCTCCAACGGCCACGTCACCGTGTCGGATGTTCCGCTATACTGGACTAGCTGCTACACGCGAACTCGTACGCGTGGACTTGAAATTTTATTGTTAGAATTAGATTTAGAAAGCTGTAAGTTAAGTAAAAGGCATCCCAAAAAAACAGAGAGCCAGGAATATTAAGGGAAAGCTATCATCACACAATTCACAAATTGACTGCGAGAGAAACAAAGCCTGAGTGACCGATACAACATCACACACGCTATACGTCTGTCTACCACTGTTCGGTTAGTTTTCAAAATTTCGTGACGAAATACGTTATTTATTCCGATAAAAGTATTCAATGTTTTTCTTAAGGATACACATTATTTCCTTGCCAAATTTCATCAAGACCGGTTCAGCAGTTTAGTCGTGAATCCGTAACAAACAGACAAACAGAGTTACTTTCGTATTTATAATACTAGTTTAGATGAAACACGTATAACGGTATTAAAGTATTCGTGGGGGAAATCAGCGTTTCCCAAACGGGTGAGGAAAACAAATTGCCGGCCACCTCGTCTTCGCTCCAGAATATGTTCCCCCTATCAATAGCGACAATACATTGTTAAGGAATGCATTTTCATTTACAGTAGATCTAAATCAGACATTGAGTTGTGTGACACATTACTCAAAGATATATCCGAGAGAATAAGACTGATGGACTTTTTGGCTGACTTGTCATCCGGAATATCCATTTATATTTTTTTTTTAAATTTAGGCCTACTCCAGGATGTCTGATTCGTCTAAAACAATGTTCTTTTTTAAAAAAAAAAGTTAAAAACAAACCTTTAAAACATCTTTTTTTTAAAATAATTATCATCATTTTTTTTACTACATGTTTAAAATGCACAATGGCTTCTTTAGCAGATTTAACAACCATAAAGTAATCGCTTTAAAATAAGTATAAAATAATTGCACCATTTGATTTTTATAAGGTTTTTTTACCCTTTTTTTAACAAAAAAAATTGTTTAGATGACTGAAATATTTGTAATTTAAAAAAAAAAGAGGGGATCAAAAAGTCTGACTTTGTAAAAATGGCTTGGAATAACCTGAACAAAGTCACATGTTTCGAAAAAACATTAAAAAACTAATATCTCGAAAATGGTGAGACTTTTATCAAATTAAATTTTTTTCATATAGTAGGAAATAATTAGACCTATCTGCGGCTGGAGGGTTGTAGTTGTTGGTGTTGTTTTTGTTGTTGTTGCTTTAGGGCGCGTCGACAGCGGGGTCATTAGCGCCCTAACAATTATCAGCCTAAACTGTGGCTTAAGAAAGTACTAAAATACTGTCTGCATGGTCGACTGTAAAGGGGTCGGCCATACAGAACAGCAAATAAAATAATTCACAAATATAAAACATGGCTTAGAAAGGGGCCACCAGAACTCAAGATCGTACACCACCTGAATGGCTGTAAAGGGGCCGGAGGGATTGTCCTTTCATTCCTGGAACAAACATATTTCTAATAAATATAAAAAATCAATATCTCGAAAATGATGAGAGTTTTGCTAAACTAAAATTTTGCCATATGGTGGGAAAGGTTGTGACCTACCTGTTGTCTCAGGATTATCCTGTACAGTAGTCAAGGAGTTGCTTGTAGATGACTTGTAATGTAAACATAGATTCAGCTGTTAGGGATATGATTGGGCTGTGTTACTTTGTCTACAGTTTTTCCGAGCTAGCAGTGTCGGATTGCATGCTTGAGTGTTCGGGGTGGCGGGAGGCTGGTTTGCGATGCAGACCTGATGGTAGTGCGAGGACCGCAGGGAAATGGACGGTTATAGGTTGAGCGGCAGGTGTACTGCGTGTAGCAGGAGATGGCCCGGCGCTAAGTCGCTTGTAACACGGGGCACTACATAGCCCAACACACACACATCCGAGCGACTCCGCCCATTAAGACGACCACCTGCTCGAAATTAAACCCAACGCCCTCTCTAATCCGAACCGAAAATACTCCTAAACAAAACTGTTAACGTGGACTCCAGCCACTCTGGTTGTTTTTCGTCCGTTTTCCGCCGTGTTTTTATTGCTGCAGTGGAGTGTGGGGTCTGCCGATATCGGAGCGCGGTCCGGTCCCACCTGCCCATTTGGCGCGGAGCGGCGTCCCGAAATTCTGCGTTCGCACGACACGGATTTTGTTTTTGCGAACGGCACGCGCAGAGTCCTCTGTTCCCCTTTTTATAGGCAGATAAACGCGGCGCCACCTACTCGTACTGGCGAATACAATTACGCGAATTACACCGGGCAGAGGGCGGCTTTTATTTTTACTCTCCTCGCTGGTTGGCCTGGAGTGAGTAGGAGAAGCGTTTAAAACGATTAAAACGGTCACTGCGGCCGCCAAGTTGGCTGCCCCGCTCGTTTAAAGCGAGGCTCCACGAGAAATTTGAAGACAACACACACTGACTCAGCAGGAGATCATAAACAATCCGGAGATCTGCGCTTATGATGAACAGGATAACTCCTACATGTGACCGACCGTGGTTGTTAATGCTCTGGCCTCGCATTCGGGAGGACGGCGCACAGTGGTTCAGGATTGGAGTATAGTGGACATTCGACCTTACGTCATAATATCGATCCACAAAAAAATTGCTTCAGATAGCATTTGCTGTGCTGATCAAATTTTTTTATGTTTAATTTTTGATAAAAATGAGTCCTTCACACTTAAAATAAAAATAAAAAAAATGTATGGGTGGAAATCTATTTTATTTTTACGGCCTATATCAAAGTGTCAAAGTCAAACCTAATGCAATCATAAGTACCTATCCTACTTAATATTACGACATAAATATTTCTTGCGTATCCTTGCCGCTTTGGCAACAGGGCGCAAGTGAATTTCGGGGATAAAATATAGCGAACATTGGAACTTAAGTCATAATATCGATCCAAAAAAAAAAAAATTGCTTTAGGTAGCATTTGCTGTGCTGATCAAAAATTACTATGTTAAATTTTTTTTTGGATCCATATTACGACTTTAGTTCGAATGTCCACTATTTTTTAACCATGAAATTCACTCGCGCCCTGTAGTCAAAGCGGCAAGGATACGCAAGAAATTTTTATGTTGTATTATTAAGTGGTATAGTTACTTATGATTGCATAAGGTTTGACTTTGACTCTCTGATATAGGGCCGCGAGAAAAAAAAATAGATTTCCACCCATACATTTTTTTTTTATTTTAAGTGAAGAACTCATTTTTATCAAAAACTGAACATAACAATTTTTGACCAATACAACTACCACTCTAACAGCGTTGAGTTGCCTGTACTGAACTCAGATGACTTACGGACTTCAACGCCGTCGAACTCCACACTCCATGTACTCGGTCTTCCGGACATTGAGTCGCACGCTGTATTTACCGAGGGGAGTTTTCCATTGTTGGATTTGTTGTTCCAATTCCTGACGAGACTCCAGGTGACCATGACATCATCAGCATAGAGAGAAATTATTACCGTCACTCCAGGTCTACTTTCGTTGCCGTATGTGGTGGCCGTTGCCAGTTCTGGTATGTGTGCCGGCAGAGATCTGTCAGGACGCGTGCGGACACGTCTGCGCCAATACCACTAAAAGCCGCGCCGTCATCTCGGGTAGTAGCGGATGTCTTCAGTCCCTGATGGGATTTCCAGCCGGGCTGCAATCCACGGGAGAGCTGCGCGGCTACAGGAAAAAAAGGGTGAACTCACGGGGGTCGATAAGGAAATGAGCACCCCACTCTCTCACCTCCCCGTCTTCCACACACCCCTAGTCTGCGACCTCACTGAAGTTCCGATTTTTTTTTCAGATTTTTGGAGCCTCATTAGCAAAGCAATAAAGGAAGTGAAAGAAAGATTTGAATGTGGCATAAATGCACAAGGAAAAAAAATCAGTATGCTACGATTTGCAGATGAGGTGTGGGGTGTCGCATTGTCCTGCTGGAGTTGCCCAAGCCCGTCGGAATACACAATGGACATGAATCGATGAAGGTGATCAGCCAGGATGCGTACGTACGTGTCACCTGTCAGAGTCGTATCAGGGGTCCCATATCACTCCAACCGCACACGCCCCACACCATTACAGAGCCTCCACCAGATTGAACAGTCCCCTGCTGACTTGCAAGGTCCATGAATTCATGAGGTTGTCTCCACACCCGGACACGTCCATCCGCTCGGTACAATTGGAAACGAGACTCTTCAGACATGGCAACATGTTTCTTATCATCCACAGTCCAATGTCGGTGTTGACGGGCCCACGCGAGGCGTAAAGCTTTGTGTCGTACTCTCAGCAAGGGTACACGAGTGGGCCTTCGGCTCCGAAAGTCTATATCGATGATGTTTCGTTGAATGGTTCGCACGCTGACACTTGTTGATGGCCCACCATTGAAATACGCATTAATTTGCGGAAGGGTTGCACTTCTGTCACGTTGAACGATTATCTTCAGTCGTCGTTGGTCCCGTTCTTGCAGGATCTTATTTCGACCGCAGCGATATCGGATATTTGATGTTTTACAAGATTCCAGATATTCACAGTGCATTCGTGAAATGGTCGTATGGGAAAATCCCCACCTCATCGCTACCTCGGAGATGCTGTGTCCCATCTCTGGTGCGCCGCCTATAACACCACGTTCAAACTCACTTAAATCGTGATAACCTGCCATTGTAGCAGCAGTAACCGATCTAACACCTGCGCCAGACCCCTGTTGTCTTATATAGGCGTTGCCGACCGCAGCGCAGTACTCTGAGTGTTTTCATTTCTCTGTGTTTGCATACGCGTGCCTATACCAATTTTTTTGCTCTCCAGAGTATATAGTATCAGCAGTGCAGTCCTGAACAAACTGTAGAATCCTGTGTAGTGTTTCTGTTGCCAAACTCCAATTTTCTAACTGATACAAAGCTTACAGCGTTTAAATGAGGTATCGGTGGATAGCATTTCATTATCAGCTTCCACCATAACATATCCGGCTCACGTATAAATACACTGTTTCGTTTAAATTTATGTAAAGAGTGATTCTACTGAAGCCTGGGACACAGTTCGCAATACTACAGCGCCTGCGTTTGTGAGACGCAACCTTCCGCGGACAGCAGTCACTTTGACAGCGACAGCTTTAGGGGTTGGCAGTAGATAAGATTGTTATTATTATTCTTACTATTTTCGTATGTCCCCATTACGGAGAACGATAAGCAATCCTGACTGCATGCGTTCAGTTCATCTTTCGAATATTCTTCTCGTCGGACGATATTTTTTCATTCTTTCTCTGACGGTTTTCTTTTCTTCAGCAGTCCAGACGCGTTTAAATTTTTCCTTTTTTCTCTCTGAAATAACTTCCCCTCAGTTCACTTTCTTTTTAAAAATCTCTCTGTCTGTGACGCCTCCCTTAGCAATGCCTGCAGACTTCAGGTCTTTCTCCACCTCCTTCATCCAGTGACGTCATTGGTGTTGTTTTTACTGTTTTTGTGTGTTTAAAATTTGTCTTGAGATTATTTCCTTCAATACAAACAATACACAAGAAACCTTGTGCATGTATCAGTGCGTACACGCCTAAAAGTGAGACTTCATTGGGTCGAACACACTTTTCTTTGTGTATTTTTTATGTTTCCTTCGCACTCTACTCGTCGAGCGATACTATTTTTATAGCATTTGTACAGTTAATATGAACTTTGTGCAACCATTTCCTTATATCAGTAACGTCTGTCTGTTGTGGTTGCACACAGTGGAAAATAACAGGAATTTACAAACGCATATCTATATATAAAAGATGAATGTATGTATGTATATTTATTTGTTTGTTCTTCATACAAATCCACAGTTTTCATTCTATCTCGATGGAACTCTGCACACTTATCCTTTGAAACAAGGAGAAAAATACTGTCTACATTTGGTTGAAAAATTATCTGTATAAATAATACATAATGTCTCATAATTTCGAAATACTACTGAATGGCGATAGACAGACGTCTGTATACTGCTTTTCTGTGTATCGGTCAGACAGCTCAGTGGTTAAAGCGCTTGCTTCCTAATGTTTGGGTCGTGGTCTCCGGTTCAAATCTCCGTTGAGGCTAAGATTTTTAAAAATTGTTTTTCATCGTAAGAGTCACACCTGGGCTTTAGGATATTCGGATTGAATGTTAAACTGTAGATATTAGAAAGTTACGGGTGCAATGCGAGGCAAATCGTAGGTAGTCTTGCAATGTTGTAGGTGTACACTTTTTTACGTTATAATGATCCCTCAGGTGTTGTTCGCAGTCAGTGTATGTATGTGAACCGCAGTAAAATTATTATAAATACGGAAGTAAGTCTCCGTCTTTTTGTTACGTTTTGACGACTTAATGGCTATATAGATATTGATGGAATTTGATAAGAAAATCTGTATGAAGGGCACAGGACATTTTTTCCAGTATGATTAACAGTTGTAGTCACGAAATTTTGAGACCTTATCGAAAGGTGACAGAAATATGTTGGAAATTGATTCTCTTCAAGAGATAGGTTCGACGGTAGAGTGATATAGTGATAGCTTTCCTGTCATATTATGCCAAGTCGATATTGTTTGGGACCAGTCCTTCGTTACCAACAACTTTCTATATTTAATTCTGGCAAAAAAAAAAAAAAAAAAAAAAAAAAAAAAAAAAAAAAAAAAAAAAATCTTAATCCACGCGTACGAAGTCGCGGGTACGAGCTAGTCAAATATATTTTCCCATGTCAATAATAAGAAGAATTTGTGGCTGTGGAGAGATATCTTTCGTCAAATATTACCGTTGTGGAAGCATTTTGTGTTTTAAATGTTTCTCTGATACCAGTCATTAAAAAAATCTTATCAATCCTTCGAAGAAAAAGTATTAATTCGATGAATTTTGTTAAAAACGAATCTGTAATGCTGTTAATAGCAAATATTAGCGAAAAGAAATGCATGCAGAGAATAAAAGCATCTTAATCAAGTGAAAATCGAACCAACGACGTTTTACATACTGACATCTCCATTAAACCTCACTGCCCTTCCAGCATATTAGGGGACGTCCATAAATTACGTGAAATGAAATAGGGGGAGGGGTCCAGCCAAATCTCACTAAGGGGGAGGGGGAGTCAACGGAAATCTCACGTGAGGTTGTATTTTGGAAATTTTTGCTGGACTGTAGGCATTTAAAAAAATAATAATAATAAAAAAAACCAACACTACAAATGACGCGAAAGTCGATTTTAGGGGGCTATTTCGTCCAAAAGTGGGGGTGTAACCGGCTATGGAATGGTGAGTCCTTTTTTAAAAAAAAAAAAAGTCTCAAAAGGTGGGAAGGGGGGGGGGGGGTGGATCACGGACGAGATCTCACCAGAAAGGGGGGGGGGGTGGGGGTTGGACCAGATCTCACGAAGTGTCACGTAATTTATGGATGTTCCCTTACAGCATATAGCTTTTCTATAGGTATGCACATACTATTTAAAATATCACTGATTCTAACCATGTATCGTTAACGAAGGCCCACCAAGACGAACGATGATCCTAGTACCTAGTGAAAACTGCATCAATTAGATTTCTCGGTTGAAATTTGTGGATTACTTTGCAAAAATAAATTGAAGTTCTTTCGTCAGAATTCAGCCAACTTCTTCGTTTAGTCTACCACAAAATTTGCATACCCATTGCTCTTATAATGTATGCGCTAATGTTTTGATTAATTATTAGTGGCGCGAATAATTGTATTAACATTTGTAAACTGACTTTTATTTTATCTTGTTTCCACAAGCTGTCGTTTGTATAGTCCTTTGGTAGTTAGTATGTCGGTAACATTCATCGACCTTATATGCACAGGTGGACTGAGAGAATTATTACTACGCGCTGGCCGCCCGACTTGAAAATAGGGCACGGTGCGATTTTAAGTAATTCATCGTCTGTTCAGCGCCCATTATAAGGTGACAAACTCCCTTACAATTTTTGATGAATATGTTTGTTAAAATTAAATATTATTCCTGCTTTGTTGATACAAATGTGTTAAAGTTGTGTGTAAAATAAAAAGATACGTGATAACTGGAGTGCCGGAATATCTATGAACAGTGGCCGTCTAAGACAATGAATATCTTTGGGGAAAAAAAAGAAGAAATTTATTATGGCGAGAGTGAGTGCTGGAATGTAGCTATAGAGAGTATGTGGTGGTATAAAAACGGAACATAGAAGTCTTTTATTCTGTAGTATAATGTAAAGAGGTGTATTCTATACCAAGTCTTTAATAATAAAATTGCTTTCGAGTGTTTTGAAATGGTCCTGTAGTGATATATGTATTATTTTGTTCTGAGCTGTGAAATAATACAATTTGCCGACTTCTATAGCTAGTATTTCTGCTTGACGACAGTCATATTATACATCAAGAACAGCTACAGTAAAATTCTCATTCCAGCAAAAATAAAGCAGGTAACTTACACCATCCTGTAAGCATTGTTCGTCGGGAACCTAAGTATCGTTGCGTGAGACTTTCATTTTGATGTCAAGTGTTTAGGACATTAATTCAAGGAAATGTGCTTAGTAAATTCAGTGGTACTTCATAGCGAGCCATGTTTAACATTTCAACTACTGACAATAATACGTTTCATTTGTTTGGCAGTTACAAGTGATCAACTAATTTCAACTAAAACATAAATGAGAATTCAGCTAGCATGTGTTCAAAACGAATTGGGCCTCTTCCATAACACGCTGTTATCTCGATTGGTGTGGAATGCCAATTAGTTATGTAATTCGTCAGAAGCTGTCTGTTAACTTTGGTTAGTTCGTAACTTGTGCGTCAGAATACAGATGGCGACATCGTTTGGCTGGCGACCGAGATGGTAGTGAAAAATTTCTGCGGCCGCATCCGGTCAGCGGGAAACTGGAAAATGTGGACCGCGGAATGTCGGGCCATCACATACGCACCACTAAGCTCGACGCGAAAAATAGGTCGCCATTCTGCCCCCGCGTAACTTTAATTTTTACTTTATTGGTATTGGCCACACAGTCAAACGACCAACTACAGAGTCTGAATTGTCAATCATAGTCAATGAATAAAACAAAACAAAATCTAAAGAGATTCTGTCTAGATATGGACTTGGTTACTCAAAACCATGGAAAAACTTGTATTAATTTTTCGCCCTGCGTTTATTGTGAACGGTGTGGTTGCTCAGTGGTTAAGGCGTCCGACGAGAGATCAAAAGGTCGCCGGTTCGATTCCCTGTCTTCGCGGGCATTATCATAGACCCTTAACCTGACCTTCACCTATGGCACAGCTTGCTGTGTAATGTGAAGTACGGGAGAACGCTTCCATGCTTCGGATCTCACGTTAAACTTAAGTCCCCTGCACCTGGTAGCACTACCGGATTAAGTAAAAGCGGATCAGATCATTACGACCACAAATAATTATTATTATTTAGTATATCTGTAGCTATAACTAAGACTGAAGAGCGTATGATATTCATAGTTTTAAGTTTCCCCAATGACTGCCAGTTCTTTTTTTTTTTTTTTTTTTTTTTTTTTTCATGCAATGTGAAACTCGATATTTTCGTAAATATTAAACTAATCGTATTTGAAATAGATTTTTTTTTGCTCAATTTTGAGAATATGTGTGTCCCTGTTATTGAATATCTGTCCCCGTTAACACAAACGTAATATTTATCTAACCAAATTACGGATAAATTCCGCTGATTGATACAGGAACTGTTTTAATTAGCTTTATTACAAATTAACGACATATTTGCGATAATACGTAATGTACATCGAATTTTTTACTGTGGCAGATAAATAGGTTAATTTAAATAAACTGTATTACGTACCAATAACAGGTATCTCGTATTAGTTGTAGACCAACACAAAGATCTATTAGATGAAAAATTAGGTATTATGTGAAAGTTTATTTGTTTTTGTTGGGACACTGTAATGAAATCATTTTATTTAGCTTAGAGAAAAGTTTTCATGAAATTTCATTATTCATCACTACTCTTTTTTGCAGTTTTCTAACTATTGTCTGAACTGTTGAAATGTAAGCAGTTGTTTGGAAATGGCCATGAATAAGTAATGCTGTGGCAGCCGAGCGTGGTGGTTGAGCGGTTAACGCTCTAGCCTCGCATTCGTGAGGACGCGGGTTCGAATCGCCGTCCCGGCTTCCAGATATGGACTTTCTTTAGTTGCCCGAAACAAGCAACTCCCGGGTTGCTACCTTATAAAGGCATGACCAAATTCCTTCCTTTTCGTTGACCGCAGTCCTTTCTCGCCTCTAATGACCTCGACGTTGAAGAAGTGAAAAGCCATAAGCAACAAACGAAACGACTGTTGTCAAAGAAATACCCCGGTGCCATCAGATACGTCGTTTCCGGATGCTAAGTGCAATCGCTGATTTTGCGACCTACCAATTGTCTCTTCAGTTTAAAAGTGAAATCAGCTGAACGCAACAAACAATCCACAGCTGAAGATTACTCTACACGGTGGCCGAAACGTTCGGAAAGAAAAGCAGAGTATCTAATGGCAACAGCGTAATGTTTTTTGTTAAAGTAAAACTTTTTCAGTGCGGTACGGAGAAACCTCCTGCGCATGCGTAGAACGTTGAATAGCACGTGACGACGTCAGAGGTATATTTCCGACCGGAGACGTTGCCATTATTAAACAGTGCGACTTGCACCAGTATTTTCAGTTGCTTTCTTCGTGTATTAGTTGCTTTTTGTTTATTTATATCCGTTAGATGTTGATGATTTCATTATATTCTCTCAACTCTGTTGCGAATGTGTTATTTAAAGTTTTTCAAAATTATTTAAGTTACCACCCAGAAATCTAAGTTCAACCCGTCCGGATTAGAAGAGAGTTATTAACTAAATTTTTGCACCCTGATACATGCCCCAGGATTTTTAGTTGCTTTTTTAATTATGAGCCAGAAAATCTACGTTTAACAGACACCACCTAGAGAAATTTATTCATGTTTATAGAACTGATGGACCACTAATATTACAGTTAATTTACAATGAAAATACAATACGAAAGAAACATGTAATATTTTAAAGCCTTCCTTGCATTAGTTTTAATTCTTTTACCAATATCTTTCCACGTGTCATCACCAATATACGCCTTGTACAATACCATGACCCTCTTCACCCTCCTCCCGTCATCCAATGAATCCCATTCCTGCTCTTTTATCATATCTGTTACTGATTTAGTTCTGCCATAATTTCCAGAAAAAAATCTAGCAGCCCTTCTTTGCACCCTCTCCAACTCCTGTATTTGATACTCACAATGTGGGTCCCATACTACACTACCATATTCAAGCAATGGTCTGACCAATGTTTTGTATCCCAATTCCTTCACTTCTCTCGTACGTCCCCTCATCACTCTCTCCAATAAGTGCAGAATTTTGAAACCTTTTCCTACCACCTGTCCAATGTGTCCTGCCCAGTTAAGCTTGTTATCAAATGTAATGCCAAGATATTTACATTTCAAGTCTTCAGCATGCAATTCTTTCACCACTTTATAATCGTAATCAACCTTTAGTTTTTGTCTGAATATTGTGGGTCATTTCCTCGATTGCGGTAGGATCATTTTTTTTATGAATAATTGTCACACCAATGCAATTTAATATGTTGTTTTTATTTTCCGAACCCGTTTCATATCATTCTCTGAAACATCCTCAGCGGTTCTGTCTGTTAATTAAATTTGTTCTCCGTTACAATTTACATATGAAAATTATGATATACACAGATATAAGCTTACTTACATTTTACATTACTCGCATTGGCTTGTAATTATACAGTGTTTGAGAATCAAATGTATCTGTAATAGCAGTTTGCGTTACAAGTATTTGTTGCTTCTTTATGAGTAATTTCGTGTCTCTTTCACTGCACTATAGATATTGATTTCTGATGGCTTACATTTGTTTAGTGTGTAGTGTACATGGCTGAGCGGAATGTTTGTTTATCGTTTGGCTTCTGTTTTTACTCGGTGGGTGATGCGCTTTTAAATATGTCTCTGTGCTTAGTTAGGTCTGTTTGGTGTATTATTATCATTATTGTCTGTGTCTTTTTGTGGTAGATTGTTGTGTCTCTTATTACGTTTTAAGTACTGTGCGTAGTGTTGGGTCCGTCAGGCTCATATATTATTCTTTTCTTCGGCCAGTGATTTGTGAAAGTGGCAGTTTTGCTGAAACGTTAGTGGTTGTGGTGTGCTATTATTAATGGTTAGTATTTGCATGTCTGTTGCTATGTTTGTGGGCTGGTGATTATTCTGTAGTAGGTGTTCTGCTAATGTTGAGTGGTTATTGTGCTCTTAAATGTTCCTTATACCTGGTTTCAAATCTCCTGCATGATTTGCCTGTATATTCTGCATTATAGTCATTGCAAGTTAATTTATATATACCTGAATTGTGAAATTTTTTATTTGGGGTTTTGTTTGTGATGTTTATCTGTAGTCTTTGCTTTTTCAGAATGTTTGCTATTTTGTGAGTATTCATGTTTATGTATGTCAATGTGTGCCATTTTACTGTTTTTGCTTGTGTGGGTGTTGCGTTTATGTGGGTGTTAATTTTGGTATCTGTATATCTAAAAAGCTGACTGTTCTTTGCATTTGTCTTCACCCCACGGTTACCAACCCAGCTAGACAGCCTGCCCAGATCACCCTGCGCAGCGTGAAGCAGTGTTTTTGAGTCTGTGTGTGTTGTTGATGTAGTGTTTCTGGGCTGTGTTGAACATTTCATGCACCGTGGCTGCAGCGAGCCTCGCCCCCGGCGCTGTTGATAAATGCGCAGTAATTTCGCAGCCGTCTCGTGTGACTGGCAGCCGCGCGCCTTATGGATTATAAAATAATCCCTCCGCGCGCGCAAGAAGTGCGCTTTCAGCAGCGGGCGAGGAATTACCACACTAACCTTACCGGCAATATTACCGGCCTACGCGAAAAACAGACGCTACTCCAGAACTCACACTAAATATTAATCTATGTGTATAAAGATTAATGAATGTATGTTTGTTGGTTTGTTTGTTCTTCCACAGTTTTCATCCGCTTTCAATGAAAGTTTGCACACTTATCCTTTGAAACAAGGAGAAAAGTACTGTCTACATTTGGATGAAAAATTTCTGTATAAATAATACATGTCGTCTTATAATTTAGAAAACTTACTGAACGGTGATAGACAGACGTGTAGAATGTGTAGGTCTCTGTACTGCCTTCCATATAGCAGTCTGATAGCTCAGTAGTTAAAGCGCTTGCTTACTGCTGTTTGGATCGTTGGCTCCGGTTCAAATTTCAGTGCAGCCAAAGATTTTTAAAAATTGATTTTGATCGTAAGAGTCACGCCTGGACCGTCGGTTATTCGGATTGTATGTTAAACTGTAGATATCACAAATTTAGGTGTTCAATGCGAGGCAAATCGTAGGTAGTCTTGCAATGCTGTAGGTATACACTTTTTTACGTTATAATGATCCCTCAGGGGTTGTTCGCAGTCAGTGTGTGTTTGTGTGATCTGCAGTTATAATACTATAAAAGCGGAAGTAAGTCTCTGTCCTTTTGTTACGTTTTGACGGCAAAATGGCTATATCGATACTGATGGAATTTGACAAGAAAATCTGTAGGAAGGGCACAGGACATTTTTTCCGGTATGATTAACAGTTGTAATCACGAAATTTTGATAACTTACCGAATGGTGACAGAAATATGTTGCAAATTGATTCTCTTCAAGAGACAGGTTCGACGGTAGAATGATATAGTGACAGCTTTCCTGTCATATTATGCCGACTCAGTGTTGTTTGGGACCAATCCTCCGTTGCCAATAATTTTCTGTATTCAATTCTGGCAAAGAAATTCTTAATCCACTCTTACGAAGTCACGGGTATCAGCTAGTAATACTATAAATGAGAAAGTATGGATGCTTGGATTTTTAGATGTTTGGAGTATTTGTATCAATCAGGCTTTAATTGCTCAATGGATTTAAATGAAATTTGGCACAGAGAACAATTATTATTATTAACGTGTTTTTTTTTTCTGTCATCAGTCTCTCGACTGGTTTGATGCAATTCTCCATCCCTTCTTATCTTGTGCTAACCTCTTCTTCTCTTGCATACCCCTTACAATCTACATCTTCAATTATCTGCTTCATTTATTATAATCTTTGTCTTCCTCTACAGTTCTTACCTTCGACTGTTCGCTCCACTAACAAACTAACCAATCCAGCATGTCTTAAATATGACCCACCGTCCTGTCTCTTACATAAGCTCCTTTTCTCACCCATCATTCCCAAAACTCTTTCATTTCGTACGTTATCCGTCCTTTTAATTTTCAGCAACCTTAATTACCATCACATTTCAAACGCTCAAGTTTCCTTCTTTCTAGTATTCCTACAGTCCATGATTCGCTGACATAAAGTGCTGTGGTCCACACACAGTTTTAAAAAATGTTTTTTATGTTTCTTAGATCAGTTATGGAAACTAAATGATTTCTCTTTTTCATGAAAGCTCTTTTCGCTAATGTTATTCTGCTTTTATCGTCATTCCTGCTTCGTCCATCAATTCATTTAATTTTTCCGTCGCATCCTATCCGATTTTTAGATTTTTATCACTATTACTGCTACCATATTTACTATATTTCATCACTTTTGTCTTGCTTAGGCATATATTTAATCCAAAATCTCCCTTCAGTATTTTATTCATGACATTCAGTTACTTCTCAATATCCTTAGCTTGTCCTACTAACAGGACAATGCCATCAGCAATAGGGTAGGTTGTGAACTGTCATTGTTAATTCGCATTACGCCAAGGCCAAAGAATCTCTTATTTCTTAGATCGCACTATTACGTTTACTCTTTGCTTCTCTCAATAAATCGCATACACTACTTTAAGTGATCAAAGCAATAACGTTATGACATACTTAATGATGTGTTCAGTTTAAAAGTGCGAAGATGGATGCACTTGTTAAACTAATAGTCCCGGAGCAGGAAAAATAAATCAGTTTTTAACCTTTTCTAAAGACGTATGTATTTAGTTTTTGGGATTTTGCACGTAGACATACTGTACAATTCTGTTTGCAGATTGTGGAGATGATAAATTAAAAAATATAATACACGTAACGCAATATTTTTACGGATTGAAATAATTTAAAAAAATAGATAACACAGAAATTTACGTGTTCAAGTAAAAACTATTTGTTAGTTTTATTAAATTGTAAGTACTTCTTTTATTTCGTTTTGTGGTTCATTGAAGTATTGAAGATTCACTCCTTACCCAAATCATTTAATATGTTTGCCTATGTTTTAGTAAATCAACCACAATTTTAATAATTGGCCCAAGATATTCATTTTCTTGACAGACTGAAGAAACTAAAAGAAACCTACAAAAATATTATCAAAGATCTAAATGAAGAAACAATCAATTACTAATTTAATCTGCAATTTCTAATTCAAAGCTGAATTAATTGATCTAAGCGAGGAATGGACAAAACAAAACCAATATCCAAACACGAAATGAAGTTTTTTTAAAAAATAAATTAGAAATTTTAAGACGTATATCTTTCAGTAAAATATATTAAAGCTAGGGCTGCGAAATTAATCAAAGTCACAATGAAGAAACAATTAATGCATACTTTAACAAGTAAGTTTCTATTTTAAGGCAGAATTGGTTAAACTAACAGAGGTTAATGGTAATTGTATTTTTTGTAGGAGATAAAAAGATTTTTGTTGTTACACGGAATATTTATTATCATTATTGTTATTAAAAACAAGCTCTTATATATAACACACTTTCAAGCGGAAGCCGCCGCAACTACTGGTATAAAATAGAGCAGAGAAACGATTCTAATTGGCATATAGTGTAAAGAATACGAGACTTGTGGGTAAAAGAGCAGGAGTAATTAAAATTTTGAAGAAATGAAGAAAAGATATATAAAATTAAATGTGCTGATGGAAAATCTCTTTTAAGCTCAGAAGAATGAGCTAACGGATAGAAGGAATACACAGACTAACTGAACGTTTGGGTTCGTATAGATAGCAGTGTGCTGGAAAAATAATACAATGTTGACGACTGAGGACAGAATTGGACAGAGTGCAAGGTTAACTTTTTTTATTTTTTATTAGATGTAACCTGTAATGCATTTTGGACTCGCAACCAAAATGACGTGCGATAGCTACCTTCCTGTCCGTAAATTATTTGCTTCACTGTAACCAATTCTTTTTGCGTTTTTCAACTTAGAAGCACATTTATTTTCACCACTGCATTTAACTATTTATAGTAACTTTCTTTTACTTATTTCATAAAACTATCTATGGTCCACAGACTCCACTTAACACACTTCTTCCATAACAACGAATACAGAAACCTTTCTCAGTTAATCTCAGAGATAATCATTACATTAGGATGCTTCTTACAGGCTAGCCAACCTAATTTAGTTATGCACTTATTTAATACCGGTACTTATGCTGAAGCCGTTTCACCATGTGTATTAATACCTTATTCACAGCAATCGTTATATACTTAATTGTTGTTATGGTCGTTATCTGTTAATAGCTGTGAAAGATTGGAACTAACATAAGGTAGTAGGAATTGAAGATATTGCTGCAGATCACTAGAAGAAGAGGTAATTAAAACATTGTTTAAACTGACTGAAAGGACGAGTTTCACACTGATTTTAATACAAGTATCATCTTCGCATTCCAGAAGAAAGGCGAAGCTAACAAATACAAAAATTAATTGTACCTCAAAATTACTAAGGCCATTAATTAATTCGTTTTATTCCCCCTCTCCAGGTATTTGACTAAATACAGGAGGTATTAAATAGTAATATAACGAGCTTTTCTTATTTCATTAAGTGTTATTGACCATTCATTGTTCTTCTTTTTAAAAAAAAAAAAAAAAAAAGGAAAAATTAATTTCAATAAAGCAATCGCCAAAGTGAAAAATTCTTTACTTGCCAATTTTCCGCCTTCAATTCCTTGAGTAAAGTTTCCCCGTCAACCTACTGCTGCATTTAACAATTTATAATTTAAATTCTTTCAGTGTTTTTGTATATTATTGATCAAGTCCCACGGTAACTTATTCCAATCCCTGACCCCCTTACCTAAAAAAAAAAAAAAAAAAAAAATAACGAGAGAGAGAGAATCTTCCTACACTCTTGTGCCTGAAATCGAGTGTCAGCTTGAGGTCATGGCCATCTTTTTCCTTCCATGCATTACTTTTAATTCTTACACCAATTTCTTTCCATGCCTCATCACCAATAAATACCTTTTACACTCCCATAACACTCTTTACCCTCCTCCTCCTTTATCATATAACTTACTGCTTGTATTCTGCGGTAATTTCCGGAGACAAATCTAGCAGCCCAGTTTTTCATCCTCTCCAATTGCTGTATTTGATATCCAAAATGTGGGTCACATACTGCACTATCATATTCAAGCAATGGCCTGACCAACGTTTTGTAACGCAATTTCCTTACTTCTCTAGTCCATCCCCTCATCCTCTACAATAAAAATGTGTTGTCTGGAGACTGCGCGCTTACCTCCATGAATCGGCAACCTTCGCCGAGTCCCGAACATGACCGAAGCGTTAGTTTCACTGCCTGCCACAACAGCGCTGCTTCACTAACCAGGAACTTTCAAATAAATAACTGCGTTGTCTTTATTTGCGCTTATACTGTTAAAAGGAAAAGTAAATTTCAAATAAATAATTGAATTTTATTTTATTAGCACTTACAATGTTAAAAGAAAGTGAGATTGCTATGCCATATTAAAGGTTAATATCTGCTTTGGAAGTAACTGCACAAACATACGAAGAGAAGGAATAAAAAAAATAATAATAATAATTCGAGGCAATCATAAGTTTCAATGTTATAATTATAAGTTCGTTTAGATTTACATTTTGCTTTTTGTTTATTTACGACAATTAGATGCAAAAATACATATAAGGAGATGGACATTCTATGTTTACGCTATATTATCTGTATAAGAACTAAGTTTGAAACATAACCAAAGAATTTTTCTGGCAGAAGATAAGAAACAATGAAGTTTATTAAAAACTCAAAGAAAGTTTACACGAAACGTACGTAATCGCGAAATGTATTAGTCAAATAAATAATAGTTATTTGCCTTTGCAACTGTATCAAGTAAAATGTATTTATTTTAAAAAAATTCTTAGCCGAATACTCTCATAATCTATCAGAAATCACGAAAAATATCTTCGAATCCCCCTCCGGACATCCAGATTTGGGTTTTCCATATTTTCCCAAATCACTCCAGGCAAATGCCAGGATGCTTCCTTCAAAAGGGCATGGCCAAATTCCTTCCCACTCCTTGCCCTCCCCCCCCCCCCCCATCCTTTACCGTCTCTAACGACCTCGCTGTTAGAGAGACGTTAAGCAGATTTTTAAAAAAAATCGAAAAATATCATTAAAATTATCGTTATTCGTTTTTCCTTACAAACTTTTCCAGAATAAATTCCTACCGCCATCATAGATGATACCCGTCGTTTTAGACGGGCGTTAAAACTAGTGACATAAATCAATGACAGTCGGAAGTAGGAACTCGCACAGACACAGAGAGAGAGAAATGGAGACGATGTGACGAGTGGGGGCAGTGAAACACAGGGTAAGAAACGCAATCTGTTGCCCCGGAAATTATTTCGCTAACAATGTTACAAGATTTATTCAGCGATACTGCGCGGGCCATAAAGAACGGCTGCTGATGAGGGTCGGAGATAGGGCCCAGTGAGAAGGGCGCCTCTTCAGGTTTATGAGCCTGCGAGGGAGTAGAGCGGGGAACAAGGCGATGCCGCCCCCCCACCACCAGGGGCCCCGGCAGTGGGTCACGTGGGCGGCGCGCGGGCCTCTGATTGCCCGGCAGTGCGCGCGCTGCACGCCGGGTAATTGCCGGCTCCCCAACACACACACTCGGAGATAAGCGCCGGCGCCCTATCTGCAGCCAGAGATTCTAAATAAAGTAGATGGCCGGGGGGTCGGGATGAAAAGCGGGCGAAAAAAGAGCCGGGCCGCTATCGCGCGGCGGGCAGGACAAAGGCGGACGCGCTTTGTGTCTCTGAGGCGAGCCGCAAGAAATAACGAACAGCGCCGACCGGGGCGGAGCACGCCAATTACTGTAGCCCAGCCTACCCCGAGTCCTCACAGCCGGAAACAGCTCGTACTCGAAACGAATTAACCATTACACGACCCGAAACTTTTTAAAAGCAGAACCTACCACTCTAAAGAGTCTGTGCCTGCAAACTGTAACAGGTATCTCGTATAAATGAATTCACTTAGAATATTGTTGTTATGTATGTGGTGCCCATCAAAAGGGGTTAATGGAGGAAGGGGCGGATCAAGGGGGGGGGGTGGCTAGAGGGCTCAAGCCCCCCCCCCAAAAAGTATCTAGGTCCACCCCCGACACCGTAATTTTGGAGACCTACGGATTTGAGGACCCAGAAGACTATAAGCCCCCCCCCCAAACCAAAATCCACTGAAGGCAAGCCCTCCAAATTTCATTCAAGCCAAGCCCCCCCCCCCAAACCAAAGTCCGCTCAAGCCCCCCCCCCCCAAACCAAAATCCTGGATCCACCCCTGAATGGAGGCATTAGAGAAGGTCCAGAGAAGAGCCGCCCGATTCGTTACAGGTATATACAGGGTGGTCGGAAATTCACTGATCTGAGGGTAAGGGCAGTGTTGGGGACGTTGCGCTCACGAAATAAATACAAAAAAAAAAAATCTAGTAAAAGTTGTACCGTTTCTGAATTATCCGCAGCTAAAGTTGGCCAATAAGAGCGCTGCGCGGACGAATTCAAACAGCCTTCCACAGGCGGTGTTGCCAAGCGTACTCGAGGCATGGGACCGTCAAAGAAAGCGAAAAGAAAAACTCTCTGCGGAAGCGGGAGATGCGTTCGACTGCGAGACTTCTTCTGGCATGGTCCTCTAGCCCCACCACCGACTTCCCGAAAAATGTCGCGGATTACCGATTATTTCCGATTACTAACAAAACAGTCCGCCCTAGTGGCTTCTAAAAACAAAGAAATTGTAGTGCTTTGGCAGCGTAGTCGGTAAGACGCCAAACTCTCAAACTTTATAATAAAGTATTGTACGTTATTTCTGGTAATTGTACTTTATACTTTTTGAAAACAATAAAGTACGCGAAAATACTTTATTTCGCAAGATTTGATTTCTCTGGGATTTAAAAAAGTTTGGTCGTAAGCATTTTGCGAAAAATGGTACGTTATCTATTGGTGCCGAATCGTAGGCCCCCATCGTCACTTGAACGCTCATTTTTCATAATTTTTGAACATAACCTAACTTCAAATGTCAACATTATCAATGTCATTGTCGTGTCGAAACTTTTTGATTGTTTGAATGGTTTATGTAAAGCGGTTTGATAGCATTAAGAATACGATATATTGGTTTTATAGATTTATGTTATAGTAAATTATGGACAAGGACAACTTCAGAAAACAAAGTACTCCAAGTACACCTACAGAATGAAATTTTGATAGTGAAAAGAATCAAATAGATAATGAATATGTTATCTTGAATTTTTTTTATTATAAAGAGCTAAGCTGAATTTTATATTGTTAATGTAATAAAAAAATTCAAACTGGAAAAACTTAATATGGATTATCTTTATGGAGAAATTGCTTTATTAAACAAACTTTATGATCAGATTATAGTTCTAAAGGTTTGCCTGAATTATCGGGAACTGCACCACTTTCGGAACCTTCCAGAAATTGCTACTAACCTGTTTCCGAGTTATCTACTGCACAAAAATAGCAGCTGATGATAAGTTTTCAATTTCATTTTTACTGTCTATTCACAGAAAGAGTTTTCTTTTTTGTAATGAATTGCAAATGGCGAGACGAAAGAAACAAGCGTCTCTGAATCTCAAAAAACGAATTACTTATTTACTTTAAGTTAAATTGTTTAGCAATGATAATAATTTGATTAAACTTGCGGAAAGCAATAAAAAATATGTTTTTAAACACAGTAATAAACAAAAATAAATTTTCCTTTTTTTTACTATGTACTTTTTTTCCTTACCTTTAAAAACCAATGTACTTTATTTTCAATAAAACAAAGGTGGGAAGCCTAGTTGCCCCGTCATTCTATGACTCTATGACGCTGGACACCCGTGAAAAAGTCACTGAATCAATACGCCGGGAAAGTCTCCATTTACATAGTAGAACGTCCAAGTTTTTTCTTCTGGGAAGGGCTGCCGTTAGCGGTGGAGGATGGGGAGGGGGGGGGGGGGGGAGAAGGGAGTCAAACGTTCCCGGGGCTCGCCGGCCCGGGTGCCTATTTAAACAGAAATGAAACGCAAGTTTAAGATCTGCACCTATTGCTTTTAACATTAAATGTTTTCTCGATTTATCAAAAAAACGAAGTTTGAATTAAAATCTTTTGGGAATGCGGGGTGGAAAGGGGGGGGGGGTACTAAGAACGCATACTTGGGATCCGAGAATCCTAGCGTCGGGCATGCCTCTGGGACCTACAGTTTAACGTCGAATCCGAAGCACGGAGCGTCCTGTCATAACTCATATGATCAAACACAACACTCAAAAATTATTGCACCCAACGGGATTTGAACCAAATAGACAAAAATTTGGACAAGGGTGCGGTTACAAATACACAAAACGTAAGATTTTCCCCGAACGTCTTTCGGGTTTTACAAGTCTTATAAATCATATACATTATGCCTGTCGTTTTAGTAAAAATTACGACTTGCTTAATAGCAAAGACACTATTAAAAAAAAAAACTACAATTCACAAAACACTGGCACGATTCTATGACCACCTCAAACAAAAGGAGGAGAATAGACTTTTTTTTTTTTTTTTTGGCTGTCGTCAGTCTTTCAACTGGTTTGATGCAATCCTCCATCCTTTCCTCTCCTGTGCTAACCTCTTCATTTCTACATACCCCTTACAACCCACGTCCTCAATTATCTGCTTCATATATTTTAATCTCTGTCTTCCTCTACAGTTCTTACCTTCGACTGTTCCCTCCACTAACAAGTTAACCAATCCAGTATGTCTCAAAATATGACCTACCAGCCTGTCTCTTCTTTCTGTAAGCTTCTTCCACAAACTTCTTTTCTCACCCATCATTTCTAAAACTCGTTCATTTCTTACTTTGTCTGTCCACTTAATTTTCAGCATTCTTCTGTAGCACCACATTTCAAATGCTTCAATTTTCTTTATTTCCGGTATTCCTAAAGTCCATGTTTCGCTACCACAAGTGCTGTGCTCCACACAAAGAGTTTAAAAAATTTCTTTCTAATTTCTAGATCAATATTTGAAACTAAAAGATTTCTCTTTTTCATAAAGGCTCTTTTTGCTAGTGCTATTCTGCTTTTATCATCATTCCAGCTACGGCCATCAGTTTGATATAAATCAAAGCAAGACAAAAGTAATGAAATGTAGCAGAAATGATACCAATACTAGTAGATTAAATATAAAAATAGGATCGACTGCAATAGGAGAAGTAAGTGAATTCTGTTACTTGGGAAGTAAAATTACAACCGATGGCCGTAGCAGGAATGATGTTAAAAGCAGAACAGCGCTAGCAAAAAGAGCCTTCATGACTAAGGGGGAAAAAAATCTTTGATTTATTTGATTCAAAACCCAAAACCGTAATGCCCTGGTTTGTAAATATAAAAGACCTTTATTTGTTGGGATTGAAACCGGAAGATGCTTTCAATAGAGACCTTTTTCTGGAGTAGTTAATGAAAAGTGGGACAAGCCGAGACGAACACTCCAAAACAAGACGCGGTACCTCCTGGATAGAAAAGCGCAAACATGCATATTCAGACTTCTGGGTCCAAAAGAAGATGAAACTCGCTGCCAAGTGCAAAAAGGCTTAACGTGGTCCTACTTGGCCTCAACGAATGTATATATGTTAGGCTCAAAGACCGAAAAGGCTCATTGAGCGAAAAAAAACGACCACAAAGTGTTCTGGTTTCTATAAAACGGCTTACAAAAAACAGCCAGAACGCGTTTTGACTAACTCAAAAAGGCCAAAGAGCATTGTAACGCAACGGGTAAGAAAAATCATATATAGCCTATTAGATGCAGCTTGGACCAATTCGTCTTGAGTTAGATACTGATAATTAGGACGGATCTTTACGACCAAAAAAATAGAGGAACATGCAGGCAAATATGACCTTAAAAATGGGTAAATATGGCCTAAAAATGACAAAATATGACCAAACATTTAAATTTACTATACATCAAAACATGCTCAATTACACATCATTTATTTTATCTAGTAGTGTCGCTTTCATGTAGACAGCATAATTTGCTTCCGTGCACTCGCTGCACCATTGAGAAATTCAATTTTAAATCGTTTTGTTGAAGCCACTTTAATTTCAGATAATTTACAGAATAGAACTCTTTCATCTGTACTAATACACTCCTCTCTAAATTCCCTTTAGTTTCTTCACACTTTCAGAAAATTTTATTTTCGGCATGGCGGTAGGTCTACTCACTGATCCACTGCAGATTTAACGATGACTGAGGATATTTCATTGGGATATTGATTGACGAGGATCGACACGGGCATGCTTCTGCTACATTGTCGAGACTATAGTGCGCTCCACGAACGATGGCGGCCCAGTTTAGCGAGGCTCTGCGCATGTACGTCATCACTCTGCCAGTAGCCAATCACATTCAGTAACAATCCAGCGCCTGTCGTGGTAACACGAGTGTCGAATGCGATGTTTTTGTGAAGTAGACGGTTGTAAATCAGTGAGCATTGCAATAATTCCTATTCTAAATAATGGAAGATGAGCAGCATAAGCGTAAGGTTCGGCATAGTCAAAGCAAAAAACCAAGTTTTTAAAGTATATAAGCATTTTAAGCGCGAAGCAGACGCGAGAGGGCCGATCTGCAACGTTGCCAAAGCTCAAGAGAGAACTGCTAAAGCGTATGACACTAGCCTTAGAACTGTACTGCTAATAGTTAAACGCGGCAGCATCGGATATTCTACGTCAGTCCTGTTTCTCTCTCTCTCTGCGTGACCCGCCATCGTTCCTGGAGCGGACTATAAAAGGCGGGCGGAACATTACGTTTAGAGAGTGACAATAATGTATAACTTTAATTCTTGACTGGTGAATTCTGACCACAGTGAAAATTCGTCACCTGTATAGCAGAAGTACAGTTCTGTTAATAATTATCTTAATTTCTTCTCATCTATATCTTGAAAATTCCCGGTACTATTAATAAACTACCAGATTTTACCTCAAAATATGCCCATATGGCCGTAAATACAGGGCGAGTCAGAAGTCCTTGGACACATTCATAAGTTGGAAGAGTGAAGGGAAAACTAAAAGTGATCAAAATGAACAAATAACATTCGCTTGAGCTAAGGAATTTAGTGGTGTAATTTTTTTTTTTTTTTTTTTTTTTTTTTTTTTTTTTTTTTTTTTGTCTATCCATTTTAGATCACCTGGAGAGAGACATGAGTCAGTACCAAGGTAACTTTGAACATTAATGACTTCTAAACGGTACAAGATAGACAAAAACAAATTACACCACTAAATTCCTGAGCTCAAGCGAGTGTTATTTGATGTGTCATACACCCCCCTTCCCATTTAAAAAAAAAATGACTTGAATCCAAAATGGCGGATTTCAATATGGCGGCCATGAATGACATTCACTCCAAAAGTTGCGGCCCCACATCAAACCTCTGTTCCCATCATCACTTTTCAGTTGTCCCTTCACTCTTCCAACTTATGAAGGTGTCCAAGGACTTTTGACTCGCCCTGTATTATAGAAATATGACCAAAACTAGGAAAATTGTCTGAATATGCATTTATATGCTATATAAAATACATTTAAATACAGTCAGAAACGTTGAACCGGTGTTTAATTCATCATTTCAGCTCAAAAAGAAAGGAAAAAATATGACTTGTCCTATAGATGCGAACCTTATTGATAAGCCGCAACGTGCTGTGGCCGTTCTCAAGAAACCACAGCGTGTTGTAGTCGATTTTTTTCGCTCCATGAGTGTTTTCGGTCTTTGAGCCTAATATTTATATAAACCACTACCAAACACCGAGAAAAACCTTTTTGTTTCATGAAGTGAAGACAACTTTTTATCAGTAAACATCGACGAAATTTGGCTCTATTTTTACACTATTTGGTTTTGTGTCCTGTATTTTGAAAAATAGAGTCGATATATCGATACTTTATTTTCGACATATCGATACTTTATTTTCGATATATCGATACTTTATTTTCGATATATCGAAAACCGTTATTGACATTTTACTATCGATATATCGAAAGTCGATATTGATACTTTTAATACAACATCAATATATCGAAAAATATCGACAGCACTAGGCTGCGGTAGTGCAGATCTCTGCACATCCGCCTACTTGACTTAGCCAGCATCCTGTGCAGAATATTCCAATTTGCAGAGGACGCTACATAACAAAAACTGCGGATGCCTCAAAGCTCACTCCCCACAAGTACAGTTGGTGGTCCCAGCGCGGGCTAATGAATGACGAGGCTCCGAGGTCTGAGTGACTGCGAGTTCTTCTTCGGCCTCGTATTTATTCCGCACGAGGGCAGCACAGTGCCACGCGCCTGCAAACAAAACTCGGCCGGCAATAAAAGTTTCACTGTTGGTGCTGCCATCTGGGCCGGCGAGATTTATGCAAGCTGTTCACGAAGCTGAGTTACGGCGCCCGCCCTGCTTCTACAGGGCCGCCAACTTATGAAAACGAGTCTCTTTCTCGGGGCGCCGAACGGGCTGACAGGGTAACTTGGGGTGACGCGTGAAAACTGATAGCTGGTTTACCGCTCATACAGTAATAACATAATTCTTAAAATTTTATAGGGTGAAAGATGGTAAGGAAAGAAGGGGCTATGGAAGGAGAAAGTAAAATGGTTGATACGTTAACAACAGTGAATTTACTAAATCGTGAAGCAAACAAGGAGCGAATATTTAAATTACAAAAAGCCTATAGAATCACCTGGAACAGATACAACAAAAAGTAAATATACCGAAATGCCAAGATAAGACACTGTAATCAAACAAGAGGCATTATACTCATCGGAAAGTTTGATTATTGGGAACAGGTCATTTTCTAAGATATAGAAAAGCAATAAAGGATAATGTTAAGGAAAATTTTTGGCCCAGTTTGTACCGGAGGAATTTGGATGAAAGAAAACCGCATGAACTATATCAGCACTCAGAAATTTTTTTCACACATTCATGAATAGATGAATTAGATTCTTCGCCCATATTATCAGAATGAATAACAACAGACTACACAAAAGAATTATCAACCTGGCCATTTCAATGAAAATGAAAAACAACTGGCTAATTGAAATCGAAAAGGATCTCCAGGAAATCGCAACGACGGGTGATATCACTTATGACAGGTGCAGATTTAGTAGCGTTGTCAATAACCACCAATTTGACAACAAACAAAGGAACACCTGGGGAAACAGTTCAGCGAGAGGATGAAAAGATTTGGGAAAACAAGGAAAGTATAATCATATGGCAACCACGACCTTTGAGCAGTGTCTGATGAAGGGGGGGGGGGGGGGCGGGCGTTAACACGGGGCTTTAGCCCCGTGCGGCAACTTCGGGGGACGGCAAAATCATGTTTGAAAGGGCGGTAAATGGCAAATTCTTGTGGTGGTGACCATTTTTTAACTCTACTGACCCGAGCGGCAACCATTTGTGAGGGGGGGGGGGTTAAATCGAAGACAGTTCTATACTGCTCCGGGCGGCATATTCATGATTGTAGGAGCGGCAACCTCAAGGTTTTGTCCCTGCTCAGAAAATTTGTTGATCCGTTGCTGCCTTTGAAATGTTTATACGTTAGCGCAATCGTCTCTGTGTTCAATACGTCCATTAATATATACAGTATATACTAGCTCCCACACTCCAACAGCAATCTGCACGATAGGAAACTCCATGCGACTTCCACACACAAACATCAGTGATCTGTGCTAGGTGGTGGTGGCTGAAAAGTTAAATGTAGGGAAACACACGTATATATATGAGATTTTTTGGTAGGATTTCGTTTTGATAGAAGTGTTGAGGTATAATTTATTTTGGGTACATTTTTTTCTGGCAGGCATGTCAATGTTCTCTTTAATTTTGTTGTCATTTTTTTTCCAGCATTTTCCGAAAATTTTACCATATTTTTGGCATTTTCTAGGCGTAGATTTGGCATAAAATATTTTTCAGAGTTCTCAGTACAAATCCCACTGATAAACACGCCTTAGCAATGTCCCTCCGTATGGAAATTCCTGTAAGGGGAAAACATTTTGTTTGCTGCGGAGGCCAATTTAGCGAGCCTATTAGGAGAGGGCGAGGCGGAGGTTTAGCGCCGCGGTTGGCTGCCCTGCCCGGGGCAATCCCGCTCGAGGCCTGAGTGCGCCAGCGCTGCCAACATTAGCATAATCCCGACGACTGGCACTCTCGCGCGGGGTCCTCCCAAGTTCCTCCACGGAACACAAACAGCTAGCGAGGCACTTGCCGCGGACGCGTAAAACACAGTTTCGAATTATTATCGTTATTATTTGCTGATAAGCCCATTAGGACTACACAAAGTACTTAGAAGCGTTTGTTTGCTTTCCTCTACGCCTGTATCTCCTTCATACGCTTGCTTTTCTCTCATCGATCGTTGTGTTTCCTTACCACTTGTGAATTTTGGATCCAGATGTTGCTGTTGAAAACATATTTTATGAATGACAAGACAGATAAACATAGGAATAACTACATAGACCATTACAAAGTTTGGTATGTGAATTAGATTAATTGCCTTGCTCCCTTTTTATTGTTTTTGCCGTCCATCAATTAGCCTGAAAATGGCCTACTGTCGAATTTTGCAAACTATACCAAACTTAATACTATATTAACCAAATTGATATTCAAAAGCACAATTTATTTTAGTTTCTTAGTACTTGATACCTTTATCGTTCCCCAATATATTCATCTTTTTTTCACAATAATAATAACAACGGTCTTTTCTTCCATATCGTATCTCTCTGGAAACTCATTATAAAACACACAAACTACTGTATTATTATTATTAATTTAACTCGGATGGAACACACGTGGCAATTCCCTGTCATCTAATTACTCCTTTTTATTTTATTTTTTTAATTATGCTATTTTATGTAATTGATTACTCACAGAAAATTTTCCCTCTCCCTTATGCTTGAAATCGAGCGCCAGCTTGTGGTCATGGTCACCTTTCCCCTTCCATGCACTATTCTTAATTCTTTGACCAATATCCCTCCAAGCCCCATCACCAACATATGCCCTGTACATACATTCCCAGAACACTCTTCACCCTCCTCCTGTCCTCCAGTCACTGCCAAACCAACTCCTTTATCATATCGGTTACTGACTGCAAACAAATCTAGCTGCTCTTCTTTAGTCACCCTTTAACTCCTGTGTTTGATACCCAAAACGTGGCTACCCAAAGTAAATCCCCAAATTCAACCACTAGTCTGGTCAAAGGTTTGTAATCCAAATACCTAACATCTCTGGTACATCCTCTCATCACCCTCTCCAGTAAAAGCAGGATTTTGTAACCTTTTCGTACCATCTCCCCAATGTGCTCTGCCCAGTTGAGTTTATTATCAAAGAAAGGCTATCTCTAGTCACGTGATATTATGACGCCAAAATACACCCATCTAACAAAGATTGATAATACTAAACATTTATAAAATAAATTCATGTTAAATAACACTGTTAGCCTACACTATCTGTATTGAAGTGTCACACTAATTGCGGCATTAGAAATAGATGGTTAATTTTATTTATTATAAATTCATTAATTAATTTTTTGCGTGAGGGATGTGAATTAATCATCAAGGCACCATTTAAAATTACTATTTATTAGATCACGTATATGGATTGATTAATTTGACGTGATTAAGAGATGTGATTTGATAGCATGAATTGACTTGTTCATCAGGGTCGTTTACTGGGCTTGTGGGTGCGGTAGGTGAACGCACTCAACACACACAATACCGTATGGTTGCTCCTGCGACGGCAGCTGCGGTCAGGTTCGTGGTGGCGCTTCTTGTTGGTCGCACGATCGACGCTGCACAGACGTAAAGTGGCCCCTCAAGCAGCTACCTGCTCCCTGGAGATACGTACTGGAAAGCTCTTCCAGCAGGAGCGCGAACTCACACTCACACTCGCGTATTATATCCGCACCGTCCGTCCGTACAGCCACGAGGTACACACCTCTGTGTCCTCTCCACGAGTCCTCACGCCACCCTTCCGCCTAGCGGTCCAGCGGATTAGGGGAAATACGAGGGGTAGCCACTAGGGATTGTAATCCAGCAAAGCGGGATCCCGCAATCCCGCGGGATCCCGCATCATTAGACAGTTTGGCGGATCCCGCACAAAATTAACCGGATCCGCAATCCGCAAAATCCGGCGGAAACGCGTGTCAGTCTGCGTGACTCGCTGCCCCACTCGGTCTCTGTCGGATATTTTGCACTGTTTGCCTGTACCCTTCCAGTTGGCATTTGACTCATGTGAACAAGCATTTGTTTTTATCAACCTTCGTCATTCGTAAGTAAATAAATACACTTTTACATATTCATCAAAACTTACGTTTGTTTCCAGTACATATTTCTGTAATTTGAGTTATGATGCTTATTTAGTACGATTTTCTAACTATATAATTATTTTTTAAGTGTCGCACACGTTATCGAAACTACACGGTTTCAGCTTTTTATTCACGGTTTCATTATTCCCATTTTCTGTATTTGCAGATAAAGTAATTCTGAAAATTTCCTAATTTGCGGCTGAAAATTTGATTATTCGTTGATATGAAACTAATGTTATCGTAATTTTAACAATCGCGTACCTATTTATTTAACAGCTATCAAAAGGAAATTTTATATCCTTTGACATATTGTTGTTTTGGCCGCTGCCTCAATGCGTTTCTGTGACGAAAGCCACCTGCTTACATGTGCCGCTCAAGCTTTCGATTAATCCCTCTTCTCCTTGTTACTATTTCGACTAAAGGTAAAAAAAGTTATAATGAAATTTTCAAGGGTATATCGACGAATTGTGTTGTAGGAACACCATACTTCGACGGCTGCCTCCTCCGTCTTCCTCACGTGTGTAATTTCGTGTGTTTGCAATCAAATCCGAAGATACAACCTATGAGGACTTCACTGCAATCATTCGCCGAGCAATTCTCCTCTCATATTAAAAAATAATAATTTCCACTCTAAAAACGTTGTTACGCCACATAAGTAAATCTGAAATACTTGACAGTTTACGTGTTGGTGAGTAGTTTCTTTTAATAACATTGAATCAACTATAATATCAATCAAGGAATCAGGAGATATAATAATGAATCACGCAAAGAAAGGCCAAGTCTCGTGCTTGTGCAGTGACAAAAAGTTATGAGATCTTGTTCTGAGCCAAGCCTGCACTTTACAGAGTATATTCACTTCACTTTGTGAAATAAAATGCTTTTCTCGGTGTTATGGAACGTTAATTTAGAATTTAAAAAAAACTCTGGTAACTTGGCCATTAAGCAAACCATATTTTTAAACTTATGTGATGTATTGTAAGGCACATAATATGAGCTAGGACTCATTATTTTCCATTTTTATTATTTATTTAAAAATTGATTTAGATTTTAAAAAAATGTAAAACCTCGAAATACACTTAAGACACGCTAAAAAGTTTTAATGTCATTTTGCCAATCAAAATACTGTTAACTGTTAATATTTATCATTTAAAATTACTTATTTATTTAATTATTATTTAATTTATCAACGTTTTAAGTAACTATATTTTACATATATGCGTTAAAAAACTGTTTGTACCAATACCGCACGGATCCCGCGGGATTGAAAACACTGCGGGATTGCAATCCTTAGTAGCCACATTCCTTGGGCGACAGCTACCTGTCTGCATCTAGCTGCAGCCTCACAAATCCGTTAGCAAACTTACGTGGTGCGACTTACTGTATCTGCACACGACTGTAATGTGTGACGTCACAGTATAGAATGGACGATGCACGATTACGAAAAGTACTGAACCAACATAGGCCAAAAGGTGGAAGAAGTATAGGTAGATGAAGCTGTAACAGAGCATTTTAGACAAATAACAAAAATATAAGATGATGATTTATAAGCAGTAGCAAAGGGAGCGTGCACAAACTACGTGGCTCGGTCCATGAGGGGAGGGGTTGGCTGAAAGGCTACGTTCGGCTACGTGGGGGGAGGGGGGGGGGTTCCAAGCCAGGCCACGTAGCTTTCCTTTCTTAACATTTTTCACAGTTAAAATGACGAACAGAACTCACAACAGCATGTGAATATTTATTTCCCTTAGTTAATTATTTCCGTATGTAATTTACAATAATCTGACAAGAGAAAACAGCATCAAAAGAGAAAAAAGCTACGTGTGTGTGGGGGGGGGGAGATGGGTAGATGCTAAAGCCACGTAGGGTTACGTGGAGGGGAGGGGGGTTCACAGAAGGCCAGAATGGAGCTACGTGGTTTATGCACGCTCCTAACGCGAGCCGTGCAGTACGCTGACTGCAGATCACGTGCGCGCCAACCGTGAGTTGGGAATTGACGGCGGCTCGTTGCGAGTCCTTCTAGAAACACCGTCGAACAGGTTAGGTTAGGTTAGGTTAGGTTAGGCAGACACAGGAGTTTATTGCGCTGGTCACGATGGCTTGCCTCGTGACAGGTAGTATATGTAGCGACCATTCGGCCATTCTCGGCCGGTACAGCCGAAACTATGTCACGCTGAGGAACGAAATACTATTGAAGATCAGCACGACCTCGCCAGTCAGAACCAGCTATAAATACTCAAAGCGAACTAGCTACATATGATTGGTGGAGTACTTGGAGTCTTGCCTCAGGTTACATACAAAGTGTTACTGCCTTTGTAGAGAACGAATCCCCCGGACGGGGATTCGATTCGCCGTCCTCCAGAATGCGAGGCCAGAGCGTTAACCACTCACCCACCACGCTGGGTGGGCGGAATTTGTATAAAGTTATTAATTTGTACTATGTTTTAACTTTGTATTTCATGTTTATGATCCGAGAATAATAATACTGCCTTCTTCAGTATTGACCACTCATCCTCAATCACCCTATTCGGGATGATGGCTGTTCGAATCCCCGTCCGGGCATCCAGATTTGTGTTTTCCATGGTTTCCCCAAATCACAACAGGTGAATGCCGGGATGTTTCCTTCAAAAGGCCATGGCCGAATTGCTTCCAGTTCCTTGTCCCACAGTCCCATTCCGCCTCTAATGACCTCGACGTCGACGGGGCGTAAAGCCATAAGTAAAAAAAAACGCTGAATCACCCTGTATTCATTCTATAAAATACATACTTAGCAGAAATAGATAAAAAAAAAAAGAAAAAAATGACGAGGAAGTAATATTGCCATCTCGTATCCCGTGCACCATGTTGTGATTCAGTGTTTCCGAACACATCATGCTGTTTCGCGCAGATAACAGTATCTCTCGACCAGTAGGCATCGACTCGGGAGTCGTAAGACACATCGTGTGTACACTGCGGCGCCCCAGCAGGACTTCTTTTATTTCTCGCACCTCTCAGGAGATCCTCCGCGCAGATGACTCCCGCTCTATTTTTCCTCACCGCGGGAGTGAGCGCCCACACTGGGATGTGTAAAGGGGGGGGAGGGGGAGGAGCTCTGTCCTACCACTACCAAGCTCTCCCTCTTTAGCACCGCTACTTTGACGCTCGTTTCCTGCCGTCCAGTTATAAAAGGAGCCGACGAGAAGAAAAAAGACAACTGCCTCGCGAGCGGCGACGGACAAAGTAGAGTAGACGGTCCCTCTGGAGGAGATGACGTCACTCGGTCTCCCCGACGAGAGAAAGCTGGCAAAGCGATGGACGCGGTGAACACTCGGGTCTCCGCATTACCGCCACGCAAGGAAGTGTCCTATCACCCCTGGTATTGACTGCAGCTATTAATATTCAACTTCTATGTAGAAGAAGCAATGAAGAAAGTCAAAGAAAAATTTCCATGTGGCATAAGTTTTCAGGGAGAAAAAATCAGTATGCTACGATTTGCTGACGACATTGTCTTATTAACAGAGAGGGCTGAGGATATTGAGAAGTTATTGAATGGCATGAACAAAATACTGAAGGAAGATTTTGGACTGAATATAAATCAAAGTAAAACAAAAGTGATGAAATGTAGCAGAAATGACACCAATACTAGCAGATTAAATATAAAATTAGGATCGGATGCAATAGGAGAAGTGAGTGAGTTCTGTTACTTGGGAAGCAAAATTACAACCGATGGCCGAAGCAGGAATGATGTTAAAAGCAGAATAGCACTAGTAAAAAGAGCCTTCATGAAAAAGAGAAACCTTTTAGTTTCAAATATTGATCTAGGAATTAGAAAGAACTTCTTAAAACTCTATGTGTGGAGCACAGCACTTTACGGTAGCGAAACATGGACTTTAGGAATACCGGAAAGAAACTTGAAGCATTTGAAATGTGGTGCTACAGAAGAATGCTGAAAATTAGGTGGACAGACAAAGTAAGAAATGAACGAGTTTTAGAAATGATGGGTGAGAAAAGAAGTTTATGGAAGAAGCTTACAGGAAGAGGAGACAGGCTGGTAGGTCATATTTTGAGACATGCTGGATTGGTTAAATTGTTAGTGGAGGGAACAGTTGAAGGTAAGAACTGCAGAGGTAGACAGAGATTAGAATATATGAAGCAGATAATTGAGGACGTGGATTGTAAGGGGTATGTAGAAATGAAGAGGTTAGCAAAGGATAGGAAGGGATGGAGGATTGCATCAAACCAGTCTAAAGACTGACGACAGCAAAAAAAAAAAATAAAAAAAAAAAATGGATGAAATATTCAAGAAGGTGGTGCAGAACATTGGGCAAAGAAAAATGAAGTCAATGGGATTTGCGGATGACCTATTAGTTTGGGGAGAGGATGAAAGAGAGGAGCTGTATCAGCCGGATGTGTGGTGGAAAGTAGTTGCAGCTTATGGTATGAAGTTCTCTGTGAAGTGTTGATAACAACAAGAAAGAAGAACAGGACGGACATAGGCATATCACTCAGATTCTTGGTGGTTTAATTAATGTGATAATTAAGTAGCCCACAGTGTATTTCACTTTAGACGTGTTTTTATTCTCAAACACGATGTCGACGATACAGGTTACATGCATTCATACAATCCAGAGATAGCACAGAACACTTCTTCCACAGACAATACTACTAACGCAGTCCTTGGCGGTCTCAAATTGAATCTGTATAAACTACTACTTGTCCTTCTGCTGATTTCTTTATATAGGCTCTATATACATTTCTAGAACACTTCAAAAGCTTCCGCCAGACATTTCTCGAAAATTTAAAATTACTTGAACAATTGAAACATATTAAAAACAATCAGAATTAATACTTAATCATTTACAATCGATACAAAATGTTCAGAAATTGAAAAATACTTAAACACAAAATTATTTACAGAAATCATTTTAAACCGTAGTAAATTGTCCTTTAGACATCGTAACTTGCCTTAATACTTAGAATTACAAACATTTAAGTAATTCTCGCACAATTCTTTTCTTAAACATACAAGGTCATATTCAAGCAAACTTTAGCTCACTACAAATACTTCATAAAATAGAATTCTATTTAAAGGTCAGGTATGAGGGCTGTTACAAACACCTAAATAGAGTGGAATGTTTCAAATATTTGGGAAGCTGTATTGAAGAAAATGGAGGAAACAGGAAGGAGATAAACGAAAGAGGAAAATGTGCAGATGGATCTTTTAAAAGTATTAGAAGTCTGGTATGGAGTAGCAAAGAGGCAATCTATAAAACATACTTTGTGCCAATTTTAACGTATGGGTCGGAAACGAGGGTGATGAAGGAGAAAGACAAAGGGAGAGAACAAGCTGTGAAAATGAAATTTCAGAGGAGTAGAGTGGGAGAAACAAGAAGAGACAGACTGAGGAACGAGAGGATCAGGAAGATGATAAAGGAAGTACCGCTACAACAAAGAATTGAAAAATAAGATTACAGTGGTACGGGCATGTAAAGAGAATGGGAGAGGAGACGCTACAAGGAAGATGCTGGACATGGAGCTGAAAGGGAAGAGGCCTAGAGGAAGACCGAGGGACAGATGGATTAAAGGTGTTAAGAAATGCGTGGAGGAAAGAGGAGGAAATTGGGCGACAGTGGAAGAAGAGAGATGGTGGTTAGACAGGAAGCGCTGACGTGGTTTTTGTTCCCAGCAGACCCGGCCAGCGGCTGGAAGCTGTCCTAGATGATTATGATGATGATGATGATTAAGACAACTTTTCAAGAGTTCCAGCATGTTATATGAAGAATAAAATTTTCTGGTATTACCTGTTCCTTTCTCATTAACTGATATATCGCAGCAACAGGTGATCCACACCGAGCGAGACCTCGCATTCGGGAGGACACCGGCTTGAATCCCCGTCCGGGCATCCAGATTTGGATTTTCCATGATTTCCCCAGGTCACTCCAAGCAAATACTGGGATGCTTTATTCAAAAGGGCATTGCCGAATTTCTTCCCGTTCCTTGTCCTCAGTCCCATCCCGCCTCTGATGACCTCGACGTCGACGAGGCGTAAAGCTACAAATAATTTTAAAAAAGGTGATCCACTTTGAGACATTTGTGTCTAATTTCTTTTTACAGTATTTTTCTGCCAAGTAAATAATTATTTCTGTATTAATACTATGTGTTTAACGATGTTCCGAGTACAAATAGTGTAATAGTGTAATTAAATGTACTGAAATGTAATTAGGGTTCCACAGATGGTAGTATATGCAGACTGGGGTAGCAATAGTATCTTACTTTGTAAGTCGAATAGTAATAATACATCTTTGGTCAATAGTGTCGCTCTCGCGAACTGGCGCGCGAAGGCACCGCTAGTTCTTGTTAAGAGCGTAACCTGAGTATGTTATGCGGAAGAATTTGTGGTGTATGTAAAGTTAAGGTTGGATTTCGGAAACTGGACGTCAGTACGAATTGAACTGTGTGTTTAGATTTCTTGAAGTCATTTTAAGGAGTCCTGAGTATCGTGGGCATGTTTGCTGGCATGATACTAATTGCCGGTAATTGAAAACAAGAGCTGTTCGGCGGTATTTCTCGGAAAAGCTCGCAACTTCCTTCGGATCCAGATGTTAACTAGCTTCGGGTATAAGATCTCTAACGTAGTATACACTGATAAGCCAAAACATTATCACCAACTGCATATTAGTGTCTTGGTCCATCTTTGAAACGCAATGGGGCAACGATACGGCGTGGCATGGATTCGGAAAGTCCTTGTTAGGTTTCCGGAGTTGTCTGGCACCAAATGTCTACGCACAGATCGCGAAATTCCCTCAAATTACGGGCCGGCTGTTTGTGGGCGCGGCGTCTGCGAACAAGCATTTCGGAAACGGCGAGGCTGGTCGGCTATTCACGTGTTACTGTAGTGAGGATCTATACAGAGTGGTTGAAGGACGTTGAAACCAAGACTTGGCGACAAGGTGGTGGACGTCCACGCGTTATCACATAACGTGGAAGTTGGAGGCTTGTCCACTCTGTAAAGCGGGATAAGCGGCTATCTGCGGCAGATCTGACAGCAGAGTGTGTTCCGAAACAGTTGTGCCTGCACCAGCATTGTACTCTGTATACTTATCCTCTTTGTCCTTAAACATTTTGAATGACTAAAGGCACTCCCTGCTCCAAGACGACTGATCAGAAATTGTCCCAATTTGCGCTCTGTTAATTGTGAATAGTTTGTCGGGATCTGCCAATCTCCCGATATAGGGAGCAGCACATCCAATTTGCCTACTCACGCGGCAATCTGCAAGGCCTCTACCGGATTACACCTGCGGATTGCGACCGAAATTGGGTCGTCTGTAACCGCTTTAAGCCCCGGAATGCAGGCATAGCAAAATTCTCCCCCGAGTCGTTGGACAGTGTTGCCGTCTCTTGCAGAGGCCATACGCCGACATGTAACATTGACTGCTGTGTCCGCAAGTAGGCCGAAATGTCAACACGGGCAGACGGGACTGGAGAGGATCACGAGCGAACCGAAGCTAAGTCCAAGATGAGATGCACCGAGTCCAAGAGAAACCAAACGTAATCGAGACGCGAAACGATCAGAGTCCAATGAGATGACGAACGTAACCGAGACGCGCAACGATCAGACTCCATTATATGATTCACAGAGTCCAATGAGAAACCGAACGTAAACCGAGACGTGCAACGATCAGAGTCCAATATGCGAAGCACAGAGAGATGGCAATGACACTGAATAGAAGTAAACACCAGCATTGGCGTGCGTGGTACCACGCGGCTGTATTTATACCAGGTGAGTCGCTTCAGATTGGCCGCGGATGGACGTCTGTTATGCGGTGGCGCTAGTTGGCCTGCTGCTAGCGCCGCCTATCGGTTGTCCACCTTCCATCACTTCTGAAGGTGTCGTGTCGAGATACAAGATTGACAACCGTTATAGAATGTTCATGCTTCTTCCTTACTGGCGTTCCACACTACTCCATGCACTCAAACCAAGAAGTACAATGCTCGTGCTTTTCTGATCATTGAAAAATAATATTTGCCTCATATGAAAGAATGCAGTACACGGAACTATACGAGTGTGTTGCAATATGAAGAGGCGAGGGTTCTGTTTCGGAGCTGCTGTAGCGGCGTCTGCCTCACCTGGGTCCTTGATTGCGAGCCACAGCGCGTCGCTGGAATTCCAGCCGGAGCGGATTCGTCGTCTGCGGAACACGCTAAACGCTTTGCGGGCGCCGACGAAATCGCATTCCAGGCGGCAGCCCGGGGCGATTAAGCCTCGTCGGAAATACAGAAATCATTCCACCGCGGGAGAGTAATTGAATCTGCGCGCCTCCGGCAGCACGTGCTGGCCCTTTACATGATTTAGCGTCAGACAATTTGCAAGTGAAATTGCCTCTCGGGGAATTTTCAGACGTCTGAGTGCGGGGCGCGAGCGCTACCTGTTGTGTGACGTGTAAATTTGCCGCGACCCGGATGAGCGGGCGGTTTTGTATGACGCCGTATTAAGGGCCCCGGGCCATAAATCACTTTAATTACGCCGGCGCCGAGCCGAGGAATTTCGGCTCGACGCAACTTCCTCGCCCACCTCAGACAGCGCGGAAATCAGAAATTTCCGTTTAAATGCTTTTCTAAGCCTTCGGGCTTTGTTCTGCCGTAGACAAAAGGCATTCCGCTTCACCCGTTTTCGGCGAAATATGGATCTGGAATCGCTCGCCAGCTCCAAGAATGACCACGTTGGCACAGCAGGCCGGACTCGCGTGTTGAAGGTCTTCGGTTCGAGACCAGCCGTCTCGTCATGTCTCTTATGAATGTCCAGTCTCAACGCCCGTCATAAACGAGGGGTATCATCTATGACGGTAGTAGGAATTTATTCTGGAAAAGCTTGTAAGGAAAAACGAATAACCATCATTTTAATGATATTTTTCGTGATGTCAGTACCTTACTTGACAGAATATCGGAGTATTTGGCTGGGATTTTTTTAAAAAAATAAATGCATTTTACTCTAATTGACGGAAAGTATAATTTCAAAAATGGGTAACTGTTATTTATTTGATAATACATTTCGCTATTACCTACGTTTAGTGTAAACATTCTCAGAGTTTTTAATAAACTTCATTGTTCCTTATCTTCTACCAAAAAAGTGCTTAGGTTGTGTTTTAACCTAGTTCTTATAACTGATACAGGTAAGACAGCGTAAACATTGAATACCCTTCTCTGTATATGACTTTCTGCATCTAGTTGTCGTAAGTAAACAAAAAGCAACATGTAAATTTAAGGAACATATTGTTGTAACTTTGGACGTATGATTGTCTCGCATTAATTATTATTATTTTTTTTAATTCCTGCTCTTTGTATGTTTGTGCAGTTACTTCCACAACAGACAATTACCTTTTAATCTGACATCGCAATTACACATTATTTTAACAATATAAGTGTAAATAAAATCAAATTCAATTATTTATTTGAAATTTACTCTTCCTTTTATCAGTATAAGCGCAAAAAAGTCAGTATAGTCAATCAAATTTGCTGATGAGTCAAGCAGCGCTGTTGTGGCAGGCAGGGTAACTAACACTTCGGCCATTACCGAGACACGCCGAAGGTTGCCGATCTATAGGGGTGAGCACGCAGTCTCCAGACAACACATTTTATTACAGAGGATAGTTATTTACGGAGCGTTCATAAACCACGTGGCTCGGTCTTGGGGAAGGAGGAAGGGGGGAGAGGTGTAGAAAGCTACGCTGGGGCTCCTGAGAGAGAAGGGATTCCGAGCCAAGCCACGTAGATTTTCAGTCATATTATTAAAATGAGGTTCAGAACACACAACACTATGTGATCATTTATTTCCGTCATTTAATTAACTCTGTATGTAATTTACGATAGTCTCAAAAAAGAAAACAGTACAAACAGTCTTCTGGACTCAATAGTGATAAAAGCTACGTGCCACGTGGGTCATGGATGAGGCAGTAGGGGAATTATAGGCAAAAGCCACATCAGGGTACAGAAGGGAGGCTAGGGGGGAGGGGGGTTACGTAGTTTATGGACGCCCCCTTATCAGCCCGCCCCGCTCAGCTAGTTTTAATCCGCGTGGTGGAATTTGAAAATCTCCTCAAAAAAAAAAAAAAAAAAAAAAAAAAAAAAAAAAAAAAATGTTTGCAATATGGGCTAAGATTGTTATCAATTATCAATGTCACTACAATAGAGCATATTAGAAAAATTTGTATATGTGGCATATGACATAAACTGACAATGTCAGTATCACCTTACAGAAATTTCAGTACCTTGGTGAAGTAATCAAAAAAAATTACAAACGGCACACGACATGCAATGATGAAAATTTACGAAATAATGGCTGTACCAACATTACTACATGGGTGCGAATCGTGGACTAAACAACAAATATGATGGGTAGAACAGTTTTCTCATGTTCTTCTTGGCTCTCCCCAAAGACTGCAATGTCATTAGTTCGCCCAAGTATTTCAATTTTTTCTTCGTGAACCTTTAACCAAAAGTAGATTTTTGTTTTTACTACATTCAACGTCCGTTGGGCATAGAACTAGGAACAAACATCAAATGGCTTCCTCGCGCCCATCCTTCATCTGACCCCCATAAATCACATAGACATATTATTTCGAACAGCATTCAAATAATATTCCTATCTTTGTTCTTTTTTATTTTTTTTTTCAATAATGACAGAAGATTTTTCCAATTTTGTAATTGTGACTTACCAAGTGAAGTCTTAATGTAAGTTTCTAGTTGTATTAATGCCACAGAATTAAACCTGTATTAAATCAACACCAAAACTCCTTTTTCTTTTTTTTTCTGTCTGCCTATACAATTCTCCACATACAGTTTCGAATTTCCACAGTCACAGGCACATTATAAAGCCATAATTTCTTCCCATGTTAATTCCGTAACCCGCCAGAATTATTTTATCGCATTATTCATAACTTCTCTCTCGATAATCGACAAAACAATCAAACATCAGATTCCACTCTTTTCGCTGACCACAGATATTCTTTGTCTGTTTTATTAGAACACATTCTAACAGAAAACTAAAACAACGAAGTAATTACTTTTCTTCTTATTTTAAAACAATAAAAGAAATTAGTGTTGTCATCGCATCACACCGTTACGTTTCAGCTCCCTCCATCTATATACGGTTACTAGCAAAACCCGGCCTACCTTGTCCTGTCTGTATATTTTTATTTACTTCTGCATATATATATATAAATGGAAGATCTGTATGTAATCTGGAATCTATAGTTCGTTGTAAAAAAATAAGGAAAAAATGGAAGATGGCTCATACAGATGAGATATCGTTATTTTTCATTGGCTCTACTGGATGAGAGCTTCCGCGCGTATCTGGATGATCTTTATAACGGTTATACGTGAGGTTGCTTTGTAAAATGTAAAAATAAGATTGAAAACTATTTATAAAGTGGTAATATGAAATACTAATGAAGTGGTTTTGGAGAATCTCTGATAGGAAGCAGAGAATGCGAGGGCTAGTCATGGAGATCACGAAAGTGATTTTGGAAGAAGATAATTTTTGAAGGAATGGATTGAAATGAGCAGAATGAGATAAGAGTAGAAATGGCACCGGTAGAGAGATACCGGAACATGAAATGAATTTGACTTACGTAAAATATTTACCGCTGCGGTCTTAGATAACATATTGATATTGAAGTTGTGCTATGTTAAAAAAGTGATTTATAGAGCAGAGTAATATATCAAGTGTTGCAGAAAGATTTCACAGTGTTGTTTGTTCATTTAAATGAAGATATCATATAGTATAAAAGTTTCTTTCAGGTAGGAAGAAGAATGATAGTAAATTATAACCGTAATGGCGAGCGTTGAAATCCGTCTTAGCAAAAAGAGACGACAAGAAACGTATTCCGTTCCTGGTGGGAAGTTTTAAGCAGCTCGACAAGGTAAAAGACAATATTGTAAATTTACTTATAATCATCGATGAATGATCGCTATGATTTGAATGTTGATTAATTGTAATAAGAAAGGTAAATAGTATAAGCCCATTTACAAGATTTTCATACGCCAGGAATACACCGGAAGAGTAGGTTATGTCTTACAATATTTGATTTTTTCGGTAGCATTCCAAATAGTTAATGCTTGGTGGCAAATGAATGGCTCCAATGATAGTTGATAAACCGCATATAAACAAAAGAAGAATGGAATGTCATTCGCCTATAAACAAAAGAAGAATAAAAGATATTCTCCTCTCTTGAATACCTACGTATACCAATAGCGCCAGCTAGGATAATAATAATAACAATAATAATAGTAGGTAATATCAGGTTGAGTTATAGGCATTTGTACTGTACATACGACTTTAAAAATTATTAAGGTTATGAACTGACTTAATTTGCCGTTCCTGGACTATTAATTCATCAAGTGCATCCATTTTCGCATTTCTAAACTGAACGCACCATTCAAGATATTATAACGTTCTTGCTCTGATCGAAATATGGTGTATACGATTCTCGTAAGAAGCAAAGAATAAACGTTGCAATATCGTCTACGAAGTAGGCGACTCTTTGGTGTTAGCAAAGTGCTAACTGATATTTTTTTATATATATAGTATAATACACGTGAATAAATGAACGATATTTTTTATTATTCCATTGGCTGTATAATTGAAACAACTTAAATAAATTTTAAACCATTCAGATTAAAGCAGTGATTGCGATTTACGTGAGAAGCAAAGAGTAAACGTGCCAATACCGTCTACGAAGCAGGTTACTCTTTGGTGTTAGCGAGATGCGAATTGATAGTGACAAATCTCAAAGGAACTATTCGCTTCTGTGGCGAGTTACAACAATAATATAATAATCTTCTCCTTGAAGAAATAAGTATATGTACCAACATTCAAACGGTGTCGAAATATACTCTCAAACTATACCAACATCCATCTTTATATATTCAGTTACACTAGTGTAACTGTTAATGATGCTGTCTGTTTAACGGTTACCGGTATTACCTTGTTCCTCGAATATGGACGCAACACCTCTGCGGTAAAAGCAAGGTGGATAATGTCCGAAATGGCGGCATATCGCAAAAAAACTCGCTACGCGATGTTCGCTTCACGCCAGTAAAATTTGCATTCATAAGTGAAATGTGTTCTTCATTACTGCGTAACGTGCTCATGTGTGTTAAGTGATAAACTTTTATAGTCTAATTCCAAAGCGATTGGGAATTCCAAACAATCGTCGACCAAATCGAATAGCAGCCAGTATTGGTCCGCTGTATCCCGCGCAGAAAGTTTTAACCAGCTTCGACAAAAAAAAGGGAGTGCGCGCTATTGTCTGGTATCGGCAGACAATGAATGTGTCGAGGAAAGTAAGGGGTTAATTGGATCCGAGAAAACAGCGTAAACGAGCAATTCTCAGAAAATAATTAAATTTTTATTTCCGTGCTGTTAATAGCTGAAATAATAGCGGCCATTTAGATTCGATGAATTAATAACCTAATGAATCTGCTGTAGCGATAATTTATGCAACCCAGTTCACACTTAAGTACGTTAGTAACAAACTTCCTTAATGAGTTTTTCTGTCTAGTGACGGTATTAAAATCGCCGAATTATTTTACCTTTGTGCTGTTTGTTTTAAGTGTTGTTCCGCTGTCGTAATAATTTCAGTATCTATAACCGAATTAAAAACAATGCAAAGGCGGTAGCATTTAAAGTAAACGCAGAAATAAGGAAATACATGGAAATGTTTAATAAACAACGTCCACAATGGTTGTGCATCCGATCTATGACGTAATTACTTTGTCCATAAGCCGTTTGCCTTCTATTAATACCTGTGTACTTTAATTTATAAGAGCGCACGCAGTTGACGTTTTTAATCTCTGTAAAAGTCGCTGAAAAATTGCTACTAAAAAACGCGAATGATACCAACGTGGGTCAGAATCTCATAGAAACTAAATAAATTAGATTAGACATTTTCACTTTGTTCCCATGAGAGAACTATTTAGGGGATGTGGAATAATACATGAAATTATTTTTAAAAACTCAATAATATAACCAACAACTGATAACCGGTTACTTACTTAACATCCTATAAGTATAATAAATTTTCTTTATAATCTGAAAATACATGTTACCGTATACGGATGCATATTTCAGATATTGTAATATAAATGCTGCATTTGTAAATGGTTTCAACACAAAGAAAAACCGTTCACCATTTTAGTATTGTGAACTACTCTGCAGAGACAACTACTCTGTCATCACCCCCTCCCATTCACAAAATTTACACTGTTTTCTCAGTTATCATTAGTTACCAAATTCCAAGAACAAAATTCTTTCACAGAGTAAAATGGATCCAGAAGCAAAAATTCAGTTTCGATTTAAATTTATTAGTTTTCGTAGATAACATTTTATTTTTTGCGGTAGGACATTGAATAAACAAGCTCCACTCAATGTTATCATCATTGTTCCTGACAATGATTTGAAATGTTTGTCAATGTTATGTTTATTCGTAGTATTATTGCTATAGTACCTGGGTGACCGAACTTCGCTCGGCATCTTCCGATTTCTGTTCAATATCCAAGATTTCGCGTAAAGTTTGATTAAAGTAAAAGGCTTGAAGACTTCCTAGGCGTTTTGAGGTGCACCACAGTTAACCAAAGAGAAGATTAACTGATATCAGTAGGCTTACTGGACCTGAACCTTCTATGTAATGAGGTTAGAGTCGTTTTCAAAAAACAAAATACTAAAATTGCTCCTCCAAAAAAAAAAAAAAAAAAAAAAAAAAAAATCGTGTTAAAAACTTGAAAACTAAAACGTTATCTACATATGAAACTTCATCCAAATTGCTAGATCCATTTTCGAGACCGCCTCATAAATTGCTTTCAAAGTAAAATGCTATTATTATGTTAAATAGAAATCTTAATGCCAGTCAGGGATTAATTAATGGTGCGAGATTTGTGGTAATTCAGGGGATTTTACAATAACCCTTGATGATGGATTCTCATGTAACTCAACGAAAAAAATTGAAAGTAAACAATATTTTTTTTTTATTTATCTCGCTTAGTTCTCGAGATATCGTATCTCAAAATTGACGTAGATGGTTGAAATGTGACCTGGACCAGAAGATAAATATCGCTATAGCCAAGTTTGATGATGAATTCGTATGAAACTAGTGGAGACAAATCGAAAATAAATAATTTATTTTTCTGATATCTCAAGTGAAGAGGTTAGGATTAGATCCGGCCTGGACCAGAAAAAAAATCCACCAAAACCACTATATCTATACGGTGGAAATATACTTTCAATGTTTTATTTTATTCCTAATGGTTGTTTTTAGGTTGAAATACGGCATGGACCAGAAGAAACGTCGCCAAGAGCACAAGGAAATATACCTATAACTGATTTTTGACATGCTATATCTCGAAAACCAAGTGAGATGTCAAGAACATTTATTCTTTATTTTTGATATGTTTCATCGAGTTCTATAGGAATTCATCATCAGATTGTGACGTCACGGTAATAATATAACATCATCAGTGCTAAATTCATTCACTCCGATAAACCTATGCTAATACCTAGCATGGTAGTATTTAATGACAAACTAACAAACACTTTTTACGGTCAAAAAGTAAACGATGATTACTTTATAACTGGTACCGGTAATATTATTTTAAAAGAGGTTTCTGTAAAGTATCACCTCTGTCAAAACCAATGATACATTTTTAATTATCTTCCTTTTTAAATGTTTTACAATTAAACTTGAAGTGCTAATATTTCCACGGGTCAGCCAGTACACAAGAACTGTTCGTTTAAATATTCTTTGAAATCAAATAAAATATTTGTAGGCTTTCTGGTACCTGAATTGTCTACGAGGTGGCGCTAGTGCCGTTTTCGAGATACCGAGTGAAAAAATCGTTCGTATTTTTTAAACTCGTTTTTGTAGGGGAGACAACTATTTAGGCAATCTTAAAGTCAAAACCTTATCTAAATATCAAATTTCATCCAAATCGTTATAGCCGTTTCCTAGATTCGAAATATATATATATATAATTACGTAATCTTTCTCGGCGTTGAGAATACAAATAATGTTCTCGGGTGACTAGCCGAGTTATAGGAGTGTTATAGTAATCACACGATATTTCGGCACTCTGAATATATATATACAAGAATTGCTCGTTTAAGATATAATAAGATATGTTACCATTAAGACTGAGGCATTCAGGGTTTTCATTACAGAAGTTACGAAGTTATACATTGTGTGCTGATATTGTAGCTACACCTAGATTTCCAAACAGATTTCTGCACAGCATCCGTGGGATTGCTCCTCAAATAATTCTTAGAGCACACTTTTTTTTCTTCTTCTTCCTGCAGTCTCTCGACTGGTTTGATGAAATTCTCCATCCATTCCTTCTTATTTTCTAATCTTTGTCTACAATTCCAATGTCTTAAAATGTGACCCACCATCATGTCTCTTCTTTCTGTAAGACACAAACTTCTTTTCCTCATCCATCATTTCAAAAACACCTGCATTTCGTACTCTACCTGACCACTTAATTTTCAGCATCCTTTTATAGCACAACGCTTCAAATGCCTCAATTTACCTTTTTACTGGTATCCCTAAAGTCCATGCTACGCTTACAATAAAATTCTATGATGCACACAAATAGTTTTAAAAAGTTCTTTCTGAATCTCAGATCAATATCTGAAACTTTCTCTTTCTCATGAAAGCTCTTTTCGCCAATGTTATTCTGCATTTAACATCATTCCTGCTTCGGCCATCAGTTGTACTTTTGCTTCCCAAGTACCAGAATTCATCTACATCTTCTATCGCATCCGATCCTATTTTTATATTTAACACACTACTACTGCTACCATTTCTACTTCATCACTTTCGTATGGTTGGTTTGTATTTATTGTTAGTCCAAATTCTTCGTTCAGTATTTTATTTCAGATAAAGAAATCAAAACGGAGGAGAATTTGACGATATGGCAATTGTAACCCGACAGCTACAATTTAAAACTATTTTTGTCTAAAATGTGGCAGAAATATAATTCTCTTCTTTGGATAAAGAAAATATAATTACGTAAAAGTAGTACGATTTTAATTTTTTTTTTAGATGGAGACAACTATGTGAAAAGGTTATTAGTTGGAGTAATTATAATGATGATATGATCACCATTTCAATACAGTATTGAAATACGCTTCGTCATATAAACATTGTATATATATATATATATCTGCTGATACAATTAATGATGTAAGATAAATAAAGTAAGAAAATTTAGGATTATATCAAATAATTCCTCAGTTTTATATTAGCAGTGATAAATTCCTTAGTGGCTAATTTTAAATTTATTTAGGGTCATTATTCTCAGAATCTTGGGTAGATGGTTGAAGACTCTATTTCCCATGACTTAAAACTAGTTTTAGTTATGCTAAGGTAGCAATATCAATTCTTAAATTGTGTTTATCTCCATTATTATGATCATGGACATCAACATGGATTTTAAAGAGATGTGCATGTGATATATATATATATATATAAGCCAAATTACTTTTTTTGGTAATACAAAGAGACACTGTGAAGTACGTGCTATTTCTCCAAAGGATAGTTCCATAAGGTATGTAGGAGTGGACACAGCCATAATAAATAGAGAGTTGTCACTGTGTCTTTAAGTATCCTAATCATAAAGTTTCCTTCAAGGAACTTTAATTGAACAAATTCGGTATGCCTCTGGCATTTTAAATTTGACTGTATAATATTCCCAAGAATTTCACAGAATTACAAATAAAGTTGCTTATTAAGGTCAAATCAAGGTGGTGCGCTTTATCTAAATTAAAAGATATCTTGTTGGTATTACAAAAATCTATAACCAGGTTTATCTTTGATGAGAATATTCAATATTATAGTAGCGCTTACTTTTACTCATAGATAGTAATCATACTTATGGCATTGGAGTTCCCATTTTCAATAACAGGTGACAGGCCATAGATACAGGCGTATAGAAGGAACAGTAGGGGGCTAAGAACAGATCCCTGAGGAACACCGTGTCCTATCTCCCTAAGGTTAGATTATTGTTGTTGAACGAGACAACTTGTGACTTTAAATATGATTTAATCAACTTAATTGCACAGTTGCATAGAGTTGTAGCCTTTCTCTAACAGGCTCCAACTTTTGAGTGGTTCTCAGTACTACGCTTTACGTAGACAGTAAATAAATAACAGTACTGAAAGCTGGTCGTTGCGACCGGAAGCGACCGCGCTTGGCGCTGGCTGCGGAAACTTTTCTTCTCGCGTCCTGTCCCGTCTAACTTTGTATCACCGCTGGTCCAGCGACCATTCAAACGACGCTCCCCACCACACCGCGACCCCCCCCCTTTCCCACCCCCCGCTGTTTACAGTAACACGTCGCAGACCTGCAGAATACAACAGCGGCGGCACAGACGCCAGATTAAAACTTTAATTAACATTTCGCAGTGTGCGGCTGGCGGGCGCACACGGAGCCGGCTTTTAGGCTGCAGGGCGGCCACTCCAACGGCAGCAAAAACGAAAAGGCAGAGGTGAGAAAACTGGAAGGGGGGGAAATGCAAATGGCGAGATTACTGCGGGATAATGACGCCCACGCAAAAATATGTCTCGGTTTTTATTTTTCGTACTAACAAAATGTTGATCCCGGCCCTTTCGGAATTTCGTACAGAAAGCTAAGTCTGTTCCCTTCACGTGTATAAATAATGCCACGTGAGAACAAAATGGGCTCTGGCTTCACGTCCACTCCCTTTTATTATTTGCTGTGCTTTGTTGTAACGCCTGGGCATCTGCATCTGCTGTAAAATCCATTTTTTTTTTTTATTTTTTTACTTATTGCTTAATGCATCGTTGACGTCGAGGTCATTAGAGACAGGATGGGATTGGGGACAAGGAACGGCAAGGAATTCGGCCATGGCATTTTGAAGGAAGCCTCCCTGCATTCGCCTGGAGTGATTTGGGGAAACCATGGAAAACCCAAACCTGGACGGGGATTCGAACCCAACGTCCTCCCGAATGTGAGGCCAGAACGTTAACCGTTCACCCACCACTCTCGGTCCCTCGCCTGTCCAGACTCTTCCTAAAATAGCAGATTGCGATTGTTTGCCGATGATACAGTTATATAGAGGGAAATAAGGTGCTCTGACGATCGCTTAGAAATTCAGCTCGATCTGGATTTTATACTAATCAACCAAAACCTACTTACTAGGCATATTGGTCCACCTTTCGAACGCAATACGGTAGCAATTTGGCGTAGCATGCATTCTACAAGACCTTGGAAGGCTTTCATAGGTATCTGACAACAGATTTCTACCCTCCACGTCACGAAATTCCGCTGGTTTGTGGTGCGGCAGCTGCGAACGAGCATCACGGAAACGGCGAGGCTGGTCGGCTGTTCGCGTGCTACTGTAGTGAGCATCTATGGTAAGTGTTTGAAGGACGGTGAAACCACGAGTACATCTACATCTACATGTACATATGTACTCTGCAATTCACAAAATTGGGGTGCCAGAGGGTGCTCAGCACCTAAGCTAATCTCTTTGTTGTGCGTTTCCAATCCCTATTGGTACGTGGGAAAAAGAATTAATATCAGAATTAGTGCAGCACCTTATTTCTCTAATTTATATTTCCTGCCATTCCGACTCAAATAGGTTGGTGGACGAAGTATTTCACTACACTCGTAAGTGAAAGTGGGAGTACGCATGGTTACCAATAAGTTTAAAGGAAACGTGCGTCGTCTATCTACCAGAGACTCCCAGCCTAGTCTACTAATCAGTTCTGTGACGCTTTCATAAGGACTGTAGCAAGCGGTCACGAATCGAACGGCTCTTCTCTGTACTTTCTCTATACTGTCGATCAACCCTTTACGAAACGGATCACAGATGACATAACAGTAGTCAAAATGTGGACGCACAAGAGATTTGTACGCTATATCCTTTGTATATTCATTACAATTTTTCAAGATTCGACCTAGGAATCGCAGCCTAGAATTAGCTCTACCTTCTAACGAATTAATATATAAGTCCTATTTCATGTTCCTTTGTACTGTTACTTCCCCAAATATTTCACGACAATGTTGTGGGACGTCCACGCAAAATCACAGAACGTGGAGGTCGGAGGCTTGCCAGCTTTGTAAAGCAGTATAGTGGGGTGAATCTATGGCAGAATCGCGATTCTTGTGCTTTGAAACTTTGTGGAAGCACCAGAATTGTACTTTTCCGTCAGATCTGCACAAATTACCCCATAGCCTGCAACATATAAATTTAAATGAACTTACCATTTCAACTATCTATGATTGCCTCGCACTAATTTTTTGTTTGTTTTTCTGTTGTTCCTTTAAAAAAAAAAATAAAAAAAAATCCCTGCTCTTCGTATGTTTGTGCAGCTACTTCCGCAACAGACTATTACGTTTTATCTGTCATCGAAGTTATATTTCATTTAACGCTATAAGTGCAAGAAAAATCAAACTAAATTGTTTATTTGAAACTGACACTTCCTTTTTACAGTATAAGCACGAAAAAAGTCAGTACAGTTATTCCATTGAATTTTGCTGACTAGCCAAGCAGCGCTCTTGTGGCAGGAGGTGTAACTAACATTTCAGCCATTATCGAGACTCGTCGAAGATTACCGATCTATCGCGGTGAGCGCGCAGTCTCCAGACAACAGAAATTTTTTTTAAAGATGATAATTAGTTGAAACTTTTTCACCTTAGACGTTTGTGGCTTGTTTTTGTTTGCATATAGCAACAAGATGAGTAATTTTACAATCCCACTTACAACATGCTCCGATCCGAATGTGTTAACGGCTGAGAGGTGGCTACATTTTCACACATTTAAACACCAGGCAATTAGCACAACAAAAGAAACCGCCGCTGGATTTTCGTTTCAAAAAGTGTGAAATTAACATTAAACGCGTTTTCTAAAGGAGTCTTTATTTGCGTGACGTCTGCTCGTAGTCGGCTTGGACTGAAATTGGTGGAAAAAGCTGCGACGGGAACAACCACAGTGACTGGCAATGCAAAATTACTGCTCCAGAGGCGGTTAAATACAGCACTACAAAGAGCTGTACTTCACTATACTATCCCTGTAACAAAAAAACAAAATAGAATTTTTTTTAGTGTATGGCAGGGATGGCGAACCTATTTAATTGAATTTATTTTATCTAGCACTCGTTGCATGCGGAAATCTTATCGTCTATTTTTTTCGATTTTTGAGTTGATATTCCAGTAATCTTTAATGTATGAGTTGCAATAAATGTTGATAGGCTTTCGTCTTGCAAATATATATTTACTTTATATGTTTTTTTTATCATTTTGTTTCCATACTGGATTATGATTTCACAAAGCCATGACGTGTCATCAAACAATCATGACTTAGTAATTAATGGGAAAAGAAATCAAATGAAACTAGTGCAACTTAGATGCCAAATAACTTATATTAGCTTCATATTTTGTTATTTTTAGCAGCATGCAAGGTGAAGTGGGGTTATCGGACAATCGGTTTCGAAGCGAGTCTTTAATATTATTCTGGTTCGCTTTTTGACAAAGAGATTTGTGATTTGTTTCACAGTGCCGTCTTACAGACGATGTTCTACCCATTGTTCCAGAACATAAAGCACACACAGCCTTATCATCTTTATTAATCATGCCATGATCCTCAGTCCACCAACGTGAACTTCTCTATGACACTTACCTTGCACTTTTTGTTTTTTTACAAAATCAGCCATGTTGAATAATTGTACATATAACTCAAACAAACTTAAACAACGCACTGTGTTAAAGAAATTAGTTCAAAAAATGCAAGAACTATGCGTTACTGGTAAAAGCAGTCAACGATGTCAACGGAAACAAACAAGTGAATAAGTTAGCTTAATATCCCTCCGGCCACTGCGCCGCCTGTACTTGCTTACTCAGTACGTTCAGTCAAAAATCCGATCGAAATCTACCTCTTTTGAGCAATCTGAAGTTGTTCCGGCACCGGTAGATTCGTTCAAAATGAACTTTGTTACTAAGATCTTATCATCATGAAGGGTTCTCTGCTATACAGCAGGTCCACGCACAGTGAAAGCCCTCCACGCCTCCCTCTGTTCCGCCATTCTCTTAGTTTCTATTTATCTCCCGCTTAACATTATATCATCCATCATTTCATCCTTCGCCGACCTCTTCTCTTCTCTCCGTTTACAGTCCCCTCCAGAGCAGTCTTAAGCAAACATTCGCTCCTCAGCACATGCCCAATCCAGTTGTTTTTTCTGTTTCTTATTGTTTTTATGAGTGACCCTTTTCTCTCCTATTCGTTTCAGCACTTACTCATTCCTTACTTTGTCCTCCCAACTTATTTTCTCCATCCTCCTCCATACCCACATTTCAAAAGCTTCCAACCTCTTTAGATCTCTTTAGATCTCAAATTGTATAAATAAAATAATAAATAACTTATATCGATTACAAACCTGCTTAATTGATGCTGTGCCCAATTTATTTTGTGGCGTGCCATCATCGGCACGCGTGTCATTAGTTCACCATCCCTGCTGTAAGGCATTCTACCAGCAGCTCTAATCTGGCTTTAGATTGACAGTGTTTTTTGCGAACAACACAAGATTATCCAAATAGTTACCCAGGAATGTTTATGTCGTAATCTCCCTGTGACTTCATATCATCATCATCATCATCATCATGATTCTCCAGCTCCAGTCTCCCTGGTGCTCATCACGAGCACTCTCTACTTCTTTTTGTCCATGAATAGTTGTTGTTCGCGAACAGTCTTCCAATCAAGCCCTTGGTCTTCTATATCCTTCTTGATTTGGTCTATCCATTTCGTTTTGTGCCTTCCCACAAGTCTTTTACCTTGGATGTTCATATTAAAGTAGGCCTTTGCTCTTCTTTCTTCCTCCATCCTGCGAACATGTCCACACCACCTCAGCCGAGAACGCTGTAAGGATTTCACCTCACAGATGTTTATACCGGCCTCTGCACAGTTGATTCCATTCCTCACTTTGTCCATTCGTGTTCACTGGAGCCTTATACGCAAAAAATCTTTATTTCAAAAGTTTTAAGTCTATTATTGTCTCTTCTGGAAAGGGTACGCGTTTCTAATGCATAAGACAGTATGAGGATATAATAGGCTTTGAATAGCCTGTGTTTGCACCTTCTGAGCATTTTCTTGTCCCCCAATAAAGTTCTCATCTGGTTATAAAAGACTGCTGCATTATTATTACTGTTTGTAATCTCACATTTACTGGTGATGTCTTTAGTCAGAGTAAAGATATTTAAATCAGTCAACATTTTGTAGTTGTTGGATGTTTAGGTAAATATTCACACTGGAGGTCCCTGTACCCGTTGCCATGATCACCGTCTTACTCTGGCTGATTATCAGTCGGTACTCCTCAAACAGGTTGTTCCAACCCTACAGCTTCTCTTGCGCCCCTTTTGCACTTTCACCCCAAATCATACCATCATCAGCAAAGATTAAGGATTTTCGTTCTTTTCCATACACTTCTTTGAATTTCTTGAAGATGTCATCCATCACAGCAATGAGGAGTAGGGGTGACAGAACATTGTCCTGTTGTACTCTTCTTCTTGTCCCAAACCATTTGCTCTCTCCATTGCCCATTTTTACAAAGGCTTTTATGTTTTCATGCAACATTTTAATCTTGCTGATTAAGGATCCTAGTACCTTGCTTCTTTCCAGACAATCCCAAATTTTTTATATTGCAATGCTATCATAGGCCTTTTCGACATCAAGGAAGACCATGATGATTTCTTGATCCATTTCTGGATGTTTTTCAATGAGGTGAGACTTCATACTACTGACCAATTTCTGTCCGAACTGAGACAGTTAATAGTGACTGAATCGTTCGTATCTTTCGAAACAGATACCTAGCGTGCTGGGCGAACGGTTAACGTTCTGGCCTCGCATTCGGGAGGACGCGGGTTCCAATCCCCGTCCGGGCATCCAGATTTGGGTTTTCCATGGTTTTCCCAAATCACTCCAGGCGAATGCCGGGATGCTTCCTTCAAAAAGGCCATGGCCGAATTCCTTCCCGTTCCTTCTCCCCCGTCTCGTCCCACCTCTAATGACCTTAGCCGTTGACGAGGCGTAAAGCCATAAGTAAAAAAAAAATCGATACAGATCATTCCTTTTGAGTACAAGGTTTGAAACAATGTTTGTGGAAAGTACACTTAGGACCTGTAACGTTCACACGTACTGAGGATAATTTCCTTACATATAATTTATCTACGTGATCGTTATTTAACCAAGCCCCACCAATGCAAATTAAAATATTGCCTGTGTTCCTAAATATGGGTATACTTATGGACATCGAATATTAGTGCTTAGTTTGGAAGGGTGCGTAGTGGCTCAGTGGTTGAGGTCTCTGGAGATTGAAAGGTCTCGGCTTTGAATCCCGGTCTCTGTTGTGTTTTTCAATCGCCCTTAACCCGACCTCCCCCTTCGGTACAGTTTACTGCGTATTGTAATTTATCCCAGAACACTTCGTAGTTCGGGTTCCTCGTTAAGTTACCAAGAGAAATGATGAATAATTTGCCGAAAACGTTGAAAGAATTTAAAGTTAAAATTTGTAGGGGGAAATGTAGGAAAGAGGGAAGATGGGTGTGTAGGGAAATTGCCACCGGAGCCTGTGCTCCATTGCAATTAAATTAAATTAAATATTATGTCCAGTTTACCATGTAGGATTACTGGGTTATTGTAGTTTTATATATATATATATAATTTTACTGTATGAATCTCATTTTTACTCAATTAATCATAAATAAATTGTTAAATTAACAATGAAGATATTTTTAACACTCTAAGATAATAAATTTAACATTCTGCTTATTGGTAATTTACAGACCAAAATTCAAATTTTTTATATTTTTAAAAATCAATTACAGCTCCTATTATATTTAGAAATCAACTGTTTTCGATTTAGATCGTTAATTTTACAATTGAGTTGTATTAATGTGACATGTTACATCTACAAATTTCCTTATAAGGAGAGTTTTGAAATTGAGGTTATTCTCAAATGAATGTGCTCAGTTTTGAACTGGTGACCGCCAGACGTTAGGTAAATCTCGGGCCTGCTTTTCTGTTTAACTTTTTGTCCGGTGCTCAGAATCAATGTGCGTTTTTCCGACAATGTGCTAGGATTTCAGGTAAAGATTAATAAGCGCACAATATTCATATATTGTTAGAATAATTGTGGAAAGAGTTCAACAGATCCTTACATTCCATTGAACACTTATTATTCACGTCGCAATATTATATATGTATATATTGTATCATTGTAAAAGTGGCAAGCTAATTGTTCCATTGCCGAGTTAAAGACGATTTGCAGCTCGACATTTTGGAGATACTGGTGATTTGCAACGACAAACGATTGCTTTGAAAACGTTTATTAAAATGAATGCGTCACTCCCGTTTTCTGCACTCGTTTTAAACAATGCAGAACCCTGGTAAGGAAAGTACTTAACCTCTTCGTCTTTTTTTTTTTTAAAGCCAATGATTTTCCTGTTGATGTATTGCTTCACAGCCAGGTTATGTGTGACTCAAAGATAATAGTGACCAAGCGAAAATATATCTTTGTCTAAAATTGGAGGTATAGTCATCATAAGGTACTTGAAGAAAAGTAATTATTTATGAATGTTTCTCGGGAAACAAATCGAGTAATATTATTATTGATACACAATATTAGGGCGACAGAAAACTCCGCCGCCATCTGCAGCCTTAGTCTTAGTAGTGGAGTTTGTCTGTAGCACGATATTTTAATTATTGTAATACGAACAAAAAGTAAGTCGCAACCAAGATGGGGCGAAGACTGTACGAATACGTGTCTATGACCGGGTATTTTTTCAGACCTTTGGAGAATTAGTCACTAAAATTGGAAATTATTTAATGAGTGACAATAAAACTAAATTTTGTAAAATTAGAAATAAGTGGGTTGTTATTCTAGGCGAATTTCGCAAATTCATGATGTTTTTAATTATTATTATTACTCGAACTATGGAATGCAGAGATTGTGCAACAAGGAGAAATCGATAGATTGGAACCTTCCACAGATATTGTAATAATTAAGGGGGAGGATTTATAAGTTTTTTAATTTTTTAATTTGTCTGCTTACTTTTATTGCAACCTATTTTATAATGAGTAACTATACAATACAATACAAAAATCTGCTCAAACTTCCTATGTCGCTTTTCGTCACAGCCTATTAATACTTCTGTATATAACGTATGGTAGCGGTTAACTGTCGTTTTATAAAGCACTCATTTAGCAACATTTTCTACCACATATAGAACGAAGTTATATTTCCAGAAAGTTCAGGCTCAACAAAACTGTACAGTGCTGTAAGTTACTAGTAGCTCTAACCATTAGTGAAGTAATAAAATCAATACAATCTTTGTCCAGCGATTAACATTACTAGCGGATCCTGGAAGTAACTACCAAGAGATACGTTGCGATATGAGCGTGCAACACCAGAGACAATATAATAGTGCAACACACTTCAGTGTCCTCCCAGTTGGCGGCAAGGTTATCCGTAAGAAATTTTATCTTTTAATTATTTTTACAGACATGATCTGGAGAGCACACTATAACAGCACGACACAAACCTTGAATTTAATATAATTACGCTGATATAAAACAAACGATGCTATTTGTCTGCAGTGTCCAACAATGTGGAAATAAAAACTGTTTTACGGGCAATTATGCAACTTGGTGTATCGAGTGGACAACGGTATAACGTCAAAGATACTCCTAAAATTCAGCGTTTCATACTTTTAATTATATATTTTGTCTCATAATTTAAACATAATTGTTTTTATAGTACCGATAAAAATTAAAATTTTCTGCGCTTGTTATTTCGGAGACATATGCAGGTGAAATGTTTAAGGAGTATAAATGCTTAACGGTCGAGATTAAAATATTTATCACATTTATTCCAGTGAACGGCTTCATATTAACGTTTCTATAGCCTAATTTTTCTGCTGTTACTATTTATATCCCACAAGCCCAGCACTCTCTGTCTTTATACGTTGAAGGTGGCGATGTTCTGTACTCCAATTTAGAAACAGAAAATCCCAGAGAAAGATTTGAAACGCTATATTGGAAGAACTAGTGAGTAATATAACTATGATTCTATATCTTTTTTGGGTTTTAAGACTAAATTACACAGACAAAGAGCGGTCATAGTTTGATTGCATCATTACTTCGCTTATTTTTTAGATAAATCTCTGCCGAAACATTCTCAGCAACTCGAGTCGAATAGGAGTAACTGAATTATCTTTGATACCTGAAAAGTATGATTTAAATATATTCATAAATCTCATAAATTTCAGGATAATTTAATTTAATATACTTTTATATCAAGTGTTAATCACAAAATTGAGAGTACGAAAAAATCTAAAAATTCAACATTTAGATTTTGCTTAAGTTGTAGATAAATTTTCTCATGTGTTTCATCAAGGTCTGTATAATTTTTATTATTTCAAAATTTATGTAACGTTGGTGGTTTTTACAAGAAAGCGCAGAAACTTAAAGAGTTTTGGTGACTTAACATATGACTTCATTCTGATCGTAGTGGAATATTTCGTATCTTTATTGAATTCCATCCTTGTTAAAATCTGCCAAGAATTACTTTGGCATAAGCGATGGTGAATTAAATTATTTTTATTTTATTTTGTCCGAGACAGTAAAAAAAGTACTAAGCGTATACAAATTCGTTTTTGAAATAGATGGGATATGATTTGAAGTCACAGCGCGAATTAGTATTTAACACATAGATGGGATAGCGAAAAAGGTCGAAAGGTCAAAGCTAGATTTTTTAGGGTAGAAAAAAACCGTCAAGTACAGTATGTTTAAATTTTGTATAGTTATTAAGGCCATTATTCTTCAACATTTGGATATTCAACTTCTATCCTGAAAGATTACTGACATTTTAATTCACCGAGCGTGGTGGTGTAACCGATAGCGTTCTGGCCTCGCATTCGGGAGGACGGCGATTCAAATCCCCGTCCGGGTATCCAGATTTGGGTTTCCCGTGGTTTCCCAAATCACTCCAGGCATATTCCAGGATGCTTCCTTAAAAAGGCCATGGCCGAATTCCTTTCCATTCGTTGCCCCCATCCTTTCCTGTCTCTAAAGACCTCGCTGTTGAGAGACGTAAAGCAGTTATATAAAAAAAAAATAATAATAAAAATCAATTTCTTTACAGTGTTTTTGGAAACGTTCAGCATGAACATACAGAATTGTAATGCAAAATCCTTTTAATAGATTCCAGCAGCAAATTGCACAAATTGCTGCAAAAACTACTCATATTTTACAAAACTAACACGGTCTTCCAGGAACAAGGTCAAAGAGCCATACAGGATTTTCAATCTGATGGAATACAAATTTTTAACAGTGGTTAAGCACGTTAATCCCCGTATTTTGTATATTCCACTTGACCCTTAATCGCCTCTGATTGTGGCAAAAAAGAAAAGGAAAAAAAAACTATCTGCACTGAAATTTATTTAAATGGTGGAGAGGAACTTCTCTATATGTGGTGTTAAATGCTTTGGACAGATGCCAACGTGCTGTGTAAAATATTAATACTCCTTTGTTACAAAACTGGCACTGGTGACGTGTACACGATACAAAATTGTTTCGGATGGTTGACGAAGACCTTCATATACGACCTCTCTGCTAGCCTGATCAATGATCACCAATAAAACCAGACGCGAAATCTCAGTTGGTTATCATTCAGCAATAATTGTATAAGCAGATCCAATTATTGAACAGAACTAAAATTAAAGTTTCAACCTAGAATAAAACTTCAATTTTTTAAATTTATGGGTTTGTCTTCGGAACCGAGAAACGAGTAGGAGATGAATTAATGTATTAAAGAAAATAATGTTTCAGTCTAGGTCATCCCGCATGTCGTTGTCGGCAATAAATTGATGAAAATCGCGAGATTCAACAGCAAGACGATTTTTATGGAAGTTGTGTTGTGCGGATTTTTTTAAAAGAAACCAACAATTTCAGAAGTACAATTAACAGAAATATAGACAAATGACAGAACCTGTAGCCAGAGCGCCGGCATTCAAATAATAACTTCTAGAAATATTATAGAATTGTTTGTTGCAAATAGACTTGACCCTTTTCTTTATGCTGCAATGTACAGGGTGATTATAATTAAAGTTTCAAAACGCTCTAACAAACAAACCACTGATTATAATGACGTCAAAATTGAACGGAGTATTATTGAAGAAGGGGGAAAGCACATGGATTCAAGATGGCGCTCCTCCGCACATTGCAAATCGAGTGAAGCAGTTGTTGAGGTGGCATTTCGGAAATGCTAGAATTATCAGTCGTCATTTCCCTACAGCCTGGCCGGCCCGATCACCTCATCTTAATCCGTGTGATTTCTGGCTGTAGGGTTATCTGAAACACAACGCAGCTGAATTGAAGACACGCATTGCGCAACACATTCTGAACTTGACCCCAGTGACACTTCGATCGGTTGTGGAACATGCTGTTTCCCGATTTAAACTTGTTGCACACAACAGTGGACAGCATATTGAACATATTTTGTGCCAGTCTCGCGAAACTTAAAAACCGATTGGATGGATGCTTTTTTGGATCATGTTCTTTCCCCCTTCTTCAATAATACGCCGTACAATTTTGACGTCATTCCAATCAATGGTTCGTTTTTTAGAGCGTTTTGAAACTTAAACTTTAATTATAATCACCCTGTACGTCCACTTAATTCTAAAAAATAATATCTGGAGAAAGAAGAGTTTGGTGAACAGAGCAGTCGGAATATTGCACTGAGCAAGCGAAACACTGGAATTTAAAAGCGTTCGTAATACTGGTTCAGTTTGTTACTCCGTACTGCCGATCAAAAATTTAGTTCTAATTCCCCAGGTCGAAGCTACATTTGTGGTTGGATCACATTCATTCAATAGGATGCCATTTCAGATTCAAGTTTTATTTGTATTTACCAGTCACAAGCCCCAAGTATTGAGTTTGCATTAAGTTCTGATTGATATCGGCGAGGAAGAATTCTATTCAGGATCGCTTATATTGTTATTTAAAAATCTAAAACATGTGAAGGATTTGTTTTTGCGCAAGAATTTGAGTGGTGCAGACTTCTTTTGTGATACCAGATCCCTTGTTTCTTTCAGAAATCCTATCGCACTTCTTAATTTAGGTATGAAATCGAATGCTGTTTAGGTTAAGTAGCAAATGTGTCAGTATTCATAATATGATAGTGTTAGTTTTTGTCTTTAATTTCGGATATGAATATTTGTTTTTTTCCCCCACTTTCACTGAATGTTATCTTTGCTCCTTTACGCCCCGAAAATATTGTTGAGTGAAATTTTGTTTCTTCTGCAGTTTTTTTGTCTTCTCTTTTACTTAGCGTCAGCCATTGTTATCTATATGGTGATTCTTCATTAATTACTTTTGCGCATCACCTGGTTTTTGCCTAAATGATTCATATTTTTGTTGTGACAATTTTTTTCTTCACTGTGTCACACAGTTCCATCTTCTTTATGTATTCAACGAGTTCTAACGCCAATTGCATTTCACTTTAAAGACGGAAGGTATAATTTCAAAAACGGATAACTGTTATCTATTTGATTAATACATTTCGCTATTAAGTTACCTACGTTTCGTGTAATCTTTTTCTGAGGTTTTAAATATAAATCAAAGCATGACTAAAGTGATGAAATGTACCAGAAATGATACCAATACTAGTAGATTAAATATAAAAATAGGATCGGATGCAATTCGAGAAGTAAGTGAATTCTGTTACCTAAGAAGCAGAATAACAACCGATGGCCGAAGCAGGAATGATGTTAATAGCAGAATAGCACTAGCAAAAAGAGCCTTCATGAAAAAGAGAAATCTTTTAGTTTCAAATATTGAACTAGGAATTAGAAAGAACTTATTAAAACTCTTTGTGTGGAGCACAGCACTTTATGGTAACGAAACATGGACTTCAGAAATACCGGAAAGAAGGAAAATTGAAGCATTTGAAACTTGGTGCTACAGAAGAATGCTGAAAATTAAGTGGACAGACAAAGTAAGATATGAACGAGTTTTGGAAATGATGGGCGAGGAAAGAAGTTTGCGGAAGAAGCTAACAGAAAGAAGAGATATGTAGAGATGAAGAGGTTAGCACTTGATAGGAAAGGATGGAGGGTTGCATCAAGCCAGTCGAAAGACTACAGACAGCAAAAAAATAAGGTTTGTTTTTTAATATCTATGGCCAAAAATTTCTCCCATACGGACAAAAAATCTTGTGTCGGTACAAAGGGGTATCTTGAGAAAGTGCAAAACTTCAGAGAGGTATAAGGTCCCTAGAAGAACCATAAGAAACAATCTATAGAGTGGCAGTTTGAAAAAAAAGTCTAAATCGAAAAGCCATCCTGAATAAAGAACAGGAAGATGATTTTGTGGGAACTATAATCAGGTTTTCTGAAATAGGACTTCCCGTGATACCAAGAATTCTCTATGTCGTTTGGTATAAAAATTGTGAAAATATGAGGCATAATTTCAACGTAACCACCAAACTAGCAGGCAAAAGACCGGGTCAAAGCGTATATGAAGAAAAACTCTATAACATCTGAAAGAAAAGCTCAGTTCATTAATTTCGCCAGAGCTCAAAAAACAAGTTCATTGTTGATGGTCATTTTGCTAAAGTAAGGCAACTGTATAATGACCTGAAAGAGTTTATAAGCATCCCATACACACGCACATTTGTACGCGAGTAAGCTCGCAAACGATTTGCGCGCAGATATTCTCGCGACGATCGTGTACTTGTTGGAGCGCATACACAGGAACATCAGTTACACACATTTGTCGCTCAGCTGGCTCGCCGCGATCAAATTGCGTTTATGGTAGTGGTCCACGGATTTATCCGTCATGATTTCCTAGCTCGCGGCTCACTGGGAATTCCTAAACATCGCGAGCCAAGTGTAGTGATGTTATGTTACAAGCGAGGTGACAATATTGAACTGAAACAGGTTTTTAAGTTCTAAACAAAAAAAAAAAGTATTCATTCGTGCAGCAGCTTATATTAAAGCTGTAAAAAAAGAAAAAAGAAACGGACAGTATGACAAAAAAAGTGGTTGCAGGAAGATTATAAACACGATCATATACTGCTACCTGTACTATTTGAAAAGCATTTTCTTCGATTTCTTATGTATTACATAAATGTTCAGATACATCTTCCTATACATTTCCTCAATATCCTCCATCTTTCCCTTTATAGTATTCGCTTCCTATATTGCTGATACTGTCCTTTGGTTCGTGTTTATCTCTCATGAACAGTAGTAAGTCGTAGTAATAGCGTAAATTACTTTTGTAGATTTCATCTATTCCACTTGTTGTTGAGTTTTCATTTTTTATACATATTTCTTGCGAAAAGCACTCCGCAAAGAGTGGATTTTCTTTTTTATTAATGCACTATCAACTTTTATACTGTATTTGCCACAAACCTCTATCAATTCACTACATTCTAATTTTTTAAAATTTGTGTTCGCGTACTCTTTTTGGTTTCACCTTCCAAATGCAGTATGTTGTCGCTATATCGCAGTGAAATCAGCTACGAATTCTCTACTCATCTTACTTAACTTAGATACTCTACAAGTCTTATCTGCCGCGAGTGAATTCTTAAGTGAGATATCTGTGTGTATGGTTACCGTCGCGCATGCTCGCCTCGTTCAAATATGTAACGATTGTTACTGGCTTGTGATGCGGCTTGTCGTTAGACAATTAACACACACACACACACGTAAATGGCAGCTTACACTCAATTGCAAAAAGTGCAAAGTAATGCGGATAAGTAACAAAAAGAATCGGTTTGTTCACGAGTACAAAATACGAAATTCAGCTGTTGACACGGTTGATTCCCTGAAGTATCTGGGGGTGATAGTACAAAGCAATATGAAATGGGATATGCACATAGCTTCCGTCGTAGGCAAGGCGAATTCTAAATTGCGATTCATAGGTTGTATTTTGAGGAATTGTAATACTCATACAAAGGAGATAGCGTATAGAACACTAGTGCGTCCGCATCTGGACTACTGTTGTGGGGTTTGGGATCCGTATCGCAAGGTTCTGATTGACTCAGTTGAGAGGGTGCAGAGGAGAGCCGCTCGATTCGTGACTGGTTGCTACAGCCCTTATGAAAGCGTCACAGAATTGATACATAGATTGGGCTTGGATTGTTAGGAAGATAGACGACGTAGCTTGCGTTCGAATTTATTGGAGAATATGCGAAAAAATTTAAATTTCGAGTGCAATGAAATACTTCTTCCGCCAACCTATTTAGGTCGTAATGACCGGAGGGATAAGATTAGAGAAATAAGATGCCGTACGGATGCTTTTATGTATTCCTTCTTTCGTCGCGCTATTCGGGATTGGAATGCGCGGGTTTAGGATTGGTGCTTAGCACCCTCTGCCACCCACAATGTTTGTGACTTGCAGAGTATGGATGTAGATGTAGATTTTATGGTCTATATGGATCACCATGGAATTGCTATGATGCCTAGCTACAGTGTGTGAGGTAAGGGTTGCCCCCTTGCGATCCAACATCAACAGACTATCTTTGCTCAAAAACTTGGTAAATAACGCATAGTGTGACCTTTGCATGATGCGTAAATGCCCCCGAAATTAACAGCGGTGATTCTCAGACAAAAGCAATGGTATTGTCATGGCTGTGAGGAGGAGAGGATGGCCGACATGCGAGAATGCAACAAATGGTACCATGTGTCGGGTTGTGTTAAAAAGATGCTGAAGATATCGAGTGCCTTGGCGGCTATTAGATTAATTTTTGATTTGATTTTGATTTTTCACGTCAGGAGACTGCATTTGTGATAACATTTATCTCAGGTTACAAACTTAATGTGTAATTCAATTATATTAAGGGTTCAAACTATACCCTACCACGGTAAAATAAGGCCTATTCGCAATGATTTTTTTAAAGTTCATTCCTGTTTTATTTTATGGAAGAAGTTTCCATTTTATATTTAAATATTTTACTATTAATGTTAAAATACTGGTTTCTAATATAATATGTTTTGTTTGTTTTTTATTTGATATTTGTATTTTATTTCAAATCTCGGTTAAGTAGGCCTTAGGGACGTTAGTATTTGAAAATGTATTCTAATCATCTTCTTCTTATTTACCCCTACAGAGCTGGTCTGTTGCCGTGCTGACTGGAGATGTCGTCACATCTGGGGATGAGGATTGCTGTCCTGGTGCTGATGGTGACTGCCGTCGCCTGCCAGTACGGAGGTCCTGGTAACTGGTCGCCATATCAAGCGCCACCACCACCTCAGTTCCAGCCACCCCCACAATACCCTCCACAATCGTACTCTATCCCAACACAGTACCAGCCCCCTCCCAGCTACGGATCCCCTGAGTGCGGTATCTACGGCTGTAGCCAGCCGCAAGCCTACAAAAACATAATCAAGATTGAATCCGTCAACACCAACATCAAGAAAACCAAGAAGACCCGCAGCGTCAGGGAGAACTTAAACATGAAGACATGAACACACATGTTTGTTATTAACCTGTATCCTATTAAATTCTCTCAATAAAATATTACCAGTGAGAGTTTTTTTTGAAGAATTTTTTGTTATGATATTGTTTCAATGCATCACAGAAAATTTTTCCCTTTGCTTATTAAATTACACACTATTAATCGACAGAACTGTCAACGGTAAAGAATTGCTTGTTGGCGACTTGAAACGTAAATATTTTGGAATTACACTTGATAACAAGCTTAACTGGGCAGGACACATCGGACAGGTAGTAGGCAAAGGTTTCTAAATACTGAACTTGTTGGAGAGAGTAATCAGAAGATGTACGAGAGAAGTAAAGGAATTGAGTTACAAAACTTTTTTGAATATTGTAGTGTAGTATGGGATACACATTTTGAGTATCAAATACAGAATTGGAGAGGGCGCTGAAAAGGGCTGCTAGATTTCTTTCCAGAAATCACCACAGAACGCAGTCAGTAACAGATATGATAAAAGGGCTGGAATGCGATTCACTGGAAGACAGTAGGAGGGTGACGAGGGTAATGGGAGTGTACAAGGCGTATACTGGCTATAAGGCATGAAAAGATGTTGGTGTAAGAATTAAAAGTAATATATGGAAGGAAAAAGATTACTATGGTCACAAGCTAGCACTCGATTAATTATTATTTTTTTTTTAAGGTAAGTGTGTAAGTGATTGAAACTTTTGAAAGAATTTAAAGTTGAAATTCGTGGAGGGCAAATGTAGGTGAGTCCAGGAGAAAGGGAAGATGGAAGTGTAGGGTAATTTCCACCGGAGCGTGTGCTCCATCGCAATTAAATTAAATTAACTTTCAAACACGTATATACCGTCCGTTGGCGAGCTATTTTAACAGTTTTAAATAAACGTCTTGAAATACTGATGAATATTCCGCAGCAAACGATACATTATTTTAAATTTAGCTGGCGTTGTGAGACAACTATTTTAGACTATTTCCTAGTTATGAAACGTGGTGGGTGAGTGGTTAACGCTCTGGCGTCGTGTTCGGGAGGACGTGGGTTCGAATCCCTGTCCGGGCATCCAGATTTGGGTTTTTCATGGTTTCCCCAAATCACTTCTGCCGCTGATGATTCCTTCAAGAAAGAGATGGCTGAATTCCTTCCCGTTCCTTGCCCCCATCCTTTCCGCCTCCAATGGTCTCGATGTCGACAGGACGTGAAGCCAAAAAAAAATAATAATAAAATTCTTGGCAGCAAAACAGTTCTCTGTATAAGAAGTGATCAATTGATACGGCGCTTGAGGTACGCTTTTTCTTTCTTCAGTAATAAACAGCTTTTTATGCAATATAACTAACGTAATGCGTTTGTTGATAGTTATTGGATAAAAAAACTCTGCATTAAACACTCAACTGTACACTAGTGGTACTAAACATTCTAACAATCAGTAATGAAAGCAAGTTTCATCCCCGCCAGTTGTTGCAGGTATACAGAATATTTATCTGGTCCATATACAATACCACCGTAATACACCAATTGTGGTAGCTCAGTCGGATAGTTCCTTAATAGACCATGGTCAAATTCTTCTCTTAAAACAAAACAAATAAAAAATCCCGGAGAGATCAAGAAATTTTAAGAGATGTGTTTGATCATATGAGCTACGCCAGGTAGTTCTGTGGTTTGGATTCCACGTGAGAAAGTAGGTCCCAGAGGAAAGGAACTGGTCGTCCTACCTCTGACACAATGGCTTTTTTTTTTGTTTTTTTTTGTTTTGTTTTTGCCGTCGTCAGTCTTTCGACTGGTTTGCTGCAATCCTCCATCCTTTCCTATCCTGTGCTAACCTCTTCATTTCTACATACCCCTTACAGCCCACGTCCTCAATTATCTGTTTCTTATATTCTAATCTCTGTCTTCCTCTACAGTTCTTACCTTCGACGGTTCCCTCCACTAACAAATTAACCAATCCAGCATGTCTCAAGCTTCTTCTCTTCTTCCGTAAGCTTCTTCCACAAACTTCTTTTCTCACCGATCATTTCCAAAACTCGTTCATTTTTTACTTTGTCTGTCCACTTAATTTTCAGCATTCTTCTGTAGCACCACATATCAAATGCTTCAATTTTCTTTATTTCCGGTATTCCTAAAGTCCATGTTTCGCTACCATAAAGTGCTGTGCTCCACACAAAGAGTTTTAAAAAGTTCTTTCTAATTCCTAGATCAATATTTGAAACTAAAAGGTTTCTCTTTTTCATGAAGGCTCTTTTTGCTACTGCTATTCTGCTTTAAACATCATTCCTGCTTCGGCCATCGGTTGTAACTTTGCTTCCCAAGTAACATCATTCACTTACTTCTCCTATTGCATCAGATCCTATTTTTATATTTAATCTACTAGTATTGGTATCATTTCTGCTACATTTCATCACTTTTGTCTTATTTTGATTTATATTCAGTCCAAAATCTTCTTAGTACATCTCTTTCGGGAAGATTCGACCAACCTTAGCGTTGTTGACTTAGTTACGTTTTACCAATAGCTGCGAGACTTGGACTACCTACATGAGGCACTTAAAATGTTTGGTGGAGTACCGCCAACGCTGTCTGAGGACAATACTTAAGATAAAACTGGAGCATTTAAAACGAATGAAGGAGTTCTGGACCCAAAACAAGAAGAAACTCAATGCCAAATGCACAAAGGGTTAACGTGGTCCTAGTTGGACCCAACGAATATATATATATATATATATATACTAGCAGAGTAACCGGCGTTGCACGGTCTAATCGGGATTGATTTATCCGCACACTATTTTTATATTTTCTATGTAAATCATGTTTACCAAGTTCATTAATTTTGCACTTTTCCAGAAGGAAACTAATACCTGAACAATTCCCAGATGCTGTTATAAAGAATATCAGTTTAGCCTCAACCAGATCAAAGCAATTAAGCCGAAAATATGCACCAAAATCTTTCAAGTTTGGGATTGCCATTGAATAAATAGGACGATAAAAGCCAATATTAGATTTTTCTTATGATTTTGGGAGGAAACCATATATCATCATCATCCTCAGCAGTTTCCGGCCTCTGGCCGGGTCTGCTTTATGCACCAAGTCTCTCCATTTCCTTCTTTCTTCCCACCACCTCTCTGTCACCACTTTGTTCCAGTCCTCTCCTCTCTTCCGTACACCCTCCTCCACTCCTTTCAGCCATCCATCTCTTGGTCTTCCTCTGGGTCGTTTACCATGCATCTCAATTTCGTGGATTTTTCTTGGGATTCTCTGAGCCTCCATTCTCTTTCCATGTCCATACCATCTCAGTCTGGCCCTTTCTACCCCATATATGGGTGCCAAATTTACCTATTTCTAGGACCACAGAAAGTACAGTGGAATTTTGATGTAGGGATGACGTACTCGTACTCGAACTTTTTTTTTTTAACTTCAGTAACTTACGAAGTAAATAGAGGAAGGAAGAAACATTAAACATCATTATTTAATCTTAGTAAGTTCTGACTATAATGAAAATGTCAACCCATATAAAGTTACTAGGGTAGTCACCAATTTCGCGTTGTGGGTATACAAGGAGTTATAGAGAACTTACGAGTTTTAGACGTTTCTTATGATTTGGGGATAAAATTATACCTGAGTTCCAAATTCTACGACTACGGAAAGTACCTTAGAGTCAGTTAGTGTATTGCAAATATGAAATATGCACATGAATAACATCGAAACTAAGAACAGGAACGAAACAAAATTTAGTATGTTTGCTAAGATCGCTGATATCTATATATTATAGAAATTTGTAGCATGTAGCATCAATAAAACCAAAAAATTGAGATAGAAAAATGACTCGAATCACTTCGAGAAAAGGTAAGGCGGTGCCGTGGTTGACAGATATAAAACTCACAGCAGAGGAAAAATATATGTTTCAGTATGAACCAGCTGGGATTCTATTTTCACGAACCTCGTTTCACTGCCAACCGTTAGTATAATTGACCTGATATAAAAAGATACTTTTTTCTGCATTGAAAGACAATGTGGAAATAAAAACAATGTTACGGGCCGTTATGCAGTCTGTTGTGCTAAAGAAAGGTAGAATATCACACAAATATCTTAACTTTCATAATTAAGGCTTTTAATTACACATTTTGTCTCATGATTTGAGCAAATTCCTTTTATAGCACCGATAAAAAAAATAAATGTTGTGCAATTGTTGTTCTGAAAAGATATAAGAAAATGCAATTTGTAAGAAGTATAAACGCTTTATGGATGAATCCAGAATAATTAAGAATTTTACCAAATGTACTGCACCGAACGGCTTCATACCAACGCTTCTTTTGCCTCACTGTTTTGCTGTTACTATTTATTTCGCACAACCGCTGCGCGATTTGTCTTCATATGCTGAAGTTATACAGACAGCAAATCCCAAAGAAAGATTTCGAGCGTTGTACGGGAAAGAAGACGTGAGTATTTATTATAACAATGATTCTGTATAGCTTTACGTCTTAAGATTATAGAATGGCTGCTGGTTTGATTGCAACATAACTTCATTCATAGTGGACAAAAATCAACTGGCAACCGTTCTCAATGATTTGCTTTCTTCAAAAACTATAAAGAAACTGGATCATCTTTTTCATGAATGTGCTACTTAAAATTTTTTGATAAATTTGTAATGATTATAGATTGATTTAATCTGTAACTTCATTACTAGATTCTTTTGGATTTATTGTCTATGATAACATTGATGATATGATAAAAATCTAAAAAATTCTGCATCCATATTTCACTACATTTGCGAATACATTTCGTCGCATGTTTCATCAACGATTGTGTTACTTCCGTTATTTGAAATTACTGTAACAACTTTTAAAAGGTCAAAAAGATTAATCAGAGATTCCAAACGGACTTTACTTTGGCTGTAGTGGTATGTTTTGTATCTTTACTGGATTCCATCCTTATTTTTCGTCAGAAAATCCGAGTCGGAGAAAGGTTTTAAAACTTCCCACCAAATTGACTTGTTCCCCAGCTAAACTTTTTATTTAAAAATGTAATAAAACCGTTTTAATGCTGGTTACTTCATTCTGTTGTAATTTATAGTCTAATTGATACTACTAATTATCAAGTTAATTTACGTAACTCGTAATAATTATTACTAATATTTATTAGTTATTAACATCAGTTTTTGTAAAAATTCTGTACTGCTCCAATTCACTATTTGAAAACTATTTCTGTAGAAAATTTTTACGATCCTCATACATTATTTAGGAATTTCCTTGTGAGTTTTTTTTTTTTTATCATACACCTTTACATTGTTACATGTTCTAACGAAATATTCTCACCATCGACCGTCTTTAGTTACTTTTTATTTAACAAATAATAACAGGATTCCAATTACGCTCTACTCTGTTTGACAGTTAATTATTTTTAAACTATTCGACCGTCAATTACTGCTTATTCTACCCTTAATAGGTCACATTACCGTACGTGAATTAATATCCATTTCTTTCCTCATAACACACAATATTTATTCAGTCTTTCCATTTGTGAGACTTTGCTACTTGCAGGTCGCACTGTTTTCTTAACTTTTTTCCTTTCGAAGTATTATTGCTCGAATATAGTAGTGTAGTATGGGACCCACATTTTGAATATCAAATACAGGAGTTGGAGAAGGTGCAAAGAAGGGCTGCTATATTTGTTTCTGGAAATTATCGCAGAATGCAATCAGTGACAGCTATGATAAAGGAGCTGGAATGGGATTCATTGCAAGACAGGAGGAGAAAGAGGAGGGTCATGGGAGTGTACAGGGCATATACTGGCGATGAGGTGTGGAAAGATATTGCAGTAGGTATGAAAAGTAGTTCATGGAAGGGGAAAGATGACCATGACCACTAGCTGGCACTCGATTTCAGGCACAAGGGTGTGGGAAGATTTTCTTTTTTATGTAAGGGTGTCAGGGATTCTAATGAGTTACCGAGGGGAATGATGAATAACTTACCGAAAACGTTAAAAGAATTTAAAGTTAAAATTTGTAGATGGCAAATGCAGGTGGGTGCAGGATAGGGGCAAGTTGGGTGGGTAGGGAAATTGCCACCGGAGCCTGTGCTCCATCGCAATTAAATAAAATAAAAAAATAAAAATTGTACTCTACAGTATGTCCGTACGCAGCCTCCCGTATCTTTTTTATTTTACTTTCTTCATTTTATACACTTGCCATGTATTTACGGTTATTCGATTTGCTTCTTGCTGGCTTTAAATATCTGGTTCAATCCGACAGCTTAACATATGAAACACCTTTAATGTCATTGTAGTTTTCATTCTTTTATTTTCTTTCTGGAATAATTCATTAAGTTTCCATCAGATTATTAAGCATACAATTTATTGCTGTAATTCATATTAACTAGATAACATACAATTAATACTTATTTTCAGTTATTTTCATGATACATTTCTTTCCTGTTATCACACAATGTTTTACAAACCAAACATTAATCCTCTTTCGTTGCTCCCGCCGGAAGTATACATTATATTTATTATTTTTATACTACTTGTGGGGGGGGGGGAGGGGGGGAGTCTATTAATTGCGTGAGACCGGGCGTGGTGGATGAACGGTTAACGCTCTGGCCTCGCATTCGAGAGGACGCGGGTTCGAATCCCCGTCCGGGCATCCAGATTTGGATTTTCCATGGTTTCCCCAAATCACTCCAGGCGAATCTCGGAATGTTTCCTTCAAAAAGGCCATGGCCGAATTCCTTCCCGTTCCTTGTCCCCAGTCCCATCCCGCCTCTAATGACCTCAGCCGTCAACGAAGCGTAAAGCCATAAGAAAAAAAAATTCGTGAGGTGTTTTTCCGAAATTCCGGACCCCCTCCCCTCAATCTGTTGAGATTTGGCGAGATCTGGTGAGACTCCTTCCACCCCCCCCCCCATTTCCGGCTGATTGACCTGCTGCTGCGGAGGTGGTTAGCTCTACTGTATTTCAAGACTTTCAAAAGCTCACATTAGATTTCGGTCCCCCCCCCCCTTTTTTATTAAAAGTTTCTTCTTCGAATCTTCCTCTTTAATTTAATTCATTGACTGTTCATGCTTTCATCAAAACCATTTCTTTTTCGCCTCTTCTCTTCGTCTGTATTTCAAATATGTTTTTAGGGGCGTCTTTGACCTTTAAACTAAAGTATCAGAGTCAAACGTACGAGAGAACTAAACGAATTGGGTTACAAAACGTTGGTCAGACCATTGCTTGAATCTGGTAGTGTAGTATGGGACCCACATTTCGAGTATCAAATACAGGAGTTGGAGAGGGTGCAGAGAAAGGCTGCTAAATTTGTTTCTGGAAATTACCGCATAACGTAATCAGTAACAGATATGATAAAATAGCTGGAATGGGACTCATTGGAAGACAGAAGGAGGATGAAGAGGGTCATGGGAGTGTACAAGGTGTATATTGGTGAAGAGGCATGGAAAGATATTGGTGTAAGAATTAAAAATAATGCATGGAAGGGAAAAGATGACCATGACCACAAGCTGGCACTCGATTTCAGGCACAAGGGTATAGGAAGATTCTCATTTTTTAGGTAAGGGTATCAGGTATTGGAATAAGTTACCAAGAGAAATTTTGAATAATTTTCCTAAACGTTGAAAGAATTTAAAGTTAAAATTTGTAAAGGGTAAATGTAGGTGGGTGCAGAAAAGGGTGAAGATGGGTGTTTAGGGAAATTGCCACCTGAGCATGCACCCCATTGCAATTTAATTAAATATTATATTAAAATATATGCTCTGTGACCTCACTCCATTTCAAATATATTTACAATGCACACCATAATTTCCGGCAAGAAGTACGTACCTTATAACTTAAACAGAGTTGACATAATGAATAAGTTATGTATATATTCGGTGTATTCGAAAATCCATTCCGTCCATCTGAGAATGCTTCTTCTTGTTTGCTCCTGCAGAGCTGGTCTGTTACCGTGCTTACTGGAGATGAGGATTGCTGTCCTGGTTCTGATGGTGACTGCCGTCGCCTGCCAGTACGGAGGTCCTGGTAACTGGTCGCCATATCAAGCGCAGCCGATGTATCCTCCGATGTATCCTCCACCACCTCCGTCCGGAATGCAGTGGCCACCAGGACCACCTCCAACATTCCCTCCTCAGTTCCAGCCACCTCCCAACCTGACGCCACCTATGTGCAATAACTACGGCTGCTACAATCCGCTGCCCTACAAAGGGATTACGATTGTTTCGAGTAAGGACCTGATCTCCAGCACCACTGCAAGCGGTAACGGCAAGGTAGTGTGCAAGCGGAAGCACAGGAAGAAGGATGGCACGCCCATCACCATCAACGGACAGCTGATATGCTGATCAACACTACCCGTCATCATCAGTCGAGAACCGGTCAACACTCCGGCTATCCAGACAGAAGTTGCTGATTACAATTCGATTATGACATTATTTACCGATTTTTTAATATAAAATTCATGTTTTATATTAATTTGTATGCTGCTATAATCTAGCAATAAAACGCATACCAGTGAAAGTTCATTTTTCAGGGATTTTTTTTGTCTGTATCGCTGAAACTTCTTTTTACATATTGAGTTGTACACTTCTACAAAGCTACCCACGCAGACCCGCGGGTCATGAAGTGTTCCCCCAGTACATTTGAATTTGCCCGTCAACAGCAGCAGTCTAGAATATGCCAGCTCAAAAACCTCTGCAAAAATCTCATTGGCATTTTATACTCTTTGATTGTAATTTAAAAAAGAAACCTCTTGAAAGGTCTCATTCTTGGTTTTTAATTTTTGATTGTAATTAAACTGTGTTTACTACATTTTTTTCATTATTATTATTTGCGGATAAGCCGATTAGGAATACGAAAAGTACTCAGAGGCGTTTGTTCGGCTTCCTTTGTGACCATATTTCCTTCATACGCTTGCTGTCGTCTTCATTTCTCTCATCTGACCATGGTGTTCCAGGTCTTTTCTTTAAGTCTGTCCTCCCGGTCAACTTGCCACTTGTTAATTTCGGATTTAAATGGATCTCTGTTTTCGATATCTTTTGGAACGATTCCTGCTAATTTGAAGTCTTTCTTGATTTCTCCAATCCATTTTATTGTATCTGATATTGCTTTACTTCGGTTTTAATAGGATTGGACGATTTTTCACTCTATTAGGGTTCATTCTTTTTATGTGTCCCTAAAATTTCAGTCTTCGTTTTCTAATGCCACTGTGAATGTCTGCATATTGTAAAATTTCCTGATTACTTTTGGGTTTGTATTGATCTCCTACGAGTTTTGGGCCCACAATTTTCCACATAATTTCGCGTTCTTTTTTCTAAATGTTTTCTCTATCTTTTTTCCTGATCGAAATTAGTGTTTCTGATCCTTAGAGACATACGCTGCTGAAATTCACCGGAAGCTTGGTAGAGGTTTATGGAGCGACTGTAATGTATCGTCAGCATGTCGCAGAATGGCGTCGTTAGTTTGAGGCCGGTAGGGAAAACGTCACCGACGAGGATCATCTACCACCCTCCCTACAGCCCCGACCTCGCCCCAAGCGACTTTCACCTTGCTCCTCACTTGAAGGATCACCTAGCAGGCCGACGATTCGCTTCAGACGAGGAGGTGAAACACTTCACAACAATGTGCTTGAACACGCAGGGACAGTATTATTACCAGCAGGGAATATTTCAACTCATGCCTCGAGCGATATGTGCTTAAGCCCATATGGAGACTACGTCGAAAGATAACCTACTATCAGTTGTCTTTATTGGTTGTATGAAATAAAATGAACACGTTCCTACAGGCTTTGTAACCGTAGATTCTGACCAACCCACACAGGGGTATTTGACACAAAAAGTCGATCAAAATTATTTCTACATAATTTGGATTTTTGTTTCGCTTCTTTTGTGTATTAGAACTTATAACTGTGAAGTAGGACTAATAATAAAGAACACGTACTGTGTTCATACACTTTATAAAATATTAAGCGAATATTTACAGAATACCTAAACAATAATCATACATGTACTGTACACTAAAATATCATTCTGACGAACCATCCGATCCTTCATCGTCGGAACCTTCACCTTACGGCTCGTTCTCTTCTTGAGTACTCGGGTCCCATTAAAGTAATATTTTAATAGTTTCTAAATTGAATGATTTAGATGGTTTGGGGATTTTGTGCCTGATGAAGCTCAAATACGGATCTTATGTTAATGAAAGCCTATTAATGACATCTGTGTTGCACTAAACCCAACTAAGTTTTCTGGAGTGTCTCCCTAAATCGTCGAAAATATTTGTTTCTAGATTCTGCTGCTGCTTCTGACAGATTCCCTATCGGCAAAAGTGCATACTCTATTATAAGTGGGCCCTCAATCAATAATTCTTGTATAGGATGCAACAAGTACAGTTCAGTGTATAGTACATCTTAAATATTTCGTGGCAGTGGGGAGTATTTTTTTATATATATGTATATATATTTATATATGTATCTTGTGCCCACTATATATCATTCACATAATAGTATAAAACCTGTCAATCAATGTTTTGTTAATACCTATTATCTCTGCGGACATCATTTGCTAAAATCGGTCAAATCATCGAAAGATTTTCTAGGCCGACCCTGAGTGGTCTGATTGGATTTTATGTGGATTTCGATACATCTTTTGAACCAATCATGGTATTTCTTTAAAAACACACTCTCAGTTCTCTTAGCAGCATGCCATTTTCTTTTAATTTCAAATTTAAGCCTTGAAAACTTTTGTTCGAACTGTTACGTTGTTCGACCGTGAATGTCGGTTGATTTAAAATATTTTCCTTGACTAATTACAACTTTTGCATGAAATCATTTCCTTTCTCGTATTTAATCATATCATAAATAACTTTTCGGTTCATGAGCATGATACCAGAAGAGCCCATAACAAAGAAAATCTTAGATGAATTAATGTGACGGAAGAAAAGTAGGTTTGTTTCATTGTAAATAATCTAGAATTTTTTCGAATAAATAGACGTTTGGCCCTTTTTGGCACCTAATTTTCAATGAAACACCAAGATGGTACACTAAACTAATACCATACAAGAAATCAGACTCGGGAAAGGCCCGGAAATATAACAAAATCACTCTTTAATACTTTTCGTAATAAAAAAAATCAGTACAAAATGAGTCAGCTTACAAAAATGTACAGAAATAAAGTTGTGCGATACTTTTGGATGTATGTTACTATTATTTCAGTTCTAGGTACCTGGCTGAACAATATCCATGATTAAAATCACCACTACTCACTTAACATCACTCACAAATTAAATTGGTACAACTTATAATTTTCATGTATTTGCTTGGTAACAGTACGTGGGTCTTGGAATATGCTCAGAAGATGACTGTTCACAGGGTGGGGAATGAAGCTTATCTAAAAAATATAGCTGATTGTTATTCTATAGACATTTGCCTCGAGTCAGGTATATACGGGTTCTTGGAATTTGCTAAAAAAAATTTGACTTTTGATCGGCTTTTTGTATCAAATACCCCTGTGTGCAACCCCTCGTTTTAATGAACGAATTTCGAAGAAACTTCACATAACGATAGCTTATGAGATCAGTTAACATATAACTTATTTTTTATTCCTATTAGTACCACACTTCGTCCACGACATATACAATCAAATCTAAGGTTTTGTATACGTGTGCACAGCTCGAGCAACAACCAAATATTTCTGTGAACAATGAGATAGATTGTCTCGTCAGCGGTAAATTCGGGCATCCAGATTTGGGTTTCCCATGGCTTCCCCAAATCACTCCGGGCGAATGTCTGGAAGCTTCCTTCATTTGTCCTTGCCCGAATTCCTTCTCATTCCTTGTCCCCAGACCTATCCCGGCTCTAAAGACCTCGACGTCGACGAGGCATAAAGCCATAAGAAAAAAAAATGTTAGCCATGACTTACGTTATTTTCGATTTGACCTAGACACACTGACAAATAAAACAATCGTCCGTCAATTTAATACGGACACACACGTCTTTGGTAGAAAAAGGAAAATGTCCTACATTGACAGCTATCGCCCTCCCCCCCCCCACAGCTACCGTCATCTAACCACCATAGTGCCCGATGGGAGTCTCAATGCTACTATCACACACAAACGCCAGTCATCTGCGCTATGTAGTTCAGGCAGCAAAGTAAAATTTACGGACACACATGTGTTTGGTCGAAATACGAAAATATCCTTGATCGACTAATTTCTAACACCATATCTCACACACTCCCAGAGTTACCGAAACTCGGCCAACGTTGTGATCGACGGGTGACTCTGTGCAGCTACTACACACAAACACCAGTGATCTGCGCTAAATAATTTTTGCTGAAAAAGTGATACACCAGGACACATACGTCTTTGGTAGAAATATGAAAGTGCCGCAGGTCGACCACTTTCAACCACCATATCTCCCACACCCCCATAGCTACCGACATCTAACCACCATACTACACGATGGGAGATTTGATGCTACTAACACACATAAATGCCAATGGTCTATCCTATCTAGTTGTGTCAGGAAAGAGAAGTATGAGGAGACACAAGTCTTTGCCGAAATATGAAAATGTCCTGCATGGACCACTTTTAACCATCATATCTCCCACACCCTCACAGCTATCGGCATTCGGCCAACGTTGTGCACGACAGGAAACTCCATGCTACTTCCAAATACAAACACCAGTGGTCTGTGCTAGGTAGTTGTGACTGAAAAGTGAAATGTAGGGAAACACACGACTGTTTTATATATATAAAATTTAATTCCGCCTGCCGCAAGGCTTTTCGCAAGTAGAAATGTTGACATGTAATACAGATGAAGAGTAGAGGAACTTTTTCAGAGTCAGGTAGCTCGGCTGGTATAACCTCGTCATTGTCGGTGGGGCTGATTTTCTCCTCTAGTCACAGTGGTAGTTGCGGAAGTCCCCAGTTTCGCCACTCGATTGAATATTTCCAACACCAAAGTTACCCGAGCATGTGGCCATCTTTCATGACATCCACGTATAAGATTTTCAAGTTTCTGCTTCAACATACTTGTTAACATGTCACGTCCGTCAGTCGATTTCTGGCCGGGGAACAAGCGTGGTGGGTGAGCGGTTAACGCTCTGGCCTCGCATTAAGGGGGAGGACGCGGTTTCGAATCCCGTTCCGACCACTAATGTAAATCACTTTTTTAAGACGCGTGCCGATGAGATATGTACGTATATTTATACAAAATTCACTGAAGACCCAAAGATACTGGTACACCTGCTTAATATCATGTAGAGCCCCTTCGAGCACGCAGAAGTGTCGCAACGCGACGTGGCATGGACTCGACTAATGTCTGAAGTAGTGCTGGAGGGAATTAACACCATGCATCCTGCAGTGCTGTCCATAAATCCGTAAGAGTACGAAGGGGTGAAGATCTCTTCTGAACGGCACGTTGCAAGGCATCCCAGATATACTCAATAATGTTCATGACTGAGGAGTTTGGTGACCAGCGGAGGTGTTTAAACTCAGAAGAGTGTTCCTGCAGCCACTCTGTAGCAATTCTGAACGTGTGGGGTGTCGCATTGTCCTGCTGGAATTTCCCAAGTCCGTCGGAATTCACAATGCACAATGGACATAATGGATGCAGGTGCGTACGTACAGGTACGTGTCACCTGTCAGAGTCGTATCTAGACGTATCACGGGTACCATGTCACTCCCACTGCACACGACTCACACCATTACAGAGCCTCCACCAGCTTGAACAGTTCCCTGCTGACATGCAGGGTCCATAAATTCATGAAGTTGTCACCATACCCGTACACGTCCATTCGCTGGATACAATTGGAAACGATACTCGTCAGACCAGGCAACATGTTTACAATCATCAACAGCCCAATGTCGGTGTTTACGGGCCCAGGCGAGGAGTAAACCTTTGTGTCGTGCACTCAGCAAGGGTACACGAGTGGGCCTTCGGCTCCGAAAGCCCATATCGATGATGTTTCGTTGAATGGTTCACACGCTGACAATTGTTGATGGCCCAGCATTGAAATCCGCAGCAATTTGCTGAAGGGTTACACTTCTGTCACGTTGAAGGTTTCTCTTCAGTCGTCGTTGGTACCGTTCTTGCAGGATCTTTTTCTGGCCGCAGTGATGTGGCAGATTTGATGTTTTACCGGATTCCCGATATTCACGGTTCACTCGTGAAATGGTCGTACGGGAAAATTCCCCACCTCATCGCTACCTCGGAGATGCTGTGTCCCATCTCTCGTGAGCCGACTATAACGTTCAAACTCACTTAAATCGTTATAACCTGCCAATGTAGCAGCAGTAACCGATCTAGCACCTGCGCCAGACACCTGTTGTCTTATATAGGCGTTGCCGACGACTACGCCGTACTCTAATACATATCTCTGTGGTCGCATACGCATGCCTATACCAGTTTCTTTGGCTCTTCAGTGTAGTTTTTAAATGTTTGGCATATGATTCATTTGAAATTGTGCCCCTAACGTGGATAAGAAGTATCATATTTCCTAATCAGTTACAAAAGTTTTGCTGTTTGTTAAAATCAGTGTTTTAATTACTGTGTGATGCAGAGAAAGAGACAAACAGAAAACATTTTCCCATTTTGTAGTTCTGATATTTCTATAATCTGTAGTGTACGAGGGTGATCTGAAAAGTTTCCGACCTAACAAAGATACAAGACGTTATATCTGGGTTTTTTTTCAACATAGTCTCCTTGTAACTCTACACACTTCTCCCAGCGATGCTCCCATCTCTGTAACCCGTCCAAATAGTACTCGGCGTTTTTATCTGCAAAATAATTGTTCACGAAGGTGATTGCCTCTTCATTTGGCGAAAATCTCTGTCCTCCGAGCGCAATTTTTGATGAGGGGAACAAAAAGAAGTCGTTTGGGGTTAGATCTGGTGAGTAAGGCGGATGGTCAAGCAGTTCAAACCGTAATTCGTGAATTTTCGCCATGGCAACCGCTGAGGTGTGAGACGGTGCGTTGTCTTGGTGAAACAGGATTTTATTTTTCTGCAAATGTCGCCGTTTTTCCGCAAGTTCTGGCTTCATCTTGTCGAGTAATAATGCGTAGTATGCTCCTGTAATGGTTTTTCCTTTTTGAAGGTGATCGATTAAAATAACTCCATGACTATCCCAAAAAAAACAGTCGCCAGCACTTTCCCAGCCGAAAAAACAGTTTTTCCTTTCTTTGGAGCCGGTTCCCCGTTTGCAGTCCACTGTTTGGACTGTATTTTTGTTTCGGGCGTATAATGGTGTATCCAAGTTTCATCTACAGTAATTAATCGGTGCCAAAACTCTGATTTATTGCGCCTAAACTGCGCCAACAGAGCTTTGGAAATGTTCATTCGAACACGTTTTTGGTCTAATGTGAACAAACGCGGTACCAAACGCGCGAACAGCTTTCTCATACCTAAATATTGATTTCATATGTAACAAACTCGTTCTTTTGAAATGTTTAAAACCTCTACTATCTCTCTCACTTTAATTCGGCTGTCGTCTAGCACCAATTGGTGAACTTTTGCGATGTTTTCGTCGGTAGTTGCAGTTTTTCGACGTCCTGAACGTTCATCGTCTCCCAAGTTCTTACGGCCACGTTTAAATTCAGCTGCCCAAAATTTCACTGTATTAAGTGATGGTGCAGAGTCCCCATACACAGAATCCAACTCATCTTTGTTTTGCGTAGGCGTATTGCTTTTCAAAAACAAATATTTAATGACAGCTTGATACTCGATTTTGTCCATTTTCACAAAAATTCACATCAACTCACTCAAACGACTGTTACATAACAAGTGCGCTTCCAAAATGGCTGACACTTTGATGAGTAACTGTCAACAGATAAACAACGAAATTTACTAGCTTTTATTTACGAGTGCTGCCATCTTCACATTGAGGTCGGAAACTTTTCAGACCACCCTCGTACATTACAATTACTTTTTAAGATTTTCATGTACGGATACAATTTGTTGACAATTTTATTTTATAGTATATAAACATTAACACACATATTACGTCAGGCCACTTTCAGCAAAAATAAAAATCACTGATTACAGTAGCCGTTTTGTGGTGTTCAAATGCAAATGTGAATAATTTGATTTCAATTGGTTGATTTCATTTCTGATCCTTTTGAGATGGAACTGATGCAGTACGTAATCAAACTGAGATCTTCCAAGCCGTGTCGAATTCTGCTACTAAAACTGGATTAGAAATGGTGATCTGTGGCAGATCTTAAGTAAGAGTGCAGTTAAGGTGCTTCCAGAAATGTTTTAGCACACAAGAATAGCGATTCTGCCACAGATCACTCCCTATCCTGCTTTACAGAGCGGGCAAGCCTCCGACCTCCACGTTCTGTGATGTGGCGTGGGTGTCCACCACATTGTGGAATACTCGTGGTTTCACCGTCCTTCAAACACTTTCCATAGATGCTCACTACAGTAGCACGCGAACAGCCATGGAGGAAGGAATATTGGAGACAACGCAAGGGACCTTCGCCACATACTGGAGTGAAACCGGGTGGAGACAAGTGGGGAGGGGAGGCCGCCATATTGCTTGACCAGAGAAACACGGAAATATGCACAAAAACTTTAAGGGAATCATAAGACAACCGTGGTACCGCAATTTGATGATGGATTATTATCTAACTCGACGAGACACATCAAAAATGAAGAATAAAATTTTTTGATATCGTGCTTAGTTCTCGAGATATACTGTCTTAAAAGAGTGGAGTTTCTGGTTGAAATTCAGAAGAAACGTGTCCCCAAAGTCAAATTCGGTGATAGATTCTTATGTAACATGACGATACAAATCGAAAATAAAGAATAAAATGTTTCCATATCTCGCTTACTTCGCGAGATATACTGTCTCAAAAGTGAGGTTGTTAGGTTATGAGGGGATTCAACGATAACCGTGGCGCCGCAATTTGATGACGAATTCTTATGTAACTCGATGAGGGAAGCTGAAAGTAAATAATAAAAAAATTTGTTATCTCGCTTAGTTCTCGAGATATTGTACCTTAAAATTGACGTGGTTAGGTTGAAATGCGGCCTGGACCAGAAAAAAACTATCGCCATATCCATATTTGATGATGAATTCGGACGTAACTTAATGAGCCGGTAATTCTTTATAACTTGAATAACAAACTGTTTATTTCTACAGTCCTTAAATTTTAGTTGATGTTCAAAGAGGTTATATTTTCACATTCTATTTCAGTATTGACAAGGAAGATTTCAAAATCTGAAATATACTTGTAGACATATTTACAAACAGAAACAACTCATATCTGAAATTTTTAAAAAAGCATAAGTCAATGTTTAGAGCTTTTTAAAAAAAATAATACTTCATAAAACCTCATAGTTTCTGAGCTTACTTAGAAGATATTGTACTGATAGTGGCCTATATACCGTAATTTTGCTAGAAAAATCAGTACATTCAAAAATCAGAAGCTAACAGCTAATAATAAATAAATTGTTTGTTCTCGTCTGGTATACACCGCATTTCAACCTGCCAACATTTCCATTAATATTGCCGCTACAAAACCAAACTATGTAGACACATCTAAACACAAGAAATGCATCGCGAACTACATTTCCGTCAACAAAGTTTATTTCATCACGTTTAGTAGTTCGCACGCACAAATTATCGCGATTAATTTCATCGTGCAATTTCAGTGTAAACTTAAACGTGAGTAATGCATGCAGAATACCATATTCACTGTGTCGCGATGTAATCATGACCGTTTAAATTAAATTTCCAACATTTGTCTACAATAAGGCTAGCTTTTCAGGTGCAAAATAGTAACATATGCTAATTGTCTACACTACACCAACAAAAATTTGAGAATAATATGATCCTATTGAGAGCAATGAATAAATTTATAGCGAATGGCACTAATGTTGCGGTTGCCTGTCAGATACTTCAAGAACGATAATTACAATGTGACTTCTTATGAAACGCTATTCCAGGTTTCTTCCTATCTCGTCTGTTTGTGCAACCATATGCATCACAACTTGGCATTATAGAAAACTTTAGAATATTAGAAAATGAAATATTCTCAGCAGCTGACACAGTGCAAACAGCCCAATGTTTTGGTACTCCTACGATGTCCGCCGCGCAGGCACAGTTTTTTCACGAGGTTTCACGGATTTTGCGTTATCTCGTCTCCATATATTCCTTCCTCCATGCGAACAGCCGACCAGCCTCTTCATTTCCGAGATGCTCGTTACCAGGAGCCGTGCCCACAAGCAGCTGGCCCGTAATTTAAAGAAATTTCGTGACCTGAGCGTAGAAATCTGGTATCAGATACCTCTGGAATCCTACCAAGGACTTGTAGAATCCATGCTATGCGCAATATTTGCTGCATTGCTTTCCAGAGGTGGACCAATATGCTAGTAAGTAGGTGGTCATAATGTTTTGGCTGATCAGTGTATCAGAGAAGTTAACGAATACTTCTACACCGGTGCGGATCCAGGAATTTGGTTTGGGGGGGGGGCCTTGAGCGGACTTTGGTTTTGGGGGGGCTTGGCTTGAGTGAATTTTGGTTCAGAGGGCTTGCCTTCAGTGGATTTTGGTTTTGGGGGGGGGGCTAGAGTCGGCCATGGGGTAGTCTTTATAGCCTCCTCGAGCCTCGAATCCGAAGAGCGAAAAAAAAAAGTTTAAAAATTACAATGTTGGGGGTGGACCCAGATACTTTTGGGGGGCTTGATTCCCCTAGCCCCCCCCCCCTGGGTCCGCCCGTGCTTCTACATCAAAAGAATATTAAATAAATGTAAGCAGCAAATAATTAATATGCCAATTTAAACGAAATATATTCTTTTCTTTCAGTGTTCTGACAGGTCATTTATTCCCGGGAGCTTAACTAACGATAATTGTCATTAAATAATGGGTTTAACCTCAAATAATATCTCTGACCGATGTTTGTTGGGCAGTGAAGACGGGAAGTGTGACGTCACAGCGTGACAAACATGGCTACTACATGGTGACCAAGATTAATGTTTTATTAGTTAGATTTTGGTAGGACACAAGTAACAACAAGCATGTATTTCACAAAGATACTGTTAAGAACATCATAATCGTAATGTACGGCACTGTGTCGTTTCTGCTGCATGTATGGCGTCACGCCAGGGGGGTCAGTCTTCAGCGACCGCCACGCGTTTGCAGATCTTCTTGCCGTCGATGACCACGCTCTGATTTTCTCCGGAGCTGCTGCAGACGACCTGGGTTCTGGCCGGCTTACCATTCACGACCACCTGACTCGAGCCTCCCGACACGTTCATATTCGTGACCCCAGCCTTATGCACCGTGATGAAATTCTTGTAGGCCTGCGGGCTGTTGCAGCCGTAGACACCGCACCCAGATGGTCCGTAGCTGGAGGGTGGCTGGTATTGAGGAGGGTACGACGGGGGTGGTCCTGGTGGCCACTGAGGCTGGGGAGGATACATCGGCGGCGCTTGATATGGCGACCAGTTACCAGGACCTCCGTACTGGCAGACAACGGCAGTCACCATCAGCACCAGGACAGCAATCTTCATCGCCAGATGTGACGACATCTCCAGTCAGCACGGCAACAGACGAGCTCTGCAGGAGTAAACGAGAAGGATGTAACCGACATACTAAGAACAAATACACAGTTAATAATGTATTTTTTAAGGATATGAGTATGCCGGTGACAAGCCCGGGGCTCCATTTTCGAAGAAATGGGGAAGGAGGAGTCGGAGGAGTAACACCTCGTAAAAAAAAAAAAAAAAAAAAAAAAAAAAAAAAAAAAAAAAAACCCTTGGATCAACTGGCTCCGGTTGATAGCGCCATGTGAGGGCCCCTTGCCAGGGTAACGGTGAAGACCTCAACGGCAGCGTCAGCGGAGAAGGAGACCTCCAGAACGGCGGAAGAGGTGGCCTAGTACCGAAGGCACTAATATGGCCACAACTTGCTCCTTGCAAGATTGGTAGGGGACTACCTTAGGCTAAGGAAGTTAACCCTAACAGAAAATCCTCTTTAGTGTTAGGCCTAGTAAGCCAGAGAAAAGAGTAATTATAAATAGCTTTCAAAACCAAAAAGAGACACGTCAAGCGGATGGACCCTACAAGATCACCGAGTATATAACTGGAAAAAGAATTGTAGGGTAAAAGACCAAGAGGCCGGCCCAGAAGGAGATGGACTGATCTTGTGAAACTGGACCTACAGGATAAAGGTGTTCAATGGTCCAAAATCCAAGAAGAGGAAACATACTTGGACAGGCAAAAGTGAAGAGCGCTCTTACACAGCACCCGGGAAACTGGAGACGGAAGATGATGATGATGATGAGTATGATGTGAATATTTTTAATAATGATGTTATTGTGAATTAATTTGCAGCAAAGACAAGCGGGCCAGAGGAGCTATAACAAAATGAATTAATCAAGCTCACACCAGACGCTAAGATACTTTGAATAACAAAAAATCACTATATAGATAACAATGACTGACGTTGTGTAAAACGACAGAAAAGACCATAGAATGAACAAAGAAACGTACACAACAATATTTTAGGGGCGCAAAAGAGGAAAGATAACTTTCAGTAAAGAAGAAAAAAAACAAATGTTTGTATAGAAAATTACAGACATACCATCATACACAGATAAAAAACTAAAAGTTGATTATGATTATAATGTGGCGAAAGAACTGTATATTCAAAACTTGAAATGTAAATATCTTGGCATTACATTTGATAACAAGTTTAACTGTGCAGGACACGTTGGACAGGTGGTAGGAAAAGGTTTCAAAATTCTGCACTTGTTGGAGAGAGTGATGAGGGGATGCACGAGAGAAGTAAAGGAATTGGGTTACAAAACTTTGGTCAGACCATTGCTTGAATATGGTAGTGTAGTATGGCACCCACATTTTGAGTATCAAATACAGGAGTTTCAGATGGTGCAAAAAGGGGATTCTAGATTTGTTTCTGGAAATTACAGCAGAACGCAATCAGTAACAGATATGATAAAAGGGCTTGGAAAGGGATTAATTGGAAGACAGGAGGAGGGTGAAGAGGATCATGGGAGTGTACAAGGCGTATGTTGCTGATGAGGCATGGAAATATATTGGTGTAAAAGTTAAAAGTATTGTATGGAGGGAAAAGATGACCATAACCACAAGTTGGCACTCGATTTCAGACACAAGGATGTGGGAAGTTTCTCTTTTTTTGGTAAAAGGGTCAGGTATTGGAATAAGTTACTAAGAGAAATGATTAATAATTTACCAAAAATATTGAAAGAAATTAAGTTGAAATTTGTATATGGCAATCGTAGGTGGGTGCAGGAAAGGGTGAAGCTGGCTGTATAGGTAAATTGTTACGGAGCGTGGGCTTCATTACAATAAAATCAAATAAAATTAAATATATGTAAATTAGAAGGAAAAAAACGCGATGGGATTTCTACAAGAAATGACAGAGATTTGTTAAGTATTATAATATTCATCGTTAACGATAAACAAGAATTCAACAGAGTCATCAGCTTTTGGTGGGTATGTCGTGAGGTATATGTTTGGCAGCATGTTACGATTAATTCAAAGCTTTTTCGCCACATATCATGCTCTGTCACTGTTTTTAAAAAATAATGTTATTATAAACAAGAATTTTAAATAACCATAATGATGAAGATATAATTTAAAATATCCTAACACTTGCACAGATATTTCACTATGATTAAATAATATTTTAACTACCATATGCATGGAATATTTAATTCAGTTTCTGTAGGTTTGTTAGTGACACAAATCGCTGAGACATTTCGGCAATTATTTTTGAAGCAATGAAACTAAGTTTCAATCTTACCACAGGCGTTCTTCCTCTGTTTTCTGTAATCTTAAATCCGAAAAACTACGAAATATTACTTACAAATTATTTCCTGTTTAACGTTTCTGCTGTCTCTAAATCGGAGTACGAAACGTCTGCACGTTCAGCGTGAGAAGACAGATCGGGTCAATGGTTGTCTGAAATAAAAAGTAACCGCAGAAATTAAAGCGTTAAAATGAAACCATTCGGTGCGATATATTTTTTTAAATATTTTAATCTGGACCATACTGGATGCGTCTATTAAGCGATTACACTCATTACATATTTCACTTTCATATGCCTCCGAGAACAACAAGCACAGAAAATTTGGTTTTTATCTGTATTATAAAATCATTATTGTTTAAATTATGAGCAAAATGTATAATTAAAGGTATGAACTACAGAATTTAAGAAGTATCCTTTGATGTTATACTTTGTTCATTATGCATTAAACTGCATTACTGCTCGTAAAATGGTTTTTATTTCGACATTGTTTGACACAGCGGACAAATAGAATCCTTCGTTTTATGTCAGTGCAATTACACTAAAAGTTGGAAGTAAATTCAAGGTTTGTGAAACGCTGTTACCGTGTGCTCTCCAGGTTATAAGCGAAACAAGACGGTGGCTGTCATTACCTTCGCGATACTTCATCATTGATGAGTGTCCAGTGGTTCATACCTAAGCAGATGTTTTCTGTCTACTGATGATTTATGTCGACAAAACAAAAACAAAACGCATTGTCGTCGATGGCGCTATACATTATACAGCTCCTCTGTCCTTACAGCCAAATCACGTTATAAATGAAAGAATTAAAAAATTCAGATCAGGAATGGATCCTGGAATATTATAAATAACACAGATTAATTTCATATTTTTCATTCTCTGTATAATTTATCAATCTGTAACGGTTTGTAATTCAGAAACTATTGAACATAGTTTAATTGTTGGTAAGTTTAAGATATTACCTAAAATACGACGTTGACATCATCTGGCACCTTAACAAGGAATCGAGCAGACTAATAATAATAATAATGTTCCCTTTCTGTGACAGAGAGGCTCAGGCTTGGGAAAAATATATCGAAGTAGCGAAATATCAATATTATTAATAAAATAATCGATATTTATATCCTCGATATATCAAATATCGATATGTTACTTGGAGTACAAAATTTTAAGTACTAATCAGTTTCCAAATCTTGTTTGTCCGGGTTACACCGCGTCAATTTATCGAAACCTAACGTTCCTGCCATCATTTTGTGTCCTTCTTCACAGTCCTCTGAAGAAGGCCACAAAGTGATGACTGAAACGTTAAGTTTCGATAAATTGACGCCGTCCAAACTGGTCAACCAAGATAACATCGACAACGACCACCGAACTCTGTGTTCCTACAGTATCCAATTTCTGATATTGGATATATACTGAATAGCCAAAGAAACTGGTATAGGCGTGCGTATACGACGACAGAGATATGTAAACACTCAGAGTACGGCGCTGCGGTCGGCAACGCCTATATAAGACAACAGGTGTCTGGCGCATGCGTTAGATCGGTTACTGCTCCTACAAAGGCAAATATTTCTTTTAAAATCCATAATTCGTCATCGAATACTAAACTCAAAGACATTGTAGTAATATTTATAGATTTAAGAAAAAAAGCTTTTGATTCTGATGATAGGGATACCTTTAGTAAAACAATTCGTGAATCTGGAGTGAACACAAATTAGCAAACTTAATACACAGACATTGTTTCGAAAGTAAAATTTATGGGCGAAATATGAAAGCATATCAAGATAAGTACAGGTGACAGCACTTTGTTCAATTGTGGCCTTAGAGAAAATTGGAAGAATTCGGAATAAAAAAATTGAAGAACACAAAATTTCACGAATAACGTTTGAAGAGAACAACTGATTGTGTTGGAATTAAGTGCCTGGCATTAGCGGAAGATTTCGCTATACTTTCCCAGAGTATTACAAATACGACAACACAAATCAATCTGTTGGAAGAAATACCAAACAAAACAAGTTTGAGAATTTCTGCAGAAAAAGAAATTACTACAAACATCTAAAATGCTCCAAAATTTTAACGACAGAGGAATTAAAGAAATGATAATACCTAGGAGAAATCATTCAATAAAATTGGTTTAGACAAATCTGCTATTGATAAAAGGATACTCATGAAGAAAAGAGAGTATAGGAATTTATAACGAAAAGTACTTATCTAAAAATCTCAAAATAAAGCACCATAGTGTCAATACGCGATAGAATGCCTAATATTGATTAGATAAATTGGAATTAGTCGGACGAAGAGTCATGAGAAAAATCTTGGGTCCAATGAAAACAACAAAACTATGGAAATTAAGAAGTAATAAGGAAATATATCGGAACGAAGAAAATACAATCAATGAGAAAAAGGACAATGTTTTTTCTTGAGCGTATCTATTAATATACAATGGATGCTAACGGCTGAAAAAAAAAGATATTCAGTTATCTTTGGGAATAAAATCAGCAGCAAGCTGGATTCAAGAGTTCAAAAAACACTGTGAAAGAAATAACATAAGAGAGATCTTTAGAAAGTAGGTATTAAGTAGGGAAGGATTCCACGGCAGAAAAAGATTTATATCTTTGGAGAATTAGTGAATAAAACCCGTACCGTAACTATTTAGTGAAAAAGGCTATTCTAGAAGAACTGCGTAACGTCGTAATTTTGCAACCAGTTTTTCTAACAAGGACACATGTATATACTAGAACCTTCCACAGATATTGCTACAACATGGAGGGATGGAGAATATGGGTAATCGTTTTAATTTCTCTGCTTATTTTCCTTGTTTGCCTACATTACACTGGATAACGTTACAATCTACACAAATGCTCTTTGCCAAGTCCAGGCCATGTGGCAACCCATATTAATTACTTCTGTCCATAAAGCATCGTAACTTTGGCCTGTGGCAATGTTTCAGTCATTTATTCCCAGCTCATAAATTATAATAATTAATTTAGCAACATTTGTTAATAAAAACGGAATTAAGTAATATTTCCAAAAGTTCAGGCTCAGAAACACTGCACAGTGTCATACATTATCTGTAACTAAAAATGTTTGTGAACCAATAGAATTAATTATTCCACAGCTTATGTGGTGTGTATGGTCCTTTTGAAGGGCAGTGTTTAAGTTGGTAGCTGTTTAGTTCTTAACAGTTGACTGTACTGTAAAAACCAGAGATGCAGAGATTCGCAATTCGCATTGTAGAGGAGTGACACAAGCTCTGTTGCGGTCATCTGTGGGTCGAAGTAACATGTGTTATTTTTAGAGTGAAGATCTGTGAATATTTTGTTCACTGGAACAGGTGCTGTTATTAAACGCATTCTTCTATACTATAACTTTTTCGTGATTGTATGTCGATGAAGATCACCTCTGGAATTGCTTCAGATATTATTGATGAAGTAAAGGTAGTATAATCCTTGTGTACAGACAGTATGAACAGTATATCCAATTTGTACGGAAATCGACTATGATCAGACTAAAAGCGGAACAATAACTTCTTGACATTTCAAATAATCAGATCATCATCAGGCACCAAATATTGACTCGGCAACAAATAGAAACATCACAGTAGAGAAAAGAATATATGTTTCAGCATTAAGCAGCAGACGTTCTGTTTTCTCGAACTTTGCATTTGTTCTTAAATTTTAATATAATCAGATTTTTTTGTCTCCACAGAAAGATAATGTCGAAATAAAAACTATTTTACTGCCAGGTATGCAGTCTGTTGTAATAAGTGAACAAAGGTGGAACATCAGAAACACTTCTTAATTCGTGTAATTAAGACCTTTAATTATACATTGTCTCATAATTTAAGTATTACTGCTTCTATGGAAAAGATTAAAAAAAAAAAATTGTTCGTTTGGTGTTCTGAGAGATATAAAAAAGTGAAATACGTAAGTAAATTAAGGTTTTATGAATGCTTAAGGAATAGTTAAGATTAAAGTGTTTAGAAAAGTTAAAACACCGAACTGCTTCATTACAACGCTTTAATTGCCTCATTTTTCTGCTTTTACTATTTATTTCTCACAACCGCTGCGCGATTTGTCTTCAAACGCTGAAGGTTTAGATGTTCTGCACTTACACAGAAAATCCATAGAGAGGTATACAGGAAACAACTCGTGAGTTTCATAACAACGATTCTGTACCGTTTTAGGTCTTTGTAGAAAACAGGCAAAGAACTGCCAATGGTTTGATTGCAACATAACTTCATTCATAGTGGATAAAAATCAACTGCCTAACCGTTCTCAATGTGTTTTTTTTTTTTTTTTTTGCAAATTTGGAGAAACTTTCTCTAAATGTGCTATTTAAAATTTGATTTAACAATTTTAACAAATCTGTTGAGATATTAGGATGATTTAAACTATAACTTCATTACTATTGTCTTTTAGATTTATTGTTTAGGATAACACTGATATTAGGAAGAAACTCTAAAAATTCTGCGTTAGTATTTCACTACATTTGCGGATATTTTTTGATATGTTTCATCACGGAATGTGTAATTTTCGTTATTTCAAAATATTATAACCTTAGTGCCTTTTAGGTTAAAAAGATTAAGTGTATCAAACATTACAATTATGACTGGATGTTGTGGGCCATTTCCTCAATTGCAAGTTAATCAATTTTTTATAAAGGTGAATAACACGCCAATGCAATTGAATTTTGTTTATTTTGGTGTCGTACGCGTTTCGCTCTATATCAAGAGCATCATCAGCGACATCTGTTAGATATTTATTCATTTATTTAGTTACATTTGATTTAAAAAACAATATAAAGTTGAGGTGAAATTAAATCTACTTACATGTTACTTTTTTAGTTTTTTCTCATGATCAGGGTTAGCTTCTGTGTGTACCTTCAGCAAATTCTACAAAACATACACACAGAAGCTAACCCTGATCATGAGAAAAAACTAAAAAAGTAACATGTAAGTAGATTTAATTTCACCTCAACTTTATATTGTTTTGTAAATCAAATGTAACTAAATAAATGAATAAATATCTAACAGATGTCGCTGATGATGCTCTTGATATAGAGCGAAACGCGTACGACACCAAAATAAACAAAATTCAATTGCATTGGCGTGTTATTCACCTTTATAAAAAATTGATTACAATTATGACTAGATTCTGATTACAGTGGAATATTTCGTATTTTTACTGATTCCAATCTTGTTTTTCACCCATCATCTAGTATAACCTTTGGATGCAACAAAGAAAATGTAATGAAAGCGGAATGGAATTTTTATTTTAATGCTGATTACTTCATTGTACTGAAATTAATAGTCGATTCATTTCACGTATTTCGTAATAATTGATACTAATGCCTAATACTTCCTAATACTCATTGTTGTGAAGCACATTGTTTACAAACATTCTCTACTGCACTAATTCAGTCTCTGTAAAACATTTCTGCAAAAAATCTGGACCCATCAGCAGACATTATTTAGGAACTTCCTAGTCTGTTTGGAGTTTGTTTACAATACATCTTTACTGCTGTCTGTTCGAAGATGTTTACTGTGTTGTTTACAAAATGACTCTCAAGTTTTATCGTCTCAGATGGATCCAAAAAAAAAATTCTAACATGGAGGCCGTTAATTTTTCGGATTGAGCAAATTATTTTCATCTTCAGTTTAATTTTTTATATGTTTACTTTTGCCTGCAATATACGAAGTAACCTTGTCGGAATACAGTAAAGCTGACGTTACCAAATCCTCACTTATTAACTTTGGTAAATGACCTGGGTGTTCGTAGTTTATCCCGCTACTTTTACAGAAGTAACTAATGCAGTTGATGTTTTCTACATCAAGTGTAAAATCAATGTGCAAATAGAGTAACGAGAAGCGAACGACAAAGAACAAAATGGGTGTAGCCTCTGGATGTGGAGTGGACACATCAAGCCTCCAGCATCAGCTTCCAGTTTCCAGCTACCAGCCAGCTGTCATTCTGTCACAAAAACTGTAGTTTTTTTAATTTAGATATGAAATCGGATATTGTTTGTGTTAAGCAGCAGTATCCATAAAATGTTAGTGTCAGTTTTGGTGATATGTCTGTAATTTATATTACGATTTTTTTTTTTCCCCTCTTTGCTCAAAGTTATCTCTGCTTCTTTGTGCCCCTAAAATATTTTTAGGTAAGTTTCTTTATTTCTTCTACAGCTTTTTTCTCTTCCTCTCTTTTGCATAACGTCAAATATCGTCATCTATACAGTACTTATTTGTTAATTACTTTTGCTTTGCATCCGGTTTCTGCTTGAATCATATTTATTTTTTTGTTGAATCGAGTTTTTTCGTGAGTGTACCTATACGCCAACTCCAACTTCGTTAACCATTTATTGCCGTTTGCAAATGAAATTTAATTAAAACTGTTGAAAAAGAATGGGATATTTTTTATCGTGAAGTATGAAATATAAAACAAGTTCCTTTATTTGAAATTAAAATCGCATTTTTTTCTTGATGTCGAAAATTATAGGTATAGGCTAAATCTCCCTTTCTTTAGGAAAGCAGCAGGAAAGCAATTTTGAGTAGGTGCATAATGAAAAACTAGTTATTATGGCATCCAGTATGTTTAAGCAGCTTACTGCTGGTGTTGTTTTGAGTCTTTTGTATCGTAGTATATTTCGAGCAGGGATTTGTTGCTTATCTTAAGGAAAGGGTTTCAATACTGTAAAACCGAACTAAAAATCATGGACAATCGTTGGGCAACGTTAAAACGGGGTGATCTAGACAGCTTTCCTGATTACCACAAACAAAACAGTGTAGGGAAGCAATTTTGAAAACGATACACGATACACTTTTATTCTGGAATATGAGCAAAGTTGGCACACACATTAAAGAACTGGTTGTATAGATTTTTATAAATAAAATGCCGTCTACTAACAATTGTTGTCTTTATTACTCCCCAGACGCGTTTCGGGCGTGTGTTGAGAGGCATCATCAGTTTCTGTAAATGTATGGTTTTATCTGTGTATCATTACAATTATTAAATTAAACAAATCATTATCTACGTATTTACACACTGTACTTATAGATATGGTTATAATCTTTGCATGGTGGTCTTGAACACTACTTTTATGCAGAGCTTTTTTGTACATGTGGCACTATTTAGCACTTTTTACAGACTTTTAAATAAACACATGGCAATTAGAACGTCGAAAATGCAAGCCCTTACTTGATTGCTGCTCATGTATTCTACACATAGCATTTTTACTATGTTGTTATGATTTTAACCGCAGTGGTGCCAACCTAGCTCCGTTTTTGTTTGTATTTTTGGATCTGCGTTAATCTGTTAAACTATCTCTCTGTTTTCACCAGCCGTTGTAATTGATTAAATGTTTGTTAATTATTATGAGAGTGTATTAGTTTTCCTGGGCAGTGGTTGTTTTTAGTGTGCTCAATAGTGTTTTATTTGCTAAATTGGTAAATTTATTTAATACTGATTTTCCCATTCCTGTGGCTTCGTTGATTTAATTAGTAAGTAAACTGTTCATCTATATGCAGATAATGATTTATTTTATTTAATAACGGCATTGATACACAAGTAGAACCATACATTTACAGCCTCAAGGGCGAAACGCGAAGGGGTAGTATAATAACATTAAAAACAATAGTTGTTGGTAATCTATCCTTCTCCCCCCCCCCCTCCCACTTCTAATATTTCTCGGATAATTTCATTTAATTATCGGAATTCATTTTTGCCGAAGATTGACTGCAGCCGATTATAACAATAATAAAATAGTAGGTGAGCGAAACAATTACAAGAAATAAAATACGTGGATAGATAATGAACCACAAAAATCAAATTATATTCTGTCCAACTTAATCACATTGATGCAAAGTTCTACAGTAGAAATAGGATCTCGTCTGCAATCAGGTTGGTAAAATTGTCTTGAAACCAATTTGTCTGTACTTAAGATTCACAGGTAAGCAATTAAACAACTCCATACAATTCTTCCGGTAGTGATACTAAATTTCAGCAATTCATCAGCTATATCTTATACACTTCCTTTTAATGTTCTTAATTTACTTCACTTTATAACACACACACAGAAAGAGGGAAATATAGATGGACTTACACCTAGCAGGAAGGCAGTACCGCTCTTGATGACGATTAAGCAACACTGAGAAAACTGAGGACTATTGTATCCTGGTGGGCCTTAAATACCATCTGGGTAACTGTAACTATAATTTTCTAACGTCTTTTAGGAAGAGCACTAACAATGGTGACTTTCCAAATTTCCACTTGCCGCGTGTACTACTATCTCTGCCAAAGTGGAGAATACATTGGCTTCCACAGATACTACCCCTCCCAAAAGACACCATTTCTTGTTATTGGTTTGGCTACGGGCAAATCCTCCTCTGCGCCAACGGAGATGACGAGAAGAAGGTGATTGACCTCTACGCTTCACCTTGCCTCCTGAAATCCCTACCTCACTTTCGAAACCGCAATTTGAAATTATTAATTCTATCCTTAGTCTGTTTAACACTTCCAGTCCCTAATTCCAGTTTTTAACGACTTGTGGCATCACAGTAGACGGTATTTTATTTATAAAAATGTGTAGATCAGCAACTGCGAAAATGCAGATTTGAACTGTTTATCTCTCTGTTTATTGTATTTGACAATCCATTCCGATCATAGCAGTATCTTGTTTGTTCCTGCAGTGCTCGTCTGTTGTCGTGCTGACTGGAGATGTCGTCACATCTGGTGATGAGGATTTCTGTTCTGGTTCTGATGGTGACTGCCGTCGCCTGCCAGTACGGAGGTCCTGGTAACTGGTCGCCATATCAAGCGCCACCGATGTATCCTTCGTACGGCATGCAGTGGCCACCAGGACCCCCATTCCCGCCATACCCTCCTCAGCCTCAGTTCCAGCAGCCCCCCAGCTACAATCCGCTCCCCTACGGCAGCGTAATATCGGTGAATTCGAAGCACACCACGGTGGATTCTGACGGCGACTCGAGCGTGGTGGTGAGCGGGTGTGGCGCTCACAGCAGTGGCATCAAGGTTTCCTCCAGCTCGAGCCTCGTGGTGGACGGCAAGAAGGTGTGCTAGGTGCCAGACCCTGCGTCCTCGTCAGATGACGACGCGAACCAGAGTGAGAGCCGGCGAAACCTCGGGACATGCAGACACGCAGTACGTACGACAAAAACGATCAGCTTGACGACCGAGTGCAGGTCAATGCGATTATGATGTCATCAATGGAATTTTTATAAAATACATATTTGTTATTAACTTGTCCAACTAAATTATCTCAATAAAACGAATACTATTGAAAGTTGTTTTATGATGGTTGTAATATGAATTGAAGTACAATACTTTGGTCAGACCACTGCTGGTATTAGATGGTGTAGTATGGGACCCATATTTTTGGTATCAAATACAGGAGAGGGTGCAGAGGAGGGCTGCCAGATTTGTTCTTCATTGGAGGATAGAAGGAGGGTGAAGAGAGTGATGGGAGGGTACATGGCCTATACTGGAGATGAAGCATGGAAAGAAATTGGTGAGAAAATTAAGAGAAGTGTTTGGAAGGGTAAGGTAGACCATGACCACAAGCTAGCACTTGATTTCAGGCATAAGGGTGTGGGAAAAATTTATTTCGTAGGAAACGGTGTAAGGGAATTGAATAAACTGCCAATACAAGTGATGAATAATTTAACAGAAACACTGAAAGAATTTAAAGTAAAAATTAGTTGAGGGCAAAAGTTGGTTGGAAGAGGAAAGGAGAAACATAGGTGTGTAGATTATCACCGGAGGGGGGCTTCACCACAATTTTATCTATTATTATTATTACATTTCAAGTCGTGAAATGGCAGTTTAAAAGCAGTCCCTCCTAAATTTCCAGATAATACCGACAAAAATGAGCCAGAAAGATACGAGATCAACATTTATATTCGGGATAGGATGGTTCTTATCCATAATCAGAGAATCACAGAAAACTACACTTTGCAATATTTAATTACACAAAGCTTTCCGTTGATTACAGAGATTACATCGACACCTTAGTCAGTATAAACAATCTAGAAAACATATGAACATAGGCGGTGCAAGATCAGAAGGTAGATTGCAATGAATGTAATAAAGTTATTGTTCTCAGTAACTGTCAGCCTCAGTGAGTGAGCATGAACACTCTCGCAAGCGGCACCGCGGTTACTACTACATGCGGGAGCCGTCTGCAATTTCTGACGTTAATCGGCACAGTGCGTTTTCTGGGCGGAGCAAAGAGATTACAGTGGTCGGGATAACTTCCAAACGTACATTACCAGCGTCTAACGGTTCAGAAGTTCAGCTCCTAGTATCAGCCGAGGGCGGTAAAGCAGCTGCATGCAGAGGTCGCGTCTTCAACTCTTTAATAGCTCAGCCCAGGAAGGCGGCAAGCACTTCACTCACAAACATACGCGTAGTTGAAGTCGCACTCTGTAGGTGGCTGCTGAGCGGAACCTCGGCGGAAGGGTACGTGACTGCGCCCAGCGCAGGTCGCACCAAGAGTCCCGTCGTCCGGGACGCTTGAGGTCCCGGTGACCAGCGGGAGTCCTTTCCGGCACCCGTGTCGACCCCGGTCATGGAACATCCGATACATGGTGTATTAGCAACGTGGATCGGGAGACTACGCTCTACTGGTCACTCCCTTAAACCCCGAACAACGCGAAACCTGCGGCGCTCCTAATTGGCGGGATGGTTGTTGCGAGTGGAAATCTGTTACACGAGATCTTCCTCGCATCTCTTCCTGAGGCCATAATAGCGTCCTGGATTATAAGTCCTTGTTTCGTTTGGCTGCATCTTTTTGCATACTGCACTACACATTTGAGGAGAAAATCGATATTTCTTAAAGAACTGGAAGGATTGGAGGAAAACACCATGATTCCTCTGCATGGTGACCTTCTTCATCTGCCTGGCACGCGACTAATATCGAGGAGACCTGCCTAAATGGAAGCAGCCGATCTCAGACATCACAACTTCAACTTGTATGAAGATTGGAGGAAGAAGTGGGAAGCCAACAGCCCACACAATTGTAGACTTATAAAAGATCCGACACCTGTGTTCCAGGATTTGACTTGCCTAGGCGTCTTTGGTGCCAACTGAACAGATTTCGTACAGGACACGGAGTGTGCAATGCAACCGCACATACATGGGGTCTCCGAGAAGATGCGTCGTGTGACTGTGGTGGTATCCAAACTGCTGACCACATTGTGAATGACTGTCCAGCAAGGAGACTATCTGGAGGCCTGACCACACTGCATCAAGCTGGACCAGCCGCCAGGAAATGGCTCGAATCTAAAGATTTAGGCTAACTGATTGACATGTCTTTTTTTGTACTTGGCATACAATAATAATAATGTTAATAACAACCCACTTTTTCCCAACATTTTTGGGTCGGTTGCCTTCGATGATGTAGTGACATGGTATCCACTACATGTTTGGCAAGGTGGAGCCAGCTTGGGTCACCGTGTGTGTGAATGGTGTGAGAGAGGCAACTGCTGCCATTTGTGTGCAGGTGTTTAAGACGCCCCTTTTGTTCTATGGTCCTCCATCAAATTGCCACCGGATGTAGCACCCGATTGGCCCAGCTGGGGTGGCGCGCCAAGGGACCTCGTGGCTGGACGAGAGACAAAGAAGGAGACAGGAGGATGATGGTTTTGGTGATCTGGAGCAGCACCAAGTTCCTGCGTGTTGTGAAGAATACGTGAAGAAAAGCGTTTCATGTCAGGGGTCAGCCCATCTCAGGGTCAAAGAGAGTGAGGCTGACATTTTTATATAGCATTTTAGTCGACGGAATTCTCCAGCACGCAGGCTACAACACGGTAATGTGTTTCTAAAAATAAAAAAAAATAAAAAACTGTATCAGTGCACTGACATTTTCATTCGACTGCACCTGACACGACCCGGGAAGAGTTTTCTCGTGAGCCAGTTTATTATTGCATGACCAGGACACTGTCAAATTTTTTTTTACGCCTCTTTTATTCAGAAATGCATTTAAGATATCCCATGTTGGAACAAATTTTACCTACAAAATTGTAATTTAGTTTTCTTTTGTGCAAATTGTGAATAAATATTGTGTAGTTTTCAACAGAAATTTTATCCCCGAATCATTTAAAAAAAAATTAGTATTGAATAATTAAATAACGGTTTGTTGATGGTAAAATCCCGCTAATAATCATTTAAGTAACGACAGTTTTCGTTGCAATGAGTTTTACTGATTGATGGAATAGTAAAAATTGGAAGTACAGTTTTACGGCCAAGCATTTCATACCTAGTGCCAGCTCGTACTACCACATACTAATGGCGGGAGTGAAGTGTTGCTTCTACATCTACATCTACACTCTGCAAATCACAAGTATTGTGGGTGGCAGAGGGTGCTAAGCACCAATCCTAATTCTGTGTATTCCAATCCCGAACAGAACGAGGAATGAAAAAATACATAAAAGTATCAGTACGGCATCTTATTTCTCTGATCGTATCCCTCCTGTCATTGCGACCTTAAAAGGTTGGTGAAAAAAGTATTTCATTGCACTCTGTAAATTAAAGAATTTCGCATATTCTCCAATAAATTTAAACGAAAACGACGTCGTCTGTCTGCCATACAATCCCAGCCAATTCAATGTATCAATTCTGTGATACTTTGGTAAGGACTGTAACTAGCAGTCACGAATCGAGCGGCTCTCCTCTGTACAATCCCTTGCGATACGGATCCCAAATTCCACAAAAGTACTCCAAACGCGAACGCACTAGTGTTTACCATCTGTCTGTGAAAACGTGTAGCTGTGTTCTGTGTATGGTAAGTGTATTTTTGTTTGTGAACTGTGTTGCTTATGGGACGGATATTGGGATCGTCTCGGCATTCGCCTGGGTGGCTGTGAAAAACCACCTAAAACCTCAGTCAGGACGGCCGGTACGCGGGGAGCAGGACTCCTGCCCGGTCCCGTTGCAGCTCCCAGATCCACTGTGCGGCGCCCCAGCGCTCTGAGCCACGCTGGCGGGTGTGAACTGACAAATACATTTAATCGGTCGCTTGGCACGCCACTATAACAACGTCTTCTTTTGCTCGATACTACTCTGTTTGTCATGCCTAAATTTGCTTCTACTAACACAAGCCAAGGACAAAATATACAAACAGCCACAGTACCACCACCGAGCGTGGTGGGTGAACGGTTAACGTTCTGGCCTCGCATTCGGGAGGACGTGGGTTCGAATCCCCGTCCGGGCATCCAGATTTGGGTTTTCCATGGTTTCCCCAAATCACTCCAGGTGAATGACGGGATGCTTACTACAAAAGGCCACGGCCGAATTCCTTCCCGTTCCTTGCTCGCAGTCCCATCCTGCCTCTAATGGACAGCCGTAGACGAGGCATAAAACCGTAAAAAAAAAAAAATAATAATAATAATACCGCCCTGCAATAGCTTGAACGTCTGCCTCCAGCTTCCACACCTCCAAATACTTGCAAATGCTGTTATCACTGTGCGACGTGATTCAGAGTTAGTTTCGGGGATTTCACATCGATCTGTAAACCACTCACGACTAGTGATGTTCCGATATCTTAAAAGCATTGATACCTATTTAAATGAGTAGTACTCAAATTGTCTCACGGTACTTACCCATATGAGTACTGCAAAAGTATCGATACTTACTCATATCGATACCTTTTTTAATTAATGTTGAAATATTAGAATATACGCGACGGTTTTCTAAAAAAACAATTATTCAGAATATTTTGGGAACAGCTTGTTTATTTTGTTTGTCTTTGTTTCAACCGCCTTAGAAAACAAACATTCACTCGGTACCGACGTTGCTACAACAATAAGATACTGTTGTGCGTATTTATACAGACAAGGAAATATAAGTTTAATTTCTTCGAATTTGGTAAATGGATTACGTTTTAGAGACGTTACAGTGTTTGACAAGTAGAGAGAGACTTTGTCACTTCGGTGCCCTTTTGTTTTCTTTGTATGGTGTTTCCAGGAGTCATAATCCTGTGAAACGCTACCTGGAGCAGCTTCTTCTTCAGATTCACATGGGCTACAAAGTTCCTCACGAAAAATATCTTTCAGTAGCGGGGAGCGACCATTGGCCAGGCATAGCGAAATGCGCGCCAAGTACGACTTTATTACAATGAAATAGCGACCCAAAACAAACTCTTTGAGATTAGATTGTCTGTGGCAGTTACCTATTCTAACACTGATTTTGTTTGATTTTTTACCGAGCGTGGTGGTGTAACGGTTAGCGTTCTGGCCTCGCATTCGGGAGGACGGCGGTTCGAATCCCCGTTCGAGCATCCATATTTGGGTTTCCCATGGTTTCCCAAATCACTCCAGGCAAATGCTGGGATGCTTCCTTCAAAAGGCCATGGCCGAATCCCTCCCCATTCCTTACCCCCCATCCATTCCCGTCTCTAAAGACCTCGCTGTTAAGAGACGTTAAGAAGTTAAAAAAAAAGTTTGATTTTCAATGCTACCAACTTGACGTCAGCGGGAAATTTGTCAGGCGTGGCTGAGTGGCGTAGTAGGGTTGATGCGTTCAGAATTTAACACCGCATGCGTTTCGATACTTTCGATTCGATACAAGTACTTTTCTTCCGATACCGAGTAAGTATCGAACGAAGTAATTCGAATACGAAAAGTACTCGGTATTGAAACAAAGTATCGGATACTTACTCGTATTACTTGTATCAAATCATCAACACTCACGACTTCCAGGATCCAAACCATTTATATCAGATGAAATCAGGGGGGAATGATGTGTTGAAGATTTCTCAAGCCCATGGAAGGTATGTGACCAATGGGAAAAAACTTACAAACCACCTGTATGACGTGGAATTCGTGGATCGTGGAGTGTTGGAAAGAAGAGGAAGACGTTGTTTAGTTTGGAGCCTATGTTTGAGGGACACAATTGGACGCAGCTTTGGAAGAACAGATCTGAAATAATTTCTGCAAACTGAGACGAGGAGGATTAGAAACAATAATAACAGGTACTGATCTAAATATAGCACATTTGTAACTTACCACTGCAATGTTGACTTTACGTCGTAAAAGCTGAGATCTTATCGCAGGTGGCCTATCCAAATGAAATGTACGACTTATCATTTGTATACTACTTAATAAGTTTGTTCGAGATAATTGTGAGAGGATCTACAAGAGAAGTAATGGAAATGGGTTACAAAACTTTGGCCAGACCCTTGCTTGAATATGGTGGTATAGTATGGATCCCACAAGTTTTGGTATCAAATATAAGAGTTGAAGGGGGTACAAAGGAAAGCTGTTATGTCTCTGGAAATTATCGCCGGTTAAAATTACTCATCGATATGATAAAAGAGCTGGAATGGGATTCATTGGAAGTCAAGAGGAGAGTGAAGAGAGTCATGGGAATGTACAAGTCGTATATTGGTGTAATAATCAAAATTAATGCATGGAATGGAAAAGAAGACCATGACCAGAAGGTGGCACTCGATTTTAGGCATAAGGGTGTGGGAAGATTTTCTTCCGTAGGTAAGGTGATTTGGGATTGGAACATGTTATCTGGAGAAATGCTGAATAATTTACTAAAAACTTTTAAACAATTTTTCGTTGGAATTTGTAGAGTGCAAAAGTAGGTGGGTACAGGAAAGGGGGATATGGGCGTGTGGGGAAATTGCCATCAGAGTGTGCGCTCCATTGCAAAAATTAAATTAAATTACATGTAACTCCCACTATTTTTGAACCAATAAAATTAATTATTATCATTCTCAACGATTAACATTACTAGCGGATCCTAGAAGCAATGACCAGCTATGCGTTGCGTTATGGACAACGCAATACAGTTTAACGTCCCCGAAGATACTTAACTATAAATTTAATTATTTTTACAATTATATTTCTCATCATAACATTCGCGAGAGTCCTTAAAAGGTGGCGACACCAACTACACACTTGAAACCAACAATTCATTTAGTGTAAAGCTTCTCCCGAGAATCGAAAAATTCGCTATCGATCTAACTGCTGAATATCGATACTAATACAAAGACCCAATTTGCAGCTTCATGACAGCTTCCCTTGTCTTTGTTACTGTTTGGTTGAGGCATTAATATTCTGATAACTCCTGAGTTAATTTAAAGTTATGATGTCAGCGTCGTATTTCAGGTCATATCTTCGGGTTACAAACTCTCAGTAGTGTTTACATCAGGGGTCCCCAAAGTAGGCGATACCGACCCCTTGGGGTCGATAAGATATCTCCTGGGATCGATTAATACAGAGAGGTAGAAAGGAGGTCGATTAATACTAAAGAGAATCAATTAAACTGTACTAGAAAAAAAAATAGGAATGTTCTACTAAAAATCACGTCAATAAATAAAATTAAAGCTCATCCTCTCAATTCTCGTCTGTTTGCGAAGTCATGTGAAGTAAATGATGAAATATGTGACAAGTTAAAACAGTACAACAACCTTCTGTTCTTTTTGGCAGGTCTTTATTATAAATTTATTCCATCTATCCATAGTTTTGTTCCTATTTTTTGAGATTATAATAATAGTGGAAAGTATCTCGTTTTTATGTTAATTTTATTGGGTGGATTTTATAAATTATTTCGTTGAGTTTTTATGCAGGCCTCCTTATTACTTAGCATCAGAAATACCAAAAATGATTTAATGTTTCTATTAAATACTTGTGGGGGTCGGTAAGGGGTCAAATATCGTATCAAGGGGTCGACGGGGTAAAAAGTTCGGGGGCCCCCGGTTTACATTATGCAGCGTTACAGATTTATGAATTACATAGAGAAGTAAGAGAATAGCATAAAAAAATCCGACTTAATCTGTAGCGTGTATCACATTCCAAAATCCTTATGTGGTTTGATTTTTTAAATTATTTCAGTTATAACGTGATTAGATGTTAATGACAGAAGGAGCAATTTGTTATTTGGCGGGAACGATAGCAAACAGTTTTGTTTTAGATTGGTCGACAAAAAATCTTCAATCTGTTTCGAATGAATCTGCAGACATATAACAATGCGAAGTATCGGAAAAGTAGTGTCCGCCGCCATCTTGTTTACCTTATGATGTGCAGAGCGCGGGGAAACAACGTTTCACAAAACTTGAATTTGTTCTTAACCTCTAAAATGATTGCGCACACACTGAAAGACAATGCGGAAGTAAAAACTATTTTACGGGCAGTAATGCAGTCAGGTGCACCAGGCCAACAAAGGAAGAACATCAAAGCTACTTCCAAAATTCTGTTATCCAGACTTGCGGCTACACATTTCGTCTCTTAATTTAAACGGTATTTCTCTTATAGTACCAGTAAAAACAGAATGTTATGCGCTTGGTATTGTAACAGACATAAGAAAGTAAAATGTGCAACGAGAATAAATGTGGGCGAATGTAGAATAATCAGGACGAAAGTGTTTACAAAATTTATTGCATCTAACGGCTTCAAATCAATACTTTTATTGCCTATTCTATTTCTATTTATACCGTACAACCTCTGCACGATCTGTACGCTCAGGGAGTCGATGTTAGAGGCAGTAAAGCCCAGACGAAGCTTTGGAACAATATACACGAGAGAACCTGTGAGTACTATGGCAATTATTCCGTATCTTTTTGGGTCTTAATGATTAGAAACAACAGACAGTGAACGGCTGATGGCTGCATTGCAACATACCTTGGAAGGCGAGACAAATAGGACTGAAAATTACAGGCTAAGGCTAATTAGTTTGACATCAAGTTGATAGAAAAGTAAGTTGACATGCGATCACATCAGGAATATCTGTGAAAGAAGGATCTTTTTTGCAAAATATCAACATGGATTTAGAGAAGAGCACTTATGTGAATCTCAGTTAGTGTCATATATTCAAGAAATTGCAGATTAAATGGACAAGGTTGACCAAGTTGACAATGTAGTACTGATTCTCTCCAAAGAATTTTACAGAGTGTACCATAAAATGGTGGTAGATAAGGTTAAATCCACTGGAGTTGATGGAAAAATAACTTGCTGGGTGGAGGAATTCTTAAAAGATAGAAAGGAAATTTTAGGATGGGAAATGCATCATTAAAAGAGCCTAAGTAGATATGCGAGTACCACAGGGTAGCGTGTATTGGGAGCATTGCCATTCATTTTTGTAATGAATTATTCCTTGAAGGTGACATAATGTTATTTTTTTCTGTCATCAGTCTTTCGATTGATTTGATGCAATCCTCCATCCCTTCCTATCTCGTGCTTACCTCTTCATTTCTACATACCCCTTACAAACCACGTCCTCAATTATCTGCTTCATATATTCTAATCTCTGTGATCCTATACAGTTCTTACCTTCGACTGTTCCCTCCACCAGAAAATTAACCAATCCAGCATGTCTCAAAATATGACCTACCGGCCTGTCTCTTCTTCCTGTTGGCTTCTTCCATAAACTTCTTTTCTCACCCACCATTTCCAAAACTCGTTCATTTCGTACTTTGTATGTCCACTCAATTTTCAGCATTCTTCTGCAGCACCACTTTTCAAATGCTTCAATTTTCTTTCTATCCGGTATTCCTAAAGTCCATGCTTCGATGCCATAAAGTGCTGTGCTCCACACATAGAGTTTTAAAACGTTGTTTCTAACTCCTAAATAAATATTTGAAACTAAAAGATTTCTCTTCTTCATGAAGGCTCTTTTTGCTAGTGCTATTCTACTTTTAATATGATTCCTGCTTCGGTCATCGGTTGTAATTTTGTGATTCCCAACTAGCAGAATTCACGTACTTCCCCTATTGCATCCGATCCAATTTTTATATTTAATCTAGTTTGGTATCATTTCTGCTACATTTCATCACTTTCGTCTTTTTTATTTAAACTCAGTCCAAAATCTTCCTTCAGTATTTTGTTTATGCCTTTCAGTAACTTCTCAATATCCTCAGTCTATTCTGCTAACAAGACAATGTCATCAACAAATCGTATTTTACTGACTTTTTCCCCCCTGAACACATAATCTTATCTTATATCTTTAAGTGAGCTATTCTTGTATACATATATATATTGGTTCTCGGAAATGGCCTTAACGATTTGGATGAAACTCTTCATATTTAAAAAAAGAAAACCAACAATTTTTGAGTTTGGTATCATGGTTACGGCTCTAACGCCATCTCGTAGAAGTTTTAGGTACTAGAAAGGCTACTAATATGTAGGTTCTCTTTGGACTCAACAACGAACTCATATCTTTAAACAAACAATTCATATTGACTAACTGACCAATGATAATATTCCGCACAATATCAAAATCAATCACTGAATGGTAATGTAAAAATGAGTAAATGCAAGTATTTATTAATGGATGGTATTTTATTTTGAAGATTAGTAATAAATATCAATTTCACTGTAAAAAGGCTTTAACATTAAATACTACATACTTAATTGTAAAACGTTTCAAAAGTAAATAGTTAAAAAAATTATTGACTTTGTAAGAAGTAATTTTTTGAATCTTCTTTATGTAAATTCTCTGAAAACAATATTAGCAGTTGTAAAAAGATCATCGTTGATTTTATGATCTTATGTGTATCTAACACAAAAATCAATATTAATGAATCTACAAACTCGTGAAAAAATACGTGTATCCATACGAAAAAACAGGTTCTGATAAATATTATCCTTCCTTTTGAAGCGTCTGACCTTGTGCTTTATTAATGTTCAAATTATTTTCTTATAATTTAGAAAGGCAGGATTGGTGGTGCAACGTTACTGCGAGGTAAGAGCGTAGTTTTATAGGAGTGAATTAATTCAGCACTGATGATGTACTCATTCAAGAGAATTACCACTAACCTTGCACCATTAATTAATCTCTGATTAGCATTAATACTTCTATTTAACATAATAATAACATTTTTATTTAAAAGCAATTCATGAGGTGGTAAACCTGACGATATCTGAAATTGGTCTAGCCAGTTGGATGAAATTTCATATGCAGATAACGATTTTCTTTTCAAGTTTGTTATACGATTTCCAAAAAAAAAAAAAAATAATTTAATTCTTGGATTTAACTGAGGGCAGCTTTATTTTAGCTTGGTCTGTACTTCTTTCTTCAGCATGAGTATCAGATTCTTGGGTTCTAACAACTTTTGCCACTCGTGCTCTTGTAGAGCTACACCTTAGGCCAGGTTTAGGCCCGCAAGGCATGTCAGAAAAAAGATAATAAACTGGTGCCAGAAACTTTTAGGCAGATACAAAGTAATAGTACAGTGAAGAGCAAGTTGACATCTATAGTAAGTTTTGTCTCTAAACGAAATTTAGTAACAAATCATATACTAACAGACTGCGCGAGAAGCACAGCTTGAACAACGGAAGTAACAACACAGTCTAACACATGCATCCGTCTGTCTGTCACCATTTGGTAAGTTCTCAAAACTTCGTCACTAAAACTGTTATTTATACCGAAAAAAATGTCCTGTGTCATTCCTAAAGATACAAAATATTTTCTTTTCAAATTCCATCAATATCGGTATAGTCATTTAGTTGACAAAACGAGACAAAAAGACAGAGAATTAATTCCGCGTTTATAATATTATTAGTACAGATGACACATACACTGACTGCGAGAGAAACAACGGTTGAGTGATCAATATAGCGGCAAAAAGTGTACAACTACAGCATTGTTAGACTGCGCACGATTTGCCAAGCATTGCATCCTAAAAATTTGCTGTTTCTACAGTTTAACATGTAATCCGAAAAACTAACCGTCCAGGCGTAAGTCATACGATCATAAACAATTCTTAAAAATAATGGCTTCCATCGGGATTCCAACCTGAGTCCGCGGTCCAACCACTAGAAAGCATTCACGCTAACCACTGCGCTACCAACGACCTATACTACGGACTGTTACTCATCCTAAGCGTCTGTCTATCGTCGTTTCGGTAATTTTTCAAAATTTCATGAGAGTATGTACTGTTTATACAGGAAAAACATCCTATGTCTATCCTAATGATAAATCGCATCACCTTGTCAAATTTCATCATAGGATTAGCAGTTTAGCACAGGAAACGTAACAAACAGACAGAGAGACAGAGAGAGAGAGAGAGAGAGAGAGAGACAGAGAGACGGAGTTAGTTTCGCATTTATAATATTAGTATAGATTTGTAGTAGGAATTTAAAGTTTATCTTCAAAGAAAAGGTTTCCCAAGTGGAAAACTGAAATAAAACTCATGGAAATTTGGTGGATAACGTTAAGTATGGGAGGATATCAAGATAGCTTCGTGTGCGAGCGTAAGGAAGCCGATCTTGAAAACCAAACACATTTCACACAAGATTTTTATTTTAGGACTTGAGCAGAGCTGGTATAAAGAACAGGTTATGTATCAATTCAGTGTCTTTGAAAATCCATTCCAATCGTCGCTGAATGTTTCTTGTTGTTTACTCCTACAGAGGTGGTCTGTTGCCGTGCTGACTGGAGATGTCGTCACATATGGTGATGAGGATTGCTGTCCTGGTTCTGATGGTGACTGCTGTTGTCTGCCAATACGGAGGACCTCCTGGTAACTGGCCACCAGGAGGTGGTCAAGGCGGAGGACCTCCTGGTAACTGCCCACCAGGAGGTGGTCAAGGCGGAGGAACTCCTGGTAACTGGTCGCCAGGATGTGGTCAAGGCGGAGAACCTCCTGGTAACTGGTCGCCAGGAGGTGATCAAGGCGGAGGACCTCCTGGTAACTGGTCCCCAGGAGGTGGTCAAGGCGGAGGACCTCCTGATAACTGGCCACCAGGAGGTGGTCATGGCGGAGTACCTCCTGGTAACTGGCCACCAGGAGGTAGTGAAGGCGGAGGACCTCCTGGTAACTAGTCGCCAGGAGGTGGTCAAGGCGGAGGACCTCCTGGTAACTGGTCGCCAGGACGTGGTCAAGGCGGAAGACCTCCTGGTAACTGTCCACCAGGAGGTAGTCAAGGTGGAGGACCTCCTGGTAACTGGTCTCCAGGAGGTGGTCAAGGCGGAGGACCTTCTGGTAACTGGTCGCCAGGAGGTGGTCAAGGCGGAGGACCTCCTGGAACTGGTCTCCAGGAGGTGGTCAAGGCGGAGGACCTCCTGGTAACTGGCCACCAGGAGGTGGTCAAGGTGGAGTACATCCTTGCAACTGGTCGCCAGGAGGTGGTCAAGACGGAGGACCTCCTGGTAACTGGCCACCAGGAGGTGGTCAAGGCGGAGGACCTCCTGGTAACTGGTCGCCAGGAGGTGGTCAAGGCGGAGGACCTCCTGGTAACTGCCCACCAGGAGGTGGTCAAGGCGGAGGACCTCCTGGTAACTGGCCACCAGGAGGTAGTCAAGGTGGAGGACCTCCTGGTAACTGGTCTCCAGGAGGTGGTCAAGGCGTAGGACCTCCTGGTAACTGGTCTCCAGGAGGTGGTCAAGGCGGAGGATCTCCTGGTAACTGGCCACCAGGAGGTGGTCAAGGTGGAGTACATCCTTGCAACTGGTCGCCAGGAGGTGGTCAAGGCGGAGGACCTCCTGGTAACTGGCCACCAGGAGGTAGTCAAGGTGGAGGTCCTCCTGGTAACTGCTCTCCAGGAGGTGGTCAAGGCGGAGGACCTCCTGGTAACTGGCCACCAGGAGGTGGTCAAGGTGGAGTACCTCCTTGCAACTGGTCGCCAGGAGGTGGTCAAGGCGGAGGACCTCCTGGTAACTGGCCACCAGGAGGTAGTCAAGGCGGAGGTCCTCCTGGTAACTGCTCTCCAGGAGGTGGTCAAGGCGGAGGACCTCCTGGTAACTGGCCACCAGGAGGTGGTCAAGGCGGAGGACCTCCTGGTAACTGGTCGCCAGGAGGTGGTCAAGGTGGAGGACCTCCAGGTAACGCCACCAGGAGGTAGTCAAGGCGGAGGACCTCCTGGTAACTGGTCTCCAGGAGGTGGTCAAGGCGGAGGACCTCCTGGTAACTGGCCACCAGGAGGTAGTCAAGGTGGAGTACATCCATGCAACTGGTCGCCAGGAGGTGGTCAAGGCGGAGGACCTCCTGGTAACTGGCCACCAGGAGGTGGTCAAGGTGGAGTACATCCTTGCAACTGGTTGCCAGGAGGTGGTCAAGGCGGAGGACCTCCTGGTAACTGGTCGCCAGGAGGTGGTCAAGGCGGAGGACCTCCTGGTAACTGCCCACCAGGAGGTGGTCAAGGCGGAGGACCTCCTGGTAACTGCCCACCAGGAGGTGGTCAAGGCGGAGGACCTCCTGGTAACAGGCCACCAGGAGGTAGTCAAGGTGGAGGACCTCCTGGTAACTGGTCTCCAGGAGGTGGTCAAGGCGGAGGACCTTCTGGTAACTGGTCGCCAGGAGGTGGTCAAGGAGTAGGACCTCCTGGAACTGGTCTCCAGGAGGTGGTCAAGGCGGAGGATCTCCTGGTAACTGGCCACCAGGAGGTGGTCAAGGTGGAGTACATCCTTGCAACTGGTCGCCAGGAGGTGGTCAAGGCGGAGGACCTCTTGGTAACTGCCCACCAGGAGGTGGTCAAGGCGGAGGACCTCCTGGTAACTGCCTACCAGGAGGTGGTCAAGGCGGAGGACCTCCTGGTAACTGGCCACCAGGAGGTAGTCAAGGTGGAGGACCTCCTGGTAACTGGTCTCCAGGAGGTGGTCAAGGCTGAGGACCTCCTGGTAACTGGTCGCCATGAGGTGATCAAGGCATAGGACCTCCTGGAAATGGTCTCCAGGAGGTGGTCAAGGCGGAGGATCTCCTGGTAACTGGCCACCAGGAGGTGGTCAAGGTGGAGTACATCCTTGCAACTGGTCGCCAGGAGGTGGTCAAGGCGGAGGACCTCCTGGTAACTGGCCACCAGGAGGTAGTCAAGATGGAGGTCCTCCTAGTAACTGCTCTCCAGGAGGTGGTCAAGGCGGAGGACCCCTGGTAACTGGCCACCAGGAGGTGGTCAAGGTGGAGTACCTCCTTGCAACTGGTCGCCAGGAGGTGGTCAAGGCGGAGGACCTCCTGGTAACTGGCCACCAGGAGGTAGTCAAGGCGGAGGTCCTCCTGGTAACTGCTCTCCAGGAGGTGGTCAAGGCGGAGGACCTCCTGGTAACTGGCCACCAGGAGGTGGTCAAGGCGGAGGACCTCCTGGTAACTGGTCGCCAGGAGGTGGTCAAGGTGGAGGACCTCCTGGTAACTGGCCACCAGGAGGTAGTCAAGATGGAGGTCCTCCTAGTAACTGCTCTCCAGGAGGTGGTCAAGGCGGAGGACCTCCTGGTAACTGGCCACCAGGAGGTGGTCAAGGTGGAGTACCTCCTTGCAACTGGTCGCCAGGAGGTGGTCAAGGCGGAGGACCTCCTGGTAACTGGCCACCAGGAGGTAGTCAAGGCGGAGGTCCTCCTGGTAACTGCTCTCCAGGAGGTGGTCAAGGCGGAGGACCTCCTGGTAACTGGCCACCAGGAGGTGGTCAAGGCGGAGGACCTCCTGGTAACTGGTCGCCAGGAGGTGGTCAAGGTGGAGGACCTCCTGGTAACTGGCCACCAGGAGGTAGTCAAGGCGGAGGACCTCCTGGTAACTGGTCTCCAGGAGGTGGTCAAGGCGGAGGACCTCCTGGTAACTGGCCACCAGGAGGTAGTCAAGGTGGAGTACATCCTTGCAACTGGTAGCCAGGAGGTGGTCAAGGCGGAGGACCTCCTGGTAACTGGCCACCAGGAGGTGGTCAAGGTGGAGTACATCCTTGCAACTGGTTGCCAGGAAGTGGTCAAGGCGGAGGACCTCCTGGTAACTGGCCACCAGGAGGTGGTCAAGGCGGAGGACCTCCTGGTAACTGGTCGCCAGGAGGTGGTCAAGGCGGAGGACCTCCTGGTAACTGCCCACCAGGAGGTGGTCAAGGCGGAGGACCTCCTGGTAACTGGCCACCAGGAGGTAGTCAAGGTGGAGGACCTCCTGGTAACTGGTCTCCAGGAGGTGGTCAAGGCGGAGGACCTCCTGGTAACTGGTCGCCAGGAGGTGGTCAAGGAGTAGGACCTCCTGGAACTGGTCTCCAGGAGGTGGTCAAGGCGGAGGATCTCCTGGTAACTGGCCACCAGGAGGTGGTCAAGGTGGAGTACATCCTTGCAACTGGTCGCCAGGAGGTGGTCAAGGCGGAGGACCTCCTGGTAACTGCCCACCAGGAGGTGGTCAAGGCGGAGGACCTCCTGGTAACTGCCCACCAGGAGGTGGTCAAGGCGGAGGAACTCCTGGTAACTGGCCACCAGGAGGTAGTCAAGGTGGAGGACCTCCTGGTAACTGGTCTCCAGGAGGTGGTCAAGGCGGAGGACCTCCTGGTAACTGGTCGCCATGAGGTGGTCAAGGCGTAGGACCTCCTGGAAATGGTCTCCAGGAGGTGGTCAAGGCGGAGGATCTCCTGGTAACTGGCCACCAGGAGGTGGTCAAGGTGGAGTACATCCTTGCAACTGGTCGCCAGGAGGTGGTCAAGGCGGAGGACCTCCTGGTAACTGGCCACCAGGAGGTAGTCAAGGTGGAGATCCTCCTGGTAACTGCTCTCCAGGAGGTGGTCAAGGCGGAGGACCTCCTGGTAACTGGCCACCAGGAGGTGGTCAAGGTAGAGTACCTCCTTGCAACTGGTCGCCAGGAGGTGGTCAAGGCGGAGGACCTCCTGGTAACTGGCCGCCAGGAGGTAGTCAAGGCGGAGGTCCTCCTGGAACTGCTCTCCAGGAGGTGGTCAAGGCGGAGGACCTCCTGGTAACTGGCCACCAGGAGGTGGTCAAGGCGGAGGACCTCCTGGTAACTGGTCGCCAGGAGGTGGTCAAGGTGGAGGACCTCCTGGTAACTGGCCACCAGGAGGTAGTCAAGGCGGAGGACCTCCTGGTAACTGGTCTCCAGGAGGTGGTCAAGGCGGAGGACCTCCTGGTAACTGGCCACCAGCAGGTGGCCAAGGCGGCTTCGGCCCCGAAGCAATGTATCAGCTGCCGCCAGTTCGCCCCCCTCCCCCGCCGTTTAGTATGCAGTGGCCTCCAGGAGCACCCCCACTGTACCCTCTTCTGTATTAACCATTCCCCAACTTCGCAAGAAAATAGTGCTGGTCCGAAATTGCACGACTACGATATACCAAAATACATATTATCACCAAACTGGGATTAATTGTACTAACGATATAGTGCTGGCAACGGGATAATTATGTCATCTACGAAATGTTTATGAAATATGCGGGTATCTTTAACAATAAAATCCTTTAATTAAACATATTAAAAATAAAGTTTTTTATTGAAGAATTGTTAGTTTTGTGTTGTTCGGCATCATCAGGGAATATTTTATATGCACTGTTAATTTACAGTCTTTCCGGCCTCGGTAGCGCGTAGGGGCTAGAGAACTAGCTCCGCGTATTGTGTGTCTATGAATTGAGAAAGGCGTTTCGGAGCTAAGGGTTTGATTAAGAGCAATTAGTTTTTTTTCGGAATAGTTGTTGTACTTTGTGAATCTTACTTGCAACGGGTCTGGTCGGAGAAGACAGACACAATTCAGCACAGCTTGTTGTTCGATAATAATGCTTACAGCAAAGTCACCTTCGGTTGGTTCGTTCCGGTCAGCTCTGACGTAAATACACGTTAACTTCGAAAAATAAATATCATTACTCTCGCTCACCGAGGGTGGTGGGTGAACGGTTAACGTTCTTGCCTCGCATACGCGAGGACGCCGGTTCAAACCCCCGTCCGTGCATCCAGATTTGGGTTTTCCATGGCTTTCCCCATATCACTCTAGGTGAATGCCGGGATGCTTCCTTTAAAATGCCATCGCCGAATTCCTTCCTATTCCTGGTTGCCAGTCCCATCCCGCCTCTAATGAACTCGACGTCAACGTAACGTAAAGCCATAAGTAAAAAAAAAAACCTCTCTCATTCTTCGAGCAGACCTGAACGAGTCAGTATGGGTTAGCTAATCTACCGCGTCGACTCTCGTAGCCTCGCCTAGCGCTAATGCCTTCCAACCAAGCTGCCCTGTCTCGCGTCAAAGTCCTTCAATCAGTATTAGAAGCAGTAATTAGCTACGAGACGCTAGCATTCGGAGTGGTTCCTTGCAGGGCACGTTTTCGACTGTAAATACACAGTTTTGCGGACTCACTACCAGTTATCCGTCTTCTGATTCTAATAGTATAGTTTATATCAGCTAGAGCTGAATCAGTCCTAGCCTTCTCTATCCTCGGTTCTCCGACCGCAAAACAGTGTGGCGTCAGATATCATGATAAATTAACGCTATTGGTAGCTCGCAAGATGAAGAACTTCACGGAAGAGCAGAAGACTTAGAAGAGGCCTGAAAACACGAAGGTTAGTCACTCCACTCATAACGTCCACAAATAGGCCAAACAACCACTCGGACGCCTGATAGAATGTCATGTACGTCCTCGTGTGTGTATAACCGGTTTAAAAAATGTATACTGTGGAGAAACTGAAAACACTGGGTCATTGGGTCACACATAATCTCTATTGAGTTGATTATATGGTATCTGATGAAAAAAAAGAAGCAATCTCGTATGCACGGTCACTTGACATGCCATTGTAACAGTTTAAAATTAAGCCTGCGCGTCTTTTTCTTCTTCAATGATCGTTTGTTGTTCATGCCTTCTCTGATTATACAGGGCTAATCAAAATGATTGCAGTGATTTCAGAAAATTACTACAGATATATTATTCGACATATACTTACAAGGTTACACAGATATATAAACAAACTGTGAAAGTTTTTTTGAGTGTCTACAGATGCTCAATATGTGCACCTTTAGTGACTCTGCACACATCCAGACTATAATCGAGTTCTTCCCATACCCGCTGCAGCATGTCTCAGTCAATGAGAGCACAAATACATTGGTGATGCGAACACGCAGGTCTGGTAGATCAACTGGTACTGGTGGCACGATTATATATCGGTTTAATTTTGTAAGTATATGTCAAATAATAAATCTGTAGTAAATTTCTGAAATGACTAGCCCTGTATTAGCTCGAGAAAAGGACAGAATATGCAAACGGCCACAAGACCACCCTGTAATAGGCTGACTGTATCGCTACAGCTTTCACACCGGTGAAATACGTAAATGATTTTTCACTGACAAGAGATTCGTAGTAACTTTCAGATATTTCGCAACGACTTGTAAATGACTCAGTAATTTCCAAGTACAGTGCATTTATGCTAGGTGGATTAGGGGTAAATGATGTGTTGAAGATTTGCCAAGCACATAGGAGAAATGTGACAAATGGAAATAAAATATAAACCAGGACAGTCGAAAGTTTGTAAATAAACACTTCTTGACAAAATGTTGGTCTTCTTCCGGCTTGAAAACGATACTTTTCATTATTCAAAAGCAAAATTCGTAAAAAAAAAAAAAAGACAAAACAGAATCTAAAGTTAATTTGGACCTTTTTAAGCATCATACGTGTCAACCATAAATGTCTAAAAATCAACACTAATATCGTAAATGTGAAACTAACACTGTCTTTCTGTTTGTTATATTTTCACGACTAAACGATTAAACCGATATTCTTTAAATTTAGTGAGAAAACACTATATATTATAAGGAAGGTCCGGGCATCCAGATTTGGGTTTTCCATGGTTCCCCAAATCACTCCAGGTGAATGCCGGGATGCTTCCTTCAAAAGGCCATGGCTGAATTCCTTCCCATTCCTTGCCCCCCCCCCCTCCTTTCCCGTCTCTAAAGACCTCGCTATTCAGAGACGTTAAGCAGTTAAAAAAAAATAAAAGATACTATTTGCGGGATAAATAATATATTACGTGATGAAATTTTGAGAACTAACTGAACGGTGACAGACAGACGGATAGCTTGTGTAAGTCTGGGTAATGTTATATCGGTCACTCAGGCTTTATTCCTCTTGCAGTCAATTGATTCATTATCCCTACTCCGTGCTTTTTGGGACACATTTTACATAACTTACAACTTTCTATAATCAATTTTGGCGGTAAAAGTATATGAAGCCACAGGAAACTACTGTAGCTGTGGCCAAATCTATTGGTGGGTGGCCTCAAATTCGCCGTTGCCAAACTTTGCACGTAACAGTTGTATTAACCTATTTACTTGAAGTAATAGTTTGTACTGTTTTAAATAATTTATGATTACTATTTTCTGATAAAATATTGATGCACGTCATTTCGTTAAGAAAGTTATGTTAGTGCAGATGCATTTAATACAATTGGAGGTTTAAAAAGTTCTGTTATTTATTATCTATATCTACATCTATATATATAGTCTGCAATTCACAAATTGTGGGTGGCAGAGGGTGCTCAGCACCAAAGCTAATCTCTTTATTGTGCATTCCAATCCCGAATCAGTGCGGCACCTTATTTCTCTAATCTTATCTTTCCTGTCATTCCGACTCTAATAGGTTGGTGGACAAAGAATTTCACCACACTCGTAAGTGAAAGTGGGAGGGCACATGTTTACCAATAAGTTTAAACGATACGTGCGTCGTCTATCTACGAGAGACTCCCAGCCCAGTGTGCTAATCAGTTCTGTGACGCTTATTCTGTTACCTGCGCAGGAGGAAAAAAAAAAGACTTTTCCGATAGACTAACGAAACTAATTGAAATACTCTTCTTCTTTTATTTGTGGCTAAAAATCCAAAAGTACGTGTTAAATTTTATTTTCGCACTTTTTTGTGTGTTGAAAGGGAGGTGGAAGGTTTGGGGTGGGTAGCTCGTAGTTGGCAACGTTGCAATTTTCTAGTGATAGAAAGAAAGCGCATCGCGAGATTGTTCCCAAGTGCGGCAACAGCGCGTTTACACAGACCCGCCAATACATTTGGCCACAGCTATAATTAGAAATATTCAGTGGTGGTGTTATGAAAACCAATGTGCTGTTACCGCCCATCATGAGTGAGAAAGTTTTACCGTCTGAAGCGTCAAAAATAAACGGGAGATATCGCGTTCCCTACCGTCGTTCATTTCCACCCTTCCTTTCTGCCGTGTTATTTTTTATGGCCCCACGCACGCACGCCTAAGCAGTCTGCCTCGACTGGTTTGCCTTGTAATCACGCGGGTCTCGATGGCTGGCATCGTCCCACGATTTTTTCCACTCGTGGTCTGGAAGGGCAGTTTAGCACCAACTGTTAGGCCTGATTATAGAGCCGGGCTGTAATTGACTGGCGCGAGTAATTCGAACGTGTCGGAGATGCAGTAGATAGCGCCAACCGAAGGCGTGGCCGTTTGCGGCTGCCGATAACGTTTTGTCGCTGCTCGTGTTGAGTTGTGGGCTGTTCCCGTAAAGGTGGGGAAACCAACTTACACCGGGTTCAAGAGGTCGTGGAACATTTCAACTGGAGTCATCACTTAAGAGTTTTTTCAATTATATATATATATATATATATATATATATATATATATATTTCTATAAGGTGTTTCTTTGTCAAAAGCCAATATCTCCCTTCATACCTAACCGAAATCGACAAATGAGGCATAATTTTAAAGCTTAAGGCAGCCACTTTGATCATATCATATTTTAAGAAAATATTTTTTTTTCCCAATTCGACCCTTACAAGGGAAAAGTGTAAATGTTTCTAAAATGCTGTTTTTGTGTCACGAGCCAATTATATCCCTGTAATCACTAATGAAATCGTTAAATGAAGTATCATTTTGAAAATTAAGATCTCCGCTTTGGTGAAATCATATATTAAGACATGAATTTTTCGGAATACGACCCTTAAAGGGCAAAAATATCAATATTTCAACAACGTGTTTTTGCGTCACGGGCCATTTATCGCCCTTGGTATCTAACAGATATAGATAAATGGTTTTAAAGATTAAGGTCTCCGCCGTGGTCACATCATATTTTAAAAAGGTAATTTTTAGGAATTCGACCCTCAAAGGCCAAAGTATCATTATTTCCATAACGTGTTTTCTTTTTTCATTTTTGTTAGGAGGCATTTATCTCCCTTGACATCGAACCTAAAACTGTAAATCTGGTATCATTTAAAACATTAAGGTCTCCACTCTGGCAACTTTATAAATGAAGAACGAAATGTTTCGGAATCTGTTCCTTAAAGGGAAAACGTAATAACTGTGAAAGTCGCGCGTATGAGACAGTTCAGAGTCAAGCCACTAGATAGCAGCAGCACATGTCACAGAGATATTAATAAACTGCTTCACTGGTGTTGCCTATTGTTACGTACCTGTTACAATAAACAAATAAACAATTGAAACAAATGAGGTGGTTCTTCTTTCGTCCGATTACAAAGCCTCAACCTTCACTATTCATTGTATTCGCGAAATTTTCGCATGTGTCATGTAGTATATGTTATTTCTGAAAGGTGTTTTTTTTTCCACAGGATATTATCTCCCTTTATACCTAACCGAAATCGATATGTGAGGTATCGTTTAACAGATTAAGGTCTCCCCTTTTTTATCTGCTTAACGTCTCTCTAACAGCGAGGTCTTTAGAGACGGGAAAGGAATTGGGGGGGGGGGGCAAGGAATGGGAAGGAATTAGGCCATGGCCTTTTGAAGGAAGCATTCCGGCATTTGCCTGGAGTGATTTGGGAAACCATGGAAAACCCAAATCTGGATGCCCGGACGGGGATTCGAACCGCCGTCCTCCCGAATGCGAGGCGAGAACGCTAACCGTTACACCACCACGCTCGGTGTCTCCCCTTTTGTCGTATCATATTTCAAGAAAGGCGTTTTTCGAAATTCGACCCTGTAAGCGAAAAAATAAAATGGTATGGATATATTGAATACAGAGAAAAGTATTCAAAGTCTTTCAAAAGAATATCATGAAAAATAAACCGAATGCATCGAATATGTAGAATTTTTGGAAAATACTGAATTCAGTCCTATGAAGCAAAGACAGGGGCCATGAAGTTTGCATTTTATATAGATTCTTCAGAAATCAATTATTATTGTGATTTTTGTAAGGCCAAAAATATATACTATTTGTTATTGTGTCCGGGGCTACTTAATAACATTTGTGTTGCCAAAAAAATTAAGGCGAAAGTGTTTTCAATTTAGATTCTTGAAAAGAAATATTAAAATTACTAAGTTCAAATTAATATATCTGCAGAAGTTTCCAGTTTAATTTTTAGATTAAAATAATTTATTTCTTATGGCTTTACGCCTCGTCGACGTCAAGGTCATTAGAGGCGGGATGGGACTGGGGACAAGCAACGGGCAGGAATTCAGCAATGGTCTTTTGAAGGAAGTATCCCGGCATTCGCCTGGACTGATTTGGGAAAACTCAAATCTGGAAGCCCGGACATGGATTCGAACTGGCGTCCTCCCGAATGCGAGGCCAGAGAGAGGACAGAAAATGTTTTTAATTGATTGTTATTTGCAATTAATTTTAAGTGTCGGGTACTACCCGAACTATCACTATATACAGATGCAGGGATAGCGTAAGTGCGGTGTTGAAGCGGTTAGTCTGGGAAGATCTGTCGGAGCGTGGTGGGTGAACGGTTAACGTTCTGGCCTCGAATTCTGGAAGACGCCGGTTTGAATCCCCGTCCGGGCATCCAGATTTGGATTTTCCATGGTTTCCCCAAATCACAGTAGGCGGATACCGGGATGGTTCCTTCAAAAGGCCATGGCCGAATTCCTTCCCTTTCATTGCCCCCAGTCCTTTCTGGCCTCTACTGACTTCAACGTGGACGAGGCGTAAAGCCATAATAAAAAAAATGAAGATCTGGAATACTGCAAAACCTAATTGAAAAGTTCACGACAGATCTATTTCAGAATGACAACAAACACATAATACCAGCAACATACGTATCTAGTAATGGCCGGAAAAATAAGATAAAAGAAATCAGGGCGAGAATCGATTCTTTTTTACACTCTTTTTTTTATATTAGCTATTAGAGAATGGAATAGCGAGAATCTATCTAGCGAGAGAACTTAGAATCCGACAGTAGTAGTTCTCGATTAATCACTTCGGCCATCCTCATCTGTGTTTCCGATGGTACTCCTAGATCTCTCCAAGCGAATGCCGGGATCGTTCCTCTAAATATCCCGTGGCCGTCGCCTGCCATACCCCGTAAATCTCTTCCTAGTCATAAATCATAACACATTGACACACAGGTATTCGGAGTAGATTAAATATCAAAATAGGATCGGATGCAATGGGAGAAGTAAGTGAATTCTGTTACTTCGGAAGCAACATTACAACTGATGGCCGAAGCAAGAATGATGTTAAAAGCAGAATAGCACTAGCAAAAAGAGCCTTCTTGAAAAAGAGAAACATTTTAGTTTCAAATATTGATCTAGGAATTAGAAAGAACTTTATGTATGGAGCACAGCACTTTATGGTAGCGAAACATGGACTTTAGGAATACCGAAAAGAAAGAAAATTGAAGCATTTGAAATGTGGTGCTACAGAAGAATGCTGAAAATTAGATGGAGAGACAAAGTAAGAAATGAACGAGTTTTGGAAATGATGGGTGAGGAAAGAAGTTTGTGGAAGAAGCTTACAGAAAGAAGAGACAGGCTGGTAGGTCATATTTTGAGACATGCTGGATTGGTTAATTTGCTGGTGGAGGGAACAGTCGAAGGTAAGAACTGCAGAGGAAGACGGAGATTAGAATATATGAAGCAGATAATTGAGAACGTGGATTGAAAGGGATATGTAGAGATGAAGAAGTTAGCACAAGATAGGAAGGAATGGGGGACGGCATCAAACCAGTCGAAAGACTGACGACTTCAAAAAATAAAATTCGGGATAAGTACAACGTCACCAATTTTTAAATAATCACGGAACAATAGTAATGCAACAAGTGTAATCTTAGTATGACTAATTTAAACCTAGAGTGAGCTGTATGTTAACATGCTGAGGTGGGCTAAGTCTGAATGTATTCGGTCACAGCATGGGAGTAGTATTTCATTCACTATCGATTTCTATAAACTCGCGTTTGCTTCAGCTCTGCTTATGGTACGGCTTCTCAAAGAGACTGAGGTGGAAGTTTGGCGCAGCAGCCACAAAAGCTCTCAGATAAGCCACTCCAATTAGCGCAATTCGGGCGCCCGCGTATGAAAGGGAGAGGGACGTCAAACGCGATCACAAAGAGAGCGACCAGCCAATCACGCTTTGAGGCGACCGACTTGACATGCGGGCGAGATGGACGATGCACGCGTGCTGCTAGGCTTAAAATAGTGACCCTGCTGCAGGTATGCCGCGAACACAGCCACGGAAAAACATAACGGAATCAGTACTAATAAAAAGCCCAATTTGGTCACAATGTCTGTCGCGCTATGACGTGGCGACCCCGGCCTTCGTCGCCGCACTAACAATGGCCAGAGGTTTTACAACAAACTCTAGGTTATGTTCTTATTTAATAACAGTTCCATTCAATTTTAAACAACTGCGAAGAAGTTAATTCCCAGCTCACTGAAATAAAAGTATTTATTTCGTTCAAAACGATCTACTAATTAGTTGATTTGTGTTTATTTATATTCGTTTTACATAGAAGTTTTCTTAAACTCTCTGTCCAACGATATTGCGACAGTAAGAGATGTCTGCGATATTACATAATTTTCAGCTGAAAAGAAACGAACTGCTAAAATACTGCGTTTAACACATGATTATTGACGGGCTTAGAAGCAATTCTCTATATTGTTTTGCAGTTGTCTTGCTGAATATGACTCACAGCAAGGAGGCAGCGCCTAGCGAGTTAGCATGAACAAAGAGCGTAATCCTATGACCGCAATTCTTAGCGCCGAGACCTAGTTAGGGGCACGGAAAAAGTATCGTCACTTCTTTGTTTCGAGTACTTTTCTTTGATACTTTTGTACTCGTGTACTCTTCATACGATGGTTTTACTCGTAGTATTTGGAGTATTCTACCACGTTAACAGTTCTTAGGTTTCTTTTGTTGACTGCTTCTATGTTGTTTTCTCCGCTTTCCTGTCTTGAGTTTCTTTCGACAGTGCGTCGTATCTGTTATTTGCTTGGATTTCACGGGATTTCGTTGTCTGTTTCGGTGGCAATTCCCTCCATCTTCTCTTTCCCTTCTGTTCCTGGAATTGTGTGAGTGACGTTGATGTGCTCAGTTTGCTCTTATATTCTTCACAGGATGATGTTGGTTGCAGTGGCAGATCTACCGATTTTCCGAGCTGGGGCAAAAACTTGTGATTGGCGCCCTACAAACATGAATTTGTCACCCGGGGCAGTATGGAGCTATTCTTCGAGTCTGCCGCCCCCCTGATGGTTGCCGCTCAGGCAGTAGAGCATAAAAAAATGTCTCCACCATACTTATTCGCCACCACGAATTTGCCATTTGCCCCCCTGAAATTGCCGCTCTGGACAAGCACTCCAGTTTGACCCCCCTAGATTCGACACTGGTTGGTTGTATTTCTCTTATCGGTAGGTAGCAAAGAAAGCAGTACATTATGCAGACGCAATAGGCGGTTACTGCCAATAGCGTCACTTTCACTCCTTTTCAGCAGTGTGTTATCTAAATTCAGACTAGCGGGGGTGTAATCTATGAGCTTTACTTTATTAGAACGGTTATGTAGCTGGATTATATATTCAGATCAGCTCACAAATAATTCGATCTCATGATAATATTTACACTCTACAGGAAATTGCAATGTGTTATAGATGAGAAGTTCTATCTCGTGTCGAACACATTTAAGCCGCTGCTGGTTTGATGTTGAATACATAGACATGCGTGTCCCCATATTTCATTCTGCAGCCACAACTACCAAGCGCAAGCTGCTGTGTTTGTGTGTGGTAGTGGCTTCGAGCCTCCCATAATGCACTGGGGTGGTTGCTTGTCGATAGCTGTGGGAGTGTTGTAGGTACGGTGGATAAAGTGATCGACCGAGGGCATTTTCATACTTCGACCACGGACGTGTGTGTCTTTATATTTCACTTTGCAGTCACAACTACCTAGCGCGGATCAGAGGTGTTTGTGTTTGGTGGTAGCCTCGAGTTTTCCATCGAGCACTGTGATGTTTGAATATTGGTAGCTGTGGGAGTTTGCGAGATATGGTTGTTGAAATTGGTCGAGCTTGGGCATTTTCATATTTCGACCAAAATGTTCTTTCTTCTTCTCTTCGATATCGGCCATCTAAGGACCACGAAAAGTAATCCCGTGCATTCATTTCGATGCTTCTTTTCTTGACTTCCAATAGTTCTTCATCCACTCACTTTGTTATTTCCTCCTTTCTACTGTCCATAGGTTACTACATTTCTTCTTCTCCTTCGCCTGGAAACCCTTGAAATTTTGGATCCATCTCCTAAAAGTTGCTCTATCTTGTATTGAATCTTCTGTTATTCCGATCTCAATCTTTACTCCTTGGATCCACTGGTTGCCCTTCTTACTCTTGTAAACATGATTGAAAATTCTTTTTGTAGGTCTATTGTTATCCATTCTCATTACGTGACCAAAAAAACTGATCCTCCTCTTTCTGATCGTGTCTGACATTCTTTCAATTTCTTCTTCTTTGTACAGGTCTTTATTCCTCCGGTGTCTAAACTCACCATTTTCAATTTTTAGTGGTCCCCAAATTTTTCTCAAGATTTTCCTTTCCCTTTTCTCTATCTCTTCTATTTCTCCAGTTTTCATAGAGAACAAGCATTCTGAGGCATACAGTCCTTCTGGATTGATTACTGTGATGCAGTGTTTGATTTTAGTTTTCCTTGATAGATTCTTCTTATCGTATGTATCTTTAGTAAGTTGATATGCTAGTTCTAGTTTTCTTGCTCTTGATATGTTTGCTTCCTTATTAAGCCCATTAATCTGTATTACTTCACTTAGATATTTAAATTTATTGACCTTGTTCATTTTTCCGTACTCTGTGTTTAGTACTGTTGGTGAATCCCTAATATTGGACATGCATTTAGTCTTCTCAAAAGAGATCTGAAGTCCAACTTTTCCTCCTATACAAAATGTTCTAAATATACAGTAGAAGTCCGATTATCCGAGGTAAACGGGACCGGCACCACCTCGGATAACGAAAAACTCGGATAACCGGAGGTCAAGGAAAGAGGTTACAATGAATCAAAAAAGTATTGAAACTGAAATAATACAATTTATTTATAGTGTAAAACATAACAAGAGGCGATACACGCAAGCGCTACAGTGCCACGCTTAAAATCGTGCACACTCTAGTTTGAAAAATATTCCATATCTTCATAAAATCTCCCTATCATATTATAAAAATTTGCCTCAGTTAACCCGGCGGCTCGGATAATCGGAACTCGGATAACCGGACATTTACTGTATTTGGATTCTTTTAGGATGTACTAGAATGTTCTAGAATATTCTTGAACACCGTTATAGAATATGCCTACTCCTACAAATATTAATAATTTATACGCAACATTGTTACTGTATGACCCGATTTAGACGGTACTTTCACTGGGGGGGGGGGGCGGGAGGGGGTTCTGATTTGGTAGCGAGTAACTTAGGCTACTTTTTATTTTGGAAATATTTAAGATTCCTCGCAAAAACATAAAAATCTTCAAAATTCTTGCCAAACACGAGCAAAGTCGTGGACAGTTAATTAATAAGTTAGTTTAAATCACCCAAAAATGGTGGCAACTATTGTTATGAAGAAATATTAATCACTGTCCTCAAAAATCGTAAATTTATTGTCCACTGCATCTATTACCAAAATCAATTGTCTAAATATTCGTTGCAAATTGACTATAAACGCATATTAATGTCTCCATAGTACGGAGCTTCAAACACTCGCCTGTGCATAACGACCATTGGCGCTCAACACACATCGTGCCGTCAGCTGTTTACAATCGCTGGCACCAAAGATCCTAATACTACTTATCGATCTAACTTATTCTGTCCCCAAAGACTATACATACTTCGACTTGTGCAATCCTACCATACATAAAATGAATTTAAGTACTGTAGTACAATTAATTCTAAGCATACACAATTATTTAAGCAAAATAATAATGATTTGAGGACGCGTTAATGTCGGAAATTATATTAGACTAGTGTAAGCCCGTGACTGTTTTTTTGCGTATCGTCACGGATCTAGAATAGTTACAGTTTTTAAAATGAAAGATTATGACAGGTTGACCTGATCTGGCCAAATATAAGCTTGACCTGTGTTTCACCCTCAGGATGAATAAAATCTCTTGAGCTTGAAGAACTCAGAAGAATTAATAGAGGTAGGAATTAAACACGGACAGGAACAATCGCGCTATCGTGTAACTATTTCAAAGGTCATACACTCGAACTTGCTTAAATACGAACTTGACTTGTATTTGACCCTTAAAGTTCACTCTGCAAAATTAAAAAAAAAAAAAAATCCTGTTTGTTTCGAAAACACCACGTTTTTTACTATTGAGACTGGGCAAACACTCATAATGTAAACATTGGTCATAATATCTGTGACGGCCAGAGAATTTAATACATATTCCATATTATGAAACAGTTGAGCAACTCCGCAGAAATAACTCACATACAGAGAACATGAATAAAGACCAATAACGAAAGTGGTCAGTAAAATGCCTAAAAAGCAAATAAACCGTACTGCATAAGGTTTGGTCAAGCAAGAACATTAGTGAAATTGTAATTAAACTAAAATTTATCCTAAGCCGAAATGACAGTTGGCTTTCGTGGTTACAGCAGAGACTATAAGTAATTTAATTTTTATTTAAGTTTTTTACGTTGCTTTAATTAGTAACATCTTACTGAAAAGCAGATCGACGTTTTTTTCAGAAGCAAAATTTATAATTAAAAATTTTAAACTATGAAACGCTATGAAAAGTAAACTTAATGAATGTATTATGCCAGTTAATTTGGTAACAGTTGCTTCGTTATTAAATTGTAGACATAACCACGAATTCCTTCTAATGGTATCTCTGGTCGCAGTTTTGCTAGCAAAGGCTGGCACATGACGTCATCATTTTCCAGCCAATAGCTATCGAGGTGAGTGAATGAATGACCTTATGAAATTATATAGTATATTGAGTGGACGGTTAGATACTGTTCTATATTTTAACATCTCCAAATTTGAATATATATGGCAGATTTTATATCAAATCGGAACTGTTACAGTACTTGTTGCAGATTTTCTCATCAGGATGCATATTTAGACCATAAGAACTCATTCCGGCAAACGTTTCAGAGAGTGTAGTAATTTTCAAGTATTTTGAGGTTCTATCAGTAAACTATCAATCAACAAAGTTGGTAATTCAGCATCATACAAAACTACCTGGTGTCAGAGTCAAGAAATCATCTTCCACAAGAAAGAAAATACTTCAAGAAAGAAGAAGAGATCAATAATAGACACAAAATAATAAAGTGTATTTGATTGAACTCACAAAGTATCGCAGTTATTAATTAGCTCAGCATTCATGTTTTTCGCCGAGATGGTAAACATTATTCTCATAACAAATCAATAACAATAATATTTCATCACCACATTTAAATGTCATATTTCAAATGTTAGCTGAAGATCAGTGTACAGGTTTTGGGACAATGGAAACAGTTTGTACTGTCTACCAAAATTAGGCAAAAAGATATGGATGTATCGAAATATCGATATTCCTTCATAAAATAATCGATATTTTTACTCTAGATATATCATAAATTGATATTTTATTTGAAGTATCAATTTTAAGTACCAATTCAATATTTTTGTAAGAACGCAAATCAGTATCCATTCTCATATATATTTGATAAATACACGTACATATCTGATCTGAACGGGTCTTAAAAAAGTGAATTCGTCGTAATTTAACAGTTTTCATCAGGCTAGGAAGGATGTTAAATTTTAATAGTTTCACGTTAACGTCGTCATATTTTTGTAAACATATTTGAATGTCAATAGTTAGATCATTTTTAACCAAGTTGAAGAATATTGATTAAGCATCCGTGTTGTGAAGTTAAGAACTGACGTAAATTTACAGCTTCTGTATTCAATTCCATTTTTTCATAGATGAATAGAATATAATGCGTTGAGGAAGTATCTGATGTGCCAAGCCTCTGTGTCGTCTGTAAGAGTGGCTTCTGTAGTTAACTTGGCGGCACCAGACAACAGGAGTAGATTGACGGGGAAACATACAACAAAAAGTTCTTTTGATTTCGACATTAGATAAATACTGGTTTGATCAATTGTAATAATAGATAAATTAATAAAAGTTTCTATAATTTCCACATTTTTCTTTAATTTTCCGAATTTTATGAAATGCTTTGGGAATATATTTAGAAAAATACTGGTTTTAGGAAAAAATATCGATATATCGGTAGATTGATCTTGTTTGTAAATATCTATATATTTATTCATTTGCATTTAACTTGGTGGCGCCGGACAACGGTAGTAGATTGACGTGGTACATAATATAAAACAGAGAGTTATTTTGATGTCTACATTAGATCATTCGCTACTGGTTTGATTGATTATAAAAACAGATAAATTAATAAAAGATTCTATAATTTCCACATTTGGCTTTAATGTTTCCTTTTTTTAAAAAATTGGGAATATTATTAGAAAATTCACCTGGCTTTAGGCAAAAATATCGATATATCGAAATCGACATTTTTCTTTCGATGCATATCGATACATATCGATATTTTTGTAACGTTATATATCGATATCTTTTGTTAATATCGATACGATATTTATCGATATTTTTTCTTTTTGCCCATCCCTATTGTCTACTGTCTATTGTCAAACCGACTCCTTAGTCTCTGCAAGCCAGCGAACTACAGACTATTTTTCTCCGGGGGTCTCAGGTGTTTCTGACCGAATGGCAGCCGTAGCTAACCCGTCTATCGGGTGCAGTGGCATCTGTATCCAACGCGAGAACAGTTAAATAGATTTGACGCGCAAGAGACAAGCTTATTAAACGGTCAGTAAGGTACCCAGCCAGCGGGCGGCGGCTAATTGAAGCCGTGCGGACGAGTTTCAGCTGCGAGAGCGACCCAATTAGCCGCCGGAACGGGTTAGCGGCAGATTAACTCTGCCGGATAAAGCCTTCAACTGCGACGGTGCTGCCGCCACAGCGGACGGCGCGCGCACTGTTTTTTCGGTCCGGGGCGCGAAGCACAACAGTGTCGCGCGTTTTGCCGGGATTACCGCCGCCTTGTTTATTCGCCCGGCCGGTAATCTCCGGCAGTGTTGTTGTTGCCGGCGCTCGTTGTTGTTGTTTCTGTTGCGGCTGAAGAAGCTTTCTGCCGCCACCTGCGCTGACAAGTCGCTTCGCTGCGCCAGCGGAAGAATTAGTCAGCCCTAACTCTCCCTCAGCACGAGCGGGTTTCGAAATTTCTGCGTTTTGGCGTCGCCACAAATTTTGATATTTTCAGCTCCTCGCATTCAATAACTTTCCGCTCAAATCCATATAAAGTAACTCTGTTTACCTGTCCGTTACGTTTCCGCGACTAAACGGCTCAATCTATCTTCATGAAATTTCACCAAGAAATACTATGTATTATTAGAAAGGACATAAGATAATTTTTCGGGATAAATAACATATTTTACCATGACATTTTTTAAAAAAACTAACTGAACGGTAATAGAAAGACGGATAGCGTGTGTCAGTCTCTGGAATATTATATCGGTCACTCAGGCTTTGTTTCTCTCGCAGTCAATTCGCGTGTGATCTACACTAATATCATAAACGCTGAAGTAACTCTGTATCTCTGTCTGTTTGTTACGTTTTCACTACTAAATGGCTAAACGGATCTGGATTAAATTGGCAAGGAAATACAATGTATCATTAGGAAGGCATAGGATGCTATTTGGAAATAAATAACATATTTTTTCATTAAATTTTTAAATTGGCAGAACGGTGACAGACAGACGGATAACGTGTGAGAGTCTCTGAAATGTTATATCGGTCTTTCAGGCTTTGTTTCTCTCGCAGTGTGTTTGTTTATGATCTGCACTAATGCTATAAATGCGAAAGTAACTCTGTCTGTTTGTTACGCTCTCACGACTAAACTAATCTTTATGAAATAGAAAAACCAAGAACGTTGTGTTCAAAATGGTATTAGTTATAAGATGTCCCCAGAACGTGACGTAATTTTAAACTATAAACAAAAATCTGCCAGAGGAACTGCGGCAGGTATTCTACCGTGTTTAACCTCCCCACCACCCCCGTTTGTTGTAGCTGTTTTTAAACGTGTTGCACCCTGATTGTCTCCAGGAGACAGATTCAGTGGTAGAAGAATGATATAGTGAGGCTTCCCCGTCATATTATCTGACTCCGTGGTTTTTGGGACATCTTTTACGTAAGTTACAGGTTTCTATATCCAATTCTAGCTATAAAATTCTGAGCCCAAATATACTAAGTCGCGGGTAACAACTAGTTTAATGTATTTTTTTTAGAAAAATATAAAAGTGTTCAAAAATTAGTATCCATTTAAACATAACATGAATGAAGTTAATGGCAATGGCTAAGGGACCGAGCACAAACTATGTGGCTCGGTCCAGGGGGGGGGGGGGGGGGCTGGGAGGCTACGCTGGGCTACGTGGGGGGAGGGGGGTTCCGAGCCAGGCCACGTAGCTTTCCTTTCATAACATTTTTCACAGATAAAATGAGGAATAGAACTCACAACAGCAACTGAATATTTATTTCCCTTAGCTAATTATCTCCGTATGTAATTTAAAATAGTCTGACAAGAGAAAACAGTACAAAATGTCTTCTGGAATCAAAAGGGATAAAGCTATGTGCTACGTGGGGGGGGGGGGTAGAGGCAAAGAGGGCTACGTGGGGGGGAGGGGGGGTTCACAGGAGGCCAAAATGGAGCTACGTGGTTTATGCACACTCCCTAATATAGAATTCAAGTTTTCTAGCGGTGCAATTAAAGTTTTTTTTTTTAATTCTTGTTTATTTGCCGAACGCGTTTAGAGTGTTTTTTTCCTCTCTCTTGAATCAGCGTACAAGTCTTGCTTAGTTTTAATACAACGTTTTACACAACGAAATTTGGATTCGTATAATGCTCGGCGATACAGAGGAGCGAGATTAGTTCCGGGCCGTGCACTGAACCCTGCGGTAACTGGCGCTGTAGTCGCCGGTTTAGTGAGCCACCAGAGGAGTTGATTACAACACCGCAGTGTTGACTGCGCGCACACGGCGCTCGTTTGTTTTTCCCTCTCCGACAGTGCTGCCACGCCGCCGCTGATAACAGATAATGAATGTCGCTGCGTCCGTTACAATGGCCGGAGCGGCCGGACAAAAGCAATACGCGACCACACTGCTGCCAACCGCCGAAAGCTGCTAATTTCTGTCTTCCGCTTCAATGTTGGCTGCGCGCGCGTACAGCATGAGAACACGAAGCACTAGTGCCGATGAGTTACTATGTAAGTTTGTCGGTACACTATTCTTCGAGAGAAAATTATTCATCTTTACATTTTGATTGTTCGCCATGATATCTGCACATGTATTTGAGCTGTGCGACAAGATTTAATTTAATTGCAATGGGGCACAAAACCAGGCGAAAAATGTTCCTACTCAAATACTGTGCATTTCACTAATTTCGATCTAAAATTCTTTAGCTGTTTCTTTACTTTGCTCGGTAAATCCATTTTTTTTTATTTTTTTTTCCTTATGGCTTCACGCCTCCTCGCAGGGGATCAGTGAGTACCGCCATGCCGAAAACAAAATCTCTTCTGAAAGTGTGGAATTACGGCGTTACCTAAAGGAATTTGAAGAGGAGAATTTTAGTACAGATGGAAGAGTACTTTTCTATATATAATGTGAAATTAAGTGACTTCAACGAAACGATTTACTTTTTAACTTCCCAGTGGTGCAGCGAGTGCATGAAATCAAATTGTGCTGTCTACATGAAAGCGACACTACTAGATAAAATAAATGATGTGTAGTTGAGCATGTTTTGATGTGTAGCAAATTTAAATGTTTAGTCATATTTACTCTTTTTTAAGATCACATTTGCATGTTTATTTCTCTATTTTTTTTTTTTTTTCACTAGGATATGAACCATTGTTATCATCAAGAACGTTTTCCTTCAAATAATTGCGCGGGCTTCCGCGGTCGTCGTAAGTATTATCATCTTGGTTCTCCGGTTGTAGCCGCTTCTAATTGTTAAAAACCTAACGTTTCGGCCATCGTGCTGCGGCCTTCATCAGAAGAGTGCTGAGTTTGTTGCCACTGTCACCTATATATAGCAGTGGGAGCACGCGGGCGCTAACCGTCCGCGATGACGTCACAGTCGTTACCCGTGCATAGCGAAGGCGGTAGGATGCGGCTGTTTATCTTGCCAAAGGAGAAGGACGCAAGATGAACTGCCCCATCCGCTCCCATTGCTATACATAGGTGACAGCTTCAACAAACTCAGCAGTCCTCTGATGAAGACCGCAGCAAGATGGCCGAAACGTTAGGTTTTAACAAATCGACGCGGCTCAACCCCGAGAACTAAGATAATAACGTTTTCCTTGCACACGACTTTTGCAAAACCAATGTTTCTAGTAATAGAACTTTACTAACATTATCGTTTAGCCAGCGATTATAATATTTGCAGCTGTAGTTTAATCTTGCTAGCGGTTTTCAGGTGCGTGTAATCTTCGGATCCGTCCCTATTTGACAGGTGCCATAGTGCCACGTCCCAGGCAAACAGACGCAATCCTAACAGCGCATGCGCTCTGCAGACGACACCTGCCAGTCACGTGGTGCGTGTGACGTGTCAACACGTCAGTCTGACGTCAGGACTGCTGGGAGGCCTCGTGATAGCGTCAAAAGCGGCCACTACCACAGGGTAGCGTGTCGGGACCATAGATACTCATTAGTTAAATGAATGATTGTTGCGATGGTTTGCAGTAAGAGTTCCGGATAGTAGTAGAAGAACTGATATATAATGACGCCACAGCAATTGAATGTTTGTGCATTTATTGAAATCCCGAAACCGCTTCACTTCTTTTGCAGTAGCATCCTCAGCGTGTTCTCATTTTTCGCTCTATTGCATTTACTTATGCTCCACTCTGAGCAGCAGTGATTTTTGCTTTCTTTGTGAGTAGAAGTTAATTTTCCAGATAGTTATTTCACTATTTATCACAACACTGCACTTCACTGCACTGTACAGTATATTTACTAACGTTTATTATTGAATAAACATACAGTACGGCTTTGCGGTACGACGCAAGCCATGTGAACACAAAGACTTTGAAACAAAGAGAATTCTTAGATCCTTCGCCACAGTGCCTCGACCACATAATTAAGGGGAGGGCAGCAAGCCTACATATACGTGTTAAAAAAAAAAAAAAAAAAAAAAAAACGTAGAATCCACTATTATATACACATTTCTTCCAACAATCTGCAACCATTGTATTAATTCATTCTTTAAAAAAATAATTATACACATGTTTTGTATCTTACCGTGGTTGGAAATCTTTTTTACATCTAAATCTATTTTTTATAATTATTTTAATTGCAATTGGCAATTGCCCTAGTCATCTAATTACCCCTTTCCATATTATTTATTAAAAAAATTCTTTTATACTTGGAGTGTTACATTCCTCTCACATTTACTTTTCCAATTTGCAAATTCTAATTTTAAATTCCGTAAGCATTTTTGGTAAATTATTCATCAATTCATTTGATAATTTGTTCCAATCCCTGACACCCTTACCAACAAAAGACAATTTTCACTTTCCCTTATGCATGAAATTGAGCGCCAGCTTGTGGTCATGGTCGTCTTTCCCCTTCCATGCACTATTCCTAATTATATGACCAATATCCCTCCAAGCCCCATCACCAACATATGTCCTGTACATTCCCAGCACTCTCTTCACCCTCCTCCTATCCTCCAATGACTCCCAATGCAGCTCCTTTATCATATCAGTTACTGACTGGGTCCTGCGATAATTTGCACAAACAAATCTAGCTGCTCTTCTTTGCACACCCTCCAACTCCTGTATTTGGAAACCAAAATGTGGATCCCGAACTATACCTCCATATTCAACCAATTGTTTGGCTAATGTTTTCTAACCCAATTCCCTAACTTATTTGGTACATCCTCTCATCACCCTCTCCAGTAAATTTATTATTATTATTATTATTACTCCGCAATTCACTAAAAGTGTGTGGCGGAGGTGGAAAGGGTAATAGTTTGGAAGGGATATACGGGATATGGGAGGAGGCGCCCATGGTCTAATGTGAGGAACCATCCCAACATTCACCTGGAATGATCCGGGAAAACCATGGAAAACTCAGATCATGATGGCCGGAGTGCTTTATCGAAAGCTACTCCTGTCGGATTTTATGTTTACTCGCCCGGTAAATCCTTTCTATTCCATTCCCTAATCGCTCGTTGGAAAAATGAGTACAGAAATGAATCGGTTCTGGCCCTGATTCCTCTTATCTTATTTTCGCGCTCATTCCGAGGTATGAATGTTGCCGGTTCCGAAATGAATGGTTTTGTAACCTTTCCGAACAGATGATAAATACACGATTTAAAAAATATGCAGTCTAGGTGGGATAATCCTGTTGAGTGCTGACCAAAAAAAATATTACCCGCGTCAGGAAATAGTTCCTACATCTGTACCCACTTCTCACACGACAGCTGTCTGATAAATCTCCTTCACAACAAACAGACATTTTAACACGCTATTAATCTGATAATATGCCATATTTCCGCAGTTATAGAACAATAATTTTAAAATAAATCCGTTTTAAAACATCAGTTTTGATGAATTATATTTCATTCCCCAGACACGTTTCGCCCTTGTGGTGTAGGGCATCATCAGTGGCTGTAAATGTGTGTTTTTACATGTGTGTTATTACAATTACTATCTACAGTAAAAATCTTGAAATATATGTACATATATCCTCCCTTTCTTAAAGATAGGAATTATCACTCTAAGTAAATTGATAGCAGAGATAAAGCCCTTCAAAGTTATGTTATTTTGCAGTCACCCAAAACAGGAGAAAAAATTAGATTGTTCTTTTAAATAATTTTAGTTTGGTGTTGTTAGGTTAGCAGCTATGATCTATGTCATTGTTTTCCAACCTGTGCTCCCGGAAGACGGTACACATGGCTCGCAGACAGAAAATGAAAAATTTAAGATAGTTTAGTTAAAAAACAAGTTAGTAAAAATTGTTCACATACAATAGATACAGCACCTGTAATGTACTAGAAGTTACCGGTGACTTCGTCCGCTTGAACGTGTGTAGAACTACAATAGTTTACTTTAATAACAGTACTAGTAATAACAATTGCAAGTAATAATAAAACTTTATTTACGTCTACAACAAAAAACTATTACCATAATATTTAACCGCTGTTAAATCAATCAATTCTGCTTTAAAATAGAAATTTAGTTTTTTAAGTACGAATTAATCGTTTCTTTATTGTGATAGTTTTTTCATTATCGTCTTTGGTAATATTATTATGGGTTTGCTGTAATTCCTCAATCTCTCAAAGGAAAGGTTTTTTTGTGGGCCAATTACTACGCTTGATACATTGGGTTTAATTTACTAAAACATAATATCCAAATATATTAAATGATCTGTATGAGAAGAGAACGTTCAATGTTTCAATGCTTCAACGAACCGAAAAACTATATGAAAGAAAAGACAGCATTAACTTAATTATAGTTTAATTAAAGCAACAACCAATTTCAACTTTAATATTTAATTTTCTGGATTATCCATATTTTTAGCAATGCAATTGGTCAACAGGTAGTATAACGAGTATTTTTTTTTATTTTATACATGCAAATTAGCACAAATTAAGTACATACGGCTTTAAAAAATTTTAGGGTTATGATAAACTGATTTATATTTCCTGCTCTGGGAGTATTAGTTTATCAAGTGCATCCATTTTCGCACTTATAAACGAATACGTCATGAAGTTCTTGCTTTGATCTCTGAAAAGCAGAGTATGCGATTTGCGTGAGAAGCAAAGAGTAAACGTAGCAGTACCGTCTGCGAAGTAGGAGTCTCTTTGGTGTTGATAATGACGATTCTCACAGGAACTATTAGTTTTTGCAGTGAAATACCTTCTCTATGGAAAATACATATATTTTCAACTTTCATGAGGTTCAGTAAAATGGGGTCGAAGTCTTTTAATCTGAAACAGATATACCAACATATATATATATATATATATTATCCAGATGATTAGACTATAAATAAAACTTTGTAAGGCCAGAAATATTTCAACGATCAAAATTTGATATTTCCATGAAATATGAAGATGTGACTACATTGTTGGTATAATAATGTGAGTTTCCAGCTGATATCAAAGAGAGAGGCGTTTCCTTAAGGATTAAGTTATTGACCGTTCCATGAGACCATTTCGTGCGTGAAGGTCTTAAAGGGACCGTGGCATGTATTCAGAGTTCGTTAGTAATATGTGTCATCAGTCTCTTGACTGGTTTGATGCAACCCTCCATCCCTTCCTATCCTGTGCTAACCTCTTCATCTCTACATACCCCTTACAACCCACGTCATCAATTATCTGCTTCATATATTCTAATCTCTGTCTTCCTCTACAGTTCTTACCTTCGACTGTTCCCTCCACTAACAAGTTAACCAATCCAGCATGTCTCAAAATATGACCTGCCAGCCTGTCTCTTGTCTCTGTAAGACTCTTCCACAAACTTCTTTCCTCGCCCATCATTTCCAAAACTCGTTCGTTTCGTACTTTATCTGTCCACTTAATTTTTAGCATCCTTCTACAGAACCACATTTCAAATGTTTCAATATTCCTTCCCGTCCGGGCATCCAGATTTGGGTTTCCATGGTTTCCCAAATCACTCCAGGCAATTGCCGGGATGCTTCCTTAAAAACGCCATGGCCGATTTCCTTCCCATTCCTTGCCCCCCCCCCCCCACCCCCGTCCTTTCCCGTCTCTAAAGACCTCGCTGTTGAGAGACGTAAAGAAGTTAAAAAAAAAATCCTTCTTTATGCTTCCCTACCAAATAGTGCTGTGCTCCACACATAGAGTTGTAAAAATCTCTTTCTGAGTCCTAGATTCATATTTGAAACTAAAAGATTTCTCTTTTTCATGAAGGTTCTATTTGCTAGTTCTATTCTGCTTTTAACATCATTCCTGCTTCGGTCATCAGTTGTAATTTGACTTCGCAAGTAGCAGAATTCACTTACTTCTTCTATCACATCCGAACCTATTTTTATATTTTATTTACTATTATTGGTATCATTTCTGCTACATTTCATCACTTCTGTCTTGGTACCAAAGCAGTAATAAAGTAGGGCCGTCTTAGCTAGTGGTCCGTGCACGCTGTTAGCTGGAGACGGCTGGTTTTTTTCTGGAGCGACGGCAGGTCAACTGTAGGTTTACACAGGAGCGGCTCCTGGAGTGTGCAGGAGCCCGCATCAAGTATTCAGCTTTAATCTGGATCCGATCCGGCCAGTAGGCGGCGCGGCATGTGAAAGGAGAGGCAAAAAGTCGGAGTAGGAAGCGGAGGACGCGAGAGTAAATAAGAGATGGCGACCGGGCAAAGGACCCGGCCGTGACGTCAGCATATGCCGGAGCGGAGACGGAAAACACCCACTCCCACGGCACCAACGGAAGCCAATACGAGGTTTAAGGCTTCTAGGTAAGGCTATGCCTACCTTTGATCTAGGGGATTAACGTGACAAAAATAATTTTCCACGTAGCGTTCTCCAGAGTGTATAATTTGGTGATAGCCATCCTGTAATGGGAATATCGACTCCTGTCTTGCATTAATACCAGAGTGGTTTGTAGTTTACATGATAAAATCATGTTTAGGTAGAAGAATATTTAGATTTTTCTGTTATGGAGCGTCCATAAACTACGTAAACCCGTTCCGTCCTGTTCTGAACCCTCTTTCCCACTCCTCCTCCCCCCCCCCCCCCAATCTCAGTAGCCAGACGTTTTTTGTCCCTACCCGTAGCACGTAGCCTTTTTCCCCTTTTGATTCCCGAAGACGTTATGTACTGTTTTCGCTTGTCTTTTTTTTTACTTATGGCTTTACGCCTCGTCGACGACTAAGGTCTTAGAGGCGAGATGGGACTGGGGACAAGGAACGGGAAGGAATTTGGCCATGGCCTTTTTGAAGGAAGCATCCCGGCATTCATCTCAAGTGATTTGGGGAAACCATGTAAAACCCAACTCTGGATGCCCGGACGGGGATTCGAACCCGGGTTCTCCCGAATGAGAGGCCAGAGCGTTAACCGTTCACCCTCCACATTGGGTTTTTGCTTGTCATACTATCATAAGTTACATATGAAGATACTTAATTGACGGAAATAAATATTCACATCCTGTATATAATGTGTACCATATTTTAACCGTGACAAATAGTATAAATGAAAAGCTACTTGGCTCCGAACCACCCTCCGAACCCCCCTCCCCCCCCAACTAGCCCAGCGTAGCTTTCTACTCAACCCCTCCCCCTCCCAAAACCAAGCCACGTAGTTTTTGGACGGTCCATTCTGTGATAACATATTAGTTTGATGATAATACCCGCAACAACTTTGACAAAAATACGTCTGCAACAGTACGCCTTTGTTGAATACATTTCACCGATCGCGGTGGGTGAACAGTTAACGTTCTGGTCTCGCATTCGGGAACACGCGGGTTCTAATCCCCGTCCGGGCATCCAGAATTGGGTTTTCCATGGTTTCCCAAAATCACTCCGGGCGAATGCTTCCTTCAAAAAGGCCATGGCCGAATTCCTTCCCGTTCCTTGCCCCAGTCCCATACCGCCTCTAATGACCTTACTGTCGACGAGGCGTAAAGCCCAAGCAAAAAAGTCGAATACTTTCCTCAAAGCAGTTTTGGCAACCCTGTACGTTCGTCGTCTTCTAGCAATTCAGCGCCTTGTCTTAAATAAAGCATAGCGTCATTCATTGATACCAGTAGAAATAAGATCCCCATATCCAAGCTAATCTTGAGTTGTTTGCAGCTTCGTAAGTCATTATGATGTTATCGCATAAAAAATTGCTCGAATAGTTATTCAACTTTATGAATGAATGTAAACTGTAGACTATTAGACTGTATTGAAAAAGTATACTACTTCAAATTATTGTCATAAACATAGTTTATTATTTAAGAACGCTATCATTTTAAAAATAAATGTTATTTCTTTTAAAATACAAAACATAATTTAACTTTTTCTTATTTTTGTCACGTGATGTAAACAGTGTGATTCCTGGTCGCTTCAGTGACGTCACTTGTCAGTATCTATTACGACTGTTTGCAAGCTTTTAATTATTTGTTTAAAATGTTTTTATTAACTCGCTTTCGGCTTTGTCTGTCGGGGTGGAATTTATAAATTGATTTTAAACTAACTTCTCGATGAGCTAGAGACTTGAAATTTTGACCATAGCTCAGAACTGGATGACAATGCATGGAAATGGGAAAAAATGGGAAAACTTGCGGAAAAATTTGAAAATTTGACAAAAATTGAAAGCACTCTTTTCTATGGACCAATTTCCCTAATTTTTTTAAATGTTCGTAATTGTCCAAATAAGGTTTTTAGTTAGTGAAAAATTGGAAAAGTCGTCCGGAAAATTGGAAAATTCGTAAGAAACTGAAAGTCTTTTTTTCTGAGTACCGATTTGGCTATTTTATTAAAGTTCGTAATAGTCCGATAAAGGTTTTAGTTAATGAAAAATTGGAAAAAGTCCGGAAAAATTGAAAATTCGGAGGAAACTGAAAGTCTTTTTTCTGTGTACCGATTTGGCTAGTTTTTTTAAATGTTCGTAATAGTCTGAATAAGGTTTTTGGTTTTTGAAAAATAAGAAAAGTTGCCCAGATAATTGGAAAATTGGGAGAAAACTAAAAGATTTTTTTTGTGTACCGATTTGGTTAATTTTTTTAAATGTTCATAATAGTCCGAATAAGGTTTTTAAGGAAAGAAAAATAGGAAAAGTTGTCTGGAAAATTCGGGAAAGTACATTTTCTATGGACCAAATTAGCTATTTTGTAAATGTCTTTAATAGTCTGAACAAGATTTTCAGAGAAAGATAAATGGAAAAGTTGCTTGGAAAATAGGAAAATTCGGTAACATCTCAAAGGACATTTTCTAGGGACCAATTAGGCTAATTTTTTTGAAATGTTTGCAGTAGTCTGAATAATGTTTTTAGGGAAAGAAAAATTGGAAATGCTTCCTGAAGATTTCTGGCAGAACTAATATTGCTTTTTTTTCTATTGCATTTTTGTTCAAATTCCAGACCATAAATCATGATTCAAACGTTGGATATGCATAATTGTTTTTTTGTTTTGTTCCTTATTTCCCCGGGATGGAAATAACTCAAGTAAATGTTTTCTATTTAAAAAAAAAAACCTGGAATTTGTAGCATGTGTCTGTGATTATGTCATCAAAGTATTTAAAATTAATTACAAATTTTCACTCACATAACCCTAAAATGCATAAAAGAATAATAAAACAAAAAACTTTTTAATGTACCATGTTTTTACAATGAACTAAAAGGTTAAAAATAATTTCTCTAATCCTTATGAAGGATAAAACCACATACAGATTTCTAACTTCTTCTAATTTGTCCTTAAAATTTATACTTCGAAAGTTTTGATAGCTATTAAAATACTTGTAAGATTCGTGACGAAAAACATCTGGCGCATGGAATAGATAACTATAAGAAGTGTATTTTAATTTAATTTAATTTAATTTAATTTAATTGCAATGGAGCACAGGCTCCGGTGGCAATTTCCCTACACACTCATCTTCCCCCTATCCTGCACCCACCTACATTTGCCCTCTACAAATTTTATCTTTAAATTCCTTCAAAGTTTTCGGTAAATTATTCATCATTTCTATTGGTAACTCATTCCAATCCCTGACACCCTTACCTAAAAAAGAGAATCTTCCCACATCCTTGTGCCTGAAATCGAGTGCCAGCTTGTGTTCATGGTCATCTTTTCCCTTCCATGCACTACTTTTCATACCTATTGCAATATCTTTCCATGCCTCATCGCCAGTATATGCCCTGTACACTCCCATGACCCTCCTCATCCTCCTCCTGTCTTGCAATGAATCCCATTCCAGCTCCTTTATCATATCCGTCACTGATTGCATTCTGCAATAATTTCCAGAAACAAATCTAGCAGCCCTTTTTTGCACCCTCTCCAACTCCTGTATTTGATACGTAAAATGAGGGTCCCATACTACACTACCATATTCGAGCAATGGTCTGACCAAAGTTTTGTAACCCAATTCCTTGACTTCTCTCGTACATCCCCTCATAACTCTCTCCAACAAGTGCAGAACTTTGAAACCTTTTCCTACCACCTGTCCTTCCCAGTTAGAGAGTAGTTATCAATGAAAGAACTTACTTATCAGTTCACATTATTTACGGTGCAACAAAATTGGTAGTAGAGCTACTAATGCATCAATTATCCGTTGTATGTAAATCAAACGTACTGTTTTTCTATTTGTTTTAAAGCATACTTATGCAACTTATTCTCAACTGGTGGCGTGATGGTGACGCTCGCAACAGGTGGCATCTTGGTGATGGTGACGTCAAGAACTTACAGGTTTAATCCGGTCCAAACGTCACGCAACCCGCCTATAGAAGTGATAGGCGAGATAAGATTATAGAAATTAGATGATGAATTGATCATTATATGTATTCCCATTCAGGATCCACGGGCTAGAGATCAGTTTTGGTGCCAAGCACCCTCTGCCAGCCACCATTTTACAGAGATGAAGATGTAGGTAGACTGCAGTTCTCAGCTGGTGGTGACGTCAGGGCGGCGCCTGCAGGACGGCGCGCGGCTGCCCCGCACAGCACGACGCGGCCTCGTGCATAAATCAGCGCAGTGCCTCCCCCCTCCCCTCGTCACTTCTTACGCCCCCACCACCGCTACCGGTGTCGACAGCAGCGCCGCGTGGCGGCTGATGAAATTTTCGCCGCCGACACGCAGACAGTGGCGACGGGAATTAATAGCCCGGGCGGGACCTAACGCTCCATCAGCAGTGGCGCCGCCAGTGGCGACAGTCTTAACGAATGACACGCACTCTGTGAAGGTGGGTGTCAGGTCGACTTGCCGTAGTTAAAGCAGCATTGCGAATCATATGATTGAGAGCAGCGATTATCAACGTGTGAGGCAGATGGCCTGCAGGCAGATGGCCTGCAGGCAGAATAATAAATATTTAATTCTAGTCGAATTAAATCTACTAGATGATGACCCGTGAGAAAATTTCCCAAATACAATGAATGGTAAGGTTGGTGGTTCGTAATGGGATGAAAGAAGAACCGCCTCATTTGTATAAATTGTTTATTTGTTTAGTGCAATAGGTACGTAACAAAAGTCGACGCCACTGAAGCAGTTAATTAATATCTCTGTGATATGCGCTGCTGCTATCTAGTGGCTTGACTCTGAACTGTCTCATACGCGCGACTTTCACAGTTATTACTTTTGTCGTTTAAGGTCAAATTCTGAAAAAAAAATCGTTCTTAATTTAACTCTTGCCTGAGTGGCGACCTTAATCTTCTAAATGATACCACGTTTATGGATTTCGGTTAGGTACTAAAGGAGATAAATACCTCGTAGAAAAAAAAAATGCGTAATGGAAATAATGATACTTTTTCCCTTGAAGGGTCAAATTCCGAAAAATTCATTTCTTGAAATATGATGTGACACTAATCTTTAAAATGATAGCTCATTTATCTATTTCGGTTAGATATCAAGGGATATAAATAGCTCGTGACAAAAAGAAAATACGTTATGGAAGTATTGATACTTTTTCCCTTTAAGGATCAAGTTTCGAAACATTCCTTTCTGAATATATGATGTCACCAAAGCGAAGACCTTAATCTTTAAAATGATACTTAATTTATGTTATTCAGTTAGGAATACAGGGAGATAAATTGTTCATGGTACAAGGAACAGCATTTTAGAATTATTGCCCTTTAATGATCAGTTTGGAAATATTACTTTCTTAAAATATGATGTAACCAAAGCGGATACATTAATCTTTAAAATGCTACCTCATTTATCAATTTCGGTTATGTATGAAGGGAGATCGGGGGGCAACCATAAATTACGTGAGTTGTTTCTACTGATTTCCAGACACCCCCCCCCCTTCTGATAAGATCTGGCCCGTGAGTTCCCCCCCTAGAAATCGCCCTCGCCACTTTTTGAGACCTTTTCCTCTAATGTCTCACCCTTCCAACATTTTCCGACGAAATACCAGCTCTACAGCCCAACAAACCTCACGTGAGATTTCCGTTGACCCCCTTCCCCCTTGGTGAGATTTCGACGGACCCCCCCCCCTTTCCACTATTTCACCTCGCGTAAGTTATGGACATCCCCTAATAGCTTGTCACAAAAATTTTTTTAGAAATAATATATATGATAATAATAATTCCGTGTGGTCGTAATGACCTGGTGACAGGGTTTCTATTGGCTACGCACTCCGCCTCTGTCGTAGCCGCCTTAAACTAACCCGGGTACAGGGGACCTACAGTTTAACGTGGAATCCCAACCACGGAAGCGTTTGGTTATTTTTTTTTTTTTTTTATCTGCTTAACGTCTCTCTAACAGCGAGGTCTTTAGATACGGGAAAGGATGAGTGTCAAGGAATGGGAAGGAATTCGGCCATGGCCTTTTGAAGGAAGCATCCCGGCATTTGCCTGGAGTGATTTGGGAAACCATGGAAAACCCAAATCTGGATGCCCGGACGGGGATTCGAACCGCCGTCCTCCCGAATTCGAGGCCAGCAAGCTAGCTGTTACACCACCACGCTCGATGAAGCGTTCGGGTATACTCCACATTACACAACAATAAATTAGTAAAATCTGTTCACTTTAAGTGGTCACTGTAGTTGTAACAATACTGCCAACTTCTGTTAGTGATACATAGAAGAAGTGGGGTTGATACAGGCACCGGAGAAGGTCCAAAGAAGAGCCGCCCGATTAGTCACAGGTATAGCTGGATGTAAAACGTAAGTGCGATGTTGAAGGAGTTAAGTTCGTCTTGTCAGAAGCTAGCCGTATCGTATATGCCAGTGATCACCCTGTACTCCCCAGCAGCAGGAGTTTCCTGTATGCTGATGACCTTGCTCTGACCTCACAGAGCAAAGACTTTGGATCAGCGCCGAGCAACTTCAGTAACGCTCTGGAAGATTTGCTTTACAGCTGAACTGTTTGCGATACTTGAAGCGATGTAATATGGGTTAGATATGCGCATTCCGAATACTGTAAGGCCGGGCGCACATTGACGCGCAGTCGACGCAGGCAGCGCAGCACATTTTCTGTGTCTCTATGTTTTGGGGCGGAACAGCGCGTATTGAGACGCAGAGCAGGGCAGCGCAGTACCGCGTTGAGGCAGAGACAGTCAGCTGAGAACAACTGCAAGATACCTGATGAAGACGGCAGAGTCAGCTGTCGAAACGTCGTGTTTATACACCACCATCCGGCGGGACACCCGAGAAGATTTTGTTGCAGGTTTTCCATTGTTTCCCCCAATCACTCTAGGTGAATACCGGGATGCTTCCTTCAAAAGGTCATGACCGAATTCCTTCCCGTTTGTTGTCTCTAACCCCATCCCGCCACTAACGACCTCGACGTCAACAAGGCGTAAAGTCATAAGTAAAAAATTAAAATATTGTAGGCTAGTTTAATGTCATCCATATTCTGCTTCGAACTAATCTCCTCAAAGCAATATACCCATTGCAAGATTCATTCCCAGTTACCGAGTCTCTCAAAAATATCTGTCGGCACTTTGCTCTCAGAGTGTCGAATCAACCACCGGGATGGAGTTGATCAACCAGAAGCTCTTTAACTCTCAGCTTCTCTGGGTTGAATATTAGTCTCTAACTGCTGGCGACGAAGCCAGGAGAGGGTGGAAAGGGGAAAAGGTCGGAGAGAGCGGCTTTTCCCCCCGGAGGCCATCCCCGAAAACAAAAGAAGTGGGCCACTTTTAAAACATTCACAATCCTCTTTGTGGTTTAGCGCCGCGCGGGGAGAAATTCCATTCCGCGCGTGCGGGGGCGGCGAAAGGAATCACGCTCTCACAGCACGAGCAGCACACGTGTGTCTGCGGCATGACGTCGAAACGTCGCATAAATATCTCGAGCAACCAATCAACTCCGCGGATAACCGTAGGCGTGTATACCAGATCTCTGAACAACAACAACAACAAAAGGACTACATGACGATTTATTTATTTATTTCTCTTGTCCAGGACGTAAAATTATAAGTTGAGACAAAACAAATAAAATTAATATTAAGGCTAGACTACAGAACACAATTAAATGGAGTGTGGCCAGAATTCCGCAATCTTGATGGCCTTCTCATTTGCCCTAAAAAGGTCGTCGATTGTTGAGGTTTCAGGTAGATTCCTGCATACCAGAACCAGGACAAATATCAAACTATATGCAGAAGATGCTATTATTTATCGCGAAATAAAAACCCAGAACAACTACACTCTCTTTCAAGCCGAAGTATAATATCACAATAATAATTGATAAAATTGCGATGAGGCGCCCACTCCGGTGGCAATCACCCTACACACCAGTCTTTCTCCTTTCCTCTGCCCACCTACTTTTGCCCTCTACTAGTTTTTACTTTAAATTACTTCTTTCAGTATTCTTCGTAAATTATTCACCCTTTTCTACGAAATAAAATTTTCCCTCACCTTTATGTCTGAAATAAAGTGCCAGCTTGTGGTCATGGTCATCTTTACCCTTCCACACATCTCTCTCAATTTTCCCACCAATATCTTTCCATGCTTCATCACCAGTATACGCCTTGTACACTCCCATGACTCTCTTCAAGCTCCTTCTATCCTCCAATGAATCCCACTCTAGTTCCTTTACCATATTAGTTTATCGATTGTGTTTTGCGGAAATTTCCAAAAACAAATCTAGCAACCCTTCTCTGGACCCCATCCAACTCCTGTATTTGATATCCAAAATCTGGATCCCATACTACTCCACAATACTCAAGCTATGGTCTGCTAAAGTTTTGTTTCAAGATTCACTTACTTCTCTAGTGCATCCCCACATCACTCTTTCCAACAGGTGAACGATTTTGAACTCTTTCCCTACTACCTGTGCAATGTGTCCTGCCCAGTTAAGGAAATAATAGGCTGGTACAAAGACTGGCAGCTGGAGTTAAAAGCTAGAACATGCAAAATCATGCAAGTAAGTAAAAAGGTGACACCATTTCATATTAATAGAGTTTCCAACAAATTTAGATGTGTTTGATAAGAATTGGGTTGCTTGAAATTAAGTTATGACTTATTTAGTTAGACTTGTTGCACCCGCGATGGCTTTAAAGTTTAATAATTAGTTTTGATTATTTTTGTTTTGATTAATTATCTTGATATTTGTGATTGAATGCTTCTGTAATATTTAAGCAAGGTATAATAAATGTTTCTCAATTAACAGACTTTTGTGTTTTTGTACAATCATCTAGAATGGTAGGGCTAATTTTATTGCACCCGCAATAACACCTTAAACCGCTCTTCTGGCTACAATTATATAAGGTGATTCATGAGGATATGCAAACATTTTATTATGTTATTCTACAAGTAAAACTAAAGAAAAACGTTCATATAAACATAGGTCGGCAAATGTTTAGTTACGGCTAATAAAAGATTTTGGCTGAAATTTAGCAACATCGCTAATATGAAGCCATCGTAAAACTGTACGAGGTTACAGTAAAGCACTATTTCCATTTATTTTGTTGGTATTGATCTGGTGAATGTAATAAAACAAGTCCCAGACGTGTATCTGCAGTAGTTTTTCATAAATTCCAGAGATTATACAAGTATTTCCAGCGATTATTCAAGTGGGTCAAGTAGTTAATAAATTACAAATTTTCCCGAATTGTTTCTTTGCTTCTCTGGAATTTCTGGAAAACTACTGCAGATACTCGTCTGGGACTTGTTTTGTTACATTCACCAGATCAATAACAACAAAATAAATGGAAATCGTGCTTCACTGTAACCTCGTACAGTTTTGCGGTGGCTTCATATTAGCAAGGTTGCTAAATTTCAGGAAAAATCTTTTATTAGCCGTAACTCCGTAATTAAACATTTGCGGACATATATTTATATGAACGTTTTTCTTTAGTTTTACTTGTAGAATAACATATTAAAATATTTTCATATCTTCTTGAATCACCCTGTATATCATACGAGTATAATTTTTGACAAAATTAAATGGAATAGGGTAAAATGTAGCAATTCAATCATTTTAATAAAATTATTTTTTATTCAGAAAACACCCAACCCCCAATGCGTCTAAATGTTGCACCCGCACTACTGCAATCCCTCTAGAGTTAATGCCACTGTCGTTAGAACGGTAGATTACGTTAAATACCTGTGGGTAATAATTGGTAATAATATCTAGTGGAATGAAAATATTGGGAAGCTGATTGGGAAAGCAAACCATATGCTCCGATTTCTAGGTCGTAATTTGTAACAGAGTACGCCGGAAGTTAGATCGATTGCATACAAAGCACACTGGTGCGTCCTCACTTAGAATATTACTGTTCTGTGTGGGGCCCCCAATCGAAAGGGGTTAATGGAGACATTGGAAAAGTTCCAAAGAAGATCCGCCCGATTCGTGACAGGTGCATATAGCTGTAGGGAAAGCGTAAGTGTGATGATGAAGGACCTGGGAAGACCTGGAACACCGAAAGCGTTGTTCTCGGCAGATGCTGATTGAAAAATTCACGACTGACATATTCCAGGATGACAGCAAACACATATTACTACCAGCAACATTCATATCTAGGAATGACCGAGAAAATAAGAGAAACCAGGGCCAGAACCGATTCATTTATATATCTGCAATCTCTCTTTTTTTTTTTTTTTTTTTTTTTTTTTTTTTTTTTTTTTTTTTTTATAACGAGCTAGTAGTGAATGGAATATGAAGCAATAAAATCCCCATCCAGATGGTTTTGTATAAACACGACGTTTCGACAGCTAGCTCTGCCGTCTTCATCAGGAAGCAGATCTCTTCTAGCTGTCCCTAGGTCTAGGCGGTACAGTCAGTTTGCGACAGCTAGAAGAGACCTGACACCTGATGAAGACAGCAGAGCTGGCTGCCGAAACGTCGTGATTATACAACACCATCCAGTTGGACACCAGAGAGGATTTCGTTGCATCAGTACGCCGGGAAAGTCTCCAGTCACTCAAGGAATAGGAAGAATTTTACATTTTCAGTGTTCCAACTTTTTAGTAACATTAATGATGTCTCAGAGAATGTTATCTCCATTGTTTTAAATTTTTCGTGAAATGCCATCATTTTATATATACCCGTGAAACTACGGACCAATGCAATATCGTACACTGTGAATTTCTACTTCGCGATTGAGGTTAAAGAGTTCCTTGCCGCTATAATTACTGCTTGTGCGCTGATTGGCGTCGAATCACCGATTCTCCCTTCTCGTGGCGACACAACTACTCGCTCACTCGTTGCATAAAACAACGCGTCCACTCGCAAATCAAAATTTGTGCCTACGCTTCGGAACGGGCGGTGTTAATGAAACTATTACATTTCCATAATTTGCGCTTTCTGCGAACAATTAAATCAGCCACTCATTAGGGTCGCAATTTGCGGGTGCACATAATTATTGCGAGCCGTGTTTTGTATTCGCGAAATAGCCCGAGGGAGTCGAAATGTGTCGCTGCGGACCTCGCTGCAAAGTGGTTTTCGGGCGCGCCAGAGCCACGGTCCATTGTGCTGGTATTCTCTATAGCCTTATCGATAGTAATCCAACAAAGCATATACAGTGATCAGGCAGAACATTATGACCACCTACCTGCTATCGATATAAACCCGTCGAGGCGATAGAGGCGTCACCTGACGAGGAATGACTGCTAGTCAGACACACGCACGGTGCATGTAGTATCAGTGAGCGTGCTATCCGTGTTTAGAATGGGGAGGCGCGCGATCTATCAGAGTTTGACCGAGTGCAGATTGTGATGGCCCGGAGGATCGGCACGAGCATTTCGGAAACTGCACGACTTGTTGGGCGTTCGAGGAGTGCTGTGGTGAGTGTCTTCAACAAGTGGCGAAACTAAGGAGAAACAACGTCCAAACGTAGATGGGTTGGGTGGCCACCCCTCATTACAGATGTCGGACGTCGTATGCTGGCCAGACTGGTAAAACAGGACAGGCGGCGAACTGTGACAGAACTTACATCAGACTTTAATGCTGGGTAGAGTACAAGAGTGCTCCGAACACTCCTAACGATGGGCCTCGGCAGCCGACGACCCATGCATGTGCCAATGTTAACACCACGACATCGGCAACTACGGCTGAAATGGGCACGTGACCATCGTCACTGGACGTTGGCGCAGTGACAGAGCATTGCATGGTCCGATGAATTTTACTATTCCGATGAGAGGGTGCGAATCCGCCGTTTCCCAGGAAAACAGCTTCTTGACACATGTACTGCGGGACGTAGACAAGTTGGTGGCGGCTCAATTATGCTTTGGGGAACATTCACGTGGGCATCCATGGGTCCAGTGGAGCTCGTGCAAGGCACCATGACGGCCAACAAGTATCGTACACTGGCTGCATACCTCGTACACCCAGTGGTGGATCTAGTGGGGGGGGGGCTAGGGGTCTCAAGCCCCCCCCCAAAGTATTAAATTCCACCCCCGACATCGTAATTTTTTAGATTTGGAGATTTTTTTTTTTTTAGCTCTAATGATCTTTAGAGGGCGGCATAAATATACAGAAATTCATGTAAGGAGAAGGGCTTCCCATGTTCACTCTGTATTCTCTACAGCAATTACTAGAAGCAGGTCGCAATATTACCTAAGAACTACAAGAAACAGGGAAGATTAATAATAACTCAGATAACGTTAACGCGGAAAGCAGGCAATCACGGAATATATCAATCATAAAAGCAATAGATTTTTTTTTTTTTGAAATTATACTTTACCTAAAATGTTTTTCATAAAAACAAAAAAATTCATAATTAAAGTCAAATGCAATTAATTAAAAACATCTTGAATAATTACTCAGAGAATCAAACCAGAGAAAGTTTATTCACATCACGAAAAACAACAATAAAAAAAATAACATTCATGGTTATTCGTTTTTTCTTTAGAAACTTTCTCAGAACAAATTCCTGCTACCACCATAAGTGAAACCCGTCATTTAAAACTTGCGTTAAAATCAGTATTTAATATACTAGATGTTACCTGCGACTTCGTACTCGTAGACTTAGTATTTTATTGCTAGAACTGCATAATATCCGCGTCTATACTATATCAAATTTTTTGAACAGATCGTACACAAACTGACTGCGAGAGAAACGAAGCCTGAGTGACCGATACGACATTACAGAGATTACACACGCTACCCGTCTGTCTGTCACCATTAGGTTTATTTCAGATTTACATGACAACATACGTTTTTTATGTAGAGAAATGTATTCCGTGTCCTTCCTAACGACACATAGTATTTCCTTCTCAAAATTAATCAAGATCGGTATAGTCATTAAAACGTAAGAAACTGACACAGAGGCAGAGCTACTTTTGCAGTTATAATGTTAGTATGGACGTTCACTATCCTAGACGACGCAGGCAGGCAGAAGACGGACCTAGTGTGTTGCGACCCCTAGCGCCAGGTAGTTGTGCAGAGTGGATCGATGCAACAACAAGCGACCACGCGCGCCTGGTTAATCAGAAACAATTACGTCTCGGTACGTTTAGCACCGCCCCCACCCGCAGACAATTACGCCGAGAGAGGGGGTGGGGGTGGGTGTTATTTAGTGGGCCGGTCGTTACCCGCTTTACGAGAGGTACTTCCTCCACTGTCAAGGGCGCAAGGCTAGGCGCACACTGTATGTCTTTATTCAGGAGCTTTCGCTATACTTTCCCCACACAGGATGGTGCTGTGAAACCACGCTTCCGAATTCAAAATTTGTGAGGATATATACAGTTTGTATATCATGTTATTTTGAATTCATATTAATTCGATTTTACTAGTGTTGCTGTACTAGGGATGGGTAAATAATAAAAATATAACAATAAATATGGTATCAATATTTACAAACTGTATCGATATATATCGAGGAAAAAATATCGATATGTCAATATATCGATATGTCGATATGTCGATATTTTTGCCTAAAGCTGTAACTATTTAAAAATATCCCCAAAATATATGAAAATATTTAAGAAAATTTAAACACATGCTGAAATTACTGAAAATTTTATTAATTTATCTATTTTTTAAATTTATCAAACCAGCATTCGTCTGAAGTAGACTTCAAAAGAATTCTCTTTTTTACGTGTTCCCCCGTCAATCTACTCCTGTTGTCCGGTGCAGCCAAGATAACTTTCAAACGTCACAGCAGAGGCTTGTCATATGAGATACTTCGTCAACGCAGTAACTGCTATTCATTAATGAAAAACCAGTTGAAAACAGAAGCTGTTGATCTACTTCTACACGTCGCAACACGGATGCTTAATCAACATTCTTCAACTATAAAAATAACCTAACCGCTAACAATCAGTTATGTTTACAAAAAAAAAAAAAAAAATAATAATAATAATAATAATGCTATCGTAAACCTGTTAAAATTTAACAGCTTCTTTTAACCTCCTAACCGTCGATGAGGAACTGTTCAGTTATGACGAATTCACTTTTTTAAGACGTGTAGTTATCCAATATATATTACATCGGATAATGAATTGAGATCGTATAAAAATATATCGAATTTGAACTTAAAATTCTTACTCCAAAAATATCGATTTTTTTTATATATATCGATAGTAAAAATATCGATTATTTTATGAAAAATATCGATTTTTCAATACATCGATATATTTTGGGCAAGCCTATGCTGTGCCCACTTCAACTTAGTTGGTTGTGATGGTGTCCGGCGCTGACACGGGGTTAGCTAGTTCCAGTCCTGGTGGTGGACTTGGCCGTCAGGGTAGCAGAGGTGGTGGTGCACGATTCCTAATCACCAGATTGTGCGCCAGAGTCCTGGGTTAAACCTCTCCGCAGTGCGTATGGACTATGTAGTGAGGGCATGCCACACCGTTGACGGTGACTCGTCCGGCGGATGGCGACGTTGATCCTGGCGGCTGACGAGGTGTCTTTTGGAAGAGTAGGCCCTCTCCCTTCTTTCATCTCTCATCAACAATACAGACAAAACTAAACTGGACACACACACTTTCACAGTCATACACTCTTGCAACAACAATCACGAACACTGTCACACTGGGGGTGGCAATGTAAAACCACCCCTATATTTCTTCGCAGACGTTGCGAAGGAGTGGTGAACATCCCTCATGATTACTGCCTACACTCAGACACTTTGCAATATCCTTGCGAATGAAATGTTTTTAAATAATAAATATTTGCAAAAATCTGCTATCGCAAGAATTGTTGTACGTTTATCAATCTGTGGAACGTGTTTAGTGTATTAATTTAAATGTCGAATAGTATTGGAAAATGCATCATGTAATCCGAACCGTATTGACGCATCCACAGAAAGAACTATATGGCCGAAACTGGAAATTATAAACATACAGTACAACATTCAATACCAAGTTAACATTTCATCAGAACCAGATAAGTTAACCTTTAAAATGGTACCTCATTTATAGATTCTCGATGCCTATGAAAGCAGAGAAAGGTTCTGTTACGAAAAATCACCGGCTGGAAGAGTGGTTTGATGCCTCATTGGTTAAGCAGTCTGATTGGAGATGAGAAGGTCCCCGGTTCGAATCCCTGTCTTGGTGGAGATTTTCATAGACTCTTAACCTCTGGCAAAGCTTGCTTTGTGTATGTGATGTACGCCAGAAAGATTCCCCGTTTCGGATTCCCCTTTACCCGGTGGGATTACGGTGTTAGGTTAGCCTAGACACGGCATTGCGTGGTTAATCGAAAACTGTGTCACTCGGCGGCCTAACCTTTCGGGGATATCCCGCCCAGCAATACCATACGCATTTGCTTATAGTTTACGTTCAAGAAGTAGTATACGAGATTGCATAGGAAAATTAGTGTTGGGTAAGGAAGCAATTGTTGTTACCCACTTTGCGTAATAATTAGTATTCTTTTACAACACCGAGCGTGGTGGGTGAGCGCTGACGCTATGACCTTGCATTCGGGAGCAGGTGGATTCGAATCACCGTCAGGGCATTTTAACGTTTCAGTCCCCCTGTCGCGGTAGCTGATTTCTGTATAGGTTTTAGTATAGATTTTAGTGGTAATGAAGGCGGAGTGTTTCCAGGCCAGCACAGTAGTATGAAGGTTTCACCGCTCATATACGACACCCTCGCCAAGGACGCTGGTCTTGCAGTCCTTACTGTGGGAACACTGTATAGCACGGCTTACACACTATGAGCACGTGAACCACACGCATGTCCGTCGTGACAAACAGCCAATGAGAGGAAGGCTTTCCCCACCTTCCAGAATCGAGGGCGCCTTTTTGCGTGCACGATTCGCCCCAGTCCGTGATGTGAAATTTCGTGGGGCAGACCTGTTACCATCCAATTAGGCCGTTTTAGGCATTTTTCCTATCATTCTCCCTCTGCTGGCTTCTAATGCATTCTGCGTTAACGTTTGATCCTATGGTCCACTATTCCAATATCGGAAAACACCGATTTCATGTACCAATCACTTGTAACTGTACCACACCGCCGCTTTCAACAATAAATCAAGTAGCCACAACACTTCATACGTCCTGATTTTACGCAAATTAAGTCTCTGTGTATGTATTTTATCCTAGCTAAAAGCTTACAGATGCCGACTGGAAGCCACAACTACCGCAGCCGACAGTAAGTAAATGCTAGGACGGACCCACAGTGGGTAAGTTCGCCACTCGCTCGGTCTACACGCGACACCCCAACCTTTAATATAGGGTGTACCTAAATGAAGATCGGGGTTTTAACGCTTTGTAGTATTTATTACATAAAACGTAAAATTATAATTAATGCATGAAATGGAACAGCAACTCAGACATTTACGTTTGTTGGTACCTGTGCGCATGAGCGTTCAATGTTTCTTCCGTCAACCGTTACAAAGCGCTAGTAGCAATAATGGCACGAAGATCAAGATTTTCTGTACCATGTTGTTTTCAGTGATGAATCAACATTTCACCTTAGTGGACATGTGAACACTCATAATGTGCGCACCTGGGGCTCAAAAAATCCTCACGAGGTGGTGCAATTGCAACGAGATTCCCCTAAACTGAATGTTTTTGCGCCATATCTTGGCGGAAAGTTTATGGGCCTTTTTTTCTTTGAAGAAACAACTGTAACTGGTACTTCCTACCTTGATGCTCTACAACTATGGCTATTTCCCCAGTTGGTGGAAGACGATCCATATAACTTCATTCGGCAGCAAGATGGTGCACCGTCTCATTGGCATAACGACGTATGCGATTGGTTGAATTTCACTGCACCTGACCACTGGATTGGCCGCAACGGGCCCAAAAACAGAGCTTGTTTCGCATGGCCTCCACGCTCTCCCGATATGACGCCATGTGATTTCTACCTGTGGGGGTTCATAAGGTATCGTGTGTATGTGCCTCCACTACAGCTGACGTACCCGACCTAAGAAACAGGATTGAGGCAGTTGTAGCAACAATATTACACCACAAACACTAATAAACGTTTTGTAAGAAATGGACTATCGACTGGATGTTATAACAAGGCTATATTATTCTATTCAACCTTACCAGGCAAGCCAGGTTATAAACTGCCGGTCATTCCTTTTATTTAATTCGGCAGTTGTTGCATATTAATGTAATGCATTAAAGTGAAATTAATATTTGCTAAACCAAGAAAAACCACACATATATAGAACACCATCAACATGAGACATTTATTCAAACTCATATATCCAAAAAAAAATAACACAACCTCTCGTAAACTTAACACACTCCTTGCTTGCTTTTGTCTTACTGCGATTACCTCTCTCATACCAGAGACAATATTACTTATATTACTCTTTGGCAGCGCCCGCTGACCAAAGATAATTGTCACTTAATGTCAACACTTAGAATCCAGTCTTAGCGTATATGCTACACCTGCCCCCACTTCGAGGCAGATTAATAAATTTAGCACAATTTTTAATTTGCCGAGAAGTTATTGAACTACACAATGGATGACAACATTTTCTCCTTGAATATAATGTCCAACAGTTCTTCTCAAATTTAGTTTGCAATGGCCTTACTTTTTCCACATTATGCTAATAATTTCGATTAGAAATGCAAAGTATTTTCACAGTCTATATCAGTTAACTATTTACATTTTTGCTTGTCACTAAATCTGGCATCATATGCACTATATAGCGTCCAATTCTATTATTGTTCGTTCGCCCAGACATGTACACTCAGTTCAGATTAAAGATGCTCAAATTTCAGTCTTAACCATTACATTTATCATGCTACTTATTTCATCACAACAAGGCGTTAACAATAACATTACATATTACTATGAACCATTGGATTGTTTTTTCATGTTTCTTTTATGATACTATTCTGTTTTTAAGATCAATACAATATTACTTTGACAATTACTTAACATTTTATCTTTTCAGTCCTTTGTTCTATACAATTTTAAATCAACCACATTTCTTAATCCTAGTATTTTATTAAACTTGGGATAAGCAAGCAAATAGGCGCTCGCATTTGGCTTAACAACAATCTTAAAAGGTCCATGATAGATTTTGAAGAATTTTTTAATCTTTGAATTTATTTCGCAAGAATTTTGTCTAGTTTTCACCAAAAAACAAATCTACAAACGAATCGATAATGGAAATACTTGCCCCCGATAAGCTTCTTGCATACACGTAGTTCGACCGTAACTTTTTTTCTTCCGCCTCTTCCAATTCCTTTCTGCCGCTTTTTCATATTCTTCCAATCCTTCATGTAATTTCTTTCTTGTTTTCCAGTTTTCCTTTTCATGAGACCATTCAACTACTTCTCTTGTACTTATATCAGGTGGGTACTCTTTTCTCAAATAATTTGAAGTAATTCGGTGTCGGCCGTCATCGATTGTGTCCTGCAACAATACTTCCATCGATCCCTTCTCATCTTTCCTGTCAAAAGAAACATATGTAGTGGCTTCTGTATTACCGTGCCGGAAAAATACATTCGTTCTTTTATTGCTACCTGGACCTGGTACAATATTCTTTTCTTCGGTTCCCATCTGCAATACATTTTCATCTTTTTCTTCGTCATAACTCCTTATAAAAAACATTCTTATTTCACTTTCATCATTTTCTTCATATTCATTCTCACTACTTCTGCATTCGTACTCTTCTCCATAGATGCTAGGAACATTTTCAATTTCTTCACTTTCGTTAATACTTAACGGTAGCTCGCTATCATTATCTGCTAATTCTTCTTCCTCGAATGTCTCTTTTAACGACTCTTTTCGTGCATCTGCTATCCTCATTTTTTCTTCAACAGCTTCTACATAACTTCGTACTTGGCCTTCAAAAATTTCTTCCATTTTATTTTCCACATTTTTCTGACTTTCTTCTATTTTTTTATTTAATGACACTTCTAGAGTTTCAACAATAGTTTTTCTCCTTTTCTTCCATATAGTGATCCATTAAAACAACGACATCTTGCTCCATAACTTTCTTGATTTCAATGGTATCTTCCTTCATTGTTTTCAGTTCTTTTTCTGACTCCTTTTCCACCATCAAATTTCTTCCAGACACACTTACTATCAATTCTTCTGTCCTTTTAATATTCTGATTAATACTATCCTTAATCCTTTTCTCAGATTCTTGACTACTTTGTATAACTTGCGTGATTTTTTCATTAATTATTCCGATGTCTTGTCTGGTTTTTTCTTGGCTCTGTTCAAATCTTCGGATGTCTTGTCTGGTTTTTTCTTGGCTCTGTTCAAATCTTCGGATGTCTTCTCTGGTTTTTTCTTGGCTCTCTTCAAATCTTCGGATGTCTTGTCTGGTTTTTTCTTGGTTCTGTTCAAATCCTCGGATGGCATTTAATATCAATTCAAGGTCCATACTCTTTAGGTCTGTACTCTTTTCGGCACTCATTCTAGCAAATTCATACAATTATTATATATAATACATATATTACAAGCAACAACAAAAGTTTTACTACTCAGGAGAGCCAATCCCCACAGCAAAAATCACTGCTTCATATTTAATTCTTTACTATGCACTACTCACTCCTTATCAAAAAAATAAATGATTTACTACTGAAGAAAGACATTCTCAATAACAATCGCTGCTTCAGTTTCAAGTTCTTTACTGTACGTCATTCACTCAGTGTTCAATTTTTAATTACTTTTCTTTTCTTTTTTCTTTATATGACTGATGATTACTGCCACCTCAGAACTTATAAATGAAATGTTCTCTACTTGCCGCGCTGCGTAGAATGAAAATCTGGAACTCGCCGCTGCCACTGCGTCATCAGAAGTCCAGTCGTTTAGGGTGCTATGCCCATTTGTAGTAATTAACACCCATAAATTCTGGTCCAGGGTCGCCAAATATAACAAGGCTATATTATTCTATTCAACCTTACCAGGCAAGCCAGGTTATAAACTGCCGGTCATTCCTTTTATTTAATTCGGCAGTTGTTGCATATTAATGTAATGCGAAATTAATATTTGCTAAACCAAGAAAAACCACACATATATAGAACACCATCAACATGAGACATTTATTCAAACTCATATATCCAAAAAAAATAACACAACCTCTCGTAAACTTAACACACTCCTTGCTTGCTTTTGTCTTACTGCGATTACCTCTCTCATACCAGAGACAATCTTACTTATATTACTCTTTGGCAGCGCCCGCTGACCAAAGATAATTGTCACTTAATGTCAACACTTAGAATCCAGTCTTAGCGTATATGCTACAATGTGTACCATGTGACGAGACGTGCCCACATTGAACATTTGTAAGCTTGTAACTATAACTGCTTAAGTTGCTCTTTCATTTCATGCATCAATCATAATTTTACGTTTTATGTAATAAATACTACAAAGCATTAAAACCCCGATATTCATTTAGGTACACCCTGTGCTTCTCGGATAATTGATTAATTGTTGATTATCGGACTCTTTGCCGAAGATTGTCTGAATTCAGATGTTAAGTAAACCATTTATCAATGGAAAGTTAGAAGGGGACAGAAACTATTACAGCATCCAGATTTGGGTTTTGCATGGTTTCCCCAAATCACTCCAGGCGAATGCCGGGATGTTTCTTTCAAAAGGGCAATGGATGAATTCCTTCCCTGTTCCTTGTCCTCAGTCCTTTCCCGCCTCTAATGACCTCGACGTCGATCAGGCATAAAGCCATTACCAAAAGAAAAAAACCTCTTAAAAAACCTCTTACAAACCTTTACAAACAACCTCTTCGATGCATGTCCCTGTAGTCGAAAGCTAGCAATCATTGGAACCCTTGCCCTGGGCCGGACTCAAACCGGCGACCCTTGCAACGTGAGGCCAGCTCGCTAACCCGCGCTACCGGGATCTTCTTGATAATGTGCGACTATAATTGAACTGCTTCTGACTCTTCCTGATTCCGGTTCTGCAAATACGAGACATTTTTTTTAAGTAAGTACCGTTTTGAAATTTAAAAAAAGACGTGCAAATATATACCAATAATTTTATTTTTACATGAAAGCCTGTACCTTACTCTACTTTTCTACATATTTCCCTTCAATATTCAGGCACTTGTCATAATGTAGTACCAGTTTTTGAAAACCCTCCTCATAGAGGTCTGCCGTCTGACTTGTTAACCACTGCATCACAACTGTTTCGACTTCGTTATGGTCTTCAAGACGCTGACCGCCCAGGTGTTTCTTCAAATGCAGGAACAGATGGTAGTCACTGGGCGCCAGATCAGGGCTGTACGGAGGATGATCTAGAGTTTCCCATCGAAAAGATGTGATGAAATCTTTGGTCTGATTAGCCACATGTGGACGGGCATTGTCATGCGGCAAAACGACGCCCTTGGTCAACTTGTCACGTCTTTTGTTCTGGATTGAACGGCGCAGATTGTTCAATGTCTCACAATAAGCTGCTGCAAAACACTACGAGAAACATTAGCAAAGTCATCACAAAAGGAGGAAATCGTAAAGCGTCTGTTTTCTCTCACCTTATTGTCCACTTTCTGCACCAAAATTTCTTTAACGACCGAAGGACGCCCACTCCGTTGTTCATCATGCACATTTGTGCGGCCATCTTTAAATGCTCTCACCCACTTTCTCACCATTCCATCACTCATAATGTTTTGTCCGTAAACTGCACAGATCTCATAGGCCTTTAGCACAAAGAAATCTTATAACAGCCCGTACATCACGGTCGGTGGGACTCACGATTATCGGATGCATTTTAAACACTCAGTGAACAACGTAAACAAGGAAGAATTAGACTGTAATGGCGTCAGTGCGTAGGCAAGAGATGCAGGTACCCAGTGCGCATGCGCGGAACGCTGACCGTAGCGCTGCAGCCACGGTGTGACAAAACGGTACTTACTTAAAAAATTCGCCTCGTATGACTCCCGCTAGCCGCCGTTGCCGCATTAAGTGTGGCTCTTCTTTGATGCTGTGTCGCCTGTCTGACACCTCAACGCAGATGTCGCTGGGGTAGGTCATTAAGTCGACGAGGTCGCCACTGCGGCAGGTGATGCCAGCAATTACGTATTCACAGCACACTCCCGACATTGTGGATACAGGAATGTTCAACTGACGGATAATTTCCGAAATGGAATGCCCTATGCGTCTAGAGTCTGTTAATTCATTCCATTCGGCGGTAATCATATCAGAAAACCTGTCACACGACTCACGAGAGTACAAATGAGAGCCCATAAAACACAATAAAAATGTATTCGTTTCTTCCGCGATGCTAAGTTCTTTTTTTTTTTACTTATGGCTTTTCGCCTCGTCGACGTAGAAATCGTTGGAGGTGGAACTAGGGACAAGGAACAGGAAGGACTTCGGCCATGGCCTTTTGAAGGAATCATCGTGGCATTCGGCTGGAGTGATTTGGGGAAACCATGGCGTGATGTTACAGTCACCTGGATACTCGCATCTTCCTATTCCATGATTTTTGGCACTTCAGTGTACTATAGGGAAGACAATGAATACTAAACGCAATTAGTTACTAAAGAAGCAACTTGCAACAGTAATTAAATAAACTATTTGCAGACCCTTAGCACAATGTTCGTGAAGCAACCTGATATGATACCGTCTGTGCTGGCAGTGTCCTGCCTCTGGTCGCCAAGTTGCAGTGAGTTGAGTCCACTCTGCTGCGGTACCTGTTGCCGTCACTCGACACCCGCGCCGTAATTGATTGTGTTTGATCACGGAACCACTACTGCAGGAGTACCTGCAACTAATTACCCCCCCCCCCCACCCTGTGCACTCAGGCCCGCCCCCACTACTGTCGGCCTGGTACCTGCTGCGGTGATATAACAACCCCTCACAACAAACCAAGCAGAACATCAACACGCACAAACAAAAAGTTTCCACCAACGTAGTGTTTTCATTGATTACATTAGGCGTTTTATGACTAAAACGTTTCTGCAAATTCTGCCACGCAGCGCCGTGAACTGACGAAATTCGTAGCCATATTTTTTTTTTACTTATGGCTTTACGCCTCGTCGACGCCGAGGTCATTAGACGCGAAATGGGTCTGGGGACAAGGAACGGGAAGGAATTTGGACATGGCCTTTTTGAAGGAAGCATCTTAGCGTTCGCCTGGAGTGATTTGGGAAAACCATGGAAAACCCAAATCTGAATGCCCGGACGGGGATTCGAACCGCCGTCCTCCCGAATGCGAGGTCATAGCGCTAACCACTCACCCACCACCGTCGGTCCCTCGTATCCACGACTGCACTCCAGTCATGTTAACCCTCTTTCTTGTCCCCCTGTTCCAATTTGTCATAATTATCCGTATATTTTGGTCATCTATGCATTACGAAATAAGTGTTTCTTGATTTAATCATTTTCTGTTTTCTTTTCTTTCAGTATTTTCTCATCGTTTCTTTGTTTGCTTATGGTTTTCTCCTCGCCTACATCGAGGTGATTAGGGCCTAGAAAGGAATGGGGCAAGAAACTGGAAGGAATTCAATCATGGCCTTTCAAAGGAATCTTCCCGGTACTCGCCTGGAGTAATTTGGCGAAACCATTGAAAACACAAATCTGGATCCCCGGACGGGGATTCGAATCCGCGTCCTTCTGCAGCGAGGCCAGATCATCCGTCCTATAATTTACTCTCTTCTTCTTTCTGTTCTTTTTTTTTCTCTCTATGAATCACTCGTTTTTTATTATTATTATTTTCGCTGTAAGAATGTTTATGTCTTTTACTTCGTCCTCGGTTATTTTCTTCTCTTAGTCTTTTACTACTTCTTTAAATTAAAAGAATGTATTTTGTCGTTTTGTTTTTATTAAAGCAGTCAAATGTTTTTGATAATATTTCTGTATCCACTAGTTGGCGATGGTGCTAAAAATCTGCCATCTTTTTGCTCTTTACCAGGTATTGATGCACGGTTGTCGAGAAAAGGAAGAAAGGTGTATTAATTATTCATGGTAGTAGAATAACCTTTTCACGTCCTATCGACGTCAAGGTCTTTAAGGACGATGAAAGATATGGGACAGTTGCAAACGCTGACATCTTTCTGCAAGCAGTGAAACTTTGGTAGAAATGTCTGGGTATTGTGTTCGGTATTGTATTCGTGTTAAGTGTACATTTTTAAGAACGAAGCAGGGTACCATCTGAGAAAGTTCCTTGGTAAGTGTTCAAATCCGCATTGTAATCACCAGAGAGCTGAAGCCGAATCCATAGTGTCTAACAGCATAACTTCTTATTTAATAATAATGACGGTAGACACTTGTTTTTCACCGAATACATCAATGTCTTGGACAGAAGCAATACGACACAGGATCGAACAAACTCAATTATTCATTCACGTTGGATGGATGGCGATTGACACAGCACAGTTGAAAGCGCAAACAGTTTGAATTTCCATTTTAATGTTTGCCGATTATATCCTCCAATAACGTTTCTAACCGCCGGGAGCCATTAAAGGCAGACATGTGACGGATGGGCTTTCGTTATAAATACATGGACAGCAGCACCAAAGTTCAAGAGGTGGAGGCTAAACGTCTCGTCACAAACGCAGAAAGAAATTTGACCGTTAGAACACTGCAGAAACACTAGGAAATGATGTCACGGCTCACGTAATAGTATCCGGGCTGAAATGGTCGAGAACTTTATCACGCATGAGGGGTTACTTTAACAGTTCACCCGTGAGAAAATTTCGGGATTAATAATAATTGTAATAAATCCGTGTGGTTGTAATGACCTAGTGAAAGAGTTTCTATTGGCTGCGCATTCCGCCTCTGTCTTAGCCGCCTTAACCTAACCCGGTAGTGTTACCAGGTAGAGCGGGCCTACAGTTTTAAAGTGGAATCCCAACCACGGAAGAGTTCTGGTTTACTTCGCATTACACAGAAATCTGTGCCAGAGGTGAAGATCAGGTGAAGGGTATATGAAAATCCCCGCTGAGACAGGGATTCGAACCGGGACCTTTCGTCACTCAGGACAGAAACCTTAACTATCGAGCCACCTGAACGTTTATTTCGGGAGTAAAATGTTTACATATCAATTGTATATGACAACACTAACACATCCGAATATTTTGCCAGTAAAATACTATCAATAGCGAGATTGGTGATTTGTAGTGGGTTAAAAGAAGAACCGTGTGGAAGGGGATATTCTCCACCGGCCCGAAACTGGTACTGACCTGTTGAAATTTGTATTAACTGCTTCCTTATAATGTCCTCTTCACGTTTTGCACTCTCCTTTTTCGGAAAAGTCGCCACGAATTAAATTAAAAATGCCGAAATGTGAGAGTGACGCCCAGCTATTAGATGCCGCCGGAGCTGCAAAAGCAATGACAGTATTTTGAAATGTTGGTTAAATCCTTTGTTGTAATACTTTCTTACCGTTTTAGCCTCTCTCCTTTGTAAAACGTCGCACGGAATTAACCGAGAGAAAATATTTATCGCCAATGCAGTACAACAAGCCTCTTAGAATCGATCCAAGCAGTCAGAGAAATCAATTGCTTCCGTTGTAAACAAATGCGCCGTTTCCGAGTTGGATGCCGCAGACCGAATTTCCCGTAAACTTTTTACTCTTGGTCCAGGACGAATTTCAATATTCCACGATCCCAATAACAAAACGAACCTGTTTAGGTTGATAAGATCCCTGTACCGATAACTTTTGTGTCATTTTTGCAGTGCTGCTAACATTTTGCGGTTCGGCATTTTTTAATTTAATTTGTGGCAACTTTTCCGAAAAAGAAGAGTGGAACACGCGAAGAGGACATTATAAGGAAGCAGTTAATCAAATTTCAACAGGTCAGTACCAGTTTCGACCGGTGGAGAATATCCCCTTGCACCCTAAGATTCTGCTCATTGGTAGGGATACCTTCCTGGTTTCACCTGATGTATGCCGTCACGCAGCCCTCTATTGTGACGTAAGCACCTGAAGCTATCCCTTCCCGAAAGCCGAACAGCCACAGACCTCACCGCAGTAAAACTAAACTACACTAAACACACAATGTTTCCATATCTCTGTAATATGTGGTGTAGCTGTCTATCCGGACAGTGATCAATAGTTGTCGATGGACGCCAGCGAAGACTAGCGACTTGATTCTGAAATATCTTATACTCGTGACCTTCATATTTAATACTTAAGGGTGAATTCTTAAAATTCCTTTCTTAAAATATGGTGTTACGGAAGTGGAGATATTAATCTTTAAAATGATACCTCATTTATCGATTTCGGTTAGATGTAAAGGGATATAAACGGCTCGCGACAAAAATAAAAACACCATTTAGAAATAACACGTATGATAAGATTGTTTGTGGTTTAAAATTATGTCACTTTCAGGGGACATCTTATATCAGTACCGACTTGTACACAATTTTCTTTGATTTTGCTGTTCTAAGGTAAATAACCTTTTCGGGTTGGAAACCTGTAAGCTAGGGGAAAACGACAATCTCGTTTTTTCTACGCCTACCCCTGGTACTTTCAGCGTCTGTCCATTGGCTTTATTGATAGTCATCGCATGCAACGCAAATTCGCATATATACTATGTAATAAGTTGTATCTGTACATGAAATTTATAAACGGGTCAAATAAAAACCGACTGCGAGAGAAACAAAGCCTGAGTGACCGATATAACATTACAGAGACTCACACACGCTATCCATCTGTCTGTCACCTTCAGTTAGTTTTCAAAATTTTATCACAAAATATGTTATTTATCCCGAAAAAAGTATTCTATGTACTTCCTAGTGATATATAGCATTTCCTTGTCAAATTCCATCACGATTGGTTTACCCGTTCAGTCGTGAAAACGTAACAGACAGACAGACAGAACTACTTTTGCATTAATAATATTAGTGTTGCTACCCCACTCACTTCGGTATGCTCTTTCAAACACCCGTTTATTACAAAATCGTACAATCGCTGATATGTACTTATTAACAAATTTCTACGTACTATGCAACAATTTCTTGTTGCCGCAACCGATACAAAATGGAATTGTACTCGTCTACCTAAAACTTATGTTTTGAGGTTAATAGTTTGATCTCACTTAATTTATTATTCTAAGGCAGCGGTGGCCAACCCAAATGATCTTGCAGGCCACTTTGGAAATGCATCATAACTCCGCGGGCCGCACGTAAAATTATATATCCCCATATTAGATTTAGACTCACTATAGACATTTTTTGGAGTGAAAAACTGAAACATAATGAGTTATTATTATTGTGTTTACTATTATTCCAGAAAGTATTTCGTCTCTGCTGGAATACACCAAAATGGCGGAGCATTAAACGCCAATCAACACCGATAAAATCGTGAAGAAAAAGAATGTGACAGAACGAGGAGTTTGGAACGAGATGACATGTCTCGCGTTAAGGAATCAGGGAACAGGTGAAAATGAATTCGCTCATTACGGGCGGACTGACCATTAGTCCCCCAGATGTCTCTGACAGACCCCTTCGTTCCGCTAAGTCTGCCTAACGAAGCCAATTGGAGGTACCGGTGAGCTAGACCAGTGGCAGCCATCTGCAATCCAGCGCGCCAATCAACCAATCAGGACGAAGAACGACAGCGAGTCTGTACCACGTGATTCAACAGTCGCGGCGACTGTCAACAATTAATGTCTTCGTGATGAGAGTTTTTGGGGAGCATGTGATAATCTCACACCCCTTCAATCATTTTTATTATAATTAGTTGCGATTGCTCCCAATAAATGGAAGACGTTAAGCAAATGACCCAATCAATTTTTCTTCGGGTTCTTTTTGTTGTTCCAATTGACATTCATGCTTTCGCAAAAAGCTTCTTTGCGTTCTCCCGACCACTTTGGCCTGTATTGCTTTTGTTTTCGTTATTCAGTAGTAACTTCCCATTTGTCTACTTTCTGTATGAAGGTGATTCTTTCACAAATGCCTGTTTCATCATATATTTGCGTTTTTGAGATCCTTTCGAATTTTGTTCGGCCAAGGTGTTGAATCTTTGAGTGACGTTACATAAAGTATTATATTTTTTGTCGATAGATTTTCTGGTGATCTGATTTTGTGAACTGCTACGATACTGCACCGTTTACACTGTTTAATGAACAATAACGGACCTACTACTCACTGTATCCTACCTGTTTAAACTCGAAACCTGCATTTCAAGCTGGCGGTCTCTCGGCAGTTGCAATCCAGCATAGGCTAGATAGGCTGTAGCCTAGGGGCCCGCATCACAAAGGGGGACCCCACACCACAATCCCGGGCCCCACCACAAAAAGAGGGCCCGCACCACAATCCCGGGCCCCCGCCTGATCCACTAGTAGAGCTAAAAAAAAGGTCACCCACATATTTTCTGTGCTGAATTTCGAATTTAAGCATCCATAGCCGGAGGCATCCCCCGGTCGAGGGATCACTTCCAAATAGGGGGCCCGCACCACATGTATAGCTAGGGGCCCACAAATCCAAAATATGGCCCTGGTACGCTAGTTATCGTGTTCCGTTCGTTTTGCTGTATCTCAGCAAGGCGTTACGTAGTTGTGGTTTTTTTGGAGTTTAATTAAATGCGAAGTTGTAGAAGAAATGAAGCCAAGTGATGTTCTTTAGGTTCTAAGTTTTAGTAAAATATTCGAAGGCTGTCCGGTCGCCAGTAGAACCTAAAGAACATCACTTGGCTTCATTTCTTCTACAACTTCGCATTTAATTAAACTCCAAAAAAACCACAACTACGTAACGCCTTGCTGAGATACAGCAAAACGAACGGAACACGATAACTAGCGTACCAGGGCCATATTTTGGATTTGTGGGCCCCTAGGCTATACATGTGGTGCGGGCCCCCTATTTGGAAGTGATCCCTCGACCGGGGGATGCCTCCGGCTATGGATGCTTAAATTCGAAATTCAGCACAGAAAATATGTGGGTGACCTTTTTTTTAGCTCTACTAGTGGATCAGGCGGGGGCCCGGGATTGTGGTGGGGGGCCCGGGATTGTGGTGTGGGGTCCCCCTTTGTGATGCGGGCCCCTAGGCTACAGCCTATCTAGCCTATGCTGGATTGCAACTGCCGAGAGACCGCCAGCTTGAAATGTTCCCTATGTTAGGAAGCGACTTCTCGACCTTACTGTGGCCTTTCACTACCAGTTATTAATTTCCAAATAATATTAAGTATAAAAACAAATCAGGTGGGAGCCAGAGATTGGAGTGTACCCTATTCTGAGGGAAGCGACATCAAGATCTCAAAGTATTGTTATTTAAACATGAATTATTGAACAACTAGAATTATTAATAAAGTCAAATGACACATTACATGACTGGGTGGGATCTATTGTAAACTAGGTTAACAATCTGACTTTACGATTTACTTATGTATTTTAATTGTTTACTTGACAAGATTTTACTAAGATTAAAGTTTTTTTTTTTTTTGCAACACAAGGGTACATAACTTTCTCGGTGGAGCAAGGGAGTTTGTCTCAGGGCTGACTAGGGTGAAAACGACGATGATGCAAAAGTTCCTTTTTCTGAATGGTGATTACCGTGCAGGCGAATCTAAGTTATGCAGTCGGTGGGTTGACCAGCTCTCCATCACGGCCGGCTGCCTCACTGCTGTCTATCCCTGTGGTCAGCTGGTCTGCCGATCTGCCACCCTCGATCGGTAGCCAACAAGTTCCTCTCTCTTCCATGCTGCTGGACGAAGCGTCGCTGTCCGCCCCCTCTTCATGACGTCTGCCAATGTCTGTATTTGGAGGGAAACTCTTCTCGCTGGTTGGCTCAGGACATGCAACAAAACCGCACCTTTTTTCATAATAAAAATACAAATTTTTCCTATTGGCTGTACTCCCTGGCTTCCCCTCACCCTTCATTCTTGGATACAGATTTACGTTTTATTTTATTTGTTTACTGAAACAGTCCAGGCACCGCACTCCATCTTGAGTCGTGGCCCTTGTCACGTTGCTGTTATGCCATCAGTCAGATTTAATGGACCCCACTCAGGGGCTGGCGTCTGCCAAACACGAGCGGAACCTCCCCTGGGACCGACACACTCACGACGAGCAAAGAAACACGCACACATCTGTTTCATCCGGAACATTACAAGCTAAACAATGAGATCAGAAGGAGCGGCGGGTTAGCAGGGTGTCTGTCGTTTGTGTGGCGATTGTAAACAGCGGCAGGTTCCGACCGAGCGAGGCACTCGTTACACGGGATGAATATGCAAAGGCGGCTGGAGCGTCCTTAAAAGCGAGTTAAGCGCCCCGCCGCAACAAAGAACTGCTCACCTGTGGAATGCAACCCGACCATCGCCCCTCCTGCTTCGCACTGTCAGGCAAACGTGGAATTTGTGACGTGTACTTTTAAGAAACGGTTTGGTATTTCAACCATGTTACCAACCACTTTGATATATTCTGGTAGCTCAGTGGTTAAGGCGCTTCCTCCCGAACGTTCTCTCTCAGGTCGCGGGTTCAAACCCCGCGGTCAGTAGGAATTTTAGGAGTTTTATTTGATTATATGAGCTACGCCGGGATGTTTCCAAGTTAAACTGCAGGCCCCTGAGGAAAGGAATTAGCCTTCTTGCCTCTGAAACAATAAATTGGTTTATTTATTTATTTAGCTTATGGCAATTGCACAAAATAATACAATTTATAATTAAATCTATATATATAAAGATGAATGTGTGTGTGTTTGTTTGTGAGTTAGTTTGTTTGTTCTTCATACAAATCCACAGTTTCCATCCGATCTCGATGAAACTTTGCACACTTATCCTTTGAAACAAGGGGATAAATACTGTCTACATTTGGTTGACAAATTATCTGTATAAATAATACATATTGTCTCATAATTTCGAAATACCACTGAACGGCGATAGACAGACGCGTTGGATATGGAGGTCTCTCTACTGTTTTTCCGTGTAGCGGTCATGTAGCTCAGTGGCTAAAGCACTGGCTTAATAATGTTTGGGTGTGGTCTCCGATTCGTATCTCCGGGGAGGCTAAGATTTTTAAAAATTGTTTTTGATCGTAAGAGTCACGCCTGGACGGTACGTTATTCGGATTGAATGTTAAACTGTAGATATTACAAAGTTAGGGGTGCAATGCAAAGCAAATCGCAGGTAGTCTTGCAATGCTGTAGGTGTACACTTTTTTGCGTTATAATGATTCCTCTGGGGTTGTTCGCAGTCAGTGTGTGCGTGGGTGTGTGTGTATGTGTGAACCGCAGTAATAACACTATAAATACGGAAGTAAGTCTCTGTCTTTTTGTTACGTTTTGACGACTAAATGGCTATATCGTTGTGATGGAATTTTATAAGGAAATTTGTATGAAGGGCACAGAATATTTTTTCCAGTATGATTAACAGTTGTAGTGACGAAATTTTGAGACCTTATCGAATGGTGGCAGAAATATGTAGGAAATTGATTCTCTTCAAGAGACTGGTTCGACGGTAGAGTGATATAGTGATAGCTTTCTTGTCATATTATGGCGACTCGGTGTTGTTTGGGTCCAATCCTTCGTTACCAATAACTTTCTGTATTCAATTCTGGCAAAAAAAATTCTTAATCCACGCGTACGAAGTCGCGGGTATCAGCTAGTTACAATTAAAATTCAAAATTAAGATGGTGTAGCCAATCTAAAGCTTTATTTGATATATTAATAAAATCTATCGGTGATCCCCTGAAGGCTCGAAGTGGGCAGTCAAATGTCACGTGACTGATGGTTTGTTTTTCCTCACCACAGTCGCATCTCGGTGAATCTCTAATTCCCCATGTGTACAGAGCTGAAGCAGATCTGCCGTGACCAGACCTGACTCTGTTAAGAGCTGCCCAGGTCTTGCGAGGAAGGTCGAGTCCCTTTAGTGCCTGTTGACTGTCGAACAGGGAGTGTCATTCTGGTGGGGCTGAGGCTATCCACTCCAATTTCCAAGCTTCTCTCCCATTAAAATTATCAGATATAATCTGTTTTACAGTTTTTACGCTTGGATTTCTTGATTTAAGTCTCTCAAACTGATTATCCATGTCGCCATGGATGGGCAGATCCAAGTTATGACAGATCTTATCATATTGGGCAATTAGGAGATTGTGTCGTCTTATTACAGGCTGTTCGATGTTACACAAAACGGGTAGTCAGTACAGTGGAGTGGTCTTGATACATTCACTAACTATCCGCGTTGTCTGTCTGGTTCAAAACTGTGACGAAAAACTTGGAACATCTCCTTCAGGGAGAATCGACGAACCGTCGAGTTGTGGACTAATTTAGATTTTTAGTTTTTGAAGTTAAATCTTCTTTTGGCGCATTGGGCGATACTTGAATGGGTAATATCTTATTAGTTCGCATTACCGACATGGTAATGTTAACAGTATATCTGTTGTTGTCTCGTGGCTAACTGGTTAAGGTTTCTGAATGGCGAACGAAAGGTCCCCGGTTCGAGTCTCGGAGGGGATTTTCATAGGCACTTAATCCGACCTTCACCTCTGGCACAGCTTGCTGTGTAATGGAAAGCACGCGAGAACGCTTCCGAGGTTCGGATTCCACGTTAAAACTGTAGGTCCCCTGTACCTGATAGCACTACCGGGTTAGGTTAAGGCAGTTAACACAAGGGCAAAACGCGCAACGAATAGAAACCCTGTCACCAGATCATTACGTCCACACGGAAATCTGTTGTTATATGTGTGACGTTTCGCATGTATGATATTCATAGTTTTAAGTTTTCACTTCTGTCGGCAGTGCCCAATGCCTGCCAGGTTTTTTCTTTCTTTTCTTTCTTTTTATTTTTGTGTTCCCGAGTATGGAATGTTCCAGACATCAACGAAACAAGCGCGTTAAACCACCAAAACAAAATCGAACCAAACAAAAACCTTCCTAAGCATGTTTTAAAAAAGTCCAGGGACTCTGGCGGACGTTTTGTTAAAAAAACACCTCTGGTCGGCCTTCGCAGCTGGTGGAGCAGCGATTTATTTCCGCCGCCGGCCAATCAGCGATCGCGTCGCGCTGCGCCTGACAGCAGGTGAAACGAGTTGGACGCAGTTTTATTGGTCGGCGGCGGCGGTGGCGGCGGAAAACTTGTCGCGCGCACACAAACAAACAGACCGCACACGCCAGACAGACTCCGACAGGCCGTCCCGAAAAGGCTGCCCTCCGGTAACGAATGCAGCGCCACTGCGGAACAGTGCGGAGACCCGCAACCTGGTAGAATAGTAAACCGAACACGACGGCTCTTGAAATGATTCTTCTTTTTCTACTTCTTTATTTATTTATCGTATAATCTTCTTCTTCTTCTCGTGTCGATGCAGCATCAAATAAGATGTAGTTTTTCCGCCAATACAATGGCTTCGTCAGTAGTTGATTTGAGTTCATATTGGGATACATTCATCCCGATTTGTTGACAAGACAACAGATTTATCATTGTTTTCTCTCTCCACGCACGAACATGTGGTATCTGGCTGTTCTCCCAGGTATCGCCAAGTGGCAAGAGAATATCTGCAGCGGCCAACTCCAACTCGAAGCCTGTTTAGCGACTTCCAATTGGGCCATGGTTGTTTAGACCCAGGTAGTAGACCCTCAACTCGAAATCATGTTGCATTCTCTTCTCCCAAGCCAATATTCTTTCATTGCTTGGAGCACCATTTAGTGGCTTTGAAGTCCAGAGGAAGCTTGATCGGGACTTAAGTCTTGGTGGCGCTGGTGTATAGCCTTGTAGATAGTGTCGGGCCTCTTCGTCCACTCTAAGCCTTTCTGTGCTAGTGGCAACTTCCTGGCGAATGTCTCCAGGGGCGATGCCAGCTAATATCTCCACCTTCCCCACAGGCGATGGTCTGAGACAACCTGTGATGAGCCAGCATCTTCTATGGAATGCCAGGTCTACTGTCTTAGCATGACGTGATTATTGGCGCACAGAACACGCATACTGTGCTGCGGAGTAGCATAATGCTGAGGCAGAGGTGTGGATGATGCTTGGGTCAGCTCCCCAGCTAGATCCGGTCAACTCGCTTAAGATGTTGTTGCGACATTGGCTTTTAAAGGTGAGACCTCCGTCAAGAGTTACGCTGAGGTATTACACTGTGCAGCAGAGTTGATCCATTCCAGGTCACATTCATCATATGATGATTAATAAGATAAACAAGAGGTGTTTGACAAATGTGCGAATCACGAACTCGTTCAATATTATATCTCTAGATTTAGTGTTTTGATCCACTCAATAGCTTTGATCGAAGCATCGTGTATGTCCGCTATTGGCTTCTTGTAGGATCGAAAAAGACAATCAGAAACGACGGGGTGGATTGACTGAAAGGTGACTCCACAGTAGATGGTTCGACAAAGGGATGTCCTCACCTGCGAAAAAAAAATTTGCTTAATGTTATGCCTGAAATCAAGTGCCAGCTTTCAATTGTGGCCATATTTTCCACCTGTCTTAATTCTTCCACCAAAATCTTTCCACACCTCATCACCGACATACGCCTTGAACACTATCATCACCCTCCTCGTGCCTTCCATCATCATCATCATCATCATCATCATCATCCTCAACAGTTTCGAGCCTCTGGCCGGATCTGCTTCTTGCACAATCCTCTCCACTTCCTTCTGTCTTCCCACCACCTCTCTGTCACCACTTTGTTCCAGTCCTCTCCTCTCTTCCGTACACACTCCTCCACTCCTTTCAGCCATCCATCTCTTGGTCTTCCTCTGGGTCGTTTATCATTCATCTTAATTTCATGGATTTTTCTTGGTATTCTCTGTGCCTCCATTCTCGTTCCATGTCCGTACCATCTCAGTCTGGTCCTCTCTACCCTTTCCTGTAGGGGTTCCTCTTTTATGGTGCGTCTAATCAATTCATTGCTTATTCTGTCCATTTTAGTAACCTTCTAGTGCCTTCCAATGAATCGAATTCTAGTTCCTTTACCATATCAGTTACTAGACACATATCGCAGCCCTTCTTTTCACCTTTTCCAACTCCTGTATTTGATATCCATATTTATTGTCTCATACTATCATATTCAAGCAACGGTTTGACCAAAGTTTTGTAACCCAATTCCTCACTTCTCTGGTACAACCTGAACTGAAGTGGTCGTCTTGAGTGTCGACGGGCATCGCAAACAATGTTGATCCTGATAGCGAAAGTTTTGGACTGCCTAATTAAGTATTGAATCCAGAAACGCGGGATCCCGCATCATTTGGCAGTCTTGTGGATCCAACACAAAATTAAGCGAAACCGCTATCCGTAAATTGTGTCGCAAACACGTGTCAATCTGCGGGGTCTTTCCTCCCCTTCGTCACCTTCCGGCCGGAGTCGGTCTCTACAGTTCGTATTGACACGTTTACCTGTACCCTTCATATTGACATTTAACTCTCAGCAAAAAATGTGTTTTATTGTCATTTGTAAGTAAATAGACTCACTTCCACATTTTCATATGAACTATCCACAAGGATTTTGGTTTAGGAGGGGCTTGAGCGGACTTTGGTTTGGGGGGGGGGCTTGCCTTCAGTAGATTTTAACTTTAAGGGGGGGGGGGCTTGAGTTGGGCAAAGGGTAGTATTTATTGTCTCCTCCGACCACGAAACCGTAGAGCTAAAAAAAAGGTCTCCAAAATTACAATGTCGGAGGTGGACCTAGATAATTTTGGGGGGAGGGTTGAGCCCCCTAGACCCCCCCCCCTGGATCCGCCCCTATTCCCGTTTGATTTAGTTGTAGGCATTACTATAATATAACTTATGTCATCCTATTACGAAATTATCTCCCAGATCATACATACACAAAATGATACAATTGGATTGTTTCTGGGAAGGAAGAAGAAATAACAAAAAAAAAAGTTTAAAGCTATTGACAGCTATTTATAAAAAGGAAAGAATCTATTAAATAAATGGCCTCCAGAATGCTTTGCACGAATCTCCATAAATTGTTTCTGCATTTCGTCAGATACCAGTTTTTAAAAAATGGATTTAAACTTTCTAATTCTGCTAATACTACAAGACCTATAGTCTCAAATGTTTCAAATATCGTAAGAGTTGACACGATTGTTCAGTTTGGATATCTCAAGAAACTATGATAAAGATTATCGTTGAGTTTTGATGAGTGGTCGTCCCAAAAACTAACCAACGTGTATGTTCTCCGCAAGGAAACAGATTTTAATCTTGGTTTGCTTAGAATACCCGGTTCGTCCAGTTTAGTCAAAGAATGGCTGAAAATGTTTGTCTCGATCTTTGAACTGGTATTGTTGGCCTAATAAGCGGAGTCCGCCAACTGAAAAATTTTGATTCGATTCATAATGTGCGTAATAAAAGCTCATGCCCAGATGTGTAATGCGGCAAAGCAGTAACATGCGATTCTTGTCGAGAAAATCGGCATTCAAATATTCCGTAGCGTTCAAATGCTTCCTACTTTAGAAACCTCTCATCCTTTCGCTCAGCTCTTTCCTGCGTTCTTTCGTCCAGGTGTTCCTTCTTCTAATATACTGGCTGTTGGCAAACTGGTGGTTATTGACCACGCTACTAAATCGGCGTCTGCCTGTATGATATCGTCCGTTATTCCAATTTCCTGGAGATCCCTTCCGATTTCAATTAACCAGTTGTCTTTTATTTTCATTGAAATGGCCAGGTTTAGATTTCTTTTGATTAGTCTGTTATTAATCATTCTGATAATATGGCCGTAGAATTTAATTCGTCTTTTCCTGAATGTGTCTGAATTTTTTTCCGAACGCTGATACAGCTTGTGTGATTTCCTTTTCATCCAAATTCCTCCGGTACAAGCTGGACCATAGATTTTCCTTAAATTTTTCCTTTCTTGCTTTTCAGTATCTTTAATCAATGACGTGCTCCCAATAATAAAAGTTTCCGATGCGTATAACGCCTCCGGTTTGATTACAGTGTTATAGTGTCTTAACTTGGCATTTAGGGAGATTGACTTTTTGCATGGGTGTATCTAGCGAGGGGAGGGAGAGGGGGCTGCCCCCCCCCCCCACTAGAAGAAAAATCAAGTTGCCTTCAGTACGCTTCGACGAGTGAAGAACTGGCTCAGGAGCACTATGGGAGAGGAAAGAGTGACTGGATTATGCCTGATGAGAGTGCATCGAAATTTCGTGAAAGTACATCTTGAGATATTGACAAATAAAGTAACTGAAAATTTTTCAGAGATCTGAGACGATTAATGTTTACATAAAAAAAAACTATAATTGAGTTACGATCTTGATTAACTGCATAGTAGGTCCTTGGATTTCTATGTTAATCAATAATAAATATAGTTTCCTCAATAGGTTTGAGTTTTATTGTGTAAGAAATCGTCATGTTTCAGTCCCTCACCCCATTTCCTCGAAAAAATACGAGTTGCCCCTCCCCCCCTAATTCAGTTGTTGCCCCCCCTAGTTCTGATCCTGGAGACGCCCTTGACTTTTTGTTATATCTGTTCCAGGTGATTGTGTAGGCTTTTTGTAATTTACTTATTCTCTCCTTGATTGCTTCACTGTTCAATCCTGCAGATTGGATAATTTCTCCATGATATTTGAATTTATTTAGGTGAGTGATATCACCAAATCACGAGTTAATTTTTTTTATTTTATAATAGGAGGGTTAAAGTTCTGAAGGAATAAGGGCAATGACAAGTGCAGTTGCAATCCTTAGCCTGATGTCTGGTGAGGGGTAGCACTTCGCTGTTACCAGTGGTACCACCTTTACGATTACCTGTTCTCCACGACAGCTCTCGCTCGGAGTCGATCGCAACACTCGCAGTCGACCGGACGTCGATTAGCAAGTCAGATCGCGCTCCCTGCAGCCAGTGCGGCGTATCAAATGATATACTCGAGTTTCCAGCTCGTTAAGACGGCGGCTGATTTATTCCCGAGCGAGTCTGAAACACAGCCGTGCACTCGCCCTTTACATCTCGCGTGGTAGCGATTGCAGTCTCTCTCCCTTCAGGGATAATAAAACAGGAGGAAACAGGCAGAGAAGGGGGGTCAAAAAAAAAGGACTGAACTGCCTCGGGGGCTGTAAAAAAAAGGGGCGTGTCCTGGTAGCGCAGAGCGGAATCAGAATTTCGGGTTTAGGATTTCGTTGCGTCAAAAGCAATTATTATCGCGTGGCCATTTAACGAAGCTCATTACGGCGGAAGGCTTCCACAAATGAACGTGGCGGATTACATGAAAGCGGCAGAACAGACATACATTAAACGAGCGGACGTCCATTTTGTTTCGTTAGTACGTGGAACGCTCTCTCCCAACAAAACTGAATCCTCAGAATTAAAAAGAAAATCGAGTCGACCCGGATTTAGGTATATATATATATATGTATGTATATAATGGGTTTGAACAGCGTTGCTGAATTTCTGTCCGGTACCGCTCTCAATGTACAAAATGGTATTATGCGAGTATGTAGGATTAAACTTTCCGGGCGATTAGCATGAAACATTGATGATTACTCGTCTATGGGAAAGATCTTACCGAGAGTTTTAATTGGTATCGAATTTTCAATCCTTTCACAGGACACAGAATTCTCTTTGTACCTCATCGTAATGTATTTATGTTCGCAATGATAGTACGTTTGTACGCAGTTCGCAGAAACATTCAGACTTCACCGACCAATATGGCAATTGTTTGTCAAAAAATATCTTCTATTTCACCAAGAAAAAAAAAGTGTTTGTGGAGCAATCATTTCCTCCAAATTTACACCAAATTCTACTCTTTTTTTTTTACTTCTGGCTTTACGCCTTGTCGACGTCGAGGTCATTAGAGGCGGGATGGGACTGGAGACAACGAACGGGAAGGAATTCGGCCATGGCCTTTTTGAAGGAAGCGTTGCGACATTCGAATGGAGTGATTTGGGGAAATAATGTAAAACCCAACTCTGGATGCCCAGACGGGGATTCAAACCGGCGTCCTCCCGAATGCGAGACCGCAGCGTTAACGCACCAAACTCGGTTTCTCTTTCGTATTTCTCCTTTCCTGTTTCCAACAAAGCATTTTTCTGTGTAAAGCAGGTTTTGAACATCTAGCAATCTTATAACTTTAAACGAGAAATTCTTGTATATATATTTATATATTGGAAACCATTCTAACAGCAACAGGTAGACGTTTCAGGTACCAGAAAACCGACTGATAATTTCTCTTTGGTTTCGGCAAGGAACTCTTATATATTTAAATGCAGAATTCATGTATACTAACTGACCATGCGAATATTTCGCACAATATCGCGTTCAATCACCGAATGGTAATATAATAATGAGGAAATAAGTAAATGCAAGTATTTATTAATGAAATTAATTTTATTTTGAAGAGTAGTAATCTGTTTACAGATTACTACTCTTCAAAATAAATAGTACATATTTAATTGTAATAACATTTCAAAAGTAAATATTTTTTTAAAAAATGTTGGCTTTGTCAGAAGTAATTTTTTCAATCTTCTTTAATTTACATAAATTGTCTAAAAACAATATTAGCAGTTGCAATGTGATCATCGTTGACTTTATGATAGTATGCGTATCTAACACAAGAATTAATATCAATGAATCTACAAACTCGTTAAAAAGCCACATACGTGTATCCATTCGAAAAACAGGTTCTGATAAAATATAATCCTGCCTTCTGAAGCGTCTGACCTTGTTCTTTTTTTAATGTTCAAATTGTTTTCTTATCATTTAGAAAAGCAGGGTTGGTGGTGTGAGGTTAATGCGAGGTAAGAGCGTGGTTTTATCGGAGAGAATTAATTTAGCACTGATGATGTACTCGTCTAAATAAATTACCACTAATCTCGCACCATTAATTAATCCCTGAATAGCATTAATATTTCTATTTAACATAATAATAGCATTTTTCTTTAAAAGCAATTTGTGAGGTGGTAAACCAGACGATCTCGGAAATGGCTCTAGCGATTTGGACGAAATTTCATTTGTACATAACGTTTTACTTTTCAGTTTTGTCTCACCATTTTCGAGGCATTGACTTTTTTTAAAAAAATTACGAAACATGTGACTTTTGTAATAGGGATTTTAACAAAAAAAAAAAAAAGGAATAAATAAATAATCTTTAAAAGTACGGTATCAAACGGCGACTGTGGAAGCAAAGCGAGCCAAGTTAGATTGCTGGCAGTGTTGTATCAGCAGAATCGCGCATCGGTCACGCGCGAGACAAAGGGTATTGAACGAAGTAAACGTGACCAAATGGAAAATGGGCTGAATGCACATAGCATCCTTCTAGAACATTCGGGATGTCGCCGACTCAAGTCACGCGCCAACGTTCGAGCACATTCGATGCAAAGACAGAGATCACGTGTATTAGTGTGTGAGTTACGCTATAAAAGCGAGGCAGCAGAGTGCCTTGACCGCTCGGTTTGGAAGCAAACCAACGCAGTCACTATGTCGGGTTAGGCATCGACGCCGAGAAGCCAGCTGGGTCCGCTCCGTGATGCCAAAGTTAATCTGCAAGTCTGCTTCTACAGTTTGGTGGAAACTAAGCGTCTTGGATCCGTCGCTGAGCGGAACCATCTAACAAGAGTAACCATCCGATGGCACTGGCATAATAAATGTGTAATAGCATTTGAAGACTTTGCCTTAAATCGTAACTTTGATAGCCCATGCAGTCACCTGGAGTTACAGCCGACGGTCGCAAGTGAACGGAGGACTAGTAGGACGAGAGCTGAAGTAGACACAACAAGCCAAGTAAGTGCCTTAGTAGAAAGAGTTGCCTCCCCCAAGCCATCCTGTCAACCAATCGACCAATCCCCCTAAAATGGTCAATTACACTTTGTTCAGATTATCCCATGTCATTTCTACAAATTAAAACTTTTCGAACCCTGTTTTTTTTTTATTTATTTTTTTTATTTAATTTACTCAAGGATGTTTTAGTCATGTAAAACAATGTTGTCTTTTTTCCTTCTTCTTCTTAAAGCGTAGCTTGTAAGGTTCCAAATAAAAATCACGACGATTGATATGCAAAACGTAATATTGACAGTGATATTTTTTCAGAGAAAGGCAAACATTTGTACGCTGATTACTGAACCGAGGTATTGACGCAGACCTACCTACATGTATCTTTGGCGGAGTCAAGAATGGAGAAGAGATCTCTTGGCGCTAAGAACATTGTTGGGAGGGATTTTGTCTAAGAGTCATTCTAAAAAGCAATTTTCTTGATAAGCGTAACAATTATTTCTAGTGGTAAATATTCTAGTTACCATACCGTTTACGAATTTTTAAAGCATCTGTGCGGATAAAGTGAATCTCTAAGTTAAATTGTGAAAACGTAATAAATTAATTTCTGCACGATAGAAGATTCTTCATTACGTAAACAAAAAGGGAAATGGCCATAAAATAAAGTGAAATAAGTGAATAAGAAATGGTTATTCACAGATGCAGTTGATTTTAATTGAGAAACAATATTGCCTAAGAAAATGATTTCTGTTATTAACTCTTTTTGTTGCACAGGATTAGTATTGGAAAATAAAATACAGAAAATCCTTGAAGGTAAAGTATCAGCCAGGTAAAGAATTATTCATTTAACGTAAGGAACCACGCACGCTTCAGAAATTGTGATCGAGAGTCAATTTGTGATGGAATTAACTGATATTTATAAGGCGGTGGATAAAGTGTCGGTACCTATTATATTGTCTCTGGATGTTTTGATTTGAATAATTTTTGAAATAGCTAAAGCTAGAGCAAACACGAATGGAACTTTAATTAAATAAAGTTTGAATTTGGTGCGCAAGCGCGTTTGTCGTTTTCCATATATATCTCATGGCACTGTATAATTCTGTGTCGAGTTGACAAAAAATGTATCCATTATTGGCTCTAGAACTGTTTTCATTTCTACTCAAAAAGTCGCCAGATAAGTCGCTAAACCATTTTTGTCGTCAAAACGTTTTTTTGGTCGCTAAGACTTAAGCAAAAGTCGTCACTTCTAGCGACAAAGTCGCTAAATAGGCAACACTGGCTCATAACACTCAGTCAAAGAGTTTCACGATCTCTGAAGTCACTCTTAACCTTTAAAAGTAACTACGCTGTTATAAAACAATACTCTTTGTCTTCAGTTTAAAACAATGTGGAAATAAAAATAATTTTACCGCTAACTTTTTAGTCGAATCGTGGACGTCAACCATCTATAAGACTATTACCTCCATAGTCATTAAAACCTGGATACAGGATAGCTTAAATAAAATAAACAAATAATGGATAGATAGAGCTAATCAAATACTTATTAAACTACACTCTTAGATACTACAGTAAACAATGATTACATAAAATTCTTTTAAAACTGTATAGGTAATTGGATCTTACCAACTTGATTGCATGTTGAAAAATTGCACTTACTTGCCTCTTTTTTGGGGTTCACGCTGCGTTCTTTTGCTTATATCGCCAACGTTTTGGCACCAACCTGGAGCCTTCTTCAGGCCTTCTCTCTATCTAGATGCCTGTTTCTTTTTGATAAACTTGAACACTAGAATCACTGTTTATTTTTCGTCGCCAAAACATAATAGATAGAGAGAAGCCCTGAAGACGGCTCCAGGTTGGTGTCGAAACGTTGGGGATATCAGCAAAAAACGCATCGTAAACCCCGAAAAAGAGACATGTAAGTGCAACTTTTCAATAATGACGCCTGCGAAAAGTGTGAAATTTTATATTTGATTACATATTCCTAAACCTATTGGTTATATTTCCTATTTACTATGATTCAAATTAATATACTACTACATTCAAGTCAAAACTAATCCGACAAACTATAAACATTTTAAGACAGTTAGTTACATTAAATTCAGAAGATGAAATCCATCAAGATATTTATCTTCGATCAAAACGAAATATCAGTGACACCTGGTCAGGTTTTTTTAATATCTCTGTCCTGTAAATTTATGAGAGATTTCAAATACTACAATGTCTTTAAATTTATTTATTTATTATTATTTTTTTTTTTACTTCGAATCCCCGTCCGGGCATCCAGATTTGGGTTTTCCATGGTTTCCCAAATCACAACAGTCAAATGCCGGGATGCTTCCTTCAAAAGGCCATGGCCGAATTCCTTCCCATTCCTTTCCCCCTTTCCCTTCCCGTATCTAAAGACCTCGCTGTTAAGACACGTTAAGAAGTTTAAATAAAACAAAATACTTCAACACTGCTGTGAATATGTCACATTCATGTGTAGTAACATTCGGATCGATTAATTAATTTTTGTAAAGAGCGATTGGTCCAAATGCATAATTTTCCAATTTCTCACAAGCGTCATTCCAATTTTCCGAGTTACGGTGTAGATCTGAGCACCGGTTATGAGACCAAAATATAATCCTGGTGATGAGTCGTATTTTTCAGTCAGCAAATTTTTCATGGCTAGACAGACGGAATTATTGTCAACACGCTGGTCAGCAGTTTCATCTGACAGTAAGATGAAGTCTTAGTGGTGTATACTGGTGTATTTCCTTGAATAAAGTGCATAAACCTAATTATAAATGTAAAAGTTTATATCGTATTCTTCCTATCGACTGTTCTACGTGCCTGAGTTAAGGAGCCGTGAGTATTCGGCTGCCGCTATCAACTGCTCGCCACGCAATGCTGAGAAGCCTGTGTGTGGCCCTGTGTGATCGATAACGCGTCGACCATCATGCATTGCAGCACTATCAGGCGACCACGTGGACTCTCGCCACGTGCGCTTCTGTTTACAAACAGAGCTGCCATATGGCTCATTGGGGTCGTGTTTACCTGTTCCGAATACGATTTTCCCCTTTATACACGTAATTTAAAAATACTGTAACTTACACTTATCAACCAAAACATTATGACCAACGCATGACCAGCATGAAAAAGAGAAACAGTTCAGTTTCAAATATTGATCTAGGAATTAGAAAGAACTTTTTCAAACTCTTTGTGCGTAGCACTGCACTTTATGGTAGCGAAACATGGACTTTAGGAATACCGAAAAGAAAGAAAATTGAAGCATTTGAAATGTGGTGCTACAGAAGAATGCTGAAAATTAAGTGGCCTGACAAAGTAAGAAATGAACGAGTTTTCGAAATGATGGGTGAGAAAAGAAGTTTGTGGAAGAAGATTACAGAAAGAAGAGACAGGCTGGTAGGTCATATTTTGAGACATGCTGGATTGGTTAATTTGTTAGTGGAGGGTACAGTCGAAGGTAAGAACTGTAGAGGAAGACAGAGATTAGAATATATGAAGCAGATAATTGAGGACGTGGGTTGTAAGGGATATGCAGAGATGAAGAGGTTAGCACAGGATAGGAAGGTATGGAGGATTGCATCAAACCAGTCGAAAGACTGACTACAGCAAAAAAAAAAAGACTAGCATTTTGGTCCACCTTTCGAACGAAATACAGCAGCGTATCATGGATTCTACAAGTCCTTGGTAGGCTTCCATAGGTATCTGAGACAAGATTTCTACGCACAGGTCACGATATTCCCTTAAACTACGAGTCAGATGTTTGTGGGCGCGGCACCTGGGAACGAGCATCTCGGAAACGGAGAGGCTGGTCGGCTGTTCGCGCGCTACTATAGTGAGCATCTATGGAAAGTGTTTGAAAGACGGTGAATTCACTAATAGGCGACAATGGGGTGATCTGTGGCAGAATCGCGATTCTTGTGCTCTGAAACACTTCTGGAAGCACCAGAATTGTACTCTTCCGTCATATCTGCCACAGATCCTATCCTGCTTTACAGAGCGGGTAAGCCTCCGACCTCCACGTTCTGTGATGTGGCGTGGGTGTCCACCATATTGTCGCCTACTCGTGGTTTCGCCGTCCTTCAAACACTTTCCATAGACGCTCACTACAGTAACACGCGAACAGCCGACCAGCCTATTCGTTTCCGAGATGCTCGTTCCCAGCCGCCGCGCCCACAAACCGCTGGTCCGTAATTTGAGGGAATTTCGTGACCTGTGCGTAGAAATCTGGTGTCAGATACCTCTGGAAGCCTACCAAGGACTTGTAGAACCTATGCTACGCCTAATCGCTGCTCTATTGCGTTCGAAAGGTGGACCATTATGCTAGTAAGTAGGTGGTCATAATGTTTTGGCTGGTCGATGTATATAGTGTCTGCGTGTAGGTTTGCCGTCTATTCGGCATTGCGCGGTCTGCACTTCCACAGTGGAAACAACCCACATCCCACACGCAATTGCTGTAATTCTAATAACGCTGATTCGAAAAAACTGTCGTCATCAGAATATGAAATGAAATGGCGGACCAACCGAGCCGAAACTCGTTTATCGGTAAATCGACGGACTTAACGAAGCTATTTACGCGTCGCACAACGCTCGGCGGAATTATTTTCTCCGCTGCGGATTGATACGCGAAACGCGGTGGTTACAACCCGGAAGTGCGCGCTCGGTTCGTGCTGTGTGGGACTCAGCTGTTTGTAACAGACTACAATAGCGCCCCACACAGTACAGCTTTGAACTTCACAGAGCCGTAAAATATACATTAGTGATCTAACACTACCGTGTTTATGACCAAGAGTGGTGTCACATTCGGGAGGACGCCGCTTCAAATCCCCGTCCGGGCGTCCAGATTTGGGTTTTCCATGGTTTCCCCAAATCACTCGAGGTGAATGCAGGGATGCTTCCTTCAAAAAGCCATGGCCGAATTCCTTCCCGTTCCAATCCCGCCTCTAGTAACTTCGACGTCGACGAGGTGTAATGCCATAAGTAAAAAAAAAGTTTCTGACCAATAAGGGAGTGTCCAAGAACCACGTGGCTTGGTCTAGGGGAGGGGTTGGGTAGAAAGCTACGCTGGGCTACGCGTGGTACGGAGGGGGGGGGGGGGGGAAGTAGAGTTTTCACACCCATGCCAAGTAGCTTTACGCTCATATTATTTGTCACAGTTAAAATAAGATACAGGAGACGCAACAGCATGTGGATATTTATTTCCGTCAGTTAGTTATCTCCGTACGCCATCCCTGTTGCCGGGGACTAAAAAGGAAATGTGGACCTCCACCTCCATTTTATGGGCCCTCACCGGTTTCATTACCAGTCCGTACATCTTCGTTGAGTTATTTTGACACTTCCCGCATTATAAGGTGACACTTGGGGCAACATTTTACACATTTATGACAACTCAATTTGGGTGCAACACTTTCTATTTCCGCCAGTGAACTTGGTAGAAGATTCTTGCTTACTTTTTGTTATGTATACGTCGAAAATTGTAGTCGTAGGCAATGCTGCCAACCGTGGCGGAATTCCATTTGGACTCAGATAGGCGAAAAGTGTAAATTGTCAGAAACGTAGCGACCTAATGCCTATGGCTAAAACTTTCGGAAATGAATTTCTTAAGGACCAACATTAAATTTGTTATTAGTCTCCCACGGGGCATCTGAAAAAGCCAAAATTAATCATTACCTACTCTTACGCAATCGGATGACTGGTCATAGCAAGCAGAATGGTTGTCAATCCCCGCAAGGGTATATTTTCGGTCTTCACGTAACGATTATGGTATGCTTAGTCAAACGATCATCTCAAGAAATTTGGCCAAGTATATGTATGACTTTAAAGATTTTAAAACTGAAATCTTTGCCTCATCTGCTGAAGACTGACTGTAAACTGAATTTTCACAATTATTTTGTTTTTGCCTGAAATTCTTAGTAAATAATGCACGAACAATGTCAAAAAAAGTGAAATTATTTAATCCCTCAATATGTGTCTCTTCTGAACTTACGTGATTTAACCGATTAAAGATTTCCATCTTATTTTGTGAAATATTTATTGGTGTTATAAAAACTAAATCGTTAACGATAACAACCGTTGCTGCTGTTTCTACTGCTAGGACGACAACTGTGTAAACCTTCAGTCATCCTCTGTTCGACAACCACACTGACAATAACTTAACATCTCTATTCAGAATTAACTTCCCATGTTTAAACAGAGATTTCATCATCACAGGTAAGTTTTATTGATATTCATTACAATAATTATTTATTTGTAGCGGAATTGCCTCATTCCGTAGTGGGATTTTGATAGCCCGTAGCGGAATGTAGCGGTGTTCTGTTATGAGCATAGCGATAAGTAGTCATTTATGGTTGGCAGCACTGGTCGTAAGCAAGATGAATCATTCTCTCCTGCAGTTGGTTGGCGGTATCGGATTTGTCTATCTGATTAGACTTTCATTCATGTATAGCTCCGAACTAGCCACAGCAACAAAGCTTAGGATCAACAAAACAGTAATCCTCCCCTTCATACTATACGGATGCCAGGTGTGGGGAACAACAGCTAAATCCAACATAGACCAACTCCAGTGACTAGAGATCAGATACCTACGAGTAATATTAAGAGCACCTAGACTCACACCAAATGACTTCCTTCAAGACACAGCGGACATCTACACAATACATGTAGAAATTTTCAAACAAACAGAAAAATTTTATGACATGATAGATAAATTCAGAAAAAATGCCAAAGGGCTCCAAACCCTTGGCGCAACAATGCCAAGGCACTGCCACGCCAAAAAGTGCCACTAAGTATTATGTATCAGGCAGACGAGAACTGATATGATGATAAGGAAACTGTAGGGGTTTTTCTCATAAGGTCATCTTTGACGAACCATGGCTATGTTTCCCCTCAAACAGTAATAAATAGTGTCCAAAAAATTTCCTTATCCTATACAGAGTGACACGTAAAGTAGAGTTACCACGGCAGGAGGACTTTTTCACAAACAAGCCGAAAGGCAGACACACACACACACCACAAAAGTTGTATGTGTGCACCCTGCTAAATCTTGCGGCCGTTTTTTGCGTCGAGCAGACAGCAGTCTATGTCCTGGGGAGCCACCTGTCGGTCGAGTCCGAACTGGCGTCGGGTGTTTTTGCCTTCCGCCGCGATCGCTTGCCGCGGGGTGCAAATTGAATTCCTCATGCAAATTGACAAGCAACACACGCGCGACCACTAAAATTGGAAAATTGAAATTCCCACGGACAGTCGCGCTCGTCGGTCTGTCGGTGTGCTTTGCAGTGGCGAGCCTGACGTGAAACAGAGACACTGAACCAAGTGGAAGCGAATGACGTCGGTCGCCAGCCACGCGCGCAGCGACAATGGGCACAGCGCTTCACGCGGCAAGTGCGACTGGTTTCTCTCTCTCTCTCTCTCTCTCTCTCTCTCTCTCTTCGTGGCGACACGGACGTACTGTGCTACACAGCAATATTTTTCCGACTGTTCTGCTCCGGGAAGATAGAGTCAGTCGGAAAGGGGAACACAACTGTATCACCCTACCCACTCGTACTACACACACACACACACACACACATATATATATATATATATATATATATATATAGTGACAAAATAACAGTGTCTAGGAGATACACATTAACAACATTATGACCACCTGTTTATCAGTGTGTTGATCGATCTTTGGAGCGCAATACAGCAGAAATTAGGCGTGGTATGGATTCAAAAAGTCCTTGTTAGGTTTCCGGAGTTGTCTGGCACCAGATATCTACGCACAGGTCACGTATATCCCTCAAATTATGGGCCGGTGGTTTGTGGGCGCGGCGACTGGAAACGAGCATCTCGGAAACGGCGAGGCTGGTCGGCTGTTCGCGTGCTACTGTAGTGAGCATCTATGCAGAGTGGTTGAAGGACTGTGAAACCACGACTGGGCGACAAGGTGGTGGACGTCCACGCCTCATCACAGAACGTGGAGGTCGGAGGCTTGTCTAGCGGGATAGGCGGCGATCTGTGGCAGATCTGACAGCAGAGTTCATTGCTGATGTAGGCACAAGTGTTTATGGGCTGGGAAAGAGGTTACAGGACTACATGTAGGACGTGTTGGGTGTTTCTAGACTCCCAGGCATCCAACACGTGTCCTTGCCATCCAAGAAGCAATGGCGTTGGATTATGAGTAGAGGAAACATCCTACGAGTGGCATGAATGGGTGAGCGCATTCTACAGTAGTTATACACGAATGTCCTATTAATCGAACCATTACAGGCAACTTTACTTTATACGGGAGTTCGAACTTGTAAATTCGTCGCATAGGTAATAACACGGTTCAGTTCAATGTTACTTTTATCGCAAGATGATTAGAGAAAATTAACCATGTTGTTGCTAGCTAAGTGACTATGGGCCGTATATCGTATAAAGAGAGTATTGCAATATAAACAAAACATCCGTTATACATCCTCATAAAAAATTTAGGATGATGATATTGAAAAGGAGTTAGTATTTCACGTATAAGTTCCGCACTTGCGGATGCGGAGCTCCGTTAAATCCATAGAGCAGAAAGTCAGAGCACCTTTCATTTCGCAGGGTCGCACTAGCTGACTACTTGTTGCCCTGTGTAACGGAACGCTTGAATCCGTTGATCTGAGTAGGAATATTGTCTACCTTCCACCCTCACGAAATGGAAGGGGTTTGTGGCTTCGGCCGTATGGAAGACAAGCCAAAAATGTTTGGATCACGCAAAGAGAAGGTACTTGTATATTATTTTCACTAAACACCATCAACAACTGTAACCAAGGATCTGAGAACATCATGCAGGATTTAGACCAGAAAGATCTTGTACAGAACAAATCGTCAACCTAATACTTATACTCAAACATCAAAGAATTTGTAGCAACCGTTTAGTCTGCACATTTGTCGATTTTTATAAAATCATATGGTTCATTTGATAGCGACACCAAAATTCTTGCTTTAATAAAACAAAGACTAACAGATACAAAACCCAAAATAAAATTCTTGGTGGCAATATAAGAATTCTTCGTTATTAAAATAGAAGTAAGACAAGGAGACAGACTGTCTCAGTTACTGTTCAACTACGTCCCTGAAAATGTGTTACAGGAATGGCGGAAAAAATATCAGTCCTTGGAATTGATCAGCCAATTATATTACGCAGAGGAAAATTAAAGATAGTTTTTTTTTAAAACTGCTTTACGTCTCTCAACAGCGAGGTCTTTAGAGACGGGAAAGGATGGGGGCAAGGAATGGGAAGGAATTCCGCCATGGCCTTTTTAAGGAAACATCCCGGCATTCACCTGGAGTGATTTGGGGAAACCATGGAAAACCCAAATCTGGATTCCCGGACGGGGATTCGGACCGCCGTCCTCCCGAATCCGAGGCCAGAAAGCTAGCCGTTACACCACCACGCTCGGTATTAAAGATAGATTCCCTGGCATTTGCATGACTTAGCAATCTTAACCCGTGACATAGTAATAGCAGGTATCACTGTAATAGATATCGAAGACAGAGATGCGTTTAAATTCAAAAATCACAAGTGGCAACATGACGGGGTGGAAAGACTAAAGAAAAGATCTGTCAGATGAGAGAAAGGAAGCCCACAGGAAACGTATGAAGGAAATATGGACACAAAGGAAAGCAAACAAACGCTTCAGATCACTTTGCGTAGTCCTAATGGGATTATCCGCAAAGAATAATAATAATAATAATCATGAAAAGTTCTAGCAGAAATGAAAAGCTTTCTTCGTTGTTCTAAAGGCGAACGGAATTAAGTAGTTAAGAGCACGGTGGCAAATAGAGACTATTTTGAAAATTAAGAAAGAAGTTTAACAGGAACTACTTCTTTGCAGTCAAGTACTCTTGCCACAAAACCGAGAATTGTCTTATATGGCGACCAAATAAACCGAGAGGTACCTCACATGGCGACCGTAGGACAGGACGACCTGGACCAAGAGTTATGTCACATGGCGACCGTTGACCAGCACGAGACTGGACCACGAGTTATGTTACCCCTGTTTCTGTGTGTCTCACGCCAGACGTGTCTGTGCGTGAAGAGAGCTCGTTTAACGCAACGCAGAGTCCGCTATCACTTCGGACCCAATCGAAAGCGACGGCGGGGGCGTGGGGTGAGATTGAAATCCTCACTCTCACCCTCGACGAATAATATTTGCGTGAAATCTGATATTTCGGGCGTCGACTGCATTTACATAGCAGAACGCCGGAGATAACGTAATACATGGAGAACGGCGTCCATACATTATTCAGCCCCAGCAGGGGTCTGTCCACTGGACAGCTCGTCTCTGGCGAGCTGGAGTTTTTTCTGCTCACTGAGGATTTTTGCTCGTTTTCGTTTATGGAAACTTTATAAATTGACTAATGTAACGAGTAACTCCTAGTTTGAAGTAGGTTAGTGATTTAGTCGAGTGCCAAGCATTTCAGTAGCTAAAATAATCGCTATTGCCCAAAAGTCGTCCGCACTACAGCTGAGTACAGTATACAAGTTAAGTGGTATTTTGCAAGATGAACAGACAGCAGCGCGGTAAATTGAATAAGCTGACGATAATGTCTATTTTTGAAGAGGTGGATGAAGAAATTTGTGTGATAAAGAAAAAAGGAATGGGTTTCGAAAATCGATCAATAGAAGTGATGAACTATGAGCTACAAATTGTCTTCTGAAGGTATTACCGTCAGAGGATCCTAGACAATATTTTGATAGTCTGAGAATGTCCGAAAGTTGTGTAAATTTTCTGTTAGTGAAAATGTAGTAGTAAATTAAGCCTAAAGATACCCTTTTAAAAAGTGCAATTCCAAATACCAAATTACAAGTATTTCTCTACTTTCATGCTACTGGATGTAGTTTAAACACACTCACTTATATATTTCGAATCAGAAAATTAACTATTTCCGTTTGTATGTATGCAGATTGCTTCATTTGTTTGTTTTCATAAATGTGGGGACTTAATTTTCCACTCATGTTATACATACTTAGAAACAAATTTTAAAGTTGTTTCTCCGCTAACAATGAAACAGCATTTTCGAGGCAGCTAGTGAACTCAACTAAACGACAGATTCAGACTTGTTTTTGCCGATGAACCAGTGAGCATTGACGCGTGGTGGGGGCCGCTACTCGCCCGATATAATAGAACACAATGGGTCGATTCCACTAAATTTCTAGTTGACCTGCTCAACTAAATTTTCGTTGTTCAGACACGTTTAGTTACTAAATTAGTAGCCTAGTGCGAACTAGCCTTAAAAGCCGTGGATTCAGCCAAGGCAAGGGAGATGTCCACGACGAGAACAGCTTCATCGCTTTTCTAGTAAACTGTCGACAGCCTGACGAACTAGTCCCTCGGGAAGCATTTTGCGTTGGAGATGACCTATGACCTGGGTGGCTAGTATGAGGTACACAGTCCGTAACAGGAATTATGTTCCTATCTATAAATATATTTGTATAAAAATAAGATCATAGAGAATAGTATTAACCTTGGCAAATTAGTTGATAGATCAAAGACATCGATAGAGACGGTCTGTAGTATCTTTGGCATAGAAATGAAGAGAATAACTGTTTACTCTCTAGCAGCAACAATAATGTAGAAAAACTTCTCGGGAAACTAGCCGCATCGGTTTTGGCGCTGTTACAATAGCAAGAAGTTTTTCTACAAACGAAAACAACCTGTGAAAAAAGAATGGTTTGTCGGAAGAACGAACATGTGGTGATTTATATGAAAGGGTAGGCTTTAAGAAAAGAAGCTTAAAGTGAAATTGTATTTTCCATTGCACTTAGCAAATTTGTGAATATTCGTTAAAGAAATGTATACGGCTTGAGGTCACAAAGGAAATGATTTGGTTTATGACCCGTGAATATTGTGTGAGTAGGAAATGAGGTATCGAGAAATGCACCGAAGATAAGTATCAGTTGTATATTATACAGTTAATGTAAGATTAAAAAAGTAAAAGTATTTCCGACGATATAAGGAAAATTGAATGAATTATTTGAGAAAATATATAAGTAAAGATTTAACGATATTAATATTAGAATTTTTCATATGTTTAAGGTGTTGGGTGAGTACCAGGTATTTAAAGCCAGAAAGAAGAAATTCAAATTATGATAAATGTATGGTAAGCATAAAAAATAAAAATACGTGGTCGCGTGTATAGACAACCTTCATGTACACGTAAAACGGAAAAACGCTTAGACTAGGATAGTAATTTCCCGGGATTTATTAGTGATATTTTCCATACTTTGGTGGAATAGAGGTTGACAGTTGAAAATGGCTGGGTTTCAAACTGAACTATTCTGGTATTATTAAAGTCCAAAGGAAATAAGTGTGTTTGTAAAGGTGGTTTCCCACAGACCGTGCATTTGGCGACCGCGCCGGTACAGCCATCAATAGCTGGCCTCTTTCGGTCACTCATTCGGTAAACATCAAACGCCCGGGTAGTTGAAACGACACTAGGCAACGTGGTGGGGAGGTCGCGAGGGCTAGCCTGCGGCGCGTGCTGACCTGCATGGCGCGGTCTAGAAAAGCACGGGACGTGGGAAGCCTGCATGTGTGGCAGATCCGACAGCAGACTACAATGCAGGGGCAAGAACAAGTGTTTCGGAGCACACTCTGCTGTCAGATCTGCCACAGATCGCCGCCTATCCTGCTTTACAGAGCGGGCAAGCCTCCGGCCTCCACGTTCTGTGATGAGGCCCACCACCTTGTCGCCCCGTCGTGGTTTCACTGTCCTTCAACCACTCTAGATGCTCAGTACAGTAGCACGTGAACAGCCTACCAGCCTCGCCGTTTCCGAGATGCACGCTCCCAGCGGCCGCGCCCACAAACCACCGTAAGGGAACTACATGACCAGTGCGTAGACATCTGGTGCCAGACAGCTCCGGAAACCCAACAAGGACTTTTCGAATCCATGTCACGCCGAATAGCTGCAGTATATCGCTCCAAAGACGGACCAACACACCAATAAGCAGGTGGTCATAATTTTTTGACTGATCAGAGTATATCATGAATAACCTCTCTTAAATGCGCGTTGCTGTTTTACAAACCACTTTCTTACCTGTAGCCCACCCTGGTCTATAGACCTCCTTTTGAATCCGTGTAATTGGATCTGGCGTGCGTCGCTTTCCTAATCAGCGCGGGATTGAGCCTGCCGGAGCCTTTCTTCGTGAACCTCATCAGGCGGCGCAGAATACCTGCCCCGGGCAAGTTCCTGTCCTGTTAACGCGTTAATTGAAAGCCCCGAGTGAACACCTAGTGACGTCAGACCAGCCACCCCACCTGGCGAACACTATATCACCCTACGCGAATACTTGTCACTCCAAAGAACATTAGTCTTGTGTCATTATTTTCGGCCATATTCCAGATCCATCACAGCACTCTTAACAGTCACACGTTTTGCTAATTTGTAAAATGTTAGGAAATAAGACTAAATAATATTTATTTTTTATGTAATGAATATGAAGTGATGTTATAACAAATTAATGAGAAGTTTTTTTTCAAGAATCTTTGACACAAAAAAAAAAAAATGTGTAGACTGGTCATAGAGAATAACTCCCGTTAATTTGTAAAATGTTAGAAAGTAAGGCTAAGTAATATTTATTTTGTGTGTAATGAATATAAAGTGATGTTATACGATATTAATAAGAAGTTTTCTTTTAAGAATCTTTGACAGAATGAAAAAAATATGTGTGGACTGGTCATAGAAAATAACTCCCGTTAATTTGTAAAATGTTAGGAAATAAGACTATATAATATTTATTTTGTGTTTAGTGAATATAAAGTGATGTTATAGGATATTAATGAGAAGTTATTCTTAAGAATCTTTGACAGCAAAGAAATATTGTGTGAACTGGTCATAGAGGTTATACTAGAGTTCGGCTCTTGTACAAGTCAAATTTTTTCCTGCCTTCTTTTTGAGCTGAAATGCTGAATTAAACACTGATTCAACGTTTCTGATTGTATTTCATATGGCATATAAATGCATATTCAGACCATTTTCCTAGTTTTGGTCATATTTCGATAATATTTATTGTCATATGGTCATATTTTGACGAAAAATCTGGTAGATTTTTAATAGTACCGGGAATTCAATAGATATAGATGAGAATAAATTAAGATAATTATTCACAGAACTGTATTTCTGCTATACAGGTGCGAAAAAGAAACTAATTTTGACTGTGGTCAGAATTGGTCAGTCAAGAATTGAAGTTATACATTATTGTCACTCTCTAAACCTAATGTTCCGCCCGCGTTTTAATCTCGACAATGCAGCAGAATCATGCCTGTGTTGATCCGCGACAATCAATATATAAATGAAATATTCTCTGTCATCGTTAAATCTGCAGTTCATTAGTGAACCTACTGCCATGCCGAAACTGAAATTTTCTGAAAGTGCGAAGTTATTTAAGCGAATTAAGAGAGGAGTATTTTAGTACAGTTGAAAGAGTTCTGCTATGTAAATTATCTTAAATTAAAGTAACATCAACAAAAGTTTTAAAATTTAATTTCCTAAAGGTGCAGCGAGTGCACGGAAGCAAATTATGCTGTCTACATGAAAGCTACAATACTAGACGAAATAAATTATGTATAATTGAGCATGTTATGATGCGTAGTAAATTTAAATGTTTGGCCATATTTTGTTATTTCTAAGTCATGTTTACCCATTTTTAAGGTCATATTTGCTTGTATATTTCTCTATTTTTGTCATATAGATCAGAATCCTAGTGATTACATAGATAATAATAAGATGAGGAATAAACATGGATGGATGTAATGGAAGTGTTCGAGCAGGTCTGGCTGACCTGAAATTATTAGTCGGTATGGAGTTTCCGTGCTATAAAAGAATAATGACACTCTGTATCATCCTACATACTTTTGCCTGAAATCGAGTGCCAGCTTGTGGTCATTGTCATCTTTTCCCTTCCATGAAACTCTCTTAATTCTTCCACCAGTATCTTTCCACGCATCATCACCAATATAACCCTCGTACTCTCCCATGACCCTCTTCACCCTCCTCCTGTCTCCCGAAGAATCCCATTCCAGCTCATTTATCATATCGGTTATTGATTCTGTTCAGCAGTAATTTCCAGAGAAAAATCTAGCGGTCCTTCTCTGCACCCCATCCAATTCCTGTATTTTGATACTCAAAATGTGGGTCCCGTACTGCAGTACTGAATTCAAGCAGTGGTCTGACCAAAGTTTTGTAACCCAATTACCTTACTTCTCCTCATAACACTTCCAATCTGCAGTATCCAATGTGTCCCGCCCAGTTGAGTTGTTATAAAATGTCATGCTAAGGAATCTATGCTTCATATATTCGACAACGTTCGCCGCTGGTTCACCGACTTCCGATAAGCCGTCCATTGGGTGAGATGCCCCGTTCTCACACACACTACTCAGAATCCAACCCCTGCAGTTCCAAATAGAAACCTTCTTGACGAATAGGGAATGGAGGGCTACCACACCGTATAAGCCGATGAGGCTGCGTGAAGCTACGGCGGAACACACACATAAACCACTGTTACATTTATTGTACAGGGTTATTCACAAAGAAAGAGCAGATTTTCTATTTTTATTTCTCACAAACTATAAACGATATACCCTAATCAGCCAGGACATTATGACTACCTACCTGCTATCAATATAAACCTATTCAGGCGATAACAGCGTCTCCTAACGAGGAATGACTGCTAGTCAGACACACGCACCGTGCATGTAGTATCAGTGATCGTGCTACCCGTGTTTAGAATGGGGAAGGCGCGCGATCTATCAGAGTTTGACCGAGGGCAGATTGTGTTGGTCCGGAGGCTCGGCACGAGCATTTCGGAAACTGCACGACTTGTCGGGTGTTCGAGGAGTGCCGTGGAGAGTATCTTCAACAAGTGGCGAAACCTAGGTGAAACCACGTCCAAAACGTCTAGGGTTGGGCGGCCACCCCACATTACAGATGTCGGACGTCGTAGGCTGGGCAGACTAGTAAAACGGGACAGACGGCGAACTGTGGCGGAACTAACGTCGGACTTCAATGCTGGGCAGAGTACAAGTGTGCGTGAACACATAGTACACCGAACACTCCTAACGATGGGCCACCGCAGCCGACGATCCATGAACGTGCCAATTTTATCACCACAACATCGGCAACTGCGACTGAAATGGGCACGTGAGAATCGTCACTGGACTTTGGCGCAGTGGCAGAGCGTTGCATGGTCTGATGAATCCCGATACCTTCTTCATCATGCCAACTGGAGGGTGCGAATCTGTCGTTTTGCTGGGGAACACCTTTTTGACAACTGTACAGTGGGACGGAGACAAGCTGGTGACGGCTCAATTATGTTCTGGGGAACATTCACGTGGGCATCCATGGGTCCAGTGGAGCTCGTGAAAGGCACCATGACGGCCAATAAGTCGTACACTGGTTGCAGACCACGTACACTCCTTCACGACGACCATGTTTCCCAACAGCAGTGGCATTTTTCAAAAATATAATGCGCCATGTCACAAGGCCAGGAGTGTGATGGAGTGGTTCGAGGAACACAGTGGCGAGTTGCAATTGTTGTGCTGGTCCCCCAACTCGCCAGATCTGATTGAACACATCTGGGATGTGATTGAACGTGGCGTCATAGCTCATCGCTCCCCTTCCCGGAATTTACGGGAATTATGTGACGTGTGTGCAGATGTGGTGCCAACTCCCTCCAACGACCTACCAAGGCCTCATTGCTTCCATGCCAAGATGCGTCGCCGCTGTTATCCGTGCTGTAGGCGGACATACCGGCTATTTGGTAGGTGGTCAATATGTTCTGGCTGATCAGTGTGTATTTATTAACAGAGAAACAGTTGTGTTGATTGCTGGTTGCCGTTGATTCTCCCTGAAGAGGCGGTGCAGTTCCTCCACTGTCTGGAGCCGTCACTTGTTTTTTTCGTCCGACCGCGCGGTATCCCGTTTCCTTCCGAGTCAACTCCCATCAGCTCCCTCCCCTCCCCTCCCCTGCCTGTCTATCGACCAGGGCTGCCACCCTACACTGCCCCCCGTATCGTAGTTACTGATTGGTGCAACTCGACCCCCTTGTAATGGAACCCTATCAGCACTGCACTGCCCTATTCACTTGCCGAACTACTGCATGGAGTCAGTGTTTACACGTCTTGCATGATGTTGTTTTTGGGAGCTTCCATAAACAACTCTTCCCCCCTCCCCTCCCCACCAACACCCTCGGATGCAAGGTAGTTTTTTTCGCTATTAACACCAGAAAATATTGTGTGTTCTTTTCTCTTACCCGACTATCATAAAAATTATTGCACATACAATGAAGACGATGTTTGCTTTATTTATTTATTCGAACGTTTATTTATCCTGACTAGATTAGGGCAGCCAACTTTTTCTTTTTTTACTTATGGCCACCCTCAACAAACGTTGATCTCTTAGATACTAACAACTTAATGTCTTCCACTCCAAAGACTTCACGAACTGCTAAGTACTAGCAACCTCTGTGACAGAATTGACGAATACACCAAACAGATTATTTACAATCTACCCCAAAGCCCGTTAAAAATGATGAGTTGAACAGAGTGTCCTGGTAAGCTATTTCTTTTGGGTTGCTTAACTAAATAGAATTACAGTAGAACTCCAGCTATCCCAACTCCGGCTATCAGATTCGTTGAATATCCGAATCCCTTTTTTAATAACGACGGAAAGGGAAGAGACAGGAGAACATGGGGTTGACGTGTCACTTGAGGAATTCGGAAACATTCTTTTTAAAATTCAGAAGTTAGTGCTGAAGATTTAGGAGAGTGGGTGGTGTGTGATTCCTCAGACCCTGGGTATGAAATTCTAAATGATGATGAACTTATTGAAAGTGTGAGAGAAGAAAGTGTAGAGGAAGAAGATGACGTTAATGTTGAAGTTGAAGCAGACACGGGACCATTAGCTAGTCAAGCATTTGCCGGCCTTGAAATTGCTTTGAAGTGGATGGAGCGTCAGCCCGAGTGTGACCACATGCAACTTCTCACTGTCAAGCGGATGAATACAGTCAAACAGCTTACTATGACAGAGATGTTCAGCAAACAATGACTTTTATTTACAGCACGGTACATACATACTGTACTAATGTACAACACTTGTAAGTACTCTTAACATGTAAAAGTGTTGCCTTTTCATTTAATTAAATAAAAGCTCTTTTTAAAAAAAAAATAATAATAATAATTTGTTCATCCCATTTTCAACAAGCATGCAGTAATTAATTAATATAGACCCTTTTTCGGAAAAAAATCAATCCAATCATCCGAATTTTTGATTATTCGAATGAGGTCCGGTCCCAATTGATTCGGATGATTGGAATATAAAAGAAAGTTCATTGCAATTTCTAGTACCTTATGCTATAGCAAAAAAAAAATCAGCAAATAAATAAAAATAAATAAAAAAAATTGTCACCCTAGTGCAGGCTACAAACAAAAACAATGGCGCCAGTGAAAACAAATGAAATTAAAAATATATTTTAACAACTTGGGTTGTACCACGTAATCGTGGTTCAGGTCTCATAGATCGCGTTAAATATGGAGCTAATTTCAGCCACACGAAGTAACGTTGTCAGTAATATGGCGCTCATGAAAACAAATTACTCGTGCCCTGTGCTGTAACGTAATATGCCAATTGCTATTCCCTCCATGACTAAATTCCAATCAGTCAATAACTTCGCTAACGTTACTGCTTGAAAATTAAAGCTTTAATCTTTCTTATCTCTGGGCAAAGAATTTAGTGGGAACACCTACATCGAACGAATAGAAATAAATAAAAAAGCAACTAATAAATAAATCAATGTTGTTACAGTCCATATCTCCGCAGTTGGTCAGTATGTAACGTAAACCCTCAGCATTTTCGTATTTTCTTCCCATTTAAGATAGCCTGGATTTGCTGAGCTATTTGGAAGCACCTCAACATATTACTGCAAAGGAGAGACCGTCATAGATTTTATTATTATTATTATTATTATTACTCCGCGATTCACTAAAAGTGTGTGGCAGATGGAGCATTGCACCTATCCGAAAGGGTAATAGTTTGGAAGGGATATACGGGATATGGCAGGAGGCGCCCATCGGCTATTGTGAGGAACCATCCCAGCATTCGCATGGAGTGATCTGGGAAAACCATGGAAAACCCAGATCAGGATGGCCGGAGAGCTTTATCGAAAGCTACTCCTGTCGGATTTTAAGTTTATACGCCCGGTAAATCCTTTCTATTCCACTCCCTAATCGCTCGTGGAAAAAATGAGTACAGAAACGAATCGGTTCCGGCCCTGATTTCTCTTATCTTACCTTCGCGGTCATTCCAAGATACGAATGTTGCTGGTAGCAATATTTACTGGCTGTCATTCCGAAATACGTCTGTCGTGAATTTTTCAATTAGCTTCCGTCGAGAGCAACGCCTTCGGTGTTCCAGGTCTTCCCACCCTAACTCCTTCAACATCGCACTTACGCTTTCCCTCCAACTCTACCTGTACTAGTGACTTATATGTAATCGGTTTATCTTGCGGAGTGCATTGTTTTAAATTACGACTTAGAAATCGGACAAACCATTCGGTCATGGTATCTATGGCGATAGCCCACGTTACACAAGGTTTAATAGGAGAACACGAAACTTCAATTACTGATGGGAATAGTTTGAAAGATGATCTAAAAAAATCCTCTTTTAATTTTATTCACTAGGTATATTTCGTAGTCAATTTTTTTCAGGAGCTTTTAAATTATTAACTTTTCTGTAGACACTATTTCAAAATCACAAGAACAAATATACAACTACTTTTTGTCAGCCGCCTCTCAGGGACGCTATGTGCTAACAATCATAGTGCCCTGCGGCCATCTCACTTCACACACGAAACCTGCCGCCTGACTGCATCTACTACAACTGAGGCAGTATTACCAACTGCCAACATTGAAATCGTATTCAGTAACTATTCAGCAGCTAAATTACAAACTACTCACTGCGGAACCTCGCTTCACAGAACATGAGATACACGAAATACAGAGATATAACGACACATCGTTATAAGTTAATTAAATGTTAATAAAAAACGCCAGTGCAACGTTTTTTACGTGGTTTAATGCCGTACGCGTTCCGCGCCTCATTAATGCATCGTCGGCTAGGAATTCGTGTTGAAATTCACACTTAGTTTGAAAAACTTGTTACACGATGTTTAACGTGATCCTAAACTGAAACATTTACTGGTTCTTGATTAGTTACTGTTTACACTGCTGTTAAATCAGAGATGTGCTGCTACATACCGTAATAACATCACTGTAAATAGCAAGTGGTAAAGTATCAGTTAACTTTCAATTTAGGATAACCGTAACAGCCCTCAAATCTAGACTTTAAATGGAATTGTATTTTATGAAGCATTTGTAGCAAGCTAGGGTTGAGTGAATATGATTTTGTATATTTGTCTTGCAATTTACTGTAAATCGGTGGAAATGGATTTTGTTTTATGAAAAGAAATTATGTAAATACCATTTAATACGTTTATGGACAGAACTATGCAAGAAAATTCCTTAAATTTTTGTAATTTCAAATATTAAGGTGTGCTGCGATGTTTAAAGGACGATTTACTACGGTTTAAAATGATTTATGAGCGTAATTTTGTGTTTAAATATCTTTAATTTTCATTTCTGAGCATTTCGTAATGATGGTAAATGATTATGTATTAATTTTGATTGGTTTTAATATGTTGTTAATTGTTTAAGTATTGTTAAAGTTCGAGAAATATCTGTCGGAAGCCTTTGTAATATTCTGGAACTTTCTATGAAACTTATATAAAGCAAGCGGCAGAGACTCAGTTAACACACAGTTTTACGTCGGCAAAGATACTCAGTTGAAACAGTACTGTCTGATATGGCTGGAGCCCGTGTTTGTATGTGACCAGTATCTTTGAAGTCTGATCTTTTATGAGAAATAAAAACAAGTTAAATTTGGAAGTATGTCGGGAACTAATTATTTCATATACAATAAACCACGGGACACCTAACAATAACATTAAACATTATGTAACTAGCCTCTAAGACCGTTAGCTATGACGGGTGAAAGGAGTGTACTGACAATTGATTGCGATTGAGTCAATAAATGGAGTTGTCGTTATATAATGGTCATTACCATATTTTGTAAGTTCTACATATTTCGGATGTAGTTTACATGGCGATACTAATGGAACTCCTACTGAATTAATGATGTCAGAATTAGGGAACCAATGAAACTAAAAATAAATTACAAATCCCAAAACCTTACGCTATAGCGCGTGATATTGGTTTTATTCCTGGTCCAGGTATCTTTCAGTACGATAAATACGGAACTACTTCCATCCGTATGAAAATCTGTAATAACTTCAGAAACTCGGCGCTTATGAAAGCAGCTTAAATTATTTATGGAACTAAATTCATTTTGGATTATTCTGTAAAAAATTGTGTGTGTTGTCATTCTGGACCTGTCTGCATTTCGACATAACCACAACTTCCACTAACATTGCTGTTTAAAATTCATACCTATGTACGAGACCTGAATTTCACCCACTGGAAATATTTACAAGTGTCTAACATAGTGACATCAGTAGATAATAAAAGCAACTAATAATTAATATATTAACTTAAACGCAGTAAATACTATTATTTCCGTCAAATCATTTGCTCGCATATATTATAATAGTGACTTAAAATATCTACATTGGATATAAATTCTTTGAACCCCCGTCGAAAATGCGTTTACTGCAGTATTTTGGCAATTCTTTTGTTCGCTAAGTACAATTTTCATGAAATAACGCTCATAATCTTGAAGATGATGTAATGTAGATATTTCTTAGCTTACTGTAACAACGGGATCGCTGTACAGGGAGTATATGAAAAATCTACATTGAACGAATTCTAATTAAGAAAAAGATACTATTAATTATTATGTCAGACTGGAGGGTTGCTCGGCGTTGTATATGAATAAAATTTTCTCGGGTAACTAAGTGAGCTATTCTGTCGATCAAACACGACGTGTCGGAGGTCGCAAGCTCTTCCGCCATTGTCAAGTACCTACTTTCCTTTTAGTGTGCTGGCTGCTGATTTACTCGTGGATGCTCAGCTAGACAGAAATGTCATTAAATAACGCGCATAACATCCAGATCATCTCCGGTCGTTGTTAGTTGGGCAGCGTGAGGTCAGAGTGTGACCGACATCCGTACACCGTGACTAACAATAGCACTTTATATAGAGAGATAACTTTTGTAAACTAAGAGTGAGTCTTAACTCAAATTGATCGCTGATGTGTCCTCGATAAGAGGTGAATGCATTAAATCATATAAAAACAGTTGCATCGGCGATCTTTATTAAAATTTAGTAATTAATGCGTTAATTTAAACGCAATACATACTTTTCTTTCAGTGTTTTTCCAATTCATTCCTTCGCGGACGGTTACTAGCTAAATAAAATTGTTATAAAGTAACGCACGCTAACCTCGATTTAGTAATAATATTTAATTTATTTGCAATGGAGCACAGGCTCCGGTGGCAATTTCCCTACACACCCAACTTCCTCCTATCCTGCACCCACCTACATTTACCCTTTACAAATTTTATCTTTAAATTCTTTCAACGTTTTTGGCAAATTATTCATCATTTCTCTTGGTAACACATTCCAGTCCCTGACACCCTTACCTAAAAAAGAGAATCTTCCCACACCCTTGTGCCTGAAATCGAGTGCCAGCTTGTGGTCATGGTCATCTTTTCCCTTCCATGCACTACTTTTCATACCTATTCCATTATCTTTCCATGCCTCATCGCCAGTATACGCCCTGTACACTCCCATGACCCTCTTCACCCTCCTCCTGTCTTGCAATGAATCCCATTCCAGCTCCTTTATCATATCTGTCACTGATTGCATTCTGCGATAATTTCCAGAAACAAATCTAGCAGCCCTTCTTTGCACCTTCTCCAACTCCTGTATTTGATACTCAAAATGTGGGTCCCATACTACACTACCATATTCGAGCAATGGTCTGACCAAAGTTTTGTAACCCAATTCATTTACAGCCGTTGTTAGTTGGGCAACGAACGCCGGAAGTGTGACGTCATAGCATTACGGTCACAATTACCGAGCTTAGCCTTGTATTATTTACAGATACACATATTTATACCTTAGAAACAGTCTGGTGTTGAGCTAGCTGAATATCTTTTACCTGAGCCGTCTTGCCTTTAAGCCCCGGCTCAAGTTAATGGGCCATTGCCGCGTCCGAAAAAAATGCCGCTCGCTCTTCCGTTTTTTTTTCCCCCACCTTTTTCTAAAGAGATATTAATTAAAATTCCGTTCCGTGCAGTGAGAGGTGGAGTTTAATCTGGCCGTCCCTGGCAAGGCGCTCGGCTACAGCTTGCTGGTCTCACCTCCGAAAGGGTTACTGGGACTCAAGCATACCGACAACACACCGCTGCACGGCTCGGGAATCGAACACGCATTGTTGGGGGGGAAACACCGCAAGTAGCCGTGCAGCCACCAGGTTAACTAACTGTAATACCAGTACCTGGGTGACCGATCTTCGCTCTGCATCTTTCGATTTCTGTTCAAAATGCAGGATTCTGAGTCAAGTTTGATTAATGTTAAACGTTTTTCTTGGAGGCTACCTAGGCATTCTGAAGTGTACAGTTCCTTGCTCTAGGCAAAGAGAAACTTAAATAATATCAGCCCATCTTACTGGTATCTGAGACTTCTACGAGACGTATTTAGACCCGATTCCGAGATGCAAATACAAACTTGAAAATCAATACGTTATCTGCTTATGAAATTTCATCCAAATAGCTAGAGCCATTTCCGAAATCGTCTGGTTTACCACCTCACATATTGCTTTTAAAGAAAAGTGCTATTATTATGTTAAATAAAAATCTTAATGCTAATCAGGGATTAATTAATGGTGCAAAATTTTTTGGTAATTCACTTAGACGACTACATCATCAGTGTTTAATTCAATCACTCTGATAAAACTATGCTCATACCTTGCATTAACCTCACATCTTCTGATCAACCGTCCCTTTCCAAATGATACGAAAATAATTCCCAATAGAAGTAACCTTCATTATGAGCATTAATAAAGCACAAGGTCAGACACTTCAAAAGGCAGGATTGTATTTATCAGAACCTGTTTTTTCGAATGGATACATGTACGTGGCTTTTTTCACGAGTTTGTAGATTCGTTAATATTTATTTTTGTGTTAAATACACATACAAAAAGTCAACGATGATTACATTATAACTGCAAATATTGTTTTCAAAGAAGTTTTGTAAAGTAAAGAAGGTAGAAAAATGACTTCTGATAAAGCCAATATATTTAAACATCTACTTGTTAAATGTTTCACAACTAAACATGTAGCATTTAATGATAACACCTTTTTACAGTAAAAGGGATATTCATTACTACTCTTCAAAATAAAATATTTTTCATTTATAAATAACATACCTTTCATTTATAAATACTTACATTTACCTATATTCACATTATTATAGTACTATTCGATACTGACCACGATACTATTCGCACGGGTCATCTATGTACAAAAATTATTCACTTAAATATATATGAGTTCCTTGCTTCAAAAAAAAAAAAAAAAAAAGCGAACTGAACTAACATCAACACAGCTTACTGGTACCTAAAACGTCTCCGAGATGGCGTTAGTGCCGTTTCCGAGATACCAAACTCAAGAATAGATTTTTTTTTTTTTTTGTAAAATCGTGGTTTTTCGTGGAGTGGTTTCACCTTGGTTTCGCCACTATTTGAAGACACTCACCACAGCACTCCTCGAACACCCCAAGTCGTGCAGTTTCCGAAATGCTCGTGCCGAGCCTCCGGGCCATCACAGTCTGCCCTCTGTCAAACACGGATAGATCGCGCGCCTTGCCCTTTCTAAACACGGATAGCACGCTCACTGATACTACATGCACCGTGCGTGTGTCTGACTAGCAGTCATTCCTCGTCAGGTGACGCTGCTATCGCCTGGACGGGTTTATATCGTTTTTAGGGAGGTGATCATAATGTTCTGAGTGATCGGTGCATGAATTCTTTCTTCGCTCTTGTTATTCGCGATTGGAATACACAGAATTAGTTCCGGTGCAAAACACGTTCTGCAAATTTAGTGAATTGCAGGATATGAATGTTAACGTAAATAGTATAATAGTTATTCCGTGTGATTACTAGCCATCATGTGTGAGTATACATTAACTATGTATGATATGTTACACAAACCAAAGGAATCCAGGTGCTGTGCGACGCGGGCTAGTCTACCCCTCAGCAGCCAAGTGGATGCTGCTGACATCTACCGGCGACTCGGCGAACCTGCTGGCCCAACCGTCACAGCATTACCTTTAATACAAGACAGAAACAGCGCAATAGCTTTCTTACTCTCTACCAAATCGGGAAGGTACGGAAAATAAATTTAACTACATCGTCACAGCCAGCTCTAGAATCTAGGCTATTAATACGGAAGCTAGCTCTTATGCAGTCCTCATATTTTTCTCTGATGTGCCTTTCTTTTATAGCATCTTTGGAAGGTTTTAAGTCCGAAATTTGTAACTGCACAATATTTTCGACTTTACTAACTTTAACGCGTTGAAACGTAATATTTGAAAAAGATTTTAAAAATTCATTCCCATGAAAATAATAGAGTAGAGACTATAGTGGTGGCCGGTAGGGGAGGAGGGGCGCGGTAGTGGGGGTGAAGGGAAAATAGATAAATTCCGTGGATATCAAATGAACATTAGCAATGTTTGGGGTTTCTTTTTATACCACAATTCGTTCGAGGTTTTCGCGAAAAACATTTTAAAAAATCGTTGTCATTGTTCCCTTAATTTTCGAATCTACTGATTTAAAAATTCTTTCAGAATTCACTGCGATGTGTAGAAAAACTAAAGCGACCTTTACGGAGTTTGTAGCTTACGCAAAATAACTAAACGATTGGTCTAAGAAATGTGTTTATCGTTCGACAGGAAATCTTATGAATCGTATAATGAATATTTCGTCAAAATAATTTTTACGACCTTTCTCAAAGGCTTAATTAAAAACAACGCAAATTAGTCATGAATTCAAATTTTTGTGGGCCGTATTAAAATTAAAGTTTAGATCATATTTGTATCTAATACAGTAGAGCGTCGATGTTCGGAACCGATTGGGGCCCAGAAAGGTTCCGATTATTGATTTGTTCGGATTTTCGATTTGTATAGTTTCGGTTTGTATAGTTCTTTTTTTCTATGTTGCCTTTAAAATTGCATTAGGAACTCAATAACTTTACATAACCCTAGCAGAAGAATTCTTTTATTTTAGGCTACTTCATTTCGGAGGTATTTATGCTTCATTTGAGAAGCGTTATAGGTGTATAATGTTGGTACAAGATACTAAATTCAACAGGATTCAACAACACAGCAAACCAATTAAAAAAAAAAAAGGTCGCGGGACAAACACGGCTGGTTTCAGTAGAAATAATTCAAAACTACCGTCATATTTTTTAAAAAAATGTTGTCGGGTCGCGGTTACAACAAACATTTAGCATCAAATCCTGTGTCCGGTTGATTACGACGATATTGCGACGATTGATTTTTTTTATTGCTTTTAGCTTTACGCCTCGTCGATGTTATTAGAGGTGGGATGGGACTGGGGACAAGGAATGGGAAGTAATTCTGCCAGGCCCTTTTGAAGTAAGCATGGAGTGATTTGGGGAAACCATGGAAAACACAAATTTTTATGCCCGGAAGGGGATTCGAACCGGCGTCCTCCCGAATGCGAGGGCAGAGCGTTAACAGCTCACCCACCACGCTCGATGGGAAGTACCTTCGAGTTTTGATGCTCATCAGTCAGTGAATGGGTGTATAACAAAATCGATGAAATTTGCGTGTGAATAATATCCAAACTAAGAACGGGAACGAAACAAAATTTGGTATGTTTGGTAACATTGCTGATATCTACGAACAACACAAATCAGAGGTATGTAGCACTACTAACACCGAAGTAATTGAGGTACGAAAATGTCCCTGATCGCTTGGAGAGTAGGGTAGGCAGTGCCGCCGTTGACTCGACCTGCTGTGATCCATTTGGCTAAATCATAGCGCGTTCTTCAGCGGTAAGAGACAAACAGCGTGCCTGCCTCGAGCTGAGAACAGAACCAGAAACACATTAAGGCATTTATTTGGCACCATACACGGAAGAACTAAGAGGCCATCGTCCATAAATGACGTCACACGAATTTCATGATTTTTGGAGTTCCCCCCCCCCCCAAATCCTTGTCACAGGTGGTCATATTTGGAATTTTAAATTTAGAAATTATTAAAATCCAACAGCACTTCCAAAATTATTTATATATTTCTACATAAAATATTTTTTTTATAAAATCAACAATAAATCAAACACTTTGGAAAAAATGAAGAACATAACAACTCAAATTATATTATATAAAATTTAAACATTTTGTGTCAATGGACTTTGAATTCATTCTTTTATATTATTTATGATTGGCACAGCAGTCACTAGTTCTTGATTTGGATAATGTTAGGAACATTCGATATTAGTCTTGTGTAGTTCGCGAACGAACTAGTTCGGAAGAGCGCTCCCATAGGCGAACTACGCGAACTAGTTCCCAGATTTCTCGCTCCTTAGTTCGTTAGTTCGTTCGATCCTTTCCCGAAGACCAACTTTTGTTTTAGTTTATTATCTAAAATGAAACACAGTTCCTTGTGGACACATTTCACTGAAGACACAGATATAAAAATAAAATAAAAATAAATTGTTCAACATTAATAATTATTGCAGAAGTCACAAACGGAAATTTAACGTGGAATGTGAAAATAAAATACACTTTGATCCCATTAACAATCAAAAGACAACCATCGATAACCACAACTACCATAACAAACAAGAGAGCGCGTGCAGTAGCGCTAGCAAAGCGAGCGAGCGAGCTGTCTTGGAGGACCTAGTTCGCGAACTAAACAGAGCGCTCCCGGTCGCGAACTAAAGAGAGCGGTACAGTTCGCGAACTAACAGAGCGCTCCCGGTCGCGAACTATAGAGAGCGGTACCGTTCGCGAACTAACAGAGCGCTCCCGGTCGCGAACTATAGAGAGCGGTACCGTTCGCGAACTAAACAGAGCGCTCCCGGTCGCGAACTAAAGAGAGCGGTACAGTTCGCGAACTAACAGAGCGGTACCGGTCGCGAACTATAGAGAGCGGTACCGTTCGCGAACTAGCACCATTCGCCGCTAGGGTTTCCAATATTTTTTCGGTTTATGGTAGGAATTTTTAAAAAGAATAACCTATAAAAATATGCTACACTTCAAAAATATAATATTTTACGAAAGAGTAGAAAATGATATAAGGTATGTTTTTACTATTTCATTTTTTAAGCTATATTTTTTGCATTGCTTTCATATTTAATTCTTTTTTGTCTACAGTTAAATTGTCATATGCTTTATCGCTTTCAGTTGTCAAATTAATTTCGAGAAAAAGCTCATTTTTTATTCATGAAATACTTCTCTTACTTTTACCTGGATTACGTATAATATTGTTATTTCAGAGTAAAGTTTGTTCACTTTGATATTCATTTTTTCTCGCAAATTTATAACCTCTAATATAGTCTCACAGTCATCAAATGAAACCCTGTGATTTGAATTTAATTTTTGGATTTTGTATAGCCAATTGCTTTCATTAAAATCTAACTATTTACTAAGATACTCCAGACATTTATCAACGAATACTAGAGCATTATTTTTTTATATTATCACTTTCTGTGGAGAATTTGGTTTCTAAAGGCTTTTTCTTGTTTTCTTAACCAAAGAAACAGTATCTTTTACATTTTGCTAGTGCTGATTTTAAAGCTGACATAATATAATACTTATCTCAGTCTGTTAGTTAACAGCTTTGTGAAAGTGATGAAAGAAATGACTTGCGAAATTCAAATAGATTTTAACTTTTGTGTCTTCATCAGTTTCATTCGTCGCCAAAAAATTGTGAATGTGTGTTGGATTATTCTCCCCTTCACTAATAAAATAATAGCTCAATGACTTCCAATTCACTGGAAATTTAGGCACTTTCGTTATTGCTACCACTTTCTCATTCAAGGGTCACTGTTATTTTTATATGTCTAATTATTAGATATCACATTGGAAGTATTAATGTTATTTTTCTTAATAATATAGGTAATACTATTTCTGTCATATAGTACTTAAGTTGTAGCCAATAGTAGAATTATATTTTGTCCATGATTTCCAAAACTTTATTTATATAAAAAAGCCGATTACTTATAAACGAGTATTTTAATTCATCAAAATAAACGCGTTTATAATATTTTATAATTAATGTTGTGTTGTTGTTGGGGTTTAAGGGCGCGTCGACGGCAGGATCATTAGCGCCTTTTATAAGTAATGTTTCTTCCATGAACTAATAAACAAATCCATTTAAAAAATTAATATTTTACCAATGCATGTAAAGTAAATAGTAAAAACAGCACAATTATTCAATTTACCCATTTGTGTAAAGGAAAATGAGCACTTTGGTTTATCGGCGCCCACTGTTCATGCTAATGTAATTTGAAAGGGCTATTATTAAGCAATAACTTTTGTTAAGAAGGTCATATTAAATTCCATTTAGAAACGACAAAAAAATGATTATGTCCTAATAAAACTGACTTAACAAACAAAATAGCGCGTGCAGTAGCGGTAGCAAGGCGAGCGAACGCTCTGTTCCTCTGAATTCGAGACGCGAACTAACGAACTAAAAGAGCGAACTAGTTCGCGAGGGAGCTGCGAACTAAACTGAGCGCTCCCCTTCGCGAACTATTATGCGCAAGTCTATTCGATATGTCCACATCGTCTTGATCCAACCGTATAGCATCGTCATTGTTTATCAAACAGAGTACTTCCCTGTCACGTCTAGCTGCAATTCCTTGAGGACGAATCTTCGTGGTGGGCGAAACCTCTTGTCGCATCTTATGTGATTTCTTGTGTTTGTTAGTAGCTTTGTATGGAGAAAGATAAAGAAAGATATAGATGACAGATGGTACAGGATCATTTAAATAAGTATGCGGAAGTCATATTTTGTCAAAGCTTTGAAGGCGGTGTGTCAATGGCGGCTGACGTGCGACACCGCAGTACAGCGAGCGTGAACTCACGCGACCGCCACGCGTGACGTCACGGAGGTTATGACTCGTCCTCCTCCCCTCTTTGTCACACGATGTCACACTTCGTCGACCCCCTCCCGCCCCCTTAACGTGTGACGTAGTTTATGTATGGCCCTTGTTGATGTGTTAGGACGTGCAGTATGGTCGTCATCTTCGACTTGTTTCCGGCCCTAATTGAAACGTCTGTACGACCCCTCAACTCTCGTTTTACTTGTAGCAGATTTGCCAGAACGCACTGTCAACATTTCGGATGCGATACTGCGTTTTATTCCATTTTTCAAGCAAAATTTTGTTTAGAAAGTAGAAAATCGCAGACCACACGATAACCCGCTTACTCTTTTCGACTGTCAAAAATAAACTAAACATTCAAAATGGTTTTCAATTTCAACGTACTTCATGATTCAGGAATATGGGTATTATCATCATCAAGGATTTTCTGCTATTCGGCAGGTCCATAGACACTGACGGCCTTCTGCACCTCCCTTTGTTCCGCTATTCTCTTAGTCTGTATATTTCCCATTTATCATAATGTCATCAAGCATTTTCTTCAATACCCTCCAGAGCAGTTTTAACCAGGCACTCATTCCTCAACACATGACCAATCCAGTACCTTTTTTTTTTTATGAGTGACCTTTGCTCTCCTACTCGTTCGAGCCCTCATCATTCCTTACTTTGTCTTTTCAACTTATTTTCTCCATTCTCCTCAGTATCCACATTTCGGAAGCTTCTAATCTCTTTAGATCTTCTTTACGTAGCGTCTATGTTTCCGCCCCATATAGTCCTACGCTCCATACAAAACATTTAGCTAATGTTTTCCTCGGGTTTTGATCCAGCCGTCCGAATAATAAATTTTTGTTTCTATTGAAAGCTTCCTTTGCCATTGCCATTCCAGTTTACACCTCCTTCTTGCAACACATATCACCACCCACAATACTCCTCAGAAATTTGAAGGACTCCACTTGTTCAATTATTTCAATATGGGTATCAACAACATAAAAATATTTTTTTTTTGAAAATCTCGTTTATAAAACCCGCTAAATTGAAAAATTCCCTTTAGTTATTAATAAGATCTCGTACATCAAGCCATTTGTTGGCCACCATACACGGAAGGCTTGAGCAGGAGTCAACAGCCGTATTGTTGGCTTTACGCTTTCACACAGTCCGAGTGACGTCACGGAGAGGGCTGTTTTCGATGACCGGCGCGCGGATTAATTAATAACGGCGATTAACAGCCGCGAGCACGGTCGCCATCAAATACGCGCGCAACATGGCGCCGCGAGTCGTAAAATAGATTGGCGACCATTTGTCGCGCGGTCGTCATTGGCATTAACGGCGCTATTGTGCCTGAGGACACGGCCGCCATCTCTCCCGTCACTCCCCTCGGAGGATCGCAAGCGCTGTCACCACGGTCAGTGGGGCTTTGTTAATTTCCCTAGTCAGTTAAACCCACGAATGACGTCATTCGCGGTCTCTTTTGAGTCCGGAAACGTCATTAACTGTTAAAGGAGTGAAGCTTTTAATTCCCACCCAGGAAATAGTTCAATGTTTGATTGGTGATCGTATGTTAAGGAGACCCCACACGAGGTTAGATGGTTCTTGTCCTGGTGATTGACGTGGCTGGCAGAGTAGCAGAGGTGGTGGTGTATAATCCCTAATCACCAGATTGTGTGCCAGAGTCCTGGGTTAAACCACTCCGCAGTGCATATGGAGTGACGGCATACCACACTGTTAATGGTGATTCGTCCGTAGGGTGGGAACGTTAAGCCTGTTGCCTCACAAGATGTCTTTCAGACCAGTGAACCTGAATGGGCCGTCATCGGATTCCCTCCTTTCCTTTGTTAATATCTCATTTTATATAACACCAACAACACTCTATACTGAATCCACATGTACACTATTGTGCAGTGTCCGCACGTCGGCCGAAGTGTCAACAAGGGCGGATGGTCCCGGAGAAGATACCTAGCAAACCGAAGCAAAGTCCAAGATGAGTTACATGGAGTCCAACGTGAAACCGAACGTAACCGAGACGCGCACGATCAGAGTCCAGTATGCGATTCACAGTGTCCAAAGAGAGGCCAAACGAAAACCCAGACACGCGATGATCAGAATTCAATATTTGATACACAGAATCCGAAGGAGAAACGGAACGTAAACCGAGACGCGCACGATCAGAGTCCAATATGCGATGCACAGAGGGTTGGCAACTGCTTTATAGAAGTAAACACCAGCACTGGCGTGTGGTACCGCGGGGCTGTATTCATACCCGGCGAGTCGCTTCCGATTGGTCGCGATGGAACCTCTGCTATGTGGTGGCACTAGTTGGCCTGCTGCTAGCGCCGCCTAGCGGTTGTCCACCTCCATCTCTTCTGCCGGGCATGAGAAGGTGTCAGGCCAGGATACCAGATATTGTTGTGTCCGAGTGGCTGAACACCACAGCAGTTTGAGTTCGTCTCCGATCACACCTTGTTTGTTTTACCAAAGATATCGTGTGATCAAAGATATTACATTCCTACTGTTACTTATAGCTAGTAATGATCAGGTAATCAGTGATAACAATTAAGAAATGTAGTGGAGAGAATAGAGTGACTTTAATAAATCCACTGGATATAAGTACATGAACAAATAAATGAAATATCTTGAAATAATGCATGGAAAATAGCTTTAATTAAATTCAAGAACATTGCTAATGAAATCTCGTCACTAATAGTATCTTTCTGAGCCAGCAGAGGGTTAAGTAATGCATTAGCCTTTACCTAAAAATTTCTGCATAGAGTCTTGCGAAGCTTTCCGTCATGGAGGAGACGGGAGACTCCCTCGAGCGTCTGCTACGTAGTGGAAGGGGTGGGGGAAGGTCACGTGCTGCCCCACAATTGGTGCATCAAACCTTAGTAAGTACTTTTAGGGAAGTGATCCTGCTTACTGTGAAAGAAATTAAGTTACTTAGCTGCAACCATGAGAAAATCACTCCAATTGAAAATGCTATGCTTTGAGCTTAATATCCGTCAGTATAATACACAGTCATACACACGCACAAACAGTGACACACTGCGGAAGGCAACGAGAAACTACCCCCACTACTGTATCGTATCGTAAGGAGGCGTCCATTAATGATGTGAGGTGTTTTTCCAAAATTTCGGACCCCCCCTCCCCCCTACCTCTGGTGTGAATACGTGAGATCTGGTAGGAACCCACCTCTAAAATGTCGTGAGATTTTGACGGAGACCCCCCCTTACTAATCGACCTCAAAACTTTTTGAGATCTTTTTTTATTTTTTTTAGATCTCATGGTCTCATGCTTCCAAGAATGGTTATAGCCCCCCTCCCCCCGTTTTGGGCGAAATACCCCAAAGTCGACTTTCTATGTTTTTTTTTTTTTTTTTTTTTTTTTTTTTTTCCTACAGTCATACAATAATTTCAAAACCACAAGTGAGATTTCCGTTTACCCTCTCCTCCACATTGGTGAGGTTAAAATTTCGCCGGACCCCCCCCCCCTCCCCCAATTACACCTCACATAATTTATGTACGTCCCCTAGAGACAGAATCGTTCAACAATAAATTATAAAAATACCGGAAATGCCAACACTAAAGGTTTTAAACAGTTCACTTTCATGTTGAAACACATCAGATATACATTACTTACTATTAACAGCGAATTTAATTTTACTTCCAAACATCAGAGACTGTAGCTGTGCGGCCTGAGATCATAGTTTCAAGAAGCAAAGAAGATATCGAAAGGTTCTTTCATTATATTATTAAAATTAATTTACATGTTTTCCACTTTACGTAGTTTCCTCTTCGTATTTCGCACTGCCATCTGTGGGGTTTAAAGACGAAAAACCAAAATTTAAGGAAGGAAACGTTACATGCAATATTATGGCTGTTAATCTTTATGAAGTATGACGTATGAATGTAGTTGCTATTTCATCTTTGGTGTTTCACGCTATACGTTCAGATTTTCACTTACTGCTCTGGCGATAAGTTACGTTGAAACATAAGACATTCCAAACATATCAGTTGAGATTCTAATCTTTAAAATAATTAAAACTTTACCGAAATCTGCAAAGTAGTTTTTCATTTTTTTCTGATACCAATATACCCAGTTTTCGTATTGTGTGTAAGTATGAATGTGATGTAAGTTTGGTTCTGTTTAGACGCGTGGCTGGTAGTTTCGAACGACTGCGGTCTGTCAGCTGCAGCAATCTCGACGCAACTTGCAGACCGTCCTCGGAGTTGGTCCCTGGACCACCTGACAACTCGGGGCGGACTTGGCTCTCCCCAGAATTAATTAATCTTGTAATGGGTCGCAGCAGCCAGACGGTCCCAGGGGCCAGCCGACAGTCGTTAAAACGTGATCAGCCCGAGTTTACATTGCTCCTGAATGCGGCCCGCCCCCGACTCACCGACAGTTCCACACGGATCAAAGTCGGGTCCAAGTTAATTCACTCCACAGAGGTACTACACTAAAACGAAAGACCGCCTCCACATCGCACCCACAGGTGAGTTAGCCGTTGGCAGAGGTATACTAGCACCTCCGAAAAGTTCTCGTCTTCCGCTACAGAGGGCGATGCTAACAGAAAAATATGAAACTACCAATTAATTTAGACACACTCCGGTAACCCAAACTATCTACATATTTTTTTATTATTTTTATTTTCGTAAATACTTGCAGAATCTATTATGGGCTCCTATTTCCGTTATATTACTGGTAAACATGGTGATATCTATATGTTTTTTTTTATTTTCGTAAATACATACAGAATCTATTATGGCCTCTTATTTTCGTTATATTACCGGTAAACAGAGTAATCGGGCTAAATTGAACATCTATATATACTATTAAGGTGGAGAAGGAATCGCTAGTTGCAATTTAAATACCTTGGCATAACATTTGATAACAAGCTCAACTGGGAAGGATATTGGACAGGTGGTAGGAAAAGATTTCAAAATTCTGTACTTGTCGGAGGCAGTGATGGGGGATGAACGAGAGAATTAAAGGAATTGCGTTACAAAACTTTGGTCAGACCATGGGACCCACATTTGGGATATCAATTACAAGGTTTGGAATGGGTGCAAAGAGGGATTGCTAGATTTGTCTCTGGAAATTATGGCAGAACACAATCAGTAACCGATATGATAAAATAGATGGAATGGTATTCATTGCAAGACAGGAGGAGGGCGAAGAGGGTCATGGGAGTGTACAAGGCGTATATTGGCCATGAGGAGTGGAAAGATACGAGAAAGTAATGCATGGAAGGGAAAAGACGACCATGACCACAAGTTTATTTCAGGCACAAGCGTGTAGAAAGATTTTCTTCCGTAGGTAAAGGGGTCAGGGATTGGTATAAGTTACCAAGAAAACTGATGAATAATTTACCAAAAACGCTGAAAGAATTTAAAGTTATATTTATTGAGGGCAAAAGTAGGTGGGTACAGGAAAGGGGGGGAATGGGTGTGCATGGAAATTGCCACCGGAGCGTGCGCTCCATCGAGAATAAATTAAATTAATAACTAATTAATTAATTTCGTAAGCTGACTTCACATCCAGTCATCGATGAAAACATTGAATTTCTTTAGATTTACAGGTTTTTGTAGTGAGGTCCCCGAGTGATCTAATACTTTCACACCAATCACAGAAGCTCAAATAGGCGCTATAGGATTTTAGAGAAAAACGTAATGAGTGCCACCCGACCCTTCTGGATAGTCAGCAATTGCCTCCAAACGATGATAAACGCACAAAAAAATCAGAAACTATACAAAATTACATATCATCATGAATAAACTTTTTAAAGCGGAAAAGATAATATTTTCTGGCATTTAAACATAAAACTAATAAATTTAAACAATTCCAAATAGACAAAAATCGTACTCGGAATACCATGACGCACACAACATTCATAATTACAGATTTTCCATTAATATTTCACACATTCTACTGCTATTAATCATTTTACACTTTATTTAAACTATTTCCTTCGATCAAAACAAAACTCATTCAAATAAATTTATAATTTATCCATGATTATACCTCTTCAATATCAACATACTTAATTCATAATATTGAAAATAATAGAAAGTTGGATTTGAGGGCAAGACTGGCGCTGACGTCACTCGCCCGGCCTCCGTTGGAAAATTAACAGCGACCAGAGAAGCTGCTAAATTCGAGGTTATGAGAAATATTTAATAGAAATTTATTGCCAGGATACTGCCATTAAATTTGCTTTCCACACCATTTAATTTTAAATTAATTAGATACATCTAGTTAAAAAAAAAACATGTGCATCTATATGGCTGAAAAAAACGTGTAGTAAAATTGTACCTTACTGTGGAATTGTGTGAATTCTTTCATCCCTCGTACTATTCGGGATTGGAGATTAATTTTTGTGCAAAGGCCCGTCTGTCACCCACAAATTTTCGAATTGCAGAGTACGTACGTAGAAACAGATGGAGAAATGACGAGAAACCACGTGACATGGCGAGAAATGGCGAGATACGACGCGACATGGCGTGACAAAGCGTGTCCTGGCGTGACGACGTGGTGGATGGGGGATCAAGAAGCCTATGGAATTTGTGTGAAGTAATTTATTGACGGCCCTTAATGCCTTTGGGTTTGTTGTGTCGTCCGTAATGCGATCTTATTTCCGCTTCACTTTGATAGCGTCCGTACGCCGACGCCAGTTGCCTTCAGCAGAAGCAGGTCACCGTCCTGTCGGCTCCCTTTGAGGCGCTCACAGATTGCCTACCTGTCCACCTGCCCTCCCCCCTCCCCTCCCTTTCTGCCGTGGCCTGTGCGCCGCGTCCATTGTAAGCGCACGGTGTCCAGACACGTAGGCGCACAGTGGCCTGTGTCGCGGGACAGCCTACGCCCGGCACACAAGGCGCTGCCCGCAGCGAGGCTGACCCGAGCAACCCCAATAGCGCAGCAACCAACTCGTTGGTCTGATGTTGCCAAAGTTTCAGTCATGCATTGCATTTATCTTGAAATCACTGCCTCATATACGAAACACGGGAAAAAAAGATCAAAACATCAAAAAAAATTATACAGATCTATAACACTTCTCACATAATTAGGGATGAATGAAAATCAAAAAACGATCAATTTAAAAAATGATAATTTAAAAATGTGATAGGTTATTTAGTATTTAATAGTATGGCTAGTTGTATAATTCGTTGGTCTGATGTTGTGAAAGTTTCAGTCACTAATTGTATTTATCTTGAAATCACTGCCTCATATACCAAACACGGAAAAAAATAATTAAAAAGATCAAAAAATAAACAAAAAATTTATATAGATCTAGAACACTTATCATATAATTAGGTGTGAATAAAAATCAAACAACGATCACTTTTAAAAAATGATAATTTAAAAATGTGATAGGTTATTTAGTGTTTAATAGAATGGCTAGTTGCATAATTCGTTGGTCTGATGTTGCGAAAGTTTCAGTCACTAATTGTATTTATCTTGAAATCACTGCTTCATATACCAAACACTTAAAAAAAAAAAATCTATACCGATCAAGAACACATGTCACATAATTAGGTATGAATGAAAAAACAAAAAGCGGTAACATTTAAAAAAATAATAATTTAATAAAGTGATAGGTTCTTTAGTGTTTAATAGTATGGTTAGTTGTATAATTCGTTGGGCTGATGTTGCGAAGGTTTCAATCACGGGCTGCTTTAATCTTGAAATCACTGTATCATAGACCAAACACTTAAAAAAAAAAAAAAAATAAAAAAAATTTATACAGATCAAGAACAACACACCTCACATAATTAGATATGAATGAAAATCAAAAAATATCACATTTAAAAAATAATAATTTAATAATATGATAGATTATTAGTTTTAAAAGTTTGGTTAGTTGTATAATTCGTTACTAAGGTTTCAATCACGAATTGCAGTTATCATCAACTCACTGATATAGCGAACACATAAAAATAAAGTAAAATAAAATAATTTATACAGATCAAGAACACATCTCACATAATTAGGTATGAGTGAAAATCAAAAAACGATCACATTTAAAAAATAATAATTTAATAATGTGAGAGGTTATTTAGTGTTTAATGGTATGGTTAGTTGTATAATGTTGCGAAGGTTTCAATCAAGCATTACATTTATCATGAACTCGTTGTCTCATATACCGAACACATAAAAAGAATTTAAAAAAAATGTATACAGATCAAGAACACATCTCAATTAGGTATGAATGAAAATCAAAAAACGATCACATTTATTATTATTATTACCTAAAATTTGACCCTGTCGGATCACGCAAAGCCTTAACGATTCAGTTTTCTGAGTTTCCATACAGCTCTCATTTTTTCTCCGTGGATTCTCTTCCTTTCTTCAGTCCACTTCGTCCCCGGTCTCTTAATGACTTCATCTACTTGTTAAATTTTTCTGTGTATGTTTGTCTGTCTACGATTTCTGATGAGTTTATGTGCGCTTTTTCCATGTCTTTTTTGATCTCCTGGACCCAGGGCATAGTTTTTACCTGTTCTAGATATGTCACAATTTTATGAATCAGTCTTGTTGCTGGAAGTCTGTGGATACGTCCATAAAATCTTAATCTTCGTTTCCTGATGTCTGCCGCGAGGTTTGACAGTGTTTATGTTGTCTTTCGAAATTTAAGTCTATATCCGTCATCTGTTTTTTCTGGACCAAGAACCACATTTAAACAATTTAAGAATATGATAGGTTCTTTAGTGTTTAATAGTATGGTTAGTTGTATAATTCGTTGGTCTGAAGTTGCGAAGGTTTCAATCATGCATTGCGTTAATCATGAACTCACTGTTTCATATACCGAACACCTGAAACAAACCCTCGCCTAAGGAACGTGTGTACCAAATTTCGGACTGATAAGACAATTTTTGTAGGTTCCGACGTATTGACGTGGAGCCTCTTTTGTATAACCGTGACTGTGACAGCGAGGAGAAAGTGCTCAGGCATTGCATGTCGTCTTCCGAGTTTGTCCTGTCCTCCACCTCACCGGGGGGGGGGGGGTCGCTCTTCTCCGACAGGGCACCTCCCCCCCCCCCCCGGTCGATTCAGCCGAGACGCCGTGCAGCCTTGTTACTAGAGACGGCATTCCTAAGAAAAGTAATTTGTTTTAATGAAAGTCGTTTGCAATATGAGGCTCGTTTGACGCGCGTCGCTGAGTTTTTAATCTCGCCTCCGGTAGAGAGCAGCACAGTTCAGGGAGTGTGGGGGGGGGGGTGGGGGGGAAGAGACTCTCGGGCGCCGTCAGTCACTTGTCGGCGAGAACAAAGTGGCGGAAAAGTATCAAAGGGTCGGCGAAAATGAAATAAAAGTTGTCGCCGGGCCGGTAGTAATTTTGGACTTCTTACCCTCCCCAGCACCTCTGCAGCCCGGTGCCATTTTCTCTTCGTTTTGCTTTCGACTTTGGCGACGTCAGCCAAAGAGCGAGGCTCATAGTCCAGCACCAGTAGTGTCGTCATCAGCAACGTCTGCCCGTGCTGTTTCAACTTATCCACTACTTCCTTCCTGTTGTTTCTGTACTTACTGACAAAACATTAGACTTGAAAACCCCGTTCATCCCTGATTTACTACTGACTTAAAGTATGCCTCTCTGGTTTTTTTTTTTTTTTAATCCTAATCAGATTTGAAGAGCTGGCGAACAAATCGTAATAATTACAACAATTCAAATTTTACAGGAAGAGCAAAAATATAAATAATATACACGCAGTGGGATTTTTGGATGGTTTTGTTTATTTACTCATTTGGTGTTTTGAACTCTGTTTGATATAAGGTAAATTCCAAATACCTATCTAGTATATAATTTCGTAAAGTCACTCATTCACTCACCTCGATAGCTATTGGCTGGAGAACGGTGTCACGTGTCAGCCTTCGCTCGCAAAACAGCGACCAGAGATACAATTAGAAGAAATTCGTGGTTATGTCAACAATTTAATAAATAAGCAACTGCCACCAAATTAATTGCCAAAATACATTCATAAAGTCTGCTTTTCGTAGAGTTTCATAGTTAAAAAAATATTGATAAATTTTTGCGGCTGGACAAAACTTGGATCTGTTTTTCGGTAACATGTTGTTAATGAAAGCAACTTTGAAACAATTATACGACTGCGCTATCGTCCCTGTTCGTGTTTAATACCTACCTCTATTAATGCTTCTGAGTTCTTCAAGCACAGAGATTTTATTCACCCTGAAGCACAGGTCAAATTTATATTTGGTCAAATCAGGTCAACCTGTCATAATCTTTCATCGTAAAAACTGGAACTATTCTAGACCCGTGACGATACGCAAAAACGGTCATTGGCTTACACTAGTCTCTAATAAAACAGATGATATTAAAATTTGAAAAGTTCAGTTATGCTGTTTTGTTTGCCACCGACGCAATTATTACGTTTTGATTGCAACCAGGATACAACTAAGCAATATTGACTGCAAAAGCTAAGTTCTTTGCGAGTTAGTTTAGGTTAATTAAAGCGTAAATAGTTTATAAAACCTTTATGTTGTCTAGTGCAAAAATATTTTTACTTATGAATCATTACAAAACTAAGTCTCATCTGAAAAAAGTCACTTCTCTATAAAAAATTTAAAAAATCATCAATTCCCATTTCCCCGCAATCACAACCTTCGTCGAGTCCATCTTCCTGACATCCTTCTTCATTGTCTTTCCTCTCAATCTCATTGTTTTCCTGCGGGTTTCCTAAAATGCTTTTGTACCAACTTAATCCTACGTACGGGTTTACTTCTGAAATGCTTTTATAACAATACCATTATTTATTATTACAATAATATACTTATTAACTTTACTATAATAAAAACAAAAGCTAGTGTTGCCTTGTTAAAAACAGTATAGAAAGTGCAAAAACAAGTATATCACTTATTTGGTTTTTATTGATATTTGACGAATTTGTATGAAAATTACTCCATTTTGAACGAAATCGGTCTCGTGTCTTCAAAGGGGTTGAAAATTTAGTTATACAGTTTAGATCCATATCTCAAACTTTGGGCCCACTTTTAGTACAGTTCTATACCGTTTTGCTTGACAATGAGTTTAGACTCAGATTCGGCGGTCCAAAAACTACCGGTGAAAAATCGTAAATCGTTTTTCAGTCTGTCGGGTTTCTACAAGCTATAATTTGTGTGTTCTGTGCGTAGCGTAAGGCCATTATCGATAACTAGGACTGTAGTATCTTTGGCTGGGCTCGCAACAGTTGAGGCGTGCGACATTTCGTGTTTCTCGCCCGTGCGAATAATTTATGGTGCTAGTTTGTGCTTCATTCTACGGAAGCTGTAATATATCGTGAGATGTATTCGGAGTTTTTTAAAAAGCAGAACGAGTGCTAATGTTAATTGCAGGGAACAGTGTTCTAGAAATTAAATTTTGTTCGGGACAGTTGATTTCATTTCTACAATTAATAACAATACCTCTCACTTTTTGGCGGTCATACGTTATTAACTACATGCAGTTAAAACTAAACTGATCATTCAGCTTGCATGTGTTGGGAGATGAGAGTGGGCCTTCCACATCAAAACAGGCTGTCACAACAGTTGGTGTATAAATGCTACTGATTCACGTGATTCTGCATAAGCTGTCTACATCTAATTAATCAACACTAATTGAGCGGACAGCTCATATTCTTCAGCACCCTCTCCAAGAACCGTCCCGGCAATTCCGTAGAGCGATTTTGGAAGAGCGGAATTCTAGATGGCCGCACCGGGATTCGATCCCGCGTCCTGCTGAGAGCCACTCACCCGTAATGCTCGGTGCGGGGCCTGTGCGGTGATGGCTTATTGAGACGCGATACGCCGCTCAAAGCGCGCTGTTTTAGCAGTCATTCGCGGTCCCATTTCCGGCAGCGCGGATTATAAATACGGCGATCGGCAAATGCTTTTAGTGCTTCTCGCTGCTAATTGACTGATTGCTAATTCATCAACGGTTCCCAGCATGCACGGCGACCCACCGACATAGCAAGTCCCGACAAAAAAAAATATATATATATATATGCGACATCGATCTGCGGTACGAGTACTGAAGCTGTGAAAGAAAATATTACAGCCGAACTTCATCTAATTCTATAGAACTTACTTACAGTTTATAATATTTTTTGTTATAGTCACATCGTTATTTAAAACGTTTTCGATACTCCTTCAAATAATTCGATTACAGTAGGGTGAACGCGAAGGAAAGTCACACAAAGTAGTCCGATTAAACTGAAATATCTATTGGTCACAATGTACCGAAGTCCGTCACACTCTGACGTCACGCTTCCCGCCTCCGATTCACAACCAACAACGGCCGGAGATGTTCGAGGTTATGCACGTTATTTAATAACAGTTCTATTTTGCTGAGCATCCACGTGTCACCGGAGATGGTTCAGGTGGTCCGCAGGCACAATATTATAAATTTAAACTGATAATTATTAATTAATAAATACGCCTGTACAACTGTTGTTTGGTTATTATTTATTTCTCGTCGAGGTATCTTCAGCGTACAGCTTACATTTACATTTACATTTTGAGGTGTGGTTGTTGGTCGCCTGTAACCTCAACCAGCATGCTGTTTATACTATTGTATTTAATTATACAATTTTGGTGTAGTTTTGATTTCATGACTCCACTAGCAGTCAATTTTTAAGCACAGTTTTTGATGTATGACATTGCCAAAATTTCTTTATGTGTGCGCAGTCGGTTTGACTATGATCTGTGGTTAAATTTCGCGTACAGACACACTTTGTTTCTTGCCTTTACGGGGTTTTCACTGGGTTTTTCTTGCTGTAAGTGCCAACGTTTCGGCTCCAACCTGGGGCCCACGTCAGGGCTGCTTCTCGTTATGTATTCGTTTCCGTTGCCGATGCACTTGATGAAATGATCATATTCCGTGGCAGAGATGATATTGTTTCTCCGCCAAAGAGTGTCCACTGTTCCAGAGAGTTTTTGCGATCTGGCAGTGCAGTCATGGAGGAGAGAAATATATGGAGAAGAAATTCCGCTTATTCTGCGACGCCGCCTCCAAACTCTCGGCTGATACTACGCATGCGTAGTGGCGGCGGCGGCCATATTACGTATCCATACAATTGCTATTTAGGGACAGTATATCCCGAAAACTAAGCAAGATATTGAAAAATTTTATTCTTTATTTTGGATTTTTTTCGTCGTGTTACATAAGAATCAATCATCAAATTTGACTTTTTGCGAAATGTTTCTTTTGCATTACAACTCACTTTTGAGAAAGTATATCTCGAGAACTAGACAAGATATCGAAAATTGTTATTCTTTATTTTTTATTTGTCTCGTCTTTTTAGATAAGAATCCATCATCAAAATTGACTTTGACCAATTTTTCTTCTGAATTTCAACCAAAAACATCTCACATTTGAGACAGAATATCTCGAAAACTAAGCAGGATATCAAAAAATTTATTCTTCGTTTTTTGTTTGTCTCATCGAGTTACATAATAATCCATCATCAGATTGCGGCGTCAAGTTTATCCTAGAGTCCCCTTGAGGTTTTTGTACATATTCCCCGTGTCTGTATGGATAGGTAATATGGCGGCCACGCCTCCCCACTCCTCTCTGCCCGGCGTCACTTCAATGCGTGGTGAAGGTCCCTTGCGTTGTCTCCATATATTTGTTTCCTCCATGGTTGCAGTGCGTTCGTTTGTTGTTACATAATCCCACATTTGGCTCAAACCATAGCCGCCGTCTTTGTCGAAGTTGTTAGGATTTTTATAAATTTCCACAGATTCCCTAATTTTACTTTCTAAGAAGTCCTTTGGATTCGACAGAGGGATTAGTTTGTGTGCGAGTGGCTGCGTGGTCGTGTGGGCTGACTCAGACGGCGACTCCTTTATGAGGGACTGCCGGATCGAAGTCGTGATGTCTGCTGAGGCGGCAGACGTTACCTACCGTCAGCTCTTTGCGGCGCCACCTGCGGCCGCCATCACAGCGCACAGTGGCCATGGTCCCACCGCCACAAACACCTGCTACTCTGACATCATCCCCACATACTCTAACAGTACGGGGTTTTCCTTCAGGTATTTATAGTACATACAGTAAAAGCTATATCTAAACTCTCGGCGGTTTTGAGTGTGGTCGCAGTTGGCAGACAGATTCTGGACGATAAATACCTAACTTGTCCAGAGTTTGTTAACTGCCGTGGAATACAGTAACATGTCGAGGAGACGGTTTCTTTCCGTTTGGAAAAGGAAGGGTCACCACCTCTTAAGGTGTACGGAGGATATAATCAAGTTGCAGCGTTTTCGGCAACAAAGTCTCTGTAATATTATATTGGTCGCTCAGGCTTCGTTTAACTGTTGATAAATTTCATTTACAGACACACCTTGTTATATAGTATAGATGTGTATTTACACTGCCTCAGACTATTATTTTTGTTTCTTTCCGTTTTAAAAGGAAAATTCACCACCTCTTTGGGATGTACAGAGGATATAAACAAAATGGAGCGTTTTTAACTGAAAAATAAGTTTTCACAGTGTGTGTAGTTTCTGTAATGTTGTATCGGTCACTCAGGCTTTGTTTTTCTCGCAGTCGGTTTGAGTTTGATCTGTTAATAAATTTCGTCTACAGACACGCCTTGTTGTATTGTATGGATGTGCATTTACGATGCACCAGACTATAATTTTCGGTTTACCTACGCGTTTATAACATTAATAAACTTTGTCTTCTTTTTTGATGTGCAGGCGTATATCAGAACTACCGTGTAGCTCTAGCAGAGTACGAGCAGCTAAAGATATTAGATCCCAAGAATCATATTATTTTATTTTTATTATTTATTTTATCGTTTAACCCACAAAGGAGCGCCTAGAACCATTCATTTTCACTGTCCTCCTTATTCTTTTTCTTCTTCTTATCTTCCCAAAACTTCCTCATACTTTCACCCTGGGCTTGACTTCTCTCTTGAGTCCATGTATTTCAGAGTTTCAGATTTTTTGCTGTTGGGATCTAAGGTGTAAATCTGTGTAAAGCGATTATTTGTACTACGTATATGTTAGTGGGTCTAGGACTCTAGGCTGACTTCTGCGAGGTCCTTCTGGGTTTCTATCAGCCAGCGTGCTTTGGTTTGTCGAGGTCCGTTGACGATATGGAAGATTTTCTTGGACAGTCGCTAGTCATCCATTCGAGCTGTATGTCCGTAGAATTTCATGCGTCCTTTCTGTGCGAGTGAGGTGAATCGTTTGGCCAGTGAATGCAGTTCTTCAGAGCTTTTGCGCTTCCAGATGCAATCCTAAGACCCAATATTTTTCTCAGTATCTGTATTTCTGTTTTTCGATTCCTTTGACATTTACAGTTAATGGCGGTGTCTCCGTCGCATGCAGTGCTTCTGGAAGAACGACGGTGTTGTCGTGATGGAATTTCGCATTGGTGGAAAGTGATTTCTTATCCGAGGAATTGTATATGCTTCTCGCAGTTTTTCTGCGGTAGTTTTGTGGGCCTCATTCTCAATTCCAGTGTTCCTAATAATTTCCCCCAAGCACATAAAGTGTTTAACTGGGTTTGACGGTGCCATATTTGGTCACGAGTGGCCTCATATTTATGTTTTTGGAGTCCATTATATTGTGTTTTCTCACAAGAGATTTCTCATGAAGCTTCTCAACAGCGTGTCTTCCTCAGCAGTTCGTGTAATTATTGCTAGATCATCCGCAAATGCAAGGCAGTTTGTGTTAATCCGTTTGTCCTTAGTTCCCATATATATTCCAGGTATTTCTTTTCTCTATATGTTAACGATCTTGTCCAGTACCAGTTTGAACAGAGAGGTGATTACTTATCCCCTTGCCTTACACCATTCATTATTTAGGGCAACCCATAAATTACGTCACACGTTAAGTGGGAGTTAGGGGGTCAGCAAAGTGAAAAATCGTGTGACCAAGGTGGAGGGGACCAGTCATAAGCTCCGTGACGTCACATTGAATCACTTGTTGTCACATGGCGACCGTGCTAGTCCACGCTCGCTGTACTACGGTGTCGCACGTCTGCTGCCTTTGATACACGCAGAAAGGACAATACCGCCTTCGAGGCTTTGACAAAACATTAATTTCGCGTAACTTATTTAACCGATTGTGTGGCACCTGTGGTCAATATCTTTGACCACACAAAGCCACCAAGCAACACAAACGATCAGATAAGAGGCAACAAGAGGTTTCGCCCATCAGGAAGATTCGTCCTCAAAGAATTGCAGCTAGACATGACAGAGTAGTTCTTTGTATGATAAACAATGACGATGCTATATGGTTGCATGAAGATGTTGACACAGCGAATGTTCCTAACATTATCCAAACCAGAACTAAGTGACTGCTTAGACAGTCATAAATAATATACAGGAATGGGTTCAAAGAACATGGACACAAGGTGATTGAATTTTGTATCGTTCCTTTGATTTGTTATGTCTTGTCAGTTTTCTAAAATGTTTGATTTATTGTTGATTTTCTGAAAAAAAATATTTTAAATAGAAATATACAAATAATTTTGGAAGCGCTGTTTTAATTTAATTATTTCTAAATTTTAAATGGCAAAATATCTACATCTACATCTATACTCTGCAATTCACAGATACTGTGGGTGGCAGAGGGTGCTAAGCACCAATCCTAATTCTGTGCATTCCGATCCCAAACAGAACGAGGAAACAAAGAATATATAAAAGCATCAGTACGGCATCTTACTTCTCGAATCTTATCCCTCCTGTCATTGCGACCTACGGTAAATAGGTTGGCGGAAGAAGTATTTCATTGCACTCGTAAATTAAATATTTTCGCATATTCTCCAACAAATTCAAACTAAAACGACGTCGTCTGTCCGCCAAACAATCCCAGTCCAACCCACGTATCAGCTCTGTGACACTTACGTAAGGACTGTAACTAGCAGTCACGAATCGAGCGGCTCTTCTCTGTACTTTCTCTAATGTGTCAATCAATCCCTTGCGATACGGATCCCAAATTCCACAGCAATAATCCAAATGCGGCGCAATAGTGTTTCGTACGCTATTTCCTTTGTATGAGCATCAGAACTTCTCAAAATACGACCTATGAATCGTAGTTTAGAATTAGCTTTGCCTACGACGGAAGTTATGTGTAAGTCCCATTTTATGTTGCTTTGTACTGTTACGCCTAGATACTTCTGAGAATCCACCATTTCAACAACTGAATTGTTAACTTTGTACTCGTGAGCAAACGGGGTCTTTATATTACTTATTTGCACTGCCTTGCACTTTTTGCAGTTAAGTGTAAGTTTCCATTTATGGCACCATTCCGAAATAACATCCAGATTGCGCTGAATTTCTAAGCAATCGTCAGAGCACCTCACTTCCCTGTAGATAAGTGCATCATCAGCAAACAATCGCATCCTGCGATTAACGTTGTCACAGAGATCGTTTGTAAAAATTAGGAAAAAAAGGCGTCCTAATACACTTCTTTGAGGAACGCCCGAAGTAACATTTAGCTCAGAAGAGGCTTCCCCTTCAATAACGACATACTGTGACCGACCATTGAAAAATTGCGTATCCATTCGCAAATCAGATCAGATATACCGTACGCTCGAATCTTCGCTAAAATTCGGTTGTGTGGTACAGGATCAAAAGCTTTCTGAAAATCCAAGAAAATAGCATCAACTTGTGATCCTGCATCGATAACTTTCATTACGCCATGCGAAAGTAGAACCAGTTGCGTTTCACACGAACGGTTCTTACGAAATCCGTGTTGTTTTGCTGTAAGTAACTCGTTTTCATCTAGAAACTTCATAACGTTAGAGCATATGACATGCTCCAGAATTCTACAGCAAACAGATGTAAGAGATATGGGTCGATAATTCCTAGGATCTCTCCGATTTCCTTTCTTGAAAACGGGAATCACCTGCGCTATTTTCCAGTCAGAAGGTACTTTTCTTTCTTCTAAAGATTTACGAAATATATCTGAAACAAATGGTTCTATTTCTTCCGCGTATTCCGAAAATACTCTTACTGGTCTTCTCTTCCAATGAATCCCATTCCAGCTCTTTTATCATATTTCTTACTGACTGCATTCTGCGGTAATTTCGAGCAACAAATCTAGCAGCCCTTTTTTGCACCCTCTCCAACTCCTGTATTTGATACGTAAAATGAGGGTCCCATAGTAAACTACCATATTCGAGCAAAGGTCTGACCAAAGTTTTGTAACCCAATTCCTTTACTTCTCTCGTACATCCCCTCATCACTCTCCCAAACAAGTGCAGAACTTTGAAACCTTTTCCTACCACCTGTCCTATGTGTCCTGCCCAGTTAAGTTTGTTATCAAATGTAATGCCAAGATATTTACATTTCAAGTGTTCAGCAAGCAATCCTTTCCCCACCTTATTATCATAAACAATATTCTTTGTATTTATCTTCATCCCGTGGTTACCAACCCAACAAGATATCCTGTCCAGATCACCTTTCAGTTGTTTACAGTCCTCTACCATTTTGATCCTTTTATATAGCATTATATCATCTGCAAACAATCTATTTTCGGATAGTAAACAATCAACACAATTATTCATTAGAATAATGAATAGCAATGGTCCCAATACGCTACCCTTCTTCCACTTCTTTTGATACCGCATTTCCTACCATAACTTTCTGTTTTCTTCATTTTAAAAATTCTTCTACACAGTAAATCCCTTTCTCGTCCACTCCAATAGTTTTTACCTCATATACCACCATTTACTACATTATGTAATTCGTGTGACGTAATTTATGGATGATCACTTTCAAACGATTCAGAGATCCTGCAAAAAAAAAATTACTTTTGAACTTGTTTCTGTAACAGTTTGTTGAATTAACGTAGGGGAGTTTTTATTGCTTGAATTGGATATAAGTTACGTAAAACACGGAGTCGGAATGATATGGCGGGGAAGCAATCACCATGACATTCTACCAGTGAACCTGTCTCATGAAGAGAACTAATTTGCAATGAGTTTAAGTCGCGGGAAGCAGGTAGCGTTATTAGTAATATGGCGTCTCGTAAAGGCAGCGCAGTATTAATTACTTGCACATTGTTACGAGGAACACTGGGTTCATAACATTTTTTATGGCCGTTCTGATACATTGGAGGGGACAGTTCCCAGACAGATCCCCGTAACTGATAGTACACGCAGTGGTTCGCAGGTGAAGGCAGTATTAAGCTGAGCTGCTAATCTGATCGCATCTTGACCGTCCCGGGTTGATTGTTCCCTCGACATTGTACTGTGACGCGCTTCCAGGAGGTTCACTCGACGGCAGTAACCCCCCCCCCCTTCTCCCACGGCAATTACAGAGTTACTGCAGCCAAATTAATTTCGTTCCGCTCCCAGGGCTATAACGCAGCCCGCCAACTGCCACGTTTACGGCGCCAAACGTCAAACGCCCGCACTAAAGGAGACGCGGAGAGGGCTTTTTACGCGCCGCGGTTGTCGCCCTGCTAATCGCCCTAATGGGCCTCAGATCTCGACCGATAGCAGCGCCGCTCGCGGGCTGCTGAGAAAGCTTCGAAAACCGACGCTCGCTCAATTAGGTTTCCTTAATAGATACCGTAAAACGGGGCTACTTTGCATTAAAAAAAACTGCTTAACGTCTCTTAACAGCAAGGTCTTTAAGAGACGGGAAAGGATGGGGGGCAAGGAATGGGAAGGAATTCAGCCATGGCCTTTTAAAGGAAGCATCCCGGCATTCGCCTGGAGTGATTTGGGGAAACCATGGAAAACCCAAATCTGGATGCCCTGACAGGGATTCGAACCCGCGTCCTCCCGAACGCGAAGCCAGAACGTTCCGATCAAATCATAAATGCACACATTATATATCTTTATCTATCCAAATGTAAATATGTTTACGTAAGTAATACTAAAAACTTAGCGAAAACTAGGCATCCAACAGTACGAAACCGCCTTTACGCACCACACTACAAACATCTAGACAACTTCCAAATCATATTTTTATTATTAATTGTATTATTATTATTATTATTATTATTATTATTGGTGAATTCTCCCAATAAATGGAAGATGTTAAGCAAATGACCCAATCAAGTGTTCTTTGAGTTCTTCTTGTTGTTCCAGTAGGCTCTCATTCTTTCCGAGAAAGCTTGTTTGCGTTCTTCCGACCAGTTTGGTCTGTATTGTTTTTGTTTTGATTGCTCAGTTGTAACTTCCCAATTGTCTACTTTGTGTGTGAAGGTGTCTCTTTCTAAGATGTCTGTTGCTCCTATGTTTGCACTTTTAAGATCCTTCCGAATTTCGTTCAGCCAAGGTGTTGGATTTTTAAGTGAAGTTAAATAATCTATCATCTTTTTCGTCAATCGATTTTCTGGTAGTTTCTTAAGATGACCAAAGAATTTCGTTCGTCTTTTTCTTGTTGTCAATTTCGATATTTGAAAACTTTTCTGTTGTTTTTATTGATTGTAGTCTGTAATCTTGCTCCTAGAATTTTTCTAATGATTTTTCTCTCTACTGTTTAATTTCTTCAAGGTCACGTTTTTTGTTAAGTGTTAACGTTTCACTTGCATAGAGTACTGTTGGTTTTATGACTGTGTTGTAGTGCCGAATTTTGGTCTATCTTATTATTATTATTATAAGGCAGGCCTCAAAGACTGTCAAAAATGACGGGTTAAACGAAGTGTTCTGGCAAGTCACGTCTTATCAGTTGCTTAACTACAAATAAATGTTATAAAAAAAATCTCAATGCAATCTTCTTGCCTTGCACTGTAGTAAAATATTTCAGTTTCCATCCTGGTCCAGGTTCCATTTCAACCTAACCACAAACTCCGCTAAAATTGCAACTAGAAAATTAATGTTTCAATCACACGCGAATCAGTAGGCCTACATTCGCAGTATTGCATGTTAGTGGCTATAGTGCATCGCGATCTAAACTTGTTCCGAAATTCACGGGTTCTTACAACGTTTGAATGGCTGAAACATTTACACGTGGCTGAAGTAACGACGTCAGTAATATGGCGTCACTGGATGCAAAGGAAAATAAAAATAAATCTTAACAATTCACGTTATGCCACGTAATATTAGTTTTAATTGTAGTATAGGCTGTGTAAGATTATTTTTACATTTGGACAAAACAAATTGTACTTACTTTTGAATCGTACAACTTAATCATTGAATAGAATTAATCACTTATTTTTGATTGGTTTTCTCTTTCATTTTAAATAATTTATTTATTTTTCTTTTAATTTCTAATACATCCAATTTAACATATCTTCTCGTTAATACAATACAACCACCAAAAGATTTTTGCTCCCATTCATTTCTATAGCTTTACTCATACCACAAAACAAAACAATATAATAACAACTACTACTAAACAGCCAAAGAGTCTGCTCTGCGGTATTGCAACTGACAATAACAATCTTTGGTTCAGCGATACGATATTTTATCACAATGAAGTTTGTACATAGAAGAATTTTCTTACAATGAATTATAATCTATGTAAGGTGTTTGCTTATAGCTGCAAAGATCGCGATCAGTGTCGAACTACTTTCGTTCAAAAGAAGAAATGTTTTCAGTAATAGGACATTCATAGAAACAATTTAATTTTTTTTTTTTTTTAAATAATTAACTTATTCATGCCCTCGGCTGTAACACTAAATGCCAGTTGTAATTCTGACCGAGGATAATTAACAATCTAATCAAAACTAACGCTAACATTGCTAATCGATAATTAATATCTTACATATCAAAGGGAAAAGAATTTAATTAATTCTTCTACGTCGAACGAATACTAAACAAATATAAGCAACTTATATTTAATATTTCGATTTAAACGAAATACATATTTTTTCAGTATCCTGACAAATCATTTATTCACGGATGCTTACCTAAATAGAACTGCTATTAAATAACGTGCGTGACTTACAGCAATATCTCTGGTCATTGTAAGCAGAGGCGAGATGAATGACGCCATAGCGTTACGTCATTGAGTGACGTCATCATGATCAAGATTGGTACAGATTATTGGCTTTGATTAACATAATGGTATTATTCCGTGAATAATGGTATTAATATTTGTAACCTGATTTGTATTATTGTCGACTTTCCACGCCTGGTAGTTTTTTTTGTGCAGTAATGGGGTAGTATAGTATTATTATCTTTGGTTCGCAACAGCTGAGCGAGAGTAAGTGTTGGTTGTGCGCCTGTACTGTAAAAGTATAGCAAGGCGGAGCTAGTAATATGCGGAGCGCCGAACTGTAAACATTGTCTGGGCGCGAGTTGGACTAGAACTTGTATTCCGATATGAAGAGTATGGAAGCCTCTCTCAGTGTATCGCGGACGTGTTAAGATTTATGCAAGTAAATAAATCTAGTGGTATTTCATTCTGAACAACCTTTA
>CM061914.1:185128081-185365680 GCA_031002005.1 Vandiemenella viatica | reverse complement strand
AAGTAGATTATAAGTTAGATAATAATTCATTCCACTGTACAAACCACAAACATAACCTGCTTACAACTTTTGTACATAATTAACAGAAAAAAAAAACCCGCTGAAGATGCTTCTGCAAAAGAAGTGAAACGCGTACGGGAGACCAATAAATACAAAAAAGTCAATTGCTTTGGGCGTAATTTATTCATTATATTATCAGCAATTGAGAGAAAAAAATGATCCAGAACATCCAGATGTGGACTCCATATACACCACTATACGCACACATTTGGTCTGACTGTGGGTTTTTATCACAAGTTCTTCCTTCTCTTGTACATCCACTCATCACGATTTTTGCCCCGAAGGACATGTAGTGAACAACGTGAGAAAAATATTTGTACCCAAAACAAATGGCAGCAAACTGTAAACAGAACAGTGAAATCGAAGAGTGCCTGGATTCCTGAAATAACCCAGACAATTTCAGGGAAAGAGACATTCAAAAGTCCATGGCCGAATTCCTGACCGTTCCTTGCCATATATCTTTTCTCACCTCTAATGACGATGACATCGACGAGCCGAAAAAGAGACTGATTAGCTGGAATACTATAATTTGGATGGTCGCTGAAATTTGTCTGTGTAACGCCAGCACTGCGCTAGTAACAATACACGGTAGACTGGGAAGTTAAGATAGCCGCGAAAAACTCCTAATTTAAAAAATTCATTCAAATACTACAGGTATGGAAAAAACACAGCACACACGACAAAGTTCGAGAGAAACAATATGCCCACGTTAACTCCAAAATTCTAGTATTTCCAGCATATCAATCTTTTCTGGGAGTGATTTCAGGAAACCATGGAAAACCGAAATCATGATGATCTGATGTACATTCGAACCCACGTCCTCCCGAAATCTCTCCTACCACGGTCGGTGCTGACTACTATTAGATGTTAGGGGAACACCCAAAAATTGCTTGCAAAATGGACTAAGTGACTGCTGCTGTATATATCGCTGAGGTAACAAAACGTTACCATAGTATCAGCCACATGACATAGGTGAATCCTTGAAAACATTTCTCAGTCCAACCCGTCTTCATTGTTCAAACACAGAATTAGATAGAGCTGTGTTCGTCGCCGAGGGACGCTGCTTTCACCACCTCGTCAGAATGCGGCAGCCGAGCGCTGGTTAGCGGTACACCTAGAAATAGCTATACGCCCTCGCGGGTCGCGGCCGAGCTCCGCTGAATACTCAGACAGATCCATACTTGGTGGAATAATGCAAATGCATGTGTTTTGAAATAAAGAGCCTGGAAAATTATCATACACTCACATTAATTCCAAGAGACAGTTTTCGAGACAAACAATATACCCAAATTAACACCAAAATTCTAGTATTTCAAGCATATCAAGCTTTTTCTTGGAGTGATTTCAGGATACCATGGAAAACCGAAATCATGATGATCTGACGTACATTCAAACCCACGTCCTCAAGTAAGTTCTCCTACCGCACTCGGTGCTGACTACTGTTAGGATTGTTAATTAAAATGCATACAAACAGTAAAAAAATTAGGTTCATATAAATTAGCAGTTAGTAGATTTGTGTGATTACCATATGTATTCTTTTGCGAAGAAAAAAAAATATTGCCCGTCGTACTTGGATGCCTGGTGCCTGTGACGTCCTTAATGTTAAAGAAGGTGTATGCTTATTAACGAGCAAAACGGAATCGCCCGATGATCCGTTCAGACCAATGCTTTGCGCTGTACGGCTGTGACGTCACATGGGGTCCATACTTTTTGGACTTGAAATGTAGTGCGCAATGGAAGGCTGCTAGAGTGTAAATATGGTGATACCATTCTTTCATTCGTCTGCACACATGTAGGATGTGTAGTTGATTTCCACCACACTTGTGTGTGTGTGTGTTTGTGTGTCATGGAATTTCTTATCATGTAAGGCAATAAATGGACCTTAAGTGAAGAATTACGTAAAAAGGGGGGTGTAATATTGTCGCGTTGGAACCGGGACAGGTGTGAATTCGAAGGTTACTTGTCAATGAACACAGCACTTAAACTGAGAACAGGTTTATTGAGAAACTCAAACATACACGCAGCACTGACTGCCTCTTGGGCAGAATGCTCTTCTATTTATACACAGATAGAACGTACTAGAGATTACAAGAGTAGTTAACAAATGAAATGTGTAGAAGTTACAAGTGACCTTAGGAAACATGTAGAATCTTCTGGAAATAATAAACAGAATTAAATAATTTTTGTCAGTGGGCGGGATTGAACCGGCGACCTTCGGTACCGCAATTCGTGACGCTACCCGCTGCGCCATGCTGGCAGACGGTACACTGGCGTTCATGCGGCATTGCTCCCTCTCCTGAGGAAAACAGCGTCCCGCTGTTAGATTTCTTTTGGGGCACGCTGAAGTGTCCTGGATCTTGATCTTGTCGTGGGTCCTCTGTATGGCAGTTCTGGAGGGCCCCTCCTGTTTGTACTATTATCTTCCTGTCCGACTTCCTCAGTATCCAAACCGTCCTCAGAGTCCTTGAACAAGAAGCTGGTTGTGCCTAGCTGCTCGTCAGGATTGTAGTAAGGCTTCATGCGGAGGACGTGAACAATGTCCCTTCGCTTTCGTCGTTTTCGAAGACGGCTCATAATCCTCGACTTCGTATGTGACGTCTGACCGGCGGCGTATGACACGATACGGACCAAAGTACCGCTTCAGTAACTTTTCTGATAGCCCAACCTTCCGGACAGGGGTAAAAATCCATACGAGATCTCCTGGGTTGTACGCAACAGGTCGGTGCTTGCCGTCATACCGCTGACGGTCCCTCTCCTGGGTGGCCAGTGTTCGTATGCGAGCCAGCTGTCTTGCTTCTTCGACCCTGGTAATGAGCTGTTTTATATAGTCATCCTGAGTGTCGTCCGGCTGGAATGGGAACAGCGTATCCATTGTGGTCTCAGCTTCACGGCCATGGAGCAGAAAAAACGGAGTGAAGCCTGTCGTATCTTGCCTTGCTGTATTATAAGCAAATGTGACCACTGGCAGTATTGTATCCCAATCCTTCTGCTCAACATCCACATACATCGACAGCATATCGGCTAATGTCTTGTTGAAGCGTTCTGTGAGACCGTTTGTCTGAGGGTGGTATGCAGTTGTCATCCTGTGGACAACGTCGCATCTTGACATGACCTTCTGATACTAGTCTTGACTGGAATACCTTTCCACGATCGGATATCATCACACGTGGTGCTCCATGCTTCAAATAATGTCTTCTACTAGAAATTTTGCAACCTCTGGAGCTTCTGCAGTCGGCACAGGTTTGGTGACAGCGTAGCGCGTGAGGTAGTCGGTGCAGACTATTATCCATCGGTTACCGGTTGTCGACTTCGGGAACCTCCCCAAAAGGTCGATCCCAATTCGGTGGAATGGAACTGCTGCAGGTGGAATTGGTACTAGATGACCTGGAGGTAATTGCGGCACATGTTTCCGTCGCTGGCACTCTTTACAGTGACTCACATAATGCTTGACAGATCGGTAGAGACCCTTCCAGTAATACCTGCGTCTGATTCGGTCCAGGGTCTTCACAAATCCCAGATGACCGGATATTGGAGCGTCGTGGAAATACTTGAGAATAGCTGGCTGGAGATGAGCTGGAACGACCAGAAGCCACTTGGGGCCTAGTGGATCGTAGTTGTTCTTATACAATGTCCCATCTATCAATTGAAACCCTCCTTTGGCCGGTTCTCCCTTTCTCCAAGGCGTCTATGGTTCTTAATAACTCTGAATCTTCCCTCTGTTCAGCTGCAACGTCACCTAATTCAGCGAGGGCTGAAATTCCATTCATGCTGTTGTGTTCTATTAAAGGATTCCTTGAAAGGCTGTCGGCATCCTTGTGTTTGCGTCCGTTTTTGAATACCACCGTGACGTCGTACTCTTGAAGTCTAAGTGCCCATCTTGCTAGTCGACCTGATGGATCCTTCAAGCTGGTTAGCCAACATAAAGAATGGTGGTCTGTTACGACGGTGAAAGGTTTGCCGAATAAATACGGACGAAACTTGTTGATAGCCCAGACAACTGCGAGGGCATTCTTTCTCGGTTGTAGAGTAGTTTATCTCGGGCTTAGAGAATACTCTTGATGCATAGGCTATCACCTTCTCAGCACCTTCCTGAATTTGCACAAGCACTGCACCGATCCCATAACCGCTGGCGTCAGTGTGAAGTTCAGTTTCTGCATTCTCGTCGTATAAGGCTAGAACTGGTGCGGAAGTTAGAGCCTCCTTAAGTGCCTGGAAAGATCTTTCTTTAGATTCATCCCAGTAAAACTTGGCATCTCCCTGCAAAAGTTCTTGCAGTGGACGTGCCATGTTACAGAATCCTTTTATGAAACGCCGGAAGTATGAGCACAGCCCAAGAAAGCTTCTCACATCACGAATGTGCTGAGGAGTTGGAAATTCCATGACTGCCCTTACTTTATCTGGATCAGCGCGGACGCCATCTCCGTTGACCAGGTGCCCCAGGATTTTTATCTCTCTGGCGACGAAGAGGCACTTCTTCGGATTGAGGCGGAGTCCTGCAGTCTGAACACACTTCAGCACCGTTGACAGGCGACTCAGATGTTCTTCAAATGTTTTCGAGAAAACAACAATGTCATCTAAATAACAAAGACACGTCGTCCACTTAAGGTGTCGAAGTAAGTTGTCCATCATGCGTTCGAATGTGGCCGGAGCGTTGCATAATCCGAATGGCATTACTTTGAATTCATAGAGGCCATCAGGTGTAATAAAAGCCGTCTTTTCTCTGTCAGCTTCGTCAACCTCGATTTGCCAGTAGCCTGTCTGCATGTCCATGGTTGAGAAGTATGTAGCTCCTTTCAAGCAGTCTAAGGCGTCGTCGATGCGCGGCAGTGGGTAGACATCTTTCTTTGTGATTTTGTTCAGCCGCCGATAGTCGACACAGAATCGCCACGTACCATCCTTCTTCTTTACGAGGACCACCGGAGATGACCAAGGACTCTCCGAAGGTTGAAATAATGTCATTATGCAACATCTTCTCCACTTCCTCTCGAATTATTCGCCTTTCGACTGGTGACAATCGGTACGAGCGCTGGCTAATGGGCGGATGATCCCCAGTATTGATACGATGCTTTATCGTGGGCCGTTTCGTCTGACCTTTTTTTTGCTGGGGTGTGAATACACCAGAGAATTGGCGTAGTATAGCTAACACCCGGTGGTGTTGTTCCTTGGTCAGGCCGGACCCTATTGGCAGTTCATAGTTGTTTCCTCCAGCGTGTTGTCGGTACTAGTAACAGAGCATGGATCTTCGTTAATGACGTTGAGCTCGCCCTCCTGGACTGGTTCAGCTGTCCCTATGCACATTCCCTTGGGGATAATTTGTGACTGCTCGTGACAGTTGGTGATCCAAATGTCTCCTCGACCACCGATAATGCTTATGATAGCCGCTGGTATGTAGATTTCTTTCGTGAGCCTAATAAACTTTCTACTATCGACAAGCACTTCAAGGTTGCGGTCGTCCGTGTTTTTGACTGGGACTCTTCTCATTGCGAACGGCGGGATTGTCACGTTGTCAACGGCGAATAACTTCCCAGAAGATTCTGTGTTACGTGTACCCGTCGCAACGACTTCTTCAATTTGCAGCTCAGACGTTCCACAGTCAATGACAGCTTGGGATGCCTTAAGGAAGTCCCATCCAAGGATGACATTATGACTACATTCTGTTAAAATGACAAATTCAACTGGCTGGGTCCTGTTGTTGATGGTTATTCTCGCGACACAAGCTCCAGCTGGCTGGACGTACTTTCCATTTGCGACCTTTAGGCACAGTTGCCCCCGTATCACGGAACATTGTCTTCTTTAGTGTGCGACGATAATTGTCCGACAATACGGAGAAAGAAGCTCCTGAATCAACCAGCGCCCGGACAGGTTGGCCGTCGATTATAACGTTGATGAGATTTCCCGACATCTTAGTGACTGTCATCCATGGAGGATTTTCATCTGCGGCGGCCTCACCTCCGTAGATGGTCGCCTTGCTTAGTTTTCCTGCGTGCGGCGGCTAGGGGAGCGGCTGGTAGCTCTGTCCGGCGACGATGAACGGCAGCGGCGCGTCGGGGATCGACCTCGTCTAGGGTACGGCGATGGGCTTCTTCCCGTAGGTCGACCGAACTCGTCAGCGGGTGGCTGCCTGGGGTAGAACTGTTCGGATGGCGGACGTCTTGCGGCAAAATAATCGTCAAATACTCGTCTTCTCTCTCTGCAGTAGCGTATGACATGTCCAGGGCGCCCACAGTGGAAACATACTGGCGCGTTGTCTTCTGTCCTCCAGACGTCCGTTCGTCTGCGGGACGTCATAGGTGCCGGAGGATTTGGTTGTGGCCGTGTCGGCCGGTTCCTAGGCTGCCGTTTGGCAGCTGCAGCATACGTCATATCAGGGCGAGGCCATTCTTCACGTCGAGTGCGATTGGCTCGGCAGACAGGAGCTATTGTCTGAAATACCTCTTTTTCCGCCGCGTCGGCTCCTTCATGACCCACTGGGCTTACATCCATGGCCATGATCTGATGCTCACTCGGTTCAAGAGTCCCAGCTGCCATGAACTGTTGTAATTCTTCTCTCACAATTTGTCGTATGAGAGACGCAAAGTCGTGCTGGTCTTCCACAACTGCCATAGGGACTACGTTGGGAAGTCTGTCATACTTCTTTCGCCCAACCCTCCTTTGTTGCATCTCCTCAATCCGCTGGCACCACTTGATGAACTCTTCCGTCGTAGCGACGTCTTTTATCAGAAGAGCTTGGTACATGTCTTCTGCAATACCTTTCATTAGGTGCGTGATTTTGTCGGCTTCAGTCATATTCGGGTTGACTACGTTGCATAGGGCCAAAACATCCTGTATGTAAGATTGCGTCGGCTCCCCATGTCGTTGGGCCCGGTTCTTCAGTTGTTCTTCCGCCGAGCGGATTTGTCGCTGGTGGTCCCCAAACGTTTTCTTAAGTTCCGTCTGGAACATTTCCCAGTTATTCAGTTTTTCTTCGTTGTTCTCGAACCACTGCTGGGCGGTTCCGTCCAGATAGAAATAAACATTTGCCAAGCACATGGTATGATCCCACCTGTTGTACTTGGCGACTCGGTCGAACCCTTTTAGCCATTTGTTAGGATCCTGTCCAGCGTCTCCAGAGAACACCGATGGGTGTCGAATGTGCAGCTGGCTTGCCGCCATGGGTTTCCTAATGACGCGGACTTTCGGAAGGACGTACTGAGTATATCCTTTGTAGTCCGGTTCCAGTCCGTGTAGGCGGCGACTTTTACGTTGCCTAATCGGAGCCACGACGATGCAGCTGTTTGCACAGGGTACCCGGCGTCTCCACCAAACTATGTCGCGTTGGAACCGGGACAGGTGTGAATTCGAAGGTTACTTGTCAACTGAGAACAGGTTTATTGAGAACTCAAACATACACGCAGCACTGACTGCCTCTTGGGCAGAATGCTCTTCTATTTATACACAGATAGAACGTACTAGAGATTACAAGAGTAGTTAACAAATGAAATGTGTAGAAGTTACAAGTGACCTTAGGAAACATGTAGAATCTTCTGGAAATAATAAACAGAATTAAATAATTTTTGTCAGTGGGCGGGATTGAACCGGCGACCTTCGGTACCGCAATTCGTGACGCTACCCGCTGCGCCATGCTGGCAGACGGTACACTGGCGTTCATGCGGCAATATTTTTACTCTAGATATATCATAAATTGATATTTATTTGAAGTATCAATTTTAAGTACCAATTCAATATTTTTGTAAGAACGCAAATCAGTATCCATTATCATATATATTTGATAAATATACGTACATATCTGATCTGAACATGTCTTAAAAAAGTGAATTCGTCGTAATTTAACAGTTTTTCGTCAGGCTAGGAAGGGTGTTAAATTTTAATAGTTTTACGTTTACGTCGTCACATTTTTGTAAACATATTTGAATGTCAATGGTTAGATTATTTTTAACCAAGTTGAAGAATATTGATCAAGCGTCCGTATTGCGAAGTTGAGGTTTGACGTAAATTTACAGCTTCTGTTTTCAATTGGTTTTTTCATTGATGAATAGAAGGTGATGCATTGAGGAAGTACCTGATATGCCGAGCCTCTTCTGTATCGTCCGAAAGAGTGGCTTCTGCAGTTAACTTGGTGGCGCCGAACAACGGTGGTATATTGAAGTGGTATATAATACAAAACAGAGATTTCTTTTGATGTCTACTTTAGATCATTCGTTACTGGTTTGATTGATTGTAAAAACACATAAATTAATAAAAGATTCTATAATTTCCACATTTTGCTTTAATTTTTCCGATTTTTTTTAAAAAAAATTGGGAATATTATTAGAAAATTCAGCTGGCTTCAGGCAAAAATATCGATATAATCGATATTTTTCATTCGATACATATCGATATTTTTCTATCAAATATATTGATATTTTTTCTGTCGTTACATATCGATATCTTTTGTTAATATCGATACGATATTTATCGATATTTTTTCTTTTTGCCCATCCCTATTGTCTATTATCAAACCGACTCCCTAGTGTCTGCAAGCCAGCGAATTACAGACTATTTTTCTCCGGGGGTCTCAGGTGTTTCTGACCGAATTGCAGCCATAGCTAACCCGTCTATCGGGTGCAGTGGCATCTGTATCCAACGCGAGAACAGTTAAATAGATTTGACGCGCAAGAGACAAGCTTATTAAATGGTCAGTAAGGTACCCAGCCAGCGGGCGGCGGCTAATTGAAGCCGTGCGGACGAGTTTCAGCTGCGAGAGCGACCCAATTAGCCGCCGGAACGGGTTAGCGGCAGATTAACTCTGCCGGATAAAGCCTTCAACTGCGACGGTGCTGCCGCCACAGCGGACGGCGCGCGCACTGTTTTTTTTGGTCCGGGGCGCGAAGCACAACAGTGTCGCGCGTTTTGCCGGGATTACCGCCGCCTTGTTTATTCGCCCGGCCGGTAATCTCCGGCAGTGTTGTTGTTGCCGGCGCTCGTTGTTGTTGTTTCTGTTGCGGCTGAAGAAGCTTTCTGCCGCCACCTGCGCTGACGAGTCGCTTCGCTGCGCCTGCGGAAGAATTAGTCAGCCCTAACTCTCCCTCCGCACGAGCGGGTTTCGAAATTTCTGAGTTTTGGCGTCGCCACAAATTTTGATATTTTCAGCTCCTCGCATTCAATAACTTTCCGCTCAAATCCACATAAAGTAACTCTGTTTCTCTGTCTGTTACGTTTTAGCGACTAAACGGCTGAATAGATCTTGATGAAATTTCACCAAGAAATACTATGTATGATTAGAAATGACATAAGATATTTTTTCGGGATAAATAACATATTTTATCATGAAATTTGGAAAAAAAACTAACTGAACGGTAATAGAGAAACGGATAGCGTGTGTCAGTCTCTGGAATACTATATCGGTCACTCAGGCTTTGTTTCTCTCACAGTCAATTCGTGTGTGATCTACACGAATACCATAAATACTAAAGTAACTCTGTCTCTCTGACTGTTTGTTACGTTTTCACGACTAAACAGCTAAACCGATCTTTATGAAATTTGACAAGGAAAATCAACGTATCATTAGGAAAGGCGTAGGATACTATTTGGGAATAAATAACATATTTTTTCATTAAATTTTTAAATTGGCAGAACGGTGAGAGACTCATGGATAATGTGTCTCTGAGATGTTATATCGGTCTTTTAGGCTTTGTTTCTCTCGCAGTGTGTTTTTTAATGATCTGCACTAATGCTATAAATGCGAAAGTAACTCTGTCTGTTTGTTACACTCTCACAACTAAACTGATCTTTATGAAATAGAAAAACCAAGAACGTTGTTTTCAAAATGGTATTAGTAAAAAGATGTCCCCAGAAAGTGACGTAATTTTAAACTATAAACAAAAATCTGCCGCAGGAACTGTGGCAGGTATTCTACCATGTTTAACCTCCCACCCCCGTTAGGTTGTCGCTGTTTTTAAACGTGTTGCACACTTATTGTCTCCATGAGACAGATTCAGTGGTAGAAGAATGATATAGTGAGGCTTACCCGTCATTTGGGACATCTTTTACATAAGTTACAGGTTTCTATATCCAATTCTAGCAATAAAATTCTGAGCCCAAATATACTAAGTCGCGGGTAACAACTAGTTTAACGTATTTTTTTTAGAAAAATATAAAAGTGTTCAAAAATTAGTATCCATTTAAACATAACATGAATGAAGTTAATGGCAATGGCTAAGGGACCGTGCACAAACTACGTGGCTCGGTCCAGGGGGGAGAGGGGTTTGCTGGGAGGCTACGCTGGGCTACGTGGGGGGAGGTGGTTCCGAGCCAGACCACGTAGCTTTCCTTTCATAACATTTTTCACAGATAAAATGAGTAATAGGACTCACAACACCATGTGAATATTTATTTCCCTTAGTTAATTATCTGCGTATGTAATTTAAAATAGTCTGACAAGAGAAAACAGTACAAAATGTCTTCTGGAATCAAAAGGGATAAAGCTACGTGCTACGTGGGGGGTAGAGGCAAAGCCACGTAGGGCTACGTGGGGGGGAGGGGGGGTCCACAGGAGGCCAAAATGGAGCTACGTGGTTTATGCATACTCCCTAATATAGAATTCAAGTTGTCTAGCGGTGCAATTAAAGTTTTTTTACATTCTTGTTTATTTGCGAACGCGTTTAGAGTGTTTTTTTTTCTCTCTCCTGAATCAGCGTACAAGTCTTGCTTAGTTTTAATACAACGTTTTACAAAACGAAATTTGGATTCGTATAATGCTCGGTGATACAGAGGAGCGAGATTAGTTCCGGGCCGTGCACTGAACCCTGCGGTAACTGGCGCTGTAGTCGCCGGTTTAGTGAGCCACCAGAGGAGTTGATTACAACACCGCAGTGTTGACTGCGCGCACACGGCGCTCGTTTGTTTTTCCCTCTCCGACAGTGCTGCCACGCCGCCGCTGATAACAGATAATGAATGTCGCTGCGTCCGTTACAATGGCCGGAGCGGCCGGACAAAAGCAATACGCGACCGCACTGCTGCCAACCGCCGAAAGCTGCTAATTTCTGTCTTCCGCTTCAATGTTGGCTGCGCGCGCGTACAACATGAGACCACGAAGCACTAGTGCCGATGAGTTACTATGTAATTTTGTCGGTACACTATTCTTCGAGAGAAAATTATTCATCTTTACATTTTGATTGATCGCCATGATATCTGCTCATGTATCCGAGCTTTCCGACAGACTTAATTTAATTGCAATTGGGCACAAAACCAGGCGGAAAAAGTACCTACTCAAATACTGTGCATATCACTAATTTCGATCTAAAATTCTTTAGCTGTTTCTTTACTTTGCTCTTTAGTTGAGCATGTTTTGATGTGTAGCAAATTTAAATTTTTTGGTCATATTTACCTTTTTTAAGGTCACATTTGCACGTATAAGGATCTGAACCCTTGTTATCATAAACTACGTTTTCCTTCAAATAATTGCGCAGCCTTCCGCGGTCGTCGTAAGTATTATTATCTTGGTTCTCCGGTTGGAGCCGCGGCGATTTGTTAAAACCTAACGTTTCGGTCATCGTGCTGCGGCCTTCATCAGCTGCTGTCACCTATATATAGCAGTGGGAGAGCGCGCGCTAACCGTCCCGCGATGATGTCACGGTCGTTACCCGTGCATAGCGAAGGCGGTCGGATGGGGCTGTTTATCTTGCCAAAGGAGGAGGACGTAAGACGACTGCCCCATCCGCTCCCACTGCTATACATAGGTGACAGCGGCAACAAACGCAGCAGTCCTCTGATGAAGACCGCAGCAAGATGTCCGAAACGTTAGGTTTTAACAAATCGACGCTGCTCAACCCCGAGAACTACGATAATAACGTTTTCCTTGCACACGACTTTTGTGAAACCAGTGTTTCTAGTGGCAGAACTTTATTAACATTATCGTTTAGCCAGCGATTATAATATTTGCAGCTGTAGTTTAATCTTGCTGCGGTTTTCAGGTGCGTGTAATCTTCGGATCCGTCCCTATTTGACAGGTGCCATACATAGTGCCACCAGCCAGGCAAACAGACGCAACCCGCACAGCGCATGCGCTCTGCAGCCGACACCTGCCAGTCACGTGGTGCGTGTGACGTGTCAACACGTCAGTGTGACGTCAGGACTGCTCGGAGGCCTCGTGATAGCGTCAAGAGCGGCGACTACCACAGGGTAGCGTGCCGGGACCAGAGATACTCATTAGTAAAATGAATGATTGTTGCGATGGTTTGCAGTAAGAGTTCCGGATAATAGTAGAAGAACTGATATATAATGACGCCACAGCAATTGAATGTTTGTGCATTTATTGAAATCCCGAATCCGTTTCACTTCTTTTGCAGTAGCATCCTCAGCGTGTTCTCATTTTTCGCTCTATTGCATTTACTTATGCTCCTCTCCCCGCAGCAGTGATTTTTGCTTTCTTTGTGAGTAGAAATTCATATTCCAGATAGTTATTTCACTATTTATCACAACACTGCACTTCACTGCACTGTACTGTATATTTATTAACGTTTATTATTGAATAAACATACAGTACAGCTTTGTAGTACGACGCAAAGACACACAAGACTTTCAAACAAAGAGAATTCTCTTAGACCCTTCGCACGGTGCCTCAACCACCTAATTAACGGGGAGGGCAGCAAGCCTACATATAAGTTTTTTTAACAAAAAAAAACAAAAACAAACAAAAACAAACAAAAACAAACAAAAACAAAAAAAAACGTATAATCTACTATTATATACTATAATGTCTTGTTGGCCGGGGTATTAGTTTTAATTTGATTGTATCGTGCCAGCTTGCAAAAGTAGCAAAGTTAATTTATTTTAATTCAATAATATTTATAATGGGCTCTTCACATGACAATTCTCAGGGAATCACACAAAAGAAATGGGTTCACATTAAAAGAAAATGAATTTATTCATTAAGACAAAATTGTTGTCATTTCAAGATCACAAATGTATGGCAAACATATGATAGGCACCCAGGCTAATAGCTCTTTAATTCTGGCATGAGTCACTCAGGGCAGTTTCCAGGGTTTTGAGATGTTGCAGAATGTCTCTATATCAGCAGGCGGTACACATTACCCGGCAGGACACTGGTCGGCGGCGGCGGCGGCGGCGGCGTCGGCGTAGGCGGCTGATACACACAGCTACCTCCGTTTATCACTTGTAGCAGCAGCCACTGTCCACATCCTTGCTCTGGGGCGTCCAGAAACGTTCTCCCCTCCCCCGACGACATAGAACATAGCAAAAGAAACACTTCCGAGGAGTAGATGCCATCCCCTCCATCCTCTGGCTGTCCCACACACTGTACCACATACGGCAAGCCCTCCAGAAAAAACAAAAATATCGGGAGAAGAGAGGGCGGTCTGTGTCCCGCGCCCCTGCGCCATACCAAACATGTCTCTGGGGACAGGCGTCTGCCTTCTATCATCGACTGGCCCTCAGATACACACAGTATCGGGCAGCATACCTCCACGCCAGCGAGCCGACGTGCTCTGTAGGACATTACAGCTTCAACTGCCACCTCCACAAAAATTTGAACTTTCCTATTTAAAGTTCAAATTTTTCATTCAGTCCATGTGACATATCCTCTCACTTTGTCCCGAAACATTTCTTCCTAACGCTCTTTAGCCAGAACTGTCTCTTCAACCTATCGTTTGCCCGAGTCATACAATACCTTGATAAAACCACCCATTTCGACACTTCCCTCTGCTGAAAAGTCATGCGGATTGTCTCCTTGGTCAACAACCACTGCAGTGACTGCTCGATCGTGCACTGCGCTCCGCTACGAGCATGAAACTCTCTCTGTGACATTCATTACAATGGGCATGGCGTAAATGATACCAGTTGGGTCCAGCCTATCTTATGGCTACAGATACAACTTAAACAGTACACAACATCTAAACATAACACACAGTGTTCAGAAAAAATACTTAATCCTAAGAAACTATAGTCTCAGAAAATACATCGTTGTGCCGTTTGTCCAGCCTTTCTGATAGTTATACAGATATTACATTAACAATACAATACATATAAAATACCAGCACACAGTGCTAAAAAAAAAAATTAATTCTACCAATTGTGGCCTCACAATCATTCTTCCTGTACTTCTCTGTTACCAAAATTACAAATGAGAGTGCAAAAATGCAGAAGAATTAATATATATAAAAAAAAAACACAAAAGCCATCACATAAAGGCTTTATCGTCCACAATGCCCATATAACCAAACAGAGAAAACCATTGTTTCCGAAAACAAGTGAGCAATGAATCAGGGCCCACGGCAAGTAATGATTAAGAACCCTAAACCAACCACTATTTTCCTTATAGACTACTTATAACGCTAAGTACAGATTTAATATCCATAAAACTTTAAAATCTTCAAACTTTATCTGACAATAACTAAGCTTACACGAGGTGACGGCATATTCTCTTCATGCCATACACTCCTTGCGCTAACAGAATTTACAGTCGCAAACGCTTCTCTGTAGAGCAGAACCGACTTCATTACAAACAGCCACCTTCACGCAGATGGTAAGGTGCCTGCCCCCAAACAGATGGAGCCCAGGTCCCTGCACCCCGGTGAAGTCAAGGACACCCTCTGCCTCAGCTGACACTCCCAGTTTCAAAACAACCCACACTCTTATGCTTCGGCTCCTAATTCGAAAGCCATGGTTCACCGACCTATTCTGTATCCCTTACTCTAAGAAAGTAAACTACTAGTATTCTATCAAATCTACAGCCTCATTAACCTAGCATAAAAAAACATATTATACCCTGCAGAAAATGCCTTCACACTGAATAATGCATACATAATCATAAGAAGTTCGTCACCCTGTCAAATAACTTGCATAATATCTAACAGTGGAAGCAATAACTATTCTTCGAGAAATCATATGGGAAGACCTTTAACAATGTATAACTCGCAGCTATCCTCATCTAAATTAAAATCTCGCGTCATGTCTGGCGCCGAAAGAAATACTCCACTTGAAAATCAAACTTCATTCCCTACCTTACAAAACCACAATTTTCTCTAAAAATTCTCAAATGCTGAAGAAGTAACTCCGCTTGGACACAAGTAAGAATACCTTCACTAATGTGCAGTATTCAACGACAATCTGCATCTGGGATTTGCATTTACTCTCACCTGTCATGAATTATCTCCTCCGAACGGCAAAATTACTTTGCTAACAGACGACTCTCAAAACAAAGGAGTGATGTCAGGGAACAGATACCGCTGAGAAATGATGCTGGTTTGACTTGGTGGAACCACATTATTCCCGCTTCCCGCTATTATGAAAAAAATCCAGAGTGTACAAAACATCGTTATACCAGACTCGGCACACTTCCACCACCTCAAGCACAAATTAACGGAGCCCCAGGGGATAATTACCTTGTCCCTCATATGAAACTTCCACGACCTACTACCACCATATTAATTAAACGACAACCGGACTGCTTATGCGTCCTTGGCCTTCTATCCGTTGCCAAAAGGAACGTCTGAAACCTTCCAATCCATGCACGTCCGTTGTCTCTTCACCTTAAACCCTTGTCCTTCGCACGAGGAAAATGCAAATACAAATTGGGACTCATCCACTGACTCCTTTACTCCAGTCTAAGTGCTCTCCATACATCAGTGCCGCTCTGGCTACAACTGACTCTCAAAAATACCTTCCTTTATTTATTTTTTTAACTCGACCAACGTCAAAACTTCCACCAACAACTTTCAAATGTCTGGAAAATTAGGTCCACCAAGTATTCAGCAACTTCCTCACAAGAGCAACCAGAGAAGTTTAGCAAAGAAAAATGACGTACCATCTCATATTCATTCCCACAATCGTTAAAAACTATTTCCTTCTCGCCTGACATCAATCATCGCATCTTAGCATTCTCCACGCGCAGTGACTGTTCTTCAATTCCATCCCATGTACCAAATCAATTCAACTGTTTTTATGGCTCAGGTAATCTTCAACTACAACCAAAATTCCCTCCTCTCGCAACTCTCAGATGCTACCAGAATTTACTTTCCGTCCATTAGGGAGAACAGAATTTTTTTTTTTTCCCCCTTCCCAAACGCACTTCTGCGAACTATCCACTATATGACACTAACATTATACTTATTTATTACCATAATTATTCTCTACTTCATATCCTTGGGTATGTCTGCGGTCCAAACCAAGTCTCTTTTTTTTTTTCCGCGGTAGGGGCTAAGCCTAGTTAGCTCCCGTTTTGAGCCTTCCGTGTACCACGCACATCCAAAACTCATACTTATCGCTGGCGTTTGTGCTTCGGAAATTCTCAGCAAATTCTTTCCTCTCAGCAAAGTACACTGATTGACTGTGCATGAATTTAGCACTAATTTCGCCTCTCAGTTCTCCGCAACAATCTCTCTCTTCGAAACCTCCCACATACGGCTCATAATCGCACCCCAGCTGCGTTTCGCTCACACAGTCACAAAAAAGCGTCCTGCTCAGAGGGTAGCATGCGTTCGGAAAACATCGCTCGCCGCCTGGCACTCTCTTGAGGCCTTCGACCTGGAACAGATGTTCGGCATTTGTTCCCGCCTGTCCAAATATGCACAAATATCGCAGGTCTCGTCTTTCATGTCCGACAGTTGGCATTCTCGATGGTTTGGTCTGTCTGTCCGTTCTTACCGATTCCGAACACGCCGACACATGGATGTCCCGCTGTTTACTTGTCTGTTTCATCGAAAAGCTCTCATGCGTTTCGCGCTCTGTTTTCAGCTTTGCAACGCTCACGCGAATTTGACTCATCTCTTCTCCGAGTTGGGTCAAATCCGCACTGTGGCTCCTCTCCATTTCCACGACACGCGTTTCCAACATGTTAATCCTTTCTTCCGTCTCCTGACCTATTTCCGACGCGCGTCTTTGTACATCCACCAACTGCTCATTACTGCGACCAACAACAATGGTTAGCTTTTCCTGACCCGCCCGTAGCGTTGGCACATTTTCCGTAAGTTCTCCAATCCCTTTTTCCATCGCGGACGTCAATTCCTCCCTGAACGCCGATAATTTGTCATTGGTTTTCTTTTGTTCCTCGATCATGGATGTTAATCGTTCGTTGATCGGACTAAGCAATTGCTGTACTATTACCAACATATCATGGGGCGTCATTATTGCGCTAGCGTGATTTTCCGGCAGCGACACAAACTGATCGCTCGTTTCTGCGGTTGGAGGAAAACTAGTAGTTCTTTCTTTACTGCTGTCTGCTGAATAGTTTGCTCAGCACTTCGAACCACGGCGTTGTCAATTAAATGATCGTGATTTCCCTTCATCGCGAATTCCTGCTCGTTTGGCTCTGACGGACTGTGACTTTGTGCCATCCCGGCATTTCCGGACCTCAGTTTCATCCACTCAATAGCACCCAAAAATTTAGAAACTACGTAAAACAAATATTTCACCACACTTCTCCTCCCACAATTCAATGTTTATACCGGTACATCCACGGGAAGCATCCACAAATTCTCAAACGCACAATTATTGATGGAATGAACGCTAAAACACACAAAACTCAATTATGCAGAGCATAGATGCTCGGGGCATTCTAAAAGCACGACAAGCAAGAAAAGTTTATAAAAAACCATACTCGTCACAGAAGACAGGCAAAAACAAGCATAATTTTCCGACGCTGAGATGCTGTGAAAATCTTACCTCCCTAGTCTCCAAACATTTTCCCAACAACAGAATAACCATCAAAACCAACAAACAATTACAAACAAAAGGACAACTCAACATAACCAAAGACCATTACTTTACATCTTCCTCCACCATTGACCAACAATTTATGCAACGTCGTATTTTTTTATACATCAACAACCCATGAACGATCAACAAACAGTGGTTCAATATCACACACGTGAACAGATAATCACCTTGCTCGGGTTGCCCAAAGGAGTCCTCTGCTGTTACAATAACAATATTACACATAATCATCTTATCATTATACATTGTATATGCTGGACCTCTGCTATCACTGCCACACCGCAAAAATGCTGAAAAACACATAGAGAGTTCTACTCGCTAAAACGAAACGTTTGCAACATCTCAAACAGTCAGGCCCCACGCTGGGCGCCATGTTATAATGTCTTGTTGGCCGGGGTATTAGTTTTAATTTGATTGTATCGTGCCAGCTTGCAAAAGTAGCAAAGTTAATTTATTTTAATTCAATAATATTTATAATGGGCTCTTCACATGACAAATCTCAGGGAATCACACAAAAGAAATGGGTTCACATTAAAAGAAAATTTGAATTTATTCATTAAGACAAAATTGTTGTCATTTCAAGATCACAAATGTATGGCAAACATATGATAGGCACCCAGGCTAATAGCTCTTTAATTCTGGCATGAGTCACTCAGGGCAGTTTCCAGGGTTTTGAGATGTTGCAGAATGTCTCTATATCAGCAGGCGGTACACATTACCCGGCAGGACACTGGTCGGCGGCGGCGGCGGCGGCGGCGTCGGCGTAGGCGGCTGATACACACAGCTACCTCCGTTTATCACTTGTAGCAGCAGCCACTGTCCACATCCTTGCTCTGGGGCGTCCAGAAACGTTCTTCCCTCCCCCGACGACATAGAACATAGCAAAAGAAACACTTCCGAGGAGTAGATGCCATCCCCTCCATCCTCTGGCTGTCCCACACACTGTACCACATACGGCAAGCCCTCCAGAAAAAAACAAAAATATCGGGAGAAGAGAGGGCGGTCTGTGTCCCGCGCCCCTGCGCCATACCAAACATGTCTCTGGGGACAGGCGTCTGCCTTCTATCATCGACTGGCCCTCAGATACACACAGTATCGGGCAGCATACCTCCACGCCAGCGAGCCGACGTGCTCTGTAGGACATTACAATACACGTTTCTTCCACCAATCTGCTACCTTTGTATTAATTCTTTCTCTAAAAAAAATTATACACAATCATGTTTTTGTATCTTACCGTGGTTGGAAAACTTTTTTACATCTAAATTTATTTTTTATTATTATTTTAATTGCGATAGAGCTAACGCTCCGGCGGCAATTCCCCTAGTCATCTAATTACCCCTTTTCATATTATTTATTAAAAAATGTCTTTTATATTTGGAGTGTTACATTCCTCTCACATTTACTTTTCCAATTTGCAAATTCCAATTTTAAATTCCGTAAGCATTATTCATCAATTCATTTGATAATCTGTTCCAATCTCTGATACCGTTTACCAACAAAAGAAAATTTTTCCACTCCCTTATGCATGAAATCGAGCGCCAGCTTGTGGTCATGGTCGCCTTTCCCCTTCCATGCACTATTCCTAATTATTTGACCAATATCCCTCCAAGCCCATCACCAGCATATGTCCTGTACATTCCCAGCACTCTCTTCACCCTCCTCCTATCCTTCCAATGACTCCCAATCCTGCTCCTTTGTCATATCAGTTACTGACTGGGTCCTGCGATAATTTGCACAAACAAATCTTGCTGCTCTTCTTTGCACACCCTCCAACTCCTGTACTTGATAACCAAAATGTGGGTCCCGAACCATACCACCAAATTCATTCAACCAATTGTTTGGCTAATGTTTTCTAACCCAATTCCCTAACTTCTTTGGTACATCCTTTCATCACCCTCTGCAGTAAATTTATCATTATTATTATTATTCTGAGATTCACTAAAAGTGTGTGGCGGAGGGTACATTGCACCTATCTGAAAGGGTAATAGTTTGAAAGGTATATACGGGATATGGGAAGAGGCGCCCATTGGCTAATGTGAGGAACCATCCCAATATTCGCCTGGAATGATCCAGGAAAACCATAGAAAACTCAGATCAGGATGGCAGGAGTGCTTTATCAAAAGCTACTCCTGTCGGATTTTATGTTTACACGCCCGTTAAATCCTTTTATTCCACTCCCTAATCGCTCGTGGGAAAAATGAGTACAGAAATGAATCGGTTTCTGGCCCTGGTTTCTCTTATCGTATTTTCGCGCTCATTCCGAGGTATGAATGTTGCTGGTTCCGAAATGAACGGTTTTGTAACCTTTCCGAACAGATGATAAATACACGATTACAAAAATATGCAGTCTAGGTGGGATAATCCTGTTGAGTGCTGACCACAAAAAATATTACCCGCGTCAGGAAATTGTTCCTACATCTGTACAACCTTCTCACACGACAGCTATCTGATAAATCTCCTTCTCAACAAACAGACATTTTATCATGCTATTAATCTGATAATATGCCATATTTCCGCAGTTATAGAACAATAATTTTAAAATAAATCCGTTTTAAAACATCAGTTTTGATGAATTATATTTCATTCCCCAGACACGTTTCGCCCTTGTGGTGTAGGGCATCATCAGTGGCTGTAAATGTGTGTTTTTACATGTGTGTTCTTACAATTACTATCTACAGTAAAAATCTTGAAATATATGTACATATATCCTCTCTTTCTTAAAGATAGGAATTATCACTCTAAGTAAATTGATAGTAGAGATAAAGCCCTTCAAAGTTATGTTATTTTGCAGTCACCCAAATCAGGAGAAAAAATTAGATTGTTCTTTTAAATAATTTTAGTTTGGTGTTGTTAGGTTAGCAGCAATGATCTACGTCATTGTTTCCCAACCTGTGGTCCGGGAACACGGGACAGATGGCTCGCAGACAGAAAATGAAAAATTTAAGATAGTTTAGTTAAAAAACAAGTTAGTAAAAAATTTTCACATACAATAAATACAGTACCTGTAATGTACTAGAAGTTACCGGTGACTTCGTCCGTTTGAACGTGTGTAGAACTTCAATGTTTCCTTTAATAACAGTAATAGTAATAAATATTGCAAGTAATAATAAAACTTTATTTACGTCTACAACAAAAACATTTACCATAATATTTAACCTCTGTTAAATCAATCAATTCTGCTTTAAAATAGAAATTTAGTTGTTTAAGTACGAATTAATCGTTTCTCTATTGTGATAGTTTTTTCATTACGGTCTTTGGTAATATTATTATGGGTTTCCTGTAATTTCTCAATCTCACAAAGGAAAGGTTTTCTTGTGGGCCAATTACTACGCTTCATAAATTGGGTTTAATTTACTAAAACATAATATCCAAATATATTAAATGATCTGTATCAGGAGTGAACGTTCAATGTTTCAATGCTTCAACGAACCGAAAAACTATATGAAAGAAAAGGCAGCATTAACTCAATTATAGTTTAATTAAAACAACAACCAACTTTAATAATTAATTTTCTGGATTATCCATATTTTTAGCACTGCAATTGGTCAACAGATAGTATTACGAGTATTTTTTTTTAATTTAATACATGCAAATTAGCACAAATTAAGTACATACGGCTTTAAAAAAATTTAGGGTTATGATGAACTGTTTTATATTTTCTGCTCTGGGAATATTAGTTTATCAAGTGCATCCATTTTCGCACTTATAAACGAATACGTCATGAAGTTCTTGCTTTGATCTCTAAAAAGCAGAGTATGCGATTTGCGTGAGAAGCAAAGAGTAAACGTGGCAGTACCGTCTGCGAAGTAGGAGTCTCTTTGGTGTTGATAATGACGATTCTCACAGGAACTATTAGTTTTTGCAGTGATATACAACAAAAAGGACAGTATAAATACCTTCTCTATGGAAAATACATATATTTGCAACATTCATGATGATCCGTCAAACGGGGTCGAAGTCTTTTAATCTCAAACAGATATACCAACATATATATATATACATATATTATCCACATGCTTATAAATCAAACTTTATAAGACTTTACAAGGCCAGAAATATTTCAACGATCAAAATTTGATATTTCCATGATATGAAGATGTGACTACATTGTTGGTGTAATAATATGAGTTTCCAGCTGATATCAAAGAGAGTGGCGTTTCCTTAAGGATTAAGTTATTGACCGTTCCATGAGACCATTTCGTGGGTGAAGGTCTTAAAGGGACCGTGGTATGTATTCAGAGTTCGTTAGTAATATGTGTCATCAGTCTCTTGACTGGTTTGATGCGATGCTCCATCCCTTCCTATCTTGTGCTAACCTTTTTATTTCAACAGGCCACTTACAACGCTCGTCCTCAATTATCTGCTTCATTTATTCTAATCTCTGTCTTCCTCTACAGTTCTTACCTTCGACTGTTCCCTCCACTAACAAGTTAACCAATCCAGCATGTCTCAAAATATCACCTACCAGCCTCTCTCTTCTTTCTGTAAGCTTCTTCCACAAACTTCTTTCCTCACCCATCATTTCCAAAACTCGTACGTGTCATACTTTATCTGTCCACTTAATTTTTAGCATCCTTCTATAGCACCACATTTCAAATGTTTCAATTTTCCTTCTTTATGCTTCCCTACCATATAGTGCTGTACTCGTAACATAAAGTTGTAAAAATTTCTTTCTGAGTCCTAGATTAATATTTGAAACTAAAATATTTCTTTTTCATGAGGGCTCTATTTGCTAGTGCCATTCTGCTTTCAACATCATTCCTCCTTCGGTCATCAGTTGTAATTTGACTTCCCAAGTAGCAGAATTCACTTACTTCTTCTGTCGCATCCGACCCTATTTTTATATCTAATCTACTATTATTGGTATCATTTCTGCTACATTTCATCAGTTTTGTCTTGGTACCAAGCAGTAATATAATAGGGCCGTATTAGCTAGTGGTCCGTGCACGCTGTTAGCTGGAGACGGCTGGTTTTTTTCTGGAGCGAGGGCAGGTCAACTGTAGGTTTACACAGGAGCGGCTCCTGGAGTGTGCAGGAGCCCGCATCAAGTATTCAGCTTTAATCTGGATCCGATCCGGCCAGTAGGCGGCGCGGCATGTGAAAGGAGAGGCAAAAAGTCGGAGTAGGAAGCGGAGGACGCGAGAGTAAATAAGAGATGGCGACCGGGAAAAGGACCCGGCCGTGACGTCAGCATATGCCGGAGCGGAGACGGAAAACACCCACTCCCACGGCACCAACGGAAGCCAATACGAGGTTTAAGGCTCCTAGGTAAGGCTACGTCTACCTTTTATCTAGTCCTAGTACATGTAAAAGGGGGATTAACGTGACAAAAATAATTTTCCACGGAGCGTTCTCCAGAGTGTATAAATTGAAGATAGCCATCCTTTAGTGGTAATATCGACTCCTGTCTTGTATTAAAAGCAGAGCGGTTTGTTGTTTACATGATAAAATCATCTTTAGGTAGAAGAATATTTAGAATTATCTGCTACGGGGAACATCCATAAACTACGTAACCCCATTCCTGCCTCTTCTGAATCCCCTTTCCCCCCGCCCCTCAGTAGCCTAATGTGGCTTTTGCCTCTAACCTACCACCCAACCTATCACTGGCTCCATCAGGTCCTACCCTGCCCCACCGCATGTACGCCGATTGGCCCCGTCGCACGTGACTGACGTCATCTGCCAACCAAAGGCCTCATAAGCGAGGACTCTTCCAAAATCCGTCACTTCTCCGGAAGATGGAGTCAGAGGTAGGTTCCGAAACGTCGCTTTGTATTTTCACTGACGCGTTTGTTCCGGTGGAAAGCTGGAGAAGATTTTACGCGACATTCTGTTCTGTTTCGCTTGTCATACTATCGTAAATAAATATTCACATGCTGGACTCCGAACCTACCTCCCCCCGCCACCCCCAACTAGTCCAGCGGAGCTTTCTACTCAACCCCTCCCCCTACCAAATCCAAGCCACGTAGTTTTTGGACGGTCCCTTCTGTGATAACATATTAGTTTGATGATAATACCCGCAACAACTTTGATAAAAATCCGTCTGCAACAGTACGCCTTTGTTGAATACTTTTCACCGAGCGTGGTGGGTGAACTGTTAACTCGCATTCGGGAACACGCGGGTTCGAATCCCCGTCCGGGCATCCTGAATTGGGTTTTACATGGTTTCCCCAAATCACTCCAGGTGAATGCCGCGATGCTTCCTTCAAAAACGCAATAGCCGAATTCCTTCCCGTTCCTTGCCCCAGTCCCATACCGCCTCTAATGACCTTACTGTCGACGAGGCGTAAAGCCCAAGCAAAAAAGTCGAATACTTTCCTCAAAGCAGTTTTGGCAACCCTGTACGTTCGTCGTCTTCTAGCAATTCAGCGCCTTGTCTTAAATAAAGAAAATATCGCATAGCTTCATTCATTGATACCAGTAGAGACGAGATTCCCATATCCAAGCTAATCTTGAGTTGTTTGGAGCTTCGTAAGTCATTATGATGTTATCAAATAAAAAATTGCTCGAATAGTTATTCAACTTTATGAATGAATGTTTACTGTAGACTATTACACTGTATTGAAAAAGTATACTACTGAAAACTATTGTCATACACGTACTTTACTGTTCAAGGACGCTATCATTTTGAAAAGAAATGTTATTTCTTATAAAAATATAAAATTTAATTTAACTTTTTCTTATCTTTCGTCAAGTGATAGTAAATAGTATGATTGTTGGTCACTTCAGTGATGTCACTTGTCAGTAACTATTGCGGCTGTTTGCAAGCTATTAACTATTTGTTTAGAATGTTTTTATTAACTCGCTTTCGGCTTTGTATGTCGGGGTAGAATTTATTAATTGATTTTAAAACTAACTTCTCGTTGAGCTAGAGACTTGAAATTTTGACCATAGCTCAGAACTGGATGAGATTGCATGGAAATGGGAAAAGTTGCCGGAAACATTGAAAATTCGAGAAAAATTGGAAGTACTCTTTTCTGTGGACCGATTTGGCTAATTTTTTTAAAATGTTCGTAATAGTCCGAATAAGGTTTTTAGTTTGTGAAAAATAGGTAAAGTTGCCCAGATAATTGGAGAAAACTGAAAGATTTTTTTTTTGTATACCGATTTGGTTAATTTTTTTAAATGTTCATTATAGTCCGATTAAGGTTTTTAAGGAAACAAAAATTGCAAAAGTTTCCTGGAAAATTCGGGTAAGTACTTTTTCTATGGACGAATTTAGCTATTTTTTAAATGTCTTAAATAGTCGGAACAAGGTTTTCAGAGAAAGAAAAATGGAGAAGTTGCCTGGAAAATAGGAAAATTCGGTAACATCTGAAAGTACATTTTCTAGGGACCAATTAGGCTAATTTTTTTGAAATGTTTGCAGTAGTCTGAATAATGTTTTTAGGGAAAGAAAAATTGGCAGAACTAAAAATGCTTTTTTTCTATTGGATTTTTGTTCGAATTCCGGACCATAACTCATGATTCAAACGATGGATATGCATAATTCTTTTTTTGTTTTGTTCCTTATTTCCCCGGGATGGAAATAACTCAGGTAAATGTTTTCTATTAAAAAAAACAACTGGAATTTGTAGCATGTGTCTGTGATTATGTCGTCAAATTATTTAAAATCAATTACAAATGTTCACTCATATAACCCTAAAAAGCATAAAATAATAATAAAATAAAAAAATTTAATGTAGGGGCCTACCATGATTTTATAATGGGCTAAAAGGTATAAAATAATTTCTCTAATCCTTATGAAGGATAAAACCACATACAAATTTCTAACTTCTTCTAATTTGTCCTGAAAATTTTTACTTCGAAATTTTTGATAGCTATTAAAATACTTGTAAGATTGGTGACGAAAAACATCGGCCGCATGGGGAACTATAAGAAGTGTAGAGAGTAGCTATTAATGAAAGAACTTACTTATCAGTTCACATTATTTACGGTGCAATAAAATTGTTAGTAGAGCTATTAATGTTGCATGTAAATCAAACGTACTGTTTTTGTATTTGTTTCAAAATATACTTGTGCAAAGTTCAATCGAAATCGGATAAATGCTGTGTGTCTGTGTGAAGATTTGGGGAAAAGCGTCCAACGCGCATATCATACGCGCAACTGGTGGCGTGATGGTGACGCGCGCAACAGGTGGCATGTTGGTGACGGTGACGTCACGAACTTACAGGTTTACTCCCGTCCAACCCGTCAAACATCGCGCAACCCGCCTATAGAACTGATAGGCGAGATAAGATTAAAGAAATTAGATGATGAACTGATGGTTATATGTATCCCCATTCAGGATCCACGGGTTAGAGATCAGTTTTGGTGCCAAGCACCCTCTGCCAGCCATCATTTTACAGAGATGAAGATGTAGATGGAGTGCAGTTCTCAGCTGGTGGTGACGTCAGCGCGGCGCCTGCAGGACGGCGCGCGGCTACCCCGCACAGCACGACGCGGCCTCGTGCATAAATCAGCGCAGTGCCTCCCCCCTCCCCTCGTCACTTCTTACGCCCCCACCACCGCTACCGGTGTCGACAGCAGCGCCGCGTGGCGGCTGATGAAATTTTCGCCGCCGACACGCAGACAGTGGCGACGGGAATTAATAGCCCGGGCGGGACCTCACGCTCCATCAGCAGTGGCGCCGCCAGTGGCGACAGTCTTAACGAATGACACGCACTCTGTGAAGGTGGGTGTTAGGTCGACTTGCCGTAGTTAAAGCAGCATTGCGAATCATATGATTGAGAGCAGCGATTATCAACGTGTAGGCAAGATGGCCTGCAGGCAGATGGCCTGCAGGCAGAATAATAAATATTTAATTCTAGTCGAATTAAATCTACTAGATGATGACCCGTGAGAAAATTTCCCAAATACAATGAATGGTAAGGTTGGTGTTTCGTAATGGGACGAAAGAATAACCGCCTCATTTTTATAAATTGTTTATTTGTTTAGTGTAATAGGTACGTAACAGAAGTCGACGCCAGTGAAGCAGTTAATTAATATCTCTGTTATATGTGCTGCTGCTATCTAGTGGCTTGACTCTGAACTGTCTCATACGCGCGACTTTCACAGTTATTACTTTTGTCATTCAAGGTCAAATTCCGAAAAAAATCGTTCTTAATTTAACTCTTGCCTGAGTGGCGACCTTAATCTTCTAATTGATACCTCGTTTATGGACTTCGGTTAGGTACTAAGGGAGATAAATACCTCGTAGAAAAAAAAAATGCGCAATGGAAATAATGATACTTTTTCCCTTGAAGGGTCAAATTCCGAAAAAATCATTTCTTGAAATATGATGTGACACTAATCTTTAAAATGATAGCTCATTTACATATTTCTGTTAGGTATCAAGTGAGATAAATAGTTCGTGATTAAAAGAAAATACATTACGGAAGTATTGATATTTTTGCCCTTTAAGGATCAAGTTTCCAAAAATTCCTTTCTTGATATATGATGTCACAAAAGTGAAGACCTTTATCTTTAAAATGATACTTAATTTACCTTGTTCGTTTAGGAATACAGGGAGATAAATTGTTCATGGTACAAGGAACAGCATTTTAGAAATATTGACCTTTAATGGTCAGTTTGGAAAAATTACTTTCTTAAAATATGATGTAAACAAAGCGGATACATTAATCATTAAATTTCTAACTCATTTATCAATTTCGGTTTGGTATGAAGGGAGATAAGGGGACATCCATAAATTACGTGAGTTGTTTTTCCTGATTTCCGGACCCCCCCCATCTGGTGAGATCTGTACCGTGACACCCCCCCCCCCCCCCACCTAGAAATCGCCCTCTTCACTTTTTGAGACCTTTTTTTTTGTCTCACCCTTCCAACACTTTCCGACGAAATACCAGATCTACAGCCCAACAAACCTCACGTGAGATTTCCGTTGACCCCCCTCCCCCTTGGTGAGGTTTGGTGAGATTCCGCCGGACCCCCTCCCCACTATTTCACCTCACGTAATTTATGTACGCCCCCTAATGGCTTGACACAAAAAACTTTTTAGAAATAATATATCTGATAATAATAATTCCGTGTGGTCGTAATGACCTGGTGACGTGGTTTCATTGGCTGCGCATTCCGCCCCTGTCGTAGCCGCCTGTGAGAGTCCTTTTCTACCTTAAGGCTTTATTATTGTAAAATATGATATTTTAGTTAATGTAATATTTTAGAGTATAAGGCACAGGACAGACGAGGCTTCGCTGATGCAAATTCAGCGTAAGGTTGTTTGTTCCACCACATAATGCTTACTCGCTGACTGAAGGAGTCACTTTCAAGTGGATCGAACTGGAATCAATGACGTCAAACACGAGGTGGCGTGTGGCCACTGAACAGTTTATTCGCTCTCAGTTCATTAGGAGCAGTTTAGTTGACAAGATGGGTTAACTTGCAGCTATGCCGTTTCTCGTCAGCCTAGTCTAGCCAGCAATACATTCCGCTAAGTCCAGTCTGCCATTCTATCAGTCAATATCAGTAGCCATAATTCACAGACGAGAGTCGGAAATAGCCTTTCAGTAGAGCGCCAACGATTGTAACATGTAGAGTCAAGTGCTACAATAAACAGGTTGTTCAGCAGTTTCAGCGTTGTTTCATTAATATTATCAGCTAGTCATTTCACTTGTGCTAGCCTTCCTATCCACGTTGCTGGACGTAAACCAGCTGGTGTCAGAGCTGACGTAATTTAACCTCTTATTAGAAACATCAAGACGCAGACGAAGCCATCTCTTGAAGCGAGAAGATAACGCAAGACGGATTACAAGAGGGTTAGCAAATCCCAAAGGTCAGTCAAATCCACTCCGGGGTTCTCCCACTCGTCAACCGCCCACAAAGTATAGACCACTCGAAACCAGACACCAGACAACTGGTGTCAAGGCGTGAAATACAATCGCGCTATCTGACACGCCTTAAGCTAACGCGGGTACAGGGGACCTACAGTTTAAAGTGGAATCCCAACCACGGAGGCGTTCGGGTATACTCCACATTATACAACAATAAATTAGTAAAATCTGTTCACTTTAAGTTGTCACTGTACTTGTAACTTATGTTAGTGATATATAGAAGAAGTGGGGTTGATGCAGGCATTAGAGAAGGTCCAAAGAAGAGCCACCCGATTCGTCACAGGTATAGCTGGATGTAAAACGTAAGTGCGATGTTGAAGGAGTTAAGTCTTGTCAGAAGCTAGCCGTATCGTATATGCCAATGATCATCCTGTATTCCCCCACAGCAGGAGTTTCCTGTATGCTGATGATCTTGCTCTGGCCTCACAGAGCAAAGACTTTGGATCAGTCGCAAGCAACCTCAGTAACGCTCTGGAAGATTTCCTTTACAGCTGAACTGTTTGCGATACTTGAAGCATTGGAATACGTGCTAGAGATGCGCATTCCGAATACTGTAAGGCCGGGCACACATTGACGCGCAGTCGAAGCAGGCAGCACAGCACAGTTTCTGTGTCTCTATGTTTTGGGGCGGATCAGCGCTTATTGAGACGCAGAGCAGGGCAGCACAGTACCGCGTTGAGACAGTCAGCTGAGAACAACTACAAGATACCTGATGAAGACGGCAGAGTCAGCTGTCGAAACGTCGTATTTTTACACCACCATCCGGCTGGACACCCGAGAAGATTTTGTTGCAGGTTTTCCATGGTTTCCCCCAATCACACTAGGTGAATACCGGGATGCTTCCTTCAAAAGGTCATGACCGAATTCCTTCCCGTTTGTTGTCTCTAACCCCATCCCGCCACTAATGACCTCGACGTCAACAAGGCGTAATGGCATAAGTAAAAAATTAAAAAATAAAAATGAAAATATTGTAGACTAGTTTAATGCCATCCATCTTGTGCTTCGAACTAATTTCCTCAAAGCAATATACCAATTACAAGATTCATTCCCAGTTACCGAGTCTCAAAAATATCTGTCGGCACTTTGCTCTAAGAGTGTCGAATCAACCACCGGGATGGAGTTGATCAACCAGAAGCTCTTTAACTCTCAGCTTCTCTTGGTTGAATATTAGTCTCTAACTGCTGGCGACGAAGCCAGGAGAGGGTGGAAAGGGGAAAAGGTCGGAGAGAGCGGCTTTTCCCCCCGGAGGCCATCCCCCGAAAACAAAAGAAGTGGGCCACTTTTAAAACATTCACAATCCTCTTTGTGGTTTAGCGCCGCGCGGGGAGAAATTCCATTCCGCGCGTGCGGGGGCGGCGAAAGGAATCACGCTCTCGCAGCACGTGCAGCACACGTGTGTCTGCGACATGACGTCGAAACATCGCATAAATATCTCGAGCAACCAATCAAATCCGCGGATAAATGTAGGCGTGTATACCAGATCTCTGACAACAACAAAAAAAAGACTACATGCCGATTTATTTACAAGGGGTGATCAAATGAAAAGGTACGAAACGACGTAAAAACGTAACAGTTAAATATTTGCATATTCCGCCATGGAAGAACGTGGCGAGACATCTCAGGATGCGATTGGAGTCTCTGACTGGGATCGGAGCATTGGAAAGGGTCCAAAGAAGATCCGCCCGATTCGTGACAGGTATATATAGCTGTAGGGAAAGCGTAAGTGCGATGATGAAAGACTTAAGTTGGGAAGACGTGGAACACCGAAAGCGTTGCTCTCGGCAGACGCTGATTGAAAAATTCGCGACTGACCTATTCCAGGATGACAGCAAACACATATTACTACCAGCAACATTCATGTCTAGGAATGGCCGAGAAAATAAAAGAAACCAGAGCCAGCACCGATTCATTTATATACAATTTTTTTTTATCGAGCTATTAGGGAATGGAATAGGAAGCAATAAAATTCCCTTGGGTGTCCATCCAGATGGTTTTGTATAAACACGACGTTTCGACAGCTAGGTCAGCTGTCTTCATCAGGAATCAGATCTCTTCTAGCTGTCGCTCGGTCTAGGCGGTGACAGTCAGCTTGCGACAGCTAGAAGAGACCTGACACCTGATGAAGACAGCAGAGCTGGCTGTCGAAACGTCATGTTTGTACAACACCATCCGTCTGGACACCAGAGAGGATTTCAGTGCATCAGTGCGCCGGGAACGTCTGCACTCACACAAGTAATAGGAAGAATTTTACATCTTTAGTGATCCAACTTTTTAGTAACGTCAATGATGTCTCAGAGGATGTTATCTCCATTGTTTTAAATGTTTTCGTGAAATGCCATGATTTTATATAGCCGTGAAACTATGGACCAATGCAATATTGTACACTGTGAATTTCTACTTCGTGAGTGAGGTTAAAGAGTTCCTTGCCGCTGTAATTACTGCGTGTGCGCTGATTGGTGTCGAATCACCGCTTCCCCTTCTCGTGGCGACACGACTACTCGCTCACGCGTTGCATAAAACAACGCGTCCACTCGCAAATCAAAATTTGTGCCTACGCTTCGGAACGGGCGGCGTTAATGAAACTATTACATTTCCATAATTTGCGCTTTCTGCGAACAATTAAATCAGCCACTCATTAGGGTCGCAATTTGCGGGTGCATATAATTATTGCGCGCCGTGTTTTGTATTCGCGAAATAGCCCGAGGGAGTCGAAATGTGTCGCTGTGGACCTCGTTGCAAAGTGGTTTTCGGGCGCGCTAGAGCCACGGGTCATTGTGCTGGTATTCTCTATAACCTTATCGATAGTAATCGAACAAAGCATATACAGTGATCAGGCAGAACATTATGACCACCTGCCTGCTATCGATATTAACCACGTCGAGGCGATAGCAGTGTCACCTGACGAGGAATGGCTGCTAGTCAGACACACGCACGGTGCATGTAGTATCAGTGAGCGTGCTATCCGTGTTTAGAATGGGGAAGGCGCGCGATCTATCAGAGTTTGACCGAGTGCAGATTGTGATGGCCCGGAGGATCGGCACGAGCATTTCGGAAACTGCACGACTTATTGGGCGTTCGAGGAGTGCTGTGGTGAGTGTCTTCAACAAGTGGCGAAACTAAGGAGAAACAACGTCCAAACGTCGATGGGTTGGGTGGCCACCCCTCATTACAGATGTCGGACGTCGTAGGCTGGGCAGACTGATAAAACAGGACAGACGGCGAACTGTGACAGAACTTGCATCAGACTTTAATGCTGGGTAGAGTACAAGTGTGTCTGAACACACAGTGCTCCGAACACCCCTAACGATGGGCCTCCGCAGCCGACGACCCATGCATGTGCCAATGTTAACACCACGACATCGGCAACTACGACTGAAATGGGCACGTGACCATCGTCACTGGACGTTGGCGCAGTGACAGCATTGCACGGTCTGATGAATTTTATTATGCCGATGGGAGGGTGCGAATCCGCCGTTTCCCAGAAGAACAGCTTCTTGACACCTGTACTGCGGGACGGAGACAAGTTGGTGGCGGCTCAATTATGCTTTGGGGAACATTCACGTGGGCATCCATGGGTCCAGTGGAGCTCGTGCAAGGCACCATGACGGCCAATAAGTATCGTACACTGGCTGCATACCACGTACACCCAGTGGCGGATCCAGTGGGGGCGGGGGCTATGGGTCTGAAGCCCCCCCCCCCAAAGTATTAAATTCCACCCCCGACATCGTAATTTTTTAGATTTGGAGATTATTTTTTTTTTAGCTCTAATGATCTTTAGAGGGCGCCATAACTATACAGAAATTCATGTAAGGAGAAGGGCTTCCCATGATCACTCTGTATTCTCTACAGCAATTACTAGAAGCAGGTCGCAATATTACCTAACAACTTTTTCATATACTACAAGAAACAGTGAAGATTAATAATAACTCAGAGAACGTTAAAGCGGAAAGCAGGCAATCACGGAATATATCAATCATAAAAGCAATAGATATTTGTTTTTGAAATTATACTTTACCTAAAATGTGTTTCATAAAAACAAAAAATTTCATAATTAATGTCAAATGCAATTAATTAAAAACATCTTGAATAATTACTCAGAGAATCGAACCAGAGAACGTTTACTCACATCATGAAAAACAACAATAAAAAAATAACATTCATGGTTATTCGTTTTTTCTTTAGAAACTTTTTCAGAACAAATTCCTGCTACCACCATAAGTGAAACCCGTCATTTAAAACTTGCGTTAAAATCAGTATTTTATATACTAGATGTTACCTGCGACTTCGAACTCGTAGACTTAGTATTTTATTGCTAGAACTGCATAAAATCCGCGTCTATACTATACCAAATTTTTTGAACAGATCATACACAACCTGACTGCGAGAGAAACAAAGCCTGAGTGACCGATATAACATTATAGAGACTCACACACGCTATCCATCTGTCTGTCACAATTAGGTTTATTTCAGATTTACATGACAACATACGTTTTTTATGTAGAGAAATGTGTTCCGTGTCCTTCCTAACGACACATAGTATTTCCTTCTCAAAATTAATCAACATCGGTATAGTCATTAAAACGTAAGAAACGGACAGAGAGACAGAGCTACTTTTGCATTTATAATGTTAGTATAGACGTTCACAATCCTAGACGACGCAGGCAGGCAGAAGACGGATCTAGTGTGTTGCGACCCCTAGAGCCAGGTAGTTGTGCAGAGTGGATCGATGCTACAACAAGCGACCACGCGCGCCTGGTTAATCCAGAAACAATTACGTCTCGGTACGTTTAGCACCGCCCCCACCCGCAGACAATTACGCCGTGGGAGGGGGGGGGTGTTATTTAGTGGGCCGGTCGTTACCCGCTTTAGGAGAGGTACTTCCTCCACTGTCAAGGGCGTAAGGCAATGCGCACACTGTATGTCTCTATTCAGGAGCTTTCACTATACTTTCTCCACACAGGATGGTGCTGTGAAACCACGCTTCGAATTCAAAATTTGTGAGGATATATACAGTTTGTATATCATGTTATTTTGAATTCATATTAATTCGATTTTACTAGTGTTGCTGTACTAGGGATGGGTAAATAATAAAAATTTAACAATAAATATGGTATCAATATTTACAAACTGTATCGATATATATCGAGGAAAAAATATAGATATGTCAATATATCGATATGTCGATATATCGATATTTTTGCCTAAAGCCAGTAACTATTTAAAAATATCCCCAAAATATATCAAAATATTTAAGAAAATTAAAGACACATGCTGAAATTACTGAAAATTTTATTAATTTATCTATTTTTTTAAATCTATCAAACCAGTATTGGTCTGATGTAGACTTCAAAAGAACTCTCTTTTTTACGTGTTCCCCCGTCAATCTTCTCCCGTTGTCCGGTGCAGCCAAGATAACTTTCAAACGTCACAGTAGAGGCATGTCATATCAGATACTTCGTCAACGCAGTAACCGCTATCCATTAATCGAAAAACCAGTTGAAAACAGAAGCTGTTGATCTATACAGCGTCGCAGCATGGATGCTTAATCAACATTCTTCAACTATAAAAATAACCTAACCGTTAACATTCAGTTACGTTTACAAAAAAGAAAAAAAAATGAACTTAACGTAAACCTGTTAAAATTTAACAGCTTCTTTTAACCTCCTAACCGTCGATGAGAAGCTGTTCCGTTATGACGAATTCACTTTTTTAAGAGGTGTAGTTATCCAATATATATTACATCGGATAATGAACTGAGATCGTATAAAAATATATCGAATTTGAACTTAAAGTTCTTACTCCAAAAAAATCGATTTTTTATATATATATCGATAGTAAAAATATCGATTATTTTACGCAAAATATCGGTATTTCAATACATCGATATATTTTGGGCAAGCCTATGCTGTGCCCACTTCAACTTAGTTGGTTGTGATGGTGTCCGGCGCTGACACGGGGTTAGCTGGTTCCAGTCCTGGTGGTGGACTTGGCTGGCAGGGTAGCAGAGGTGGTGGTGCACGATTCCTAATCACCAGATTGTGCGCCAGAATCCTGGGTTAAACCTCTCCGCAGTACGTATGGACTATGGAGTGAGGGCATGCCACACTGTTGACGGTGACTCGTCCGGCGGATGGCGACGTTAAGCTTGGCGGCTGACGAAGTGTCTTTTGGAAGAGTAGGCCCTCTCTCTTCTTCCATCTGACATCCACAATACAGACAATACTAAACTAAGCACACACTATCGCAGACATACACACTTGCAACAACAATCACACTCCCACTCGGGTAGGCAACGTAATACCACCCCTATATTTCTTCGCAGACGTTGCGAAGGAGTGGTGAACATCCCTCATGATTACTGCCTACACTCAGACACTTTGCAATATCCTTGCGAATGAAATGTTTTTAAATAATAAATATTTGCAAAAATCTGCTATCGCCAGAATTGTTGTACGTTTATCAATCTGTGGAACGTGTTTAGTGTATTAATTTAAATGTCGAATAGTATTGGAAAAAGCGTCATGTAATCCGAACCGTATTGACGCATCCACAGAAAGAACTATATGGCCGAAACTGGAAATTATAAACATGCAGTACAACATTCAATACCAAGTCAACATTTCATCAGAACCAGAGAAGTTAACCTTTAAAATGGTACCTCATTTATAGATTCTCGATGCCTATGAAAGCAGAGAAAGGTTCTGTTACGAAAAATCACCGGCTGGAAGAGTGGTTTGATGCCTCATTGGTTAAGCAGTCTGATTGGAGATGAGAAGGTCCCCGGTTTGAATCCCTGTCTTGGTGGACACTTTCATAGACCCTTAACCCGACCTCCACCTCTGGCAAAGCGCGCTTTGTGTATGTGATGTACGCCAGAATGATTCCCTGTTTCGGATTCAATTTTACCCGGTGGGATTACGGTGTTAGGTTAGCTTAGACACGGCATTGAGTGGTTAATCGAAAACTGTGTCACTCGGCGGCCTATCCTTTCAGGGATATCCCGCCGAGCAATACCATACGCATTTGCTTATAGTTTACCTTCAAGAAGTAGTACATAAGATTGCATCGGAAAATTAGAGTTGCGTAAGGAAGCAATTGATGTTACCCACTTTGCGTAATAATTAGTATTCTTTTACAACACCGGGTGGTGGGTGAGCGCTAACGCTCTGACCTTGCATTCGGGAGCAGGTGGATCCGAAACACCGTCAGGGCATTTTAACGTTTCAGTCCCCCTGTCGCGGTAGCTGATCTCTGTATGGGTTTTAGTATAGATTTTAGTGGTAATTAAGGCAGAGTGCTTCCAAGCCAGCACAGTAGTATGAAGACTACACCGCTCATATACGACACCGGCGCCAAGGTCGCTGGTCTGGCAATCCTTACTGTGGGAACACTGTATAGCACGACTGGTACACGAGTCTTACACACTATGAACACGTGAACCACACGCATGTCCGTCGTAACAAACAGTCCATGATAGGAAGGCTTTCCCCACCTTCCAGATTCGCGGGCGCCTTTCTGCGCTCACGATTCGCCCCAGTCCGTGATGTGAAATTTCGTGGGGCAGACCTGTTACCATCCAATTAGGCCGTTTTAGGCATTTTTCCTATCATTTTCCCTCTGCTGGCTTGGAATGCATTCTGCATTAACATTTGATGCTATGGTCCACTGTTCCAATATCGGAAAACACCGATTTCATGTACTACCATGCTCATATTAATCCGAATGACCTGAATTGCACATCGCTACATTTCCTCCTGGGACTTATTCAACCCATCATACACATCTACGAAGACAGTACTATACCCTGGAGGTGGTACAGTCTCACGACTATTAAAATTGAGCCTCTCCACCTCCCATAAAACGAAATACATTTCCGCTTTTTTGTTTCATAAACCGAAAGAGTGATTACATTTCGGCAATAAAAGAGTTATAGGAACATCGAATACGTTTCATTTTCTGTTTTAAAGACATTTTACAGTCATTAAGTGTTCACACATAATACGAAAGTTTTCAATCTCAAACAAAATGCTGGTTTTTAGCAAGTACTAGATAACAACAAAATGCAGATTTTATAGCCGTCTACAACAACTTAAAATGACTCGAAATTTACCTTAATATTCAACGTTTGCTGTGTATTATAATTTTTGGAAACAGTACAGACTTTTGTAAGAGTTCAGTTAAATATATAACACGTAAAAAGATTTCGGATTTAATAACTTTGGCAGTGGTCTTGTAAGTATGCTTGCCTGTAAAAGCAATTCTTTTAGTTCTGTCGTTTCTTGAACATACTTAGTGTGGAACAATAGAAAAGAATCATAACATTAATGTTCTGGCTGACGTGAGACACTATCAACACAGCATACGTGAGTAGGATTTGAAAGACACCTTTCTATTAAATTTAACTTCGCCGTAAAGATTTCTGTCATTCAACATTCCCCATTTTTTTTAGTGCTCATAACAAAGTCGGGCGATTGATCCTTGATCTAATACGTAATGATAACTGTTGAACTAATTCAAACTAATGTGTCTATTGAGCGAAAAAGTTTTTATTGTGTGACAACGATAATTTCTAGGCTGTGGTATTGGGAAGCAAATGAGAAATGAAATGAAAAGTGGCTGTTCTTACGAAAAAAATTCTCATCAAAGAAGAACATAAAATTCAAAGCTTCCGTATTTAAAAACATGCTGCTCCGACTAGTGATAGCTAATGATATAATTGATGCATAACCCCAACTGGGCATTATTCGTGGCATGGAGTTATCTCCCCTGTCCTATAGCGTTGACCACTATTTCCGGGAGTCCGTAAAAAATTCGGTTTGCGGTAAGGGGCAAAATCGTTAACCGTAGCACAAAAAGAATATACGTTATTAAAGAAGAACAGAAATTTTAAAAGTTAATTCTGACGCATATCACCATTGATGAAAAGTTTCTTTAATTTTATTTCCTAAATTTAAAATTCCAAGAAATAAACATTAAATTCCAGGAACGAGGAAAGATAATGCCTGGCTCGTTATTAGTTTCTCCTACTTCAGCTTCCGTCTCTGGTAAGCCTGACGCTATGGTGCTGTAATTGGCTCAGGTTCGGGGATGCTGATCCCGGAAGCTACGAGGTGCGATGTCTTGCGGTTCCACGGTTCGAGTCAGCCGAGGGCAAAAGTGGTTAAATGATGCGTTATGTTTTTCTTGGGTTACCCGTACACTTGGACAGTGAAAACATATTTTACTCCTATTGGGAAGTTGAAATTACAAATTTCTGCCTGTATCTATTGTGAAATCGAAATTCGTTGTTATTCTTCAATAAAGTCACTATTATTTCAAAGGCACGGAAGAGGTTAGTATTCTAAAAACGTAAACGAATTCTGCAACGATATTTGAGAAATGGAAATTCCTCATTCCGTTGAGTAATTTCGAGATTTTTTATTTAAACAGAATTTTTGATAGCCAGATCGTGAGTGTGAATTGACTACTGTCTAGTGCCACTGATGAAATTTACCCTTCACCCAATTCGTTCAGCTATTAATTAATGTAAAATTCCGTGAAATAAACAATAACTTTCAGGAACGAGGAATGATAATGCCAAGCTGTTTATGCGTAGTAGCTACCTCATCTTCCGTCTCTGGTAAGCCTGATGCGATGGGGCGGTAAGTGGCTGCAGATGCGGATGCAGATCCCGGAAGCTAGAGCGTTGTCTCATGGTTCCATGGTTCGAGTCGCGCCGCGGGAAAAAGTGGTTAAACGATGCGTTATGTTTTTCTTGTGTTACCCGTACACTGAGACAGTAAAAACGTATTATACACCTATTGAGACGTTAAAATTACAGATTTCTGCCTTTTCTGCCTGTATCTATTGAGCAATCCAAATTCATTGTTATTTTTCTGTAAAGTCATTATTATTGCAAAAGCCTGGAAGAAAATAGTTTTTTTTTTTTTTTTTTTTTTTTTTTTTTTTTTTTTTTTTTTTTTTTTGGAAACGTATAACAATTGGTCCACGGTCGTTGAGAAGTGGCAAATCCCCACTCCTTTGAGTATTTATGTATTGACATATTAACTCATTGTATGCTGAATTGACGCTAAAGTAAATACAATCATGTTGTGGATACTGAAAGGTGTAACAATCTAGTCTTAAAGTATAAATTGTTCGCGATCATTCCTTTCGCCAAAGTGTAAAGTAAAAGGTTTGTTTCCTCATAGTTGTAGATAAACGATAGCCAGTATATAGACATCATAACATCCACGAGGACTATGAGAAAGAAGAGTGGTTTTATAAATATCCTACGTTTCATTTATTCTAAACAAAAATCTATCAGTTTCTGAATTTTTGAAAATTTTTGTTTCAAGATAAATATCATAACAGAAAGAAATAGTGACACTTATTTTTTCGTAATGTTTTGTTAATATAAAACTTTAAAAAATTACGTGTCAGCTGATAGATGACGATAGCACTATCAAGCGCCACATTGTAATTCATTATAAGGATTTATAGTTTGTCTCAGCTACACTCGGCAAGTGATGTGTGGTAGGATCATCATGAGGAAATAGGGCTGTTTACACACAGCGTTGAACACGCAGCATTTCCGAGAACGGCTCGTATGGAATATCCATTCCTAGGATATTCCTACTTCTTAAAGAATGAATAATCATTAATTTTCTACGAGTATATATACTCGTACAGTCTTTGCATTAAATGTGGACAGCACTGTCATGTTCTATCAGTCATTTGCATAATCTGTCATCAATCTCATCCCAGGAAAGAGTAAGGCAATGCTGGCTTCGCCTTTTGGCAATATCATTGGGGGATATTTCATTCAGAGCCATCTATATTTCAGATTATTCATAGACTAAGCCGCAAAAATTCAAACAAACACAGCCTACCGGTAAAGAAAGTTCGACAGTGCCTTAGGACCGGAGGAGCGAGCGTAGTGGATGAGCCTTAACGCTCTGGCCTCGCATTCGGGAGGAGGCGGATTTGAATACCCGTCCGACTATTAGAGGCGGAAAAGGACTAGTGGCAAGGATTTCACCAATGGCCTTTATGGAACCATTCCGGTATTCACATAGAGTGGTTTGGGGAAATCGTTGAAACCCCAAATCTGGATGGCCGGACTAGGATTCCAACCTGTGTCCTCCCGAATGAGAGGCCAGAGCGTCACAGCGTCTACAAGAATGCGTGTGTCGAATAGTGATGATGTAGAAAATTGTATAATTGTTCAGCCCTTAAAACGATGTATAAATTGAAGAAAGTAAATTGAAACTTTGCTTGGGAGACCTTAGATTTTGGATTTCCCTCTTACAGTTAACATGGATTACCATTGTATTTTTAATTTCCAGCTGTGACTTGCAGTCTTAAGTTGGATAATTTTAGTGAAAAACAATAAAAAAAAACTTTAGCCGAATTTGCTGTTCGTGATGAATTATTACGTGTATTATTTGCGATATAAAGGTGTTCTTCTTAGCCGAAGGAAATAGGAAAGTTCACACTTATTTCCTCCTGCAACGCTGCCACATCTACTTCCTCCAACGTTGTCACGATTTCTGACTTCTGGCAGTGCTCTGGAAATTCCTATACAAGGAAACGTGTCTCATAGCTAGGCGATATCATAAGAACAGACACATTGCCGAAATGGAAAATTATTTTCCTTCCACGCCTCATATTTTTATTTAACTGATTTTTTTTCTGTTTTTAACAGTTTGATTCTTTATACAGGTTATCAATAACTATTCATTCACGAGATTTTGTATCTATATATATCTTCACTTTGGTTATATAATAGACGAAGCACATATGTTTGTGAAGGCAGAGTGGGTGAGCGGTAATGGGCTGAACTGTGAAGCTGTTGATCCTAGGTTCGATCCCACTTGCGGTTGAATATTTTTTAATTGATTATTTCCTTTTCACTTGTTGCAAAATGCATATGATATGTATATACATATAACAAACTTATTATATTTTATGTCAAATTGTTTAAAAATAAATTCTAATATCAAGCGCGAATATACTTGTCATCGGATGTCTCAGTCCACTAATGTAGCAGCATCTTTAGTTGTTTATCGTGAAGACAGTTTCATTAGCACTCCATATGAAAAACATTTTGTTAGCAGTTTATAGGCCACATCGACGATAAAATGTGTGTATTTGGAATTTAAAATACTGTTTAGCCAATATAATCTGACGAGTTTTTGTGCCATAAAGCCAGGGAGTACGTTTGGAGTTGTTCAAGAGAACCTGCAAGATTAATCACTGCTGTTTAATTTCTCGCTTGATCCGACAGTGAAACTATTATTTTTTTTTTGGATCTGTGATTTCAATATTCTGTGGGTAAAGAATTTTTTTTTTGTAAATGCCTCTCCAAGGATCTAGAATTTTCTCAAACACGGCTAGTTCTTGGAGTCTCACACAAGCACAGTAATTAGCTGTATTCAATGGTATCGCTCTGAAATGCTCCTTCTAAATTCCAATTTATTCCAATTTCATTTCTAAGCCAAATGTGAAAATACAAGGCTGTTGGTCACATAACGATAATTATATCGTATTTTCCATGGCGCCTCAAGCTAGATACCTACTCGTCAGTTTGTTAACAATGCTGCCTAGGAAGACTGTTTCATTCAATCTTTTCCGAAATAATCTCTTGTTTCTGTAGTTTCGTAGTACTAAAAATTATACCTCCTCGAAAATGGTTATTCGCTGGTTTGTCCACAGACCACATTATGAGTGAAATATTATCGGAAGGAATTAGCCAAACCAGTATGGAAATAATGATCGTTAAAGTTTTACGCTACTCAGTTGTAGTAAAACGTAGAACGGAGCCTTAGGGGTTATTTTTTGCCTCGCTTTAATACATTCCCAACAATTACAACTTTTGCGATAGGTTTTACGATCTGATTTTATTTTAAGTGTTATTGAAATGTAGGGGAAGGTTGATGAACTACCCCGCCATTATGAATCGTCAGTGGGGAGGAGCTTAATTCTAGTTTTGTTTCATTCATTGACGTATGGAAATGAATAATCTGAAATATAGATGGCTCTGAATGAAATATCCCCCAATGATATTGCCAAAAGGCGAAGCCAGCATTGCCTTACTCTTTCCTGGGATGAGATTGATGACAAATTATGCAAATGACTGATAGAACATGACAGTGCTGTCCACATTTAATGCAAAGACTGTACGAGTATATATACTCGTAGAAAATTAATGATTATTCATTCTTTAAGAAGTAGGAATATCCTTTTTTTTTTTTTTTTTAATGGCATTCGGCAACGGAGGCCATACAGCCAGCTCAATGTGTAATTTTTCCAATGTATGGACGCCACAGGACGGACAAGACATTCACACAGACACACAACACTTAACATCCATGCCCGCGGCCGGATTCGAACCGGCGGCCTTCGGCACGTGGAGCTAGCACTCTAGCCCCCACGCTACCGAGGCCGGCTAGGAATATCCTAGGAATGGATATTCCATACGAGCCGTTTTCGGAAATGCTGCGTGTTCAACGCTGTGTGTAAACAGCCCTATTTCCTCATGATGATCCTACCACACATCACTTGCCGAGTGTAGCTGAGACAAACTATAAATCCTTATAATGAATTACAATGTGGCGCTTGATAGTGCTATCGTCATCTATCAGCTGACACGTAATTTTTTTAAGTTTTATATTAACAAAACATTACGAAAAAATAAGTGTCACTATTCTGTTATGATATTTATCTTGAAACAAAAATTTTCAAAAATTCAGAAACTGATAGATTTTTGTTTAGAATAAATGAAACGTAGGATATTTATAAAACCACTCTTCTTTCTCATAGTCCTCGTGGATGTTATGATGTCTATATACTGGCTATCGTTTATCTACAACTATGAGGAAACAAACCTTTTACTTTACACTTTGGCGAAAGGAATGATCGCGAACAATTTATACTTTAAGACTAGATTGTTACACTTTCAGTATCCACAACATGATTGTATTTACTTTAGCGTCAATTCAGCATACAATGAGTTAATATGTCAATACATAAATACTCAAAGGAGTGGGGATTTGCCACTTCTCAACGACCGTGGACCAATTGTTTACGTTAAAAAAAAAAAAAAAAAAAAAAAAAAAAAAAAAACTATTTTCTTCCAGGCTTTTGCAATAATAATGACTTTACAGAAAAATAACAATGAATTTGGATTGCTCAATAGATACAGGCAGAAAAGGCAGAAATCTGTAATTTTAACGTCTCAATAGGTGTATAATACGTTTTTACTGTCTCAGTGTACGGGTAACACAAGAAAAACATAACGCATCGTTTAACCACTTTTTCCCGCGGCGCGACTCGAACCATGGAACCATGAGACAACGCTCTAGCTTCCGGGATCTGCATCCGCATCTGCAGCCACTTACCGCCCCATCGCATCAGGCTTACCAGAGACGGAAGATGAGGTAGCTACTACGCATAAACAGCTTGGCATTATCATTCCTCGTTCCTGAAAGTTATTGTTTATTTCACGGAATTTTACATTAATTAATAGCTGAACGATTGGGTGAAGGGTAAATTTCATCAGTGGCACTAGACAGTAGTCAATTCACACTCACGATCTGGCTATCAAAAATTCTGTTTAAATAAAAAATCTCGAAATTACTCAACGGAATGAGGAATTTCCATTTCTCAAATATCGTTGCAGAATTCGTTTACGTTTTTAGAATACTAACCTCTTCCGTGCCTTTGAAATAATAGTGACTTTATTGAAGAATAACAACGAATTTCGATTTCACAATAGATACAGGCAGAAATTTGTAATTTCAACTTCCCAATAGGAGTAAAATATGTTTTCACTGTCCAAGTGTACGGGTAACCCAAGAAAAACATAACGCATCATTTAACCACTTTTGCCCTCGGCTGACTCGAACCGTGGAACCGCAAGACATCGCACCTCGTAGCTTCCGGGATCAGCATCCCCGAACCTGAGCCAATTACAGCACCATAGCGTCAGGCTTACCAGAGACGGAAGCTGAAGTAGGAGAAACTAATAACGAGCCAGGCATTATCTTTCCTCGTTCCTGGAATTTAATGTTTATTTCTTGGAATTTTAAATTTAGGAAATAAAATTAAAGAAACTTTTCATCAATGGTGATATGCGTCAGAATTAACTTTTAAAATTTCTGTTCTTCTTTAATAACGTATATTCTTTTTGTGCTACGGTTAACGATTTTGCCCCTTACCGCAAACCGAATTTTTACGGACTCCCGGAAATAGTGGTCAACGCTATAGGACAGGGGAGATAACTCCATGCCACGAATAATGCCCAGTTGGGGTTATGCATCAATTATATCATTAGCTATCACTAGTCGGAGCAGCATGTTTTTAAATACGGAAGCTTTGAATTTTATGTTCTTCTTTGATGAGAATTTTTTTCGTAAGAACAGCCACTTTTCATTTCATTTCTCATTTGCTTCCCAATACCACAGCCTAGAAATTATCGTTGTCACACAATAAAAACTTTTTCGCTCAATAGACACATTAGTTTGAATTAGTTCAACAGTTATCATTACGTATTAGATCAAGGATCAATCGCCCGACTTTGTTATGAGCACTAAAAAAAATGGGGAATGTTGAATGACAGAAATCTTTACGGCGAAGTTAAATTTAATAGAAAGGTGTCTTTCAAATCCTACTCACGTATGCTGTGTTGATAGTGTCTCACGTCAGCCAGAACATTAATGTTATGATTCTTTTCTATTGTTCCACACTAAGTATGTTCAAGAAACGACAGAACTAAAAGAATTGCTTTTACAGGCAAGCATTCTTACAAGACCACTGCCAAAGTTATTAAATCCGAAATCTTTTTACGTGTTATATATTTAACTGAACTCTTACAAAAGTCTGTACTGTTTCCAAAAATTATAATACACAGCAAACGTTGAATATTAAGGTAAATTTCGAGTCATTTTAAGTTGTTGTAGACGGCTATAAAATCTGCATTTTGTTGTTATCTAGTACTTGCTAAAAACCAGCATTTTGTTTGAGATTGAAAACTTTCGTATTATGTGTGAACACTTAATGACTGTAAAATGTCTTTAAAACAGAAAATGAAACGTATTCGATGTTCCTATAACTCTTTTATTGCCGAAATGTAATCACTCTTTCGGTTTATGAAACAAAAAAGCGGAAATGTATTTCGTTTTATGGGAGGTGGATGAGGCTCAATTTTAATAGTCGTGAGACTGTACCACCTCCAGGGTATAGTACTGTCTTCGTAGATGTGTATGATGGGTTGAATAAGTCCCAGGAGGAAATGTAGCGATGTGCAATTCAGGTCGTTCGGATTAATATGAGCATGGTAGTACCAATAACTTGTAACTGTACCACACCGCCGCTTTCAACAATAAATCAAGTAGCCACAACTCTTCATACGTCCTGATTTTACGCAAATTAAGTCTCTGTGTATGTATTTTATCCTAGCTAGAAGCTTACAGATGCCGACTGGAAACCAGAACTACCGCAGCCGACAGTAAGTAGATGCTAGGACGGACCCACAGTGCGTAAGTTCGCCACTCGCTCGGTCTACACGCGACACCCCAACCTTTAATATAGGGTGTACCTAAATGAAGATCGGCGTTTTAACGCTTTGTAGTATTTATTACATAAAAATTATAATTAATGCATGAAATGAAAGAGCAACTCAGACAGTTTCGTTTGTTGGTACCTGTGCGCATGTGCGTGCAATGTTTCTTCCGTCAGCCGTTAGAAAGCGGTAGTAGCAATAATGGCACGACAATGAAGATTTTCTGGATCATGTTGTTTTCAGTGATGAATCAACATTTCACCTTAGTGGACATGTGAACACTCATAATGTGCGCACCTGGGGCTCAAAACATCCTCACGAGATGGTGCAATTGCAACGAGAATCCCCTAAACTGAATGTTTTTGCGCCATATCTTGGCGGAAGGTTTATGGGCCTTTTTTCTTTTGAGAAACAACTGTAACTGGTACTTCCTGCCTTGATGCTTTACAACTATGGCTATTTCCCCAGTTGGTGGAAGAACAACCAAATAACTTCATTTGGCTGCAAGATGGTGTACCGCCTCACTGGCATAACGACGTATGCAATTGGTTGAATTTCACTGTACCTGACCACTGGATTGGCCGCAAAGGGCCCAAAAAGAGAGCTTGTTTCGCATGGCCTCCACACTCTCCCGATCTGACACCATATGATTTCCACCTGTGGGTGTTCATAGAGAATCGTGTGTATGTGCCTCTGCTACCAGCTGACGTACCCGACCTAAGAAACAGGATTGAGGCAACTGTTGCAACAATTACACCACAGACACACTAATCAACGTTTGGGAAGAAATGGGCTATCGACTTGATGTGTGCCGTGTGATGAGAGGTGCCCACATTGAACACTTGTAAGCTTGTAGGTATAACTGTTTGAGTTGCTCTTTCATTTCATGCATCAATTATAATTTTACGTTTTATGTAATAAATACTACAAAGCATTAAAACCCCGATATTCATTTAGGTACAACCTGTACTTCTCGGCTAATTGATTAATTGTTGATTATCGGACTTCTCTCTTTGCCGAAGATTGTCTGCATTCATATTTTAAGTAAACCATTTATCAATGGAAAGTTAGCAGGGAACGGAAACCATTACAGCATCCAGATTTGGGTTTTGCATGGTTTCCCCAAATCACTTCAGGCGAATGCCGGAATGCTTCTTTCAAAAGGGCCATGGCTGAATTCCTTCCCTGTTCCTTGTCCTCAGTCCTTTCCCGCCTCTAATGACCTCGACGTCGATGAGGCATAAAGCCATTACCAAAAGAAAAAAAACTCTTAAAAAACCTCTTACAAACCTTTACAAACAACCTCTTCGATGCCATGTAAATACATGTTCCTGTAGTCGAAAGCTAGCAATCATTGGAACCCTTGCCCTGGGCCGGACTCAAACCGGCGACCCTTGCCACGTGAGGCCTGCTCGCTAACCCGCGCTACCGGGCTCGTCTTGATAATGTGCGACTATAATTGAACAGCTTCAGACTCTTCCTGATTCCGGTTCTGCAAATACGAGGCATGTTTTTTAAGTAAGTACCGTTTTGAAATTTAAAAAAAGACGTGCAAATATATACCAATAATTTTATTTTTACATGAAAGCCTGTCCCTTACTCTACTTTTCTACATAATTCCCTTCAATATTCAGGCACTTGTCATAACGTAATACCAGTTTTTGAAAACCCTCCTCATAGAAGTCTGCCGCCTGACTTGTTAACCACTGCATCACCACTGTTTTGATTTCGTTATCGTCTTCAAGACGCTGACCGCCCAGGTGTTTCTTCAAGTGCAGGAACAGATGGTAGCCACTGGGCGCCAGATCAGGGCTGTACGGAGGATGGTCTAGAGTTTTCCATCGAAAAGATGTGATGAGATCTTTGGTCTGATTAGCCACATGTGGACGGGCATTGTCATGCAGCAAAACGATGCCCTTGCTCAACTAGCCACGTCTTTTGTTCTGGATTGAACGGCGCAGATTGTTCAATGTCTCACAATAAGCTGCTGCAAAACACTACGAGAAACATTAGGAAAGTCATAAAAAAAAGGAGGAAATCGTAAAGCGTCTGTTTTCTCTCACCTTATTGTCCACTTCCTGCACCAAACATTCATTAACGACCGAAGGACGCCCACTCCGTTGTTCATCATGCACATTTGTGCGGCCATCTTTAAATGCTCTCACCCACTTTCTCACCATTCCATCACTCACAATGTTTTGACCGTAAACTGCACAGATCTCACGATGAATATCGATCGGTTTTAGGCCTTTAGCACAAAGAAATCTTATAACAGCCCGTACTTCACAGTCGGCGGGACTCACGATTATCGGAGGCATATTAAACACTAGGTGAACAACGTAAACAAGGAAGAATTAGACTGTAATGGCGTCAGTGCGTAGGCAAGAGATGCAGGTACCCAGTGCGCATGCGCGGAACGCCGACCGTAGCGCTGCAGCCACGGTGTGACAAAACTGTACTTACTTAAAAAATACGCCTCGTATGAATCCCGCTAGCCGCCGTTGTCGCATTGAGTGTCGCTCTTCTTTCATGGAGTGTCGCCTGTCTGACACCTGAACGCAGATGTCGCTGGGGTCAGTCATTAAGTCGACGTGGTCGCCACTGCGATATCCACGGCGGCAGGTAATGCCGGCAATTCAATGTTCAACTGACGGATAATTTCCGAAATGGAATGCCCTATGCGTCTAGAGTCTGTTAATTCGTGCCATTCGGCGGTAATCATATCAGAAAACCTGTCACACGACTCACGAGAGTACAAATGAGAGCCAACACAATAAAAATTTATTCGTTTCTTCCGCAATGCTACCTTCTTTTTTTTTTACTTATGGCTTTTCGCCTCGCCGACGTAGAAATTGTTAGTGGCGGGATGGAACTAGGGACAAGGAACAGGAAGGAATTCGGCCATGGCCTTTTGAAGGAAGCATCGCAGCATTCGGCTGGAGTGATTTGGGGAAACCATGGCGCGATGTTACAGTCACCTGGATACTCGCGTCTTCCTATTCCACGATTTTTGGCTACTTCAGTGTATTATAGGGAAGACAACGAATACTAAACGCAATTAGTAACTAAAGAAGCAACATGGAACAATAATTAAATAAACTATTTCCAGACCCTTAGCACAATGTTCGTGAAGCAACCTGATATGATACCGTTTGTGTTGGCAGTGTCCTGCCTCCGGTCGCCAAGTTGCAGTGAGTTGAGTCCACTCAGCTGCAGTACCTGTTGCCGTCACTCGACACCCGCGCCGTAATTGATTGTGTTTGATCACGGAACCACTACTGCAGGAGTACCTGCAACTAATTACCTCCCCCCCCCACCCTGTGCACTCAGACCCGCCCCCACTACTGTCGGCCTGGTACCTGCTACGGTGATATAACAGCTCCACGCAATAAAGCAAGCAGAAAATCAACACGCACAAACAAAAAGTTTCCCCCAACGTAGTGTTTTCATTGATTACATTAAGCGTTTTATGACTAAAACGTTTCTGAAAATTCTGCCACGCAGCGCCATGAACTGACGAAATTCGTAACCATATTTTTTTTTACTTATGGCTTTACGACTCGTCGACGTCGAGGTCATTAGAGGCGGTATGGGACTGGGGACAAGGAACGGGAAGGAATTCGGCCATGGCCTTTTTGAAGGAAGCATCCCAGCATTCTCCTGGAGTGATTTGGGGAAACCATGGAAAACCCAAATCTGAATGCCCGGACGGGGATTCGAACCGCCGTCCTCCCGAATGCGAGGCCAGAGCGTTAATCACTCACCCACCCTCAGTCCTTCGTATCCACGACTGCACTCCCGTCATGTTAACGCTCTTTCTTGTCCCGCTGTTCCAATTTGTCACATTATCCGTATATTTTGGTCATCTATGCATTACGAAATAAGTGTTTCTTGATTTAATCATTTTCTGTTTTCTTTTCTTTCAGTATTTTCTCATCGTTTATTTGTTTGCTTATGGTTTTCTCCTCGCCTACATCGAGGTCATTAGGGCGTAGAAAGGAATGGGGCAAGAAACTGGAAGGAATTCAGTCATGGCCTTTCAAAGGAATCTTCCCGGTACTCACCTGGAGTAATTTGGCGAAACCATTGAAAACACAAATCTGGATGGCCGGACGGGGATTCGAATCCACGTCCTTCTGCAGCGAGGCCAGATCATCCGGCCTATAATTTACTCTCTTCTTCTTTCTGTTCTTTTTTTTATCTATGAAACACTCGTTTTTTATTATTATTATTTTCGCTGTAAAAATGTTTATGTCTTTTACTTCGTCCTCGGTTATTTTCTTCTCTTAGTCTTTTACTACTTCTTTAAATTAAACGAATGTATTTTGTGGTTTTGATTTTATTCAAGCAGTCAAATGTTTTGGATAATATTTCTGTATCCACTCGTTTGTGATGATGTTAAAAATCTGCCCTCTCTTTGCTCGCTACCAGCTATTGATGTACGGTTGTCGAGAAAAGGAAGAAAGGTGTATTAATTATTAGTGGTGGTAGAATAACCTTTTCACGTCCTGTCGACGTCAAGGTCTTTAAGGATGACGAAAGATAAGGAATAGTTGCAAACCCTGACAACTTAATACAAGCAGTGAAAACTTGGTATAATTAATGTACTAGATTGGCATACACAAATATGATCAAAATATTATGTTATTTATAGCCACTGACGATGCCCCACTCCAGAAGGGCGAAACGCGTCTGGTAGATGAAAGTTAAAAATAAAAACAATTGTTAGAAGACGGATTTTTATTCAAAAATACTTGGTAGAAATGTTTGGCTATTGTGTTCGTGTTAAGTGTACATTTTTTAAGAACGAAGCAGGGTACCATCTCGGAATGCTCATTGGTAAGTGTTCAAATCCGCATTGTAATCATCAGAGAGCTGAAGCCGAATCCATAGTGTCTACCAGCACAACTCTTATTTAGTAATAATGATGGTAGACACTTGTTTTTTCACCGAATACATCAATGTCTTGGACAGGCTAAATACGACACAGGATCGAACAAACTCAATTATTCATTCACGTTGGATGGATGGCGATTGACATAGCACAGTTGAAAGCGCAAACAGTTTGAATTTCCATTTTAATGTTTGCCGATTATATCCTCCTAATAACGCTTCTAACCGCCGGAAGCCATTAAACGCAGACATGTGACGGATGGGCTTTCGTTATAAATACACGGACACCCGCACCAAAGTTCAAGAGGTGGAGACTAAACGTCTCGTCACAAACGCAGAAAGAAATTTGACCGTTAGAACACTGCAGAAACACTAGGTGACTCACGTAATGCGTATCCGGGCTGAAATGGTAGAGAACTTTATCACGCATGAGGGGGTTACATTAACAGTTCACCCGTGAGAAAATTTCGGGATTAATAATAATTGTAATAATTCCGTGTGGTCGTAATGACCTGGTGACAGGATTTATATTGGCTGCACATTCCACCCCTGTCTTAGCCGCCTTAACCTAACCCGGTAGTGTTACCAGGTAGAGCGGACCTACAGTTTAACGTGAAATCCGAACAACGGATGCGTTCTGGCGTACTCCGCATCACACGGAAAGCTAAGCCAGAGGTGAAGGTCAGGCGAAGGGTATATGAAAATCCCCGCTGTGACTGGGATTCGAACCGGAGACCTTTCGTCACTCAGTCAGACACCTTAACTATTGAGCCACCTGAACGTTTATTTCGGGAGTAAAATGTTTACATAGCAATTTTATATAACAACACTAACACACGCGAGAATTTTGCCAGTAAAATACTATCAATAGCGAGATAGGTGGTTTGTAGTAGGTTAAAAGAAGAACCGGGTGGGAGTGGATATTCTGCACCGCCCGAAACTGGTACTGACCTGTTGAAATTTGTATTAACTGCTTCGTTATAATGTCCTCTTCACGTTTCGCACTCTGCTTTTTCGGAAAAGTCACCACGAATTAAATTAACAATGCCAAAATATGAGAGTGACGCCCAGCTATTAGATGCCGCCGGAGCTGCAAAAGCAATGACGGTATTTTGAAATGTTTGTTAAATCCTTTGTTGTAATACTTTCTTACCGTTTTAGCTTCTCTCCTTTGTAAAACGTAGCACGAAATTAACCGAGAGAAAATATTTATCGCCAATGAAGTACAACAAGCCTCTTAGAATCGATCCAAGCAGTCAGAGAAATCAATTGCTTCCGTTATAAACAATTGCGCCGTTTCCGAGATGGATACCGCAGAACGAATTTCCCGTAAACTTTTTACTCTTGGTCCAGGACGAATTTCAACATTCCACGATCACCATGACAAAACGAGCCTGTTTAGGTTGATATGATCCCTGTACCGATAACTTTTGCGTCATTTTTGCAGTGCTGCTAACATTTTGCGGTTCGGAGCGTCTCATATTTCAGAATTTTAATTTAATTTGTGGCAACTTTTCTGAAAAAGAAGAGTGCAAAACGCGAAGAGGACATTATAAGGAAGCAGTTAATCTAAATTTCAACAGGTCAGTACCAGTTTCGGGTCGGGCCAGGTGGAGAATATCCCCTTTCCACCCTAAGATTCGGCTCATTGGTAGGGATACCTTCCTGGTTTCACCTGATGTACGCTGTCCTGCAGCCCTCTATTGTGACGTTCCCGAAAGCCGAACAGCCACAGACCTCACCGCAGTAAAACTAAGCTCCACTAAACACACAATGTTTCCATATCTCTGTATTATGTGGTGTAGCTGTCTATCGGGACAGTGATCAATAGTTGCCGATGGACGCCAGTGAAGACTAGCGACTTGATTCTGAAATATCTTATACTCGTGACCTTCATAATTAATACTTAGGGGTGAATTCTTAAAAATTCCTTTCTTAAAATATGGTGTTACGGAAGTGGAGACATTAATCTTTAAAATGATACCTCATTTATCGATTTCGGTTAGATGTCAAGGGATATAAACGGCACGCGACAAAAATAAAAACATCAATTAGAAATAACACATATGATAAGGTTATTTGTGGTTTAAAATTATGTCACTTTCAGGGGACATCTTATATCAGTACCGACTTGTACACAATTTTCTTTGATTTTGCTGTTCTAAGGTAAATAACCTTTTCTGGTTGGAAACCTGTAAGCTAGGGGAAAACGACAATCTCGTTTTTTCTACGCCTACCCCTGGTACTTTCAGCGTCTGTCCATTGGCTTTATTGATAGTCATCGCATGCAACGCAAATTCGCATATATACTATGTAATAAGTTCTATCTGTACATGAAATTTATATAGAGGTCATACACAAACTGACTGCGAGAGAAACAAAGCCTGAGTGACCGATATAACATCTGTCTGAAACAGTTCGGTTAATTTTCAAAATTTTATCACAAAATATGTTATTTATCCCGAAAAAGGTATCCTATGTACTTCCTAGTGATATATAGTATTTCCTTGTCAAATTCCATTACGTTCAGTCGTGAAAACGTAACAAACAGACAGACAGACAGAACTACTTTTGCATTAATAATATTAGTGTTGATACCCCACTCACTTCGGTATGCTCTTTCAAACACCCGTTTATTACAAAATCGTACAATCGCTGATATGTACTCATTAACAAATTTCTACGTACTATGCAACAATTTCTTGTTGCCGCAACCGATACAAAATGGAATTGTACTCGTCTACCTAAAACTTATGTTTTGAGGTTAATAGTTTGATCTCACTTAATTTATTATTCTAAGGCAGGGGTGGCCAACCCAAATGATCTTGCGGGCCACTTTGGAAATGCATCATAACTCCGCGGGGCGCATATAAAAATAATTATATATCCCCATATTAGATTTAGACACACTACAGACATTTTTTGGAGTGAAAAGCTCAAACATAATGAGTTATTATTATTGTGTTTACTATTATTCTTACATGCAAATGTAGATAATATAATAATAATCATACAAAACGCACATTTTAAAGAAATATATAAAGCTAAAAATGATATATAAATATAAATGAAATAAATTTTGAATATATGGATGCACAAATAAAGTATTTTTTAATACATTGGTTTTCACTACTTTCGCCATTATAAAATAAGTATATTTTGTAAAAGTGTGATGAATCTCGCGGGCCGGAAAAATATTCAAGGCGGGCCGCGGGTTGGCCAGCCCTGTTCTAAAGGAGTGTCCAGAAATTATTTCGTCTCTGCTGGGAAGCACTAAAATGAATGGAACAAAAAATGGCGGAGCATTAAGCGCCAATCAACACCGATAAATTCGTGAAGAAAAAGAATGTGACAGAATGAGGAGTATGGAACGAGATGTCATGTCTCGCGTTAAGGAATCAGGGAACAGGTGAAAAGGAATTCGCTCATTACGGGTGGACTGACCATTAGTCCCCCAGATGTCTCTGACAGACTCCTTCGTTCCGCTAAGTCTGCCTAACGAAGCCAATTGGAGGGACCGGTGAGCTACATCAGTGGCAGCCATCTGCAATCCAGCACGCCAATCAACCAATCAGGACGACGAACGGCAGCGAGTCTGTACCACGTGATTCAACAGTCGCAGCGACTGTCAACAATTAATGTCTTCGTGATGAGAGTTTCTGGGGAGCACGTGACAATCTCACTCCCCTTCAATCATTTTTATTATTATTAGTTGCGATTTCTCCCAATAAATAAAAAACGTTAAGCAAATGACGCAATCAAATTTTCTTCGGGTTCTTTTTGTTGTTCCAATTGACATTCATGCTTTCGCAAAAAGCTTCTATGCGTTCTCCCGACCACTTTGGCCTGTATTGCTTTTGTTTTCGTTACTCAGTAGTAACGTCCCATTTGTCTGCTTTCTGTATGAAGGTGATTCTTTCACAATTCCTGTTTCATCATATATTTGCGTTTTTGAGACCCTTTCGAATTTTGTTCGGCCAAGGTGTTGAATTTTTGAGTGACGTTACATGAAGTATTATATTTTTTGTCAATAGATTTTCTGGTAATCTGATTTTGTGAACTGCTACGGTACTGCACCGTTTACACTGTTTAATGAACAATAACGGGCTACTACTCTCTGTATCCTACCTGTTTATACTCGAAACCTGCATTCTTCGGTGACTAAATCTAGATAAAGTGTCAGGTGGCTTGCTTTTGTGATGATGTGCTTCAAGCCTGATAAAATTTTCTTGAACTGCGAATGTAGGCACGCGTGAGCGTGTTTCGATCTGCTTCATGCTTGTGTCCTTTGCCTGTGATTGATTTAATTGTCCATACAGCATAGCTAACTAGACTGGCGCCGGACAGCCTTCGAATATTTTACTAAAACTTAGAAGCTATAGAGGAAGGAACTGAAATGTGTAGAACATCACTTGGCTTCATTACTTCTACAACTTCGCATTCAATTAAGCTCCATAAGAACCACAACTACGTAACACTTTGCTGAGATACAGCAAAACGAACTGAACACGAGAACTATTGTACCGTGGCCGCATTTTGGATTTGTGGGCCCCTAGGCTATGCAAGTGGTGCGGGCCCCCTGTTTGGAAGTGATGCCTCGACCGGGGGCTGTCTCCGGCTATGATATACTTTGAGTGTGTTTGTGCAATTAAGAAACTTTGATAGAACAATTCCAACCCCATCAAACCAGGCGACCGTCTTAAAATTATCCCTGAGTAATTCCCTGTAGCTTACGAAGTACCGATTGCCAGAAAAACATGGTCAGATCAGAAGACAATAAGTGGTGATAGTACAATAAATTCTAATCATCAGCTTACTATATTAATAGAAATATTAAACAGTATTTCTTCATGGCGATCTACGTGACAGGAATTGTAATAGTGATAGGGGAATATACAGAACGTTAAAATCGCCTAAATTACAAGAATGCGAGTGGGAAGTGAATAACAATCGAACAGTGGCATAAACAATGGATGCTGATTCGAACAAGGACAGCGAGTAAAAACGAGGTAGTGTCTGCGATACACGGCGGTGGAGTTCCGGAGATGCAGCAACGGGGTAGTTTCAGCGATACAAAGCGGTGTATTTCCAGCGACGCGTCAGCAAGTAGGCGCAGAATCGTGACCAGAGGGAATATTGCAGCGGAAAGTCAACGCGGGAGCAGCAGACGAAGAAAGAAAAACATGGTCAGAACAGAAGACAATAAGTGGTGATAGTGCAATAAATTCTAATCATCAGCTTACTTATTATTATTATGTCAGGATAGAAATATTTAAACAGTATTTCTTCACAGAGTGTCTGTCATTTGTGTGACGATTGTAAACAGCGGCAGGTTCAGACCGAGAGAGGCGCTCGTTACACGGGATGAATATGCAAAGGCGGGTGAAGCGTCCTTAAAAGCGAGTTAAGCGCGCCGACGCAACAAAGAACTGCTCACCTGTGGAATGCAACTCCAGCAACCCGACCATCGCCCCTCCTGCTTCGCACTGTCAGGCACAACGTGGAATTTGTGTCGTGTACTTTTAAGAGACGATTTGGTATTTCAACCATGTTACCAACCACATTGATATGTTCTGGTAGCTCTGTGGTTAAGGCGCTCACTTCCGAACGTTCTCTCTCCGGTCGCGACCGAGCGTGCTGGGTGAACGGTTAACGTTTAGACCTCGTATTCGGGAGGAGACGGGTTCGAATCCCCGTCCGGACATTCAGATTTGGGTTTTCCGTGGTTTCCCCAAATCCTTCCAAGCGAATGCCGGGATGCTTCCTTCGAAAAGGCAATGCCCGAATTCCTTCCCGCTCCTTGCCCCAATCCCATCCCGTCTCTAATGACCTCGCTGTCGACGAGGCGAAAAGCCCAAGCAAAACAAAATCTCTCCGGTTACGGGTTCAATTCCCGCGGTCAGTAGGAATTTTTAGGAGTTTTATTTGACTGTATGGGCTACGCCTGGGTGTTTCGTGGTTCTGATTCCACGTTAAACTGTAGACCCTGAGGAAAGGAATTGGCCTTCCTGCCTATGACGCAATAACTTGGTAAATCTCCTTCAGGAAGATTCGACGAACCGTCGGGTTGTGGACTAATTTAGAGTTTTAGTTTTTGAAGTCCTTTAGGCGCGTTGGGCGATACCTGAATCGGTAAAATCTTTTGACTTCAAGTTACCGAGATGCTAATGTTAACATTATATCCGTTGCGATCTCGTGGCTCAGTGGTTAAGCCATCTGACTGGCGAACGAAAGGTCCCCGGTTCGAATCTCTGTCTCCGACGGGATTTTCATAGCCACTTCACCTCTGGCACAGCTTGCTGTGTAATGGGAAGCACGCGAGAACGCTTCCGAGGTTTGGATTCCAAGTTAAGCTGTAGATCCCCTGTACCTGATAGCACTACAAGGTTAGGTTAAGGTGGTTAACACAAGGGCAAAACGCGCAACCAATAGAAACCCTGTCACCAGATCATTACGTCCACACGGAAATCTGTTGTTATATGTGTGACGTTTCACGCGTTTGATATTCATGGTTTTAAGTTTTTACTTCTGTCGGCAGTCCCCAATGAGTGCCAGTTTTTTTGTTTTTGTTTTGTTTTTTTTATTATTATTATTATTATTATTATTATTTTTGTATTTCCGAGTATAAAATGTTCCAGACATCAGCGAAACAAGCGCGTTAAACCACCAAAACAAAATCGAACCAAACAAAAACCTTCCTAAGCATGTTTTAAAAAAGTCCAGGGACCCTGGCGGACGTTTTGTTAAAAAAACACCTCTGGTCGGCCTTCGCAGCTGGTGGAGCAGCGATTTATTTCCGCTGCCGGCCAATCAGCGATCGCGTCGCGCTGCGCCTGACAGCAGGTGAAACGAGTTGGACGCAGTTTTATTGGTCGGCGGCGGCGGTGGCGGCGGAAAACTTGTCGCGCGCACACAAACAAACAGACCGCACACGCCAGACAGACTCCGACAGGCCGTTCGGAAAAGGCTGCCCTCCGGTAACGAATGCAGCGCCACTGGGGGACAGTGCGGAGACTCGCAACCTGGTAGATAGTAAACCAAACACGACGGCTCTTGAAATGATTCTTTTTTTTCTACTTCTTTATTTATTTATCGTATGACCTTCTTCTTCTTCTCTTGACGATGCAGCATCAAATATGAGGTAATTTTTCCGGCAATGCTATGGCTTCGTCAGTAGCTGATTGGAATTCATTCATTCCGAGTTGCGGACCACACAGCAGATGTACTATAGTTTCTCTCTCCCCGCACGAACATGTGGTATCTGGCTGTTCTCCCAGGTATCCCCAAGTGGCAAGTGTATCTTTGCAGCGACCAACTCCAACTCGAAGCCTGTTTAGCGACTTCCATATGGGCCATGGTTGTTCAGACCCAGGTGGTAGACCCTTCACTCGAAATCATGTTGAGCTCTCTTCTCCCAAGTCAATAGTCTTTCATAGCTTGGCGCTCCATGAAGCTTGATCGGGACTTTAGTCTCGATGGCACTAATGTATTTTTTTATTTTTTTTATCTGCTTAACGTCTCTCTAACAGAGAGGTCTTTAGAGACGGGAAAGGATGGGGAGCAAGGAATGGGAAGGAATTCGGCCATGGCCTTTTAAAGTAAGCATCCTGGCATTTGCCTGGAGTGATTTGGGAAACCATGGAGAACCCAAATCTGGATGCCCGGTTGGGGATTCGAACCGCCGTCCTCCCGAATGTGAGGCCAGAACGCTAGCCTTTACACCACCACGCTCGGTCGCTGGTGTATAGCCATGTAGAGGGTGTCGGGCGTGTTCGTTCACTCTAAGCCTTGCCGCGCTAGTGGCAACTTCCCGGCGTATGTCTCCAGGGGCGATGCCAGCTAATATCTCCACCTTCCCCACAGGCGATGGTCTGAGGCAGCCTGTGATGAGCCGGCATGTTCTGTGGAGCGCAACGTCTACCGTCTTAGCACGACGTGATTATTGGCGCACAGGACATGCATACAGTGCTGCGGAGTAGCATAATGCTGAGGCAGAGGTTCAGATGATGCTTGGGTTAGCTCCCCAGCTAGATCCGGTCAACTCGCTTAAGATATTGTTGCAACAATGGCTTTTAAAGGTGAGACCTCCGTCAAGAGTTACGCCGAGGTATTTTGGGCTTTCACTGTGCAGCAGAGTCGATCCATTCCAGGTCACATTCATCATATGATGATTAATAAGATATACAAGAGGTGTTTGACAAATGTGCGAATCACGAGCTCGTTCAATATTATATCTCTAGATTTAGTGTTTTGATCCACTCAATAGCTTTGATCGAAGCATCGTGTATGTCCGCTATTGGCTTCTTGTAGGATCGAAAAGAACAGTCAGAAACGACGTGGAGGATTGACTGAAAGGTGACTCCACAGTAGATGGTTCGACAAAGGGATGTCCTCACCTGCGAAAAAATATTTTTGCTTAATGTTATGCCTGAAATCAAGTGCCAGCTTTCAATTGTGGCCATCTCTTCCACCTGTCTTAATTCTTCCACCAAATTCTTTCCACACCTCATCACCGACATACGCCTTCACACTATCATCACCCTCCTCGTGCCTTCCATCATCATCGTCATCATTATCCTCAACAGTTTCCAGCCTCTGGCCGGGTCTGCTTCATGCACAAGCCTCTCCATTTCCTTCTTTCATCCCACCACCTCTCTGTCACCACTTTGTTCCAGTCCTCTCCTCTCTTCCGTACACACTCCTCTACTCTTTTCAGCCAACCATCTCTTGGTCTTCCTCTGGGTCATTTACTATACATCTTAATTTCATGGATTTTTCTTGGTATTCTCTGAGCCTCCATTCTCGTTCAATGTCCGTACCATCTCAGTCTGGTCCTCTCTACATTTTCCTGTAAGGGTTCCTCTTTTATGGTGCGTCTAATCACTTCATTGCTCATTCTGTCCATTTTAGTAACCTCCTCGTGCCTTCCAATGAATCGAATTCTAGTTCCTTTATCGTATCAGTTACTAGACACTTATAGCAGCCCTTCATTTCACCTTCTCCAACTCCTGTATTTGATATCCATATTTATGGTCTCATACTATCATATTCAAGCAACGGTCTGACCAAAGTTTTGTAACCCAATTCCTCACTTCTCTGGTACAACCTGAACTGAAGTGGTCATCTTCAGGGTCAACGGGCATCGCAAACAATGTTGATCCTGATAGCGAAAGTTTTGGACTGCCTAATTAAGTATTGAATCCAGAAACGCGGGATCCCGCATCAATTGGCAGTCTTGTGGATCCAACGCAAAATTAAGCGAAACCACTATCCGTAAAATGTTTCGCAAACACGTGTCAATCTGCGGGGTCTTTCCTCCCCTTCGTCACCTTCCGGCCGCAGTCGGTCTCTACCGTTCGTATTGACACGTTTACCTGTACCCTTCAAATTGACATTTGACTCTCAGGAAAAAATGTGTTTTATTGTCATCTTTTGTCATTTGTAAGTAAATAGACTCACTTCCACATTTTCATAAGAACTATCCGCAAGGATTTTGGTTTAGGAGGGGCTTGAGCGGACTTTGGTTTGGGGGGGTGGGCTTGGCTTGAGTGGATTTTGGTTGGGGGGGGCTTGCCTTCAGTGGATTTTGACTTTAAGGGGGGGGGCTTTAGTTGGGGAAAGGGTAGTATTTATTGTCTCCTCGGACCACGAAACCGTAGAGCTAAAAAAAGGTCTCCAAAATTACAATGTCGGAGGTGGACATAGATACTTTTGGGGGGAGGGTTGAGCCCCCTAGACCCCCCCCCCTGGATCCGCCCCTATTCCCGTTTGATTTAGTTGTAGGAATTACTATAATATGACTTATGTCATGCTATTACGAAATTATCTCCCAGATCATACATACACAAAATGATACTATTGGATTGTTTCTGGGAAGGAAGAAGAAATAACAAAACAAAAGTTTAAAGCTATTGACAGCTATTTCTAAAAAGGAAAGAATCTATTAAATAAATGGCCTCCAGAATGCTTTGCACGAATCTCCATAAATTGTTTCTGCATTTCGTCAGATACCAGTTTTTAAAAAGTGGATTTAAACTTTCTAATTCTGCTAATACTATAAGACCTATAGTCTGAAATGTTTCAAATACCGTAAGAGTTGACACGATTGTTCAGTTTGGATATCTCAAGAAAGTATGATAAAGATTTTCGTTGAGTTTTGATGAGTGGACGTCCCAAAAATGTAGCCATCGTGTATGTTCGCCGCAAGGAAACACATTTTAATCTTGGTTTGCTTAGAATACCCGGTTCGTCCAGTTTAGTCAAAGAATGGCTGAAAATTTTTGGTCTCGATCTCTGAACTGGTGTTATTGGCCTTATAAGCGGAGTCCGCCAACTGTAAAATTCTGATTCGATTCATAATATGCGTAATAATAGCTCATGGCCAGATGTGTAATGCGGCAAAGCAGTAACATGCGATTCTTCGCCATTGTCGAGAAAATCGGCATTGGAATATTCCATTGCGTTCAAATGCTTCCTACTTTAGAAACCTCTCATCCTATCGCTGTGCTCTTTCCTTCGTTCTTTCGTCCAAGTGTTCCTTCTTCTGATATACTGGCTGTTGGCAAACTGGTGGGTATTGACCATACTACTAAATCGGCGTCTGTCCTGTATGATATCGTCTGATATTCCAATTTCCTGGAGATCCGTTTCGATTTCAATTAGCCAGTTGTTTTTGATTTTCATTGAAATGGCCAGGTTTAGAATTCTTTTTGTTAGTCTGTTATTACTCATTCTGATAATATGGCCGTAGAATTTAATTCGTCTTTCCTTGAATGTGTCTGAAAAATTTTTCCGAACGCAGATACAGCTCGTGTGATTTCCTTTTAATCCAAATTCCACCAGTACAAACTGGGCCATAGATTTTCCTTAAAATTGTCCTTTCTTGCTTTTCAGTATCTTTAATCAATGACCTGCTCCCAATAATAAAAGTTTTCGATGCGTTTAATGCCTCCGGTTTGATTACTGTGTTATAGTGTCTTAACTTGGCATTTCGGGATAGTGAATTTTTGCATTGGTGTATCCAGCGAGGGGCAGGGGGAGGGGGCTGCCCCCCACCCACCACACACACACTAGAAGAAAAATCAAGTTGCCTTCAGTACGCTTCGACGAGTGAAGAACTGGCTCAGGAGCACTATGGGAGAGAAAGATTGACTGGATTATGCCTGATGAGTGTGCATCGAAATTTCGTGAAAGTACATCTTGAGATATTGACAAATAAAGTTATTGAAAATTTTTCAGAGATCCGAGACGATTAATGTTTACATAAAAAAAAACTATAATTGAGTTACGATCTTGATTAACTGTATAGTAGGTCCTTGGATTACTATGTTAATCAATAATAAATATAGTTTCCTCAATAGGTTTGAGTTTTATTTTGTAAGAAATGGTCATGTTTCAGTCCCTCACACCATTTTCCCAACAAAAAAAAAATACGAGTTGCCCCCTCCCCTAATTCAGTTGTTGCCCCCCCCCCCTAGTTCTGATCCTGGAGACCCCCTTGACTTTTTGTTATATCTGTTCCAGGTGATTGTGTAGGCTTTTTGTAATTTACTTATTCTCTCCTTGATTGCTTCACTGTTCAGTCCTGCAGATTGGATAATTTCGCCATGATATTTGAATTTTTTTAGGTGAGTGATATCACCAAATCACGAGTTAATTTTTATTTTATTTTATAATAGGAGGGTTAAAGTTCTGAAAGAACAAGTGCAATGACAAGTGCAGTTGCAATCCTTAGCCTGATGTCTGGTGAGGGGTAGCACTTCGCTGTTACCAGGGGTACCACCTTTACGATTACCGGCTCCCCGCGACAGCTCTCGCTTGGAGTCGATCGCAACACTCGCAGTCGACCGGACGTCGATTAGCAAGTCAGATCGCGCTCCCTGCAGCCAGTGCGGCGTATCAAATGATATACTCGAGTTTCCAGCTCGTTAAGACGGCGGCTGATTTATTCCCGAGCGAGTCTGAAACACAGCCGTGCACTCGCCCTTTACATCTCGCGTGGTAGCGATTGCAGTCCCTCTCCCTTCAGGGATAATAAAACAGGAGGAAACAGGCAGAGAAGGGGGTCAAAAAAAAAAAAGGACTGAACTGCCTCGGGGGCTGTAAAAAAAAAGGGGGGGCGAGTCGTGGCAGTGCAGAGCGGAATCAGAATTTCGGGTTTAGGATTTCGTTGCGTCAAAAGCAATTATTATCGCGTGGCCATTTAACGAAGCTCATTACGGCGGAAAGCTCTCACAAATGAACGTGGCGGATTACATGAAAGCGGCGGAACAGACATACATTAAACGAGCGGACGTCCATTTTGTTTCGTTAGTACGTGGAACGCTCTCTCCCAACAAAACTGAATCCTCAGAATTAAAAAGAAAATCGAGTCGACCCGGATTTAGGTATATGTATATAATGGGTTTGAACAGCGTTACTGAATTTCTGTCCGGTGCCGCTCTCAATGTACAAAATGGTATTATGCGAGTATGTAGGATTAAATCCGGGCGATTAGCATGAAACATTGAAGATTACTCGTGTATGGGAAAGATCTTAGCGAGAGTTTTAATTAGTAACGAATTTTCAATCCTTTCACAGGACACAGAATTCCCTTTGTACCTCATCGTAATGTATTTATGTTCGCAATGATAGTACGTTTGTACGCAGTTAGCAGAAAAATTCAGACTGCACTCTTCAATATGGCATTTTTTTGTCATAAAATATCTTCTGTCTCACCAAGAAAAAATAGTGTTTATAGAGCATTCATTTCGTCCAAATTTACAAAAAATTCTACTCTTTTTTTGTCTTTTGTTTTACTTATGGCTTTACGCCTCATCAACGTCGAGGTCATTAGAGGCGTGATAGGACTGGGGACAAGGAACCGGAAGGAATTCGGCCATGGCCTTTTTGAAGGAAGCATTCCGGCATTCGAATGGAGTGATTTTGGGAAACCATGGAAAACCCAAATCTGGATGCCCGTACGGGGATTCGAACCGGCGACCTCCCAAATTCGAGACTGGAGCGTTAACCGCTCACCCACCACACTCGGTTTCTCTTTCGTATTTCTCCTTTCTGGTTTCCAACAAAACATTTTTCTGTTTGTAACAGGTTTTGAATATCTAGCAATCTTATATCTTTCAACGAGCAATTCGTGTATATATATATATATATATATATATATACACATCTTGGAAACCGTTCTAACACCATCTCGTAGACGTTTCAGGTACCAGAAAACCGACTGATAGTTTCTCTTTGGTTTCGGCAAGGAACTCTTATATATTAAACTGCAGAATTCATGTATACTATTTCACCCATGCTAATAGTTTGCACAGTATCGTGATAGGTCACCGAATTGTAAAATAATAATGAGGAAATAAGTAAATGCGGTTATTTATTAAAGGTATTTTATTTCGAAGATAGTAATAAATATCACTTTTACAGTAAAAAGTTGTTATCATTAAATATTACCTGTTTAATTGAAAAACATTTAAAAAGTAAGTGTTTAAAAATATTGGCTTCGTCAGAAGACATTTTTTTTTTCAATCTTCTTTAATTTAAATAAATTCTCTAAAAACAATATTAACAGTTGCAATGTGATCATCATTGATTTTATGATCATATGTGTTGATCAGAAAAAGTGAGGTTAATGCGAGGTAAGAGCATAGTTTTATCATAGTGAATTAATTTAGCACTGATTATGTACTCGTCTAAGTGAATTACCAATAATCTTGCACCATTAATTAATCCCTGATTAGCATTAATATTTCTATTTAACATAATAATAGCATTTTTCTTTAAAAACAATTTATGAGGTAATAAACCAGACGATCTCTGAAATGGACGAAATTTCATGTGTAGATAACGTTTTACTTTTCAGTTTTGTACCTCGATTTTATTTATAAAAAATAGAAACTCTTGTGTTTGATATCTCTGAAACAACTCTAACTTTATCTCGTAGAAGTCCCAGGTACCAGTAAGCATACTGATGTTAGTTAAGCTTCTCTTTGCTTGGAACTGTGCACTCAAAAATGCCTTGGAAGCCTTCGAGAAAAACGTTTAACTTTAATAAAACTTTAACTCAACGATTCACTTTGCCGGCAAATAATTATTTCGAGATTTTATGGCAATATTTGAGACCAGATGAAACTGAAGGAAACTATTTTACGATCTCTGAGTCAGTTTAACTCGTTATTTACAACAAAGCAGTCTTTAAATTATTTCTTCAGAAAAACGACTGTAATGTTTTAAGTAAATGTGGCCTCTCATTTATATATACCACGAAACGATAAGCCAACAGTATATTTCCCCTCCATTTCCAACCTATGACGCAACATCTCTGAAAAACCTACAGATAGTAACATATTTTGAAGACTCACCAGCAACTTACATTTAAAAATCCGTTGAGACATTACAATTGCAGTTGTTTTTAGTTAGGTTAACAATTTCTAGTAAAAAGAAAAAAATTACGATATGGTATGAACCAGCAAACATGAGTGAGTGCTGAAGTATCAGACTGATACTCTGTTGTCTGTTTTCGTCGAGGCTCAGAGCACTCAATCAAAGAGTTTCACGATCTCTGCAGTAACTCTTAACCTTTAAAAGTAACTACGCTGTTATAAAACAATACTCTTTGTCTTCAGTTTAAAACAATGTGGAAATAAAAATAATTTTACCGCTAACTTTCTAGTCTGTTGTAAAAAAATCATAACGATAAATATGCATCTTTTATGCTGTAATACCGAGTTTTAGTTACGTATTTTGTTTAATTTTTTGAGCCATCTTGCCTTGATAGTGCCAGTGAAACATAATTATTTTGGCTGTTGTTCTGCGAGATACGTTAGGACAGGAGAAAGTGAAATATATAAGGATCATAAACGCTTTATGGACTCAATAAGAACAGCCGTGCTCCATTCTTCCACAAAATACTGCACGAAAACAATAATCCCTGGGCTTCGTATCAACCCGTTTAGTACCAATTTCTCTGCTGTAGCTACTATTCTAATTTCACACAAACATTGCACTATCGGTCTTAACTCGATATAGCTACCAGAGTCCTGTACTCGTAGGCAGAAACAGAAAATTCAAAATAAAGAACTGGAAACGATTGGTGAGTGATGTAATAATGATTTTATATCTTTTTGACTGTTGAGATTTTATAATTTAATTTAATTGCAATGGAGCACAGGCTCCGGTGTCAATTTCCCTACACAGCCAAGTTCCCCCTATCCTGCACCCACCTACATTTGCCCGCTACAAATTTAACTTTAAATTCTTTTAACGTTTTCGGTAAGTTATTCATCATTCCCCTTGGTAACTCATTCCAATCCCTGACACCCTTAACTAAAAAAGAAAATCTTCCCACACCCTTGTGCCTGAAATCGAGTGCCAGCTTATGGTCATGGTCATCTTTTCCTTTCCATCAACTACTTTTCATACCTACTGCAATATCTTTCCATGCCTCATCGCCAGTATACGCCCTGTACACTCCCACTACCCTCCTCATTGTAGCCAACCCGATAATCTTAGATCTACAGTTCAACGTGGAATAAAACCAACTGAGTTTCAATACTGAACAATTTCATTTAAATTCTGTTGGTACACATAGATTAGTATGGAGAACTTGGTCACTGTAACACCAGGAAGTTGTATTCGACTCAGTGTTTCACAATTTGAGTCTCCCGTTGACCACATTTGTCTATCTTTGACAACTGTAATAAAGTTCATTTATAATAAACGAAAATACCAAATTCTTTGTAGTCCAGACTGACACCTTTTTAGTGACCTTCAAAACCAGAGCAACATACAGGATAACTCATTATTTCGCACCTGCGAAGAGACTAAATCTTATATATATGCATATATATATATACTAGCAGTTACCCGCGATTTCGTCCGCGATGAAGAGTGTTGTAATATAAGATTTTCTTGAGAGGTCTGGTCGCTCAGTGGTTAGGTCGTCCAACTGGAGATGGAAAAGTCCCCAGCTTGAATCCCAGTCTCGGTGATAATTTTCAAAGGTCCTTAGCTCGACCTTCACCTCTGGCATAGGTTGTGGGACGTGAATTACGCCACAATGCTAACTTGGTTCTGATTCCGTGTTGAACTGTGGGTCCTCTATGTCCGGTAGGATTACTGAGTTACATTAAGAGGCTACGAAAGGGACTGATTGCGGAGATGTAAAGAAGTCTTGTCACCAGGTCAATACGACCATACAATTTATTTTAGAGCTATTTTTATTAGTAATAGTAGTAATAAATGTTGCAATAAAATAACTAAAATCTATTTATGTTCCACAACTACTTCACTGAATTTTTAAAACAGTAAAAATATTCTGTATGTAAGAAGTATTTTCAGTTTAATATATCCGTATATACTATATTGAGGATTTGTCTCCTAGGTTTTGGCTATTTTCATAGCCCTAGTTTTCTTACATTTCTTTGAAAGATTTGAATTTCGTTTACCCAGCATCTCTTATAATTACTAATTTCATCTCGCGAATAAAAATGAATATTGTTTTAATTAATGGAAGCTCAAAACGTGAAAATATTAGCAATACATAGATGGAATCGACTAAATATCAACAACAACAAAATACTAACAACCAAACAGCAAATAAATACTTAATTGGCTCAAGGACGTTCATTTCCGTTAGTAAAATTGCGATACTAAAAATGAATATTTTGATTTGCATTGAATATCTGAAAAAAAATCTTTAAAAAAGAGAACTTAATTTGCTCTTTGAATATTGTTTTTTATATTTAAATATATATTGGTTCCATCAGCAGAAATTTACATATTATAGTAGTAAGTATAATAGTAATTGATTCTTTTATCCATAATGATCAGTGGTATTGTGGTAATGGTTTCTTTATCTGTGGAAACAACTGAAATGCCTGTAGACCAGTTTACTATAGTTCCATCGTTTCGATCCATTAATTCTGCGCTAAAATATAAATTTCAATGTTTAAGTAGTCATAGATTGTTTCTTCATAATTGGTTTCTCACTCTGCAAACGGAATTGAATGACTACCGGCGAATTACCACTCCGCTTGTCCGCCACTCCATTATCTGAATAAAACATTGATAAATTTCAAAAATTTACTTCGGGCAACGCCGCATGGTTCTGCTAAATCGTCCAAGCTTACTATAGATTTTTTGATACAATATCGGTACAAAGCGATACATGATGTCACTAAAATGGCGCTCATGAAAGAAGCTTAAATAACTAATAATGTTTCAGTTCTCATTCTGGCCCAGGCTGCGTTTTAAAATTACCGATAGAAAATCAAAGCTTCTATCACTCGCACATTAATACATTCACTATATTGTATGTTAGTGACGTCATGAATAGCGAAATAAAATTGACTTATTATTAACACAGTAAATTAAATACTGAATACATCTAAAACTTCATTCAGCCGCATGAACTATGTCGTCAGCTTCATGACAGTTATTGAGGTAACGTAATTAAAAAATTGATTCTAAAATGCTTTTAACTTACAGTGTACAACGGAAAGTCCACAATTCTCTACTGTCGTTAATATTGCTGGTCAAATTTACATCGCGATAAAGTGACTTTTATTGCTCGTGATTTAGTAAGGGGTATAATGAAATTAATTTTGATACGGTAGTAATTTATGATATACTAATTAGGAATTTTGATATAGAAAATTCTGTTACTACTCGAAATGTAGTTCCAGAGCATTGTTGAAATGTGTTCGTATCGTTTGATTTTGTAGCGGCAATATTAACAGAAATAGTGGTTTGGTTTCATTGCTGCCTGGACCAGAATGTTTTTGTTACAGCAGAAAGCAGAAGGAATTTAGTTATTATTAGTAATAAGTAAGCAACTTTCATATGCTCCGTGCAAATGAGGTGTATTGTTTTGTAAACGACTTCCAGTGTTACTTCATGAAACAATAAGTTTATACATTAGCCCATTGAATACATTCGTTTTAAGTGTAGAATTCGATTGATATCTGCAGAATATTGAACAGTAAGTAAAAAGCAGTAGTATTTGTACAAAAATTCTGAACGAAAAATAAAAAGGGTTAGTTAAGTTTTAAATTTCGGCAAAAGTAATTTGTAATGCAGAGACTGTATAGTAACAAAAAAAGAAACAGGAAATAAATTAAACCGAGATAGAATGGAATCCGTAACATTTTTATAAATACGACCTTTCGGGCACCGGCATTTTGCACTTTTAGTAAATCGGCTTTCGTGCTGGTATACTCATAGCATTTTACGTTGTTTTTTTTTCCCCAAAGCTCTACTTTTTCACATTTTGTATGACGCATATATTAGATCGAAATTATGGTGTAATATTTGATATGTCATACTATTTTATGTACGCAAATGAAAACATCTCCTTGCGAACTTGACAACAGTACCTACCTTTTTTTTAAATTTAAGGTTAAATACAGATTTATATTTCCTGCTTCCAAAATATTATTTGTCAAGTGCGTCGGTTTTATGGCTTTTAAACTAAACACAAACTTGCATATGTAAGAAGGTTTTTGCTTTTATTTCTGAAAAGTAGTGTGTGCGATTTACGTTAAAAGCAAAGAGTAAACGTGGCACGGCTATCTACGAAGTAGGAAACTCTTTGTTGTTTGCGAATTGCTATTAATGGCAATTTCTAAAAGAACTATGCGTTTTTGCGGGATAAAATCTATCCTATGTCACTTCGCACGCAATTAACTGACTTCATGCCAAATATCATTTAAATATGTTGATTTATTAAGGCGTTATTGATTCCAGAAGTACATCCAAACACACATCCGAACTTTCTCGTTTTCTCATTTATAGATATAATATATAGATTACATGTTCTTAAATCTATTGGTTACAATTCCCATTTACTATGATTCAAATTAATAATAATACTGCAGTCAAGTCAAAACTAAACAGACAAACTATAAACATTTGAAGACAGTTAGTTACATTAAATTCAGAACATGAAATCCATCAAGATATTTATCTTCGATCAAAACGAAATATCAGTGACACCTGGTCAGGTTTTTTTAATATCTCTGTCCTGTAAACGTATGAGGTCTTTCAGATACTACAATGTCTTTAAATTAATTTTTTACTTCAATACTGCTGTGAATATTTCACATTCATGTGTAGTAACATTCGGATCGATTAATTAATTTTTGTAAATAGCGATTGATCGAAATGCACAATTTCTCACAAGCGTCCTTACAACCTTCCAAGCTAGAGTGCAGATCTGAGCACCGGTTATGATATCAAAATATAATCCTGGTGATGAGTGGTATTTTTCAGTCAGCAAATTTTTCATGGCTAGACAGACGGAATTATTGTCAACACGCTGGTCAGCAGTTTCATCTGAAAGTTAAATTAAGTCTTATTAATGTATACTGGTGTATTTCCTTGAATAAAGTGCATAAACGTAATTATAAATGTAATAGTTTATATCGTATTCTTCCTATCGACTGTTCTACGTGTCTGAGTTGAAGAGCCGTGGGCATTCGGCTGCCGCTATCAAGTTTGCTAGTTTCGATGGCGGTTTTGTCTTTTGTATATGTAATTTAAAAGTACTGTAACTTACACTGATCAGCCAAAACATTACGACCAACGTATGACTAGCATGAAAAGAGAAACCTTTTAGTTTCAAATATTAATCTAGGAATTAGAAATAACTTTTTAAAACTCTTTGTGCGGATCACAGCACTTTATGGTAGCGAAACATGGACTTTAGGAATACCGGAAATAAAGAAAATTGAAGCCGTCCTTCAAACACTTTCCATAGACGCTCACTACAGTAACACGCGAACAGCCGACCAGCCTATTCGTTTCCGAGATGCTCGTTCCCAGCCGCCGCGCCCACAAATCGCTGGTCTGTAATTTGAGGGAATTTTGGGACCTGTGCGTAGAAATCTGGTGTCAGATACCTCTGGAAGCCTACCAAGGACTTGCAGAATCCATGCTACGCCGAACCTCTGCTGTATTGCGTTCGAAAGGTGGACCATTATGCTAGTAAGTAGGCGGTCATAATGTTTTGGCTGGTCGATGTATATAGTGTCTGCGTGTAGGTTTGCCGTCTATTCGGCATTGCGCTGTCTGCACTTCCACAGTGGAACCAACCCACATCCCACACGCAATTGCTGTAATTCTAATAACGCTGATTCGAAAAAACTGTCGTCATCAGAATATGAAATGAAATGGCGGACCAACCGAGCCGAAACTCGTTTATCGGTAAATCGACGGACTTAACGAAGCTATTTACGCGTCGCACAATGCTCGGCGGAATTATTTTCTCTGCGGCGGATTGATACGCGAAACGCGGTGCTTACAACCCGGAAGTGCGCGCTCGGTTCGTGTTGTGGGCGACTCAGCTGTTTGTAACAGACTACAATAACACCCCACACAGTACAGCTTTGAACTTCACAGAGCCGTAAAATATACATTAGTGATCTAACACTACCGTGTTTCTGACCAGGAGCGGTCTCTCATTTGGGAGGACGGTGGTTCGAATCCCCGTCCGGACGTCCAGATTTGGGTTTTCCATAGTTTCCCCAAATCACTCCAGGTGAATGCCGGGGTGCTTCCTTCAAAAAGTCATGGCCGAATTGCTCCCTGTTCCTAGTCCCCAGTCCCACCCCGCCTCTAATAACCTCGTCGTTGACGAGGCGTAGAGTCATAAATAAAAAAAAGTTTTTGACCAATAAGGGAGCGTCCACAAACTACGTTGCCTGGTCTACTGGAGGGGTTGGGTAGAAGAAAGCTACGCTGGGCTACGGGCGGTAGGGCCGGTGGGGGGGGGGGGGTAGAGTTTTCACAGCCAAGCCAAGTATATCTTCTCTTTCATATTATTTGTCACAGTTAAAATAAGGTACAGAACACACAACAGCATGTGGACAATTATTTCCGTCTGTTAGTTATCTCCGTACGTAACTTACGATATGATATAACCGTACACTGACATTGCTGCGCATGCGTTTGACTTGACGTCATAGACTCATTTGAATTAACCGACACACGACGCCGCATTACGATTTGGAAAAACATTAGTCGTGCCGCACCTAGACCCAAATCCGCTTACAGGTATCACCCGGCGTTTCCAAGGCAGTGACGTTTCGTGTTGTTTTTGTGGTTTTAAATAAAGCTGTTTTGACTAGGATCGCCCGCGTATGACAACACCGCTCGCTGATAAAATAATTTAAATTTGTTTCTATGAAGTGAATTCCGGATTAACTTTAACTACAGTATATTGCTGGCTGAAGTGTTATTTCAGGTTTAATATTTCTCTCTCTCTCTCTCCCTCTCTCTCTCTCTCTGCCTCTACGGCTTTTCTTAGGTTCCGCAGCCTTCGGCCGCTCTACACTATAGTATCAGGTTAGGTAATTTGTGACACATTTTATTTGCACATTTTGAGGGAAAACATTGTCCTCTCTAATTGAGGACTTATATAGCCGCAACATTTAAGTTTATAGTAAATTTTTGTTAATTACTTTTTTTTCTTGTAGAAAATTATTTTGATTTCATATTGATTGCTGTATAATTGAAAGGGGCACTTTGAACTTGTGTATTCTTAGGGGAATCAATGTTCCAGTCTGTTGTAATCTTGTTTCTTCTAATCAAAAAGGGAATGTGGAACTCCACCTCCATTTTATGGGCCCTCACCGGTTTCATTACTAGTTCGTACATCTTCGTTGAGTTATTTTGACACTTCCCGCGTTATAAGGTGACACTTGTACGCGCGTCTCACACATTTATCCCAACTCAGCTTGGGTGTAACGCTTTCTATTTCCGCCAGTGAACTCGGTAGACGATTCTAGCCTACTTTTTTATGTATACGTCGAAAATTGTAGTCGTAGGCAGTGCTGCCAACCGTGGCGGAATTCCATATGGACTCAGAGAGGCGGAAAGTGTAAATTGTCAGAAACATAGCGACATATTCCCATGTCTGTAGCTATAACTTTCAGAAATGAATTCATTTTGTTATTAGTCTCCCACCGGGCATCTGAAAAAGCCAAAATAAATCTTTACCTACTCTTACACAATCGGGTAACTTACCATAGCAAGCTGAATGATTGTAAATCCCCGCAAGCGCACATTCTCGGTCTTCATGTAACGCCTATATGCTTAGTTAGTCAAATGATCATCTCAAGAAATCTGGCAAGTATATGTATGACTTTAAAGATTTTAAAACTGAAATCTTTTCCTCATCTGCTGAAGACTGACTGTAAACTGCATTTTCACAATTATTTTGTTTTTGCCTGAAATTATTATTAAATAATGCACGTACAATGTCAAAAAAGTTTTTTTTTTTTTTTTTTTTAATTTATTGGCATCTAGGCATGCGCCCATACAGCCATTTTCATATTACAGGATAGCATCATTAACGTACAAATAATGATATATGCAACTAGTCATTTACATTTCACCGAATAACGTCGCTGTTATAACAATAATAATAATAATAATTTACCGAATAACCACATTACAATGGTAGTATACAATATACATTACAAATCAAAGTCCATAATATTACAGTAATGATATAATGCAGTTAAAACAAATTGTTTGAGTTTGTTTGAATTGTGTCACTTAAAGGAGAGGAAAACATCAATAGTATAACAATAGTGATACACCGCAATTAAAACTTCTTACTTGACTATAAACTGTGTCACCCAAATGCTGGTATCCAGCAACTTGAGATTTTCATTTTTAGGAATAATTACAATAATATTCTACCAGAAGTATGATACATTTAAAACTAGTTATTTACATTTGTTGTGACTGAGTCACCCATATGTTCAAATCACACAACCATTCATTTTCATTTTGCAGGATATCTACAATATTATTACAATAATGATATATTACAAAATGACATCCAGAGAGTATAATTAAAAAAAAAAATATCATATCAGCTTGTTTAAATTGAGACACCAATGTTTTTCAAATGTTGGTATAGGAGCTGATATACACAGACGGAAAAAAAAAATCCCAACACCAAGAAAGACTTGTGTTAGATAAACGAAATTTGGTAGGCGTGTTTATACATCTGAAAGATGACATCGATTCAAATTTCGCGCTTCGCGCATAAGTGTGGCGCTAGTAGCGCTACTCAGAGCTTGCAAATCAGGTTTGCTTTAAATACGCGCTGTAAAGTTTGTGAACGTTATTTACCGCTGAGATTTGACATAGTGAGTTGATGTTAGCCAAGAATGCCTTTAAGAAGACGAAGAAGCCATTATCAACAGCTCACCGAGTTTGAACGAGGTCGTGTAATAGGGCTACGAGAAGGTGGATTTTCTTTTCGCGATATTGCAGAAAGACTTGGCCGGAATGTATCCACTGTGCATGATTGTTGGGTGCAGTGGTCAAGGGATGGTACTGCCTCAAGAAGACCGGGTTCCGGGAGGCCACGTGGCACTACTGAGAGGGAAGACCGCCGTATTCGGCGTACAGCTGTGGTGCATCGTACTGCGTCTGCGGCAGAAATTCGAGCTGCAGTTGGTACCACAGTGACACAACGAACTGTTAGAAATCGGTTACTTCAAGGACAGCTCCGAGCCAGGCGCCCTGTAGCGTGCATTCCACTGACTACAAGCCATCGCCGTTTGCGACTCCAGTGGTGTCAAGCCAGAGCTCATTGGAGGACGGAGTGGAGATCTGTTGTGTTTTCTGATGAAAGCAGGTTCTGCCTTGGTGCCAGTGATGGCCGAGTGTTGGTCAGAAGGAGGCCAGGGGAACGCCTGCAACCAAACTGTCTGCGGCCTAGACACACTGGACCTACACCTGGAGTCATGGTCTGGGGAGCAATTTCCTATGACAGCAGGAGCACTCTTGTGGTTATACCAAACACACTGACTGCAAATTTGTACGTCAGTCTGGTAATTCAACCTGTAGTGCTGCCATTCATGAACAGCATTCAAGGGGGAGTTTTTCAACAGGATAACGCTCGCCCTCATACCGCTGTTGTCTCGCAACGTGCTCTACAGAGTGTCGACATGTTACCTTGGCCTGCGAGATCACCAGATCTGTCTCCAATTGAACACGTATGGGATATCATTGGACAACTCCAGCATCATCCACAGCCAGCACTGACCGTCCCAGTATTGACAGCACAAGTACAACAAGCATGGAACTCCATACCACAAAGTGACATTCGAAACCTGTATGACACAATGCATTCACGTTTGCAGGCTTGCATTCAAAATTCTGGAGGTTACACCGGCTATTAATTTAACAGTATTTCACATTTGAAATGCATTTTCTTGAGCTTAAATTAACCTGTGATCTTGAAAATTTAATCAATTAAACATGTTAACTTGACAAATGCATTGTCCAAATTTCATTACTCTACAATAATTTTTTCTTGGTGTTGGGATTTTTTTTTCCGTCTGTGTATGTCATAGTCTTCCGTTGACAAGAGGGTAGCAGCACATGTGGGGAGAGGGATTCCTTTGTTCTTGAGAGAGTGTAGTAGAAGGTCTGTCTCTACTTTGTTTCGGCGGCACCCAAACAGCAAGTGGTTTGTGTCCTCTATTTCCCCACATTGGCAATTAGGGGAGTCAGTGAGGTGGATTCTATGGAGGTGTTGTTTGTAGCAGCCGTGGTTGAATTTCAGTCTCGCGATACTTATAGTGAAGTTGCGGGAGCACTTATATATCTCATACCACTGGAGAGGGGGTATTTCCGGGTGGATACGACCGTAATGTAGGCCTTTTATCGAGAGTGAGCTCTTCCACGCCTTATCCCACTTGGCTGTCATGGTTCTTTTGATCTGTCGAATAGCGTCGGGTAGGGGGATCGTACTGTTGCGTATCGCACCGCTGTGTGCGGCTTGTTTGGCGTATCGGTCTGCCATCTCGTTGCCTGGAAGACTGCAATGTGATTTGATCCATTTAAACTCTACAGTCTTATTTGCTAGTTTTAATTCGTGAACTGCATTCACGATGTCGTGTACTCGTGAGTCGTTGTGCACTTTCCTATGGTGGTTTTTTATTAAAAGCAATGCTGACTTTGAATCTGATAGGATTACATGGTTGCTATAAGGGGAGGTCTTTGCGTATTTTAGTGCTTCCAAGATTCCCATCAGCTCTGCACTCATAATGGTATATTCTGTTGGTAACCGAAATAAACCCTTGTCTGCAGATCTTGGTATACAGTAGGCGCATCCAGTGGCATCTGGAAACTTGGAGCCATCCGTATATATCTGTTCCATGCGGGATCGGTTGTGTAGGTACTGATACACGTTTGCTCTGTAGTTTTCCAGCTGGGTGTTATCTTCCGCGCTTGTGTCTACTTCCAGATTCGTGACAGTTTCCCAATACGGAGTCTCGAAGGTAAGCATTTTCCTGCTTTGACGTATGCCGGCTCGTATCTTATATGTTTCTAGGTACTTCCGCCGCAATGGGAGGCATTTTTTTCTTACTCCAGTAATTGTCAGTTAGGCATTGCATTGAGAGATTGTGTATAGAGTTGAGCAGTCTGGTCCCGGGGTACTGGCTATTCTTGATCAGGAATTTTGCAGTTAAGAAGCTTCTGCGGATCTCTAGGGGAGGTTCGTGTGCTTCCACTAGGAGCGCGTTGGTAGGTGTTGATTTCATAGCGCCAATACAAGTGCGCAGAGCTTTATATTGGACTTTGTCCAGTTCTTTAAGCACGGTGTTAGTTGCAGAACCGTAACATACACAGGCGTAATCAATATGTGGTCTCACCAGAGATTTATACAGCCTTAATAATATTGAGGTATCCCCTCCCCACTTTACGTTGGCTATTGCGCGGATGAGGTTGATCGCCTTGTCGCATTTCTTGACCGTATTTTTACGTGAGTACCCCACTTGAGTCTGTTATCGATCCAAACGCCCAGGTATTTCACAGCGTTTTTAACTGGGATGGTAAAGGGTCCTAATTTTATGTTAGACATCGCGGGCATTCTGTGTCGGCTGTAAATCGATACTGCCGATTTCGCTGGTGATATGTCTAGCCCGTTGCTGAATAGCCATTGATTGAATTTGTACATTTCGGCGGATAGTACCATAAGGCATTCTTCCCATGTTTTTCCAATGATAAATATGCATATATCGTCGGCATATTGGAGAATGACGATTTTACTGTTCATGGAGTAATGAAGATCATGCGTATACAAGTTAAATAACAGGGGAGCCAGAACAGAGCCCTGCGGCAGGCCACGATTAGTTTTTCTGCTAGCAACAGTAGTTCCTCTTTGCGTTATTTCCAACCATCGATCCGAAAGTAGTGCGATTAGATTTCCTATAAATGTGTCCGGTATCCCTAGATGCCGAAGTTTTTTGGCTAGGATCGGTACACAGACGTGGTCATATGCGCTGTTTATATCAGTGTATACGGCCATCATATATTTGTTCTTGGTAAGGCAGGAGTGAATTTCGGAAGTGAGGTGTGCTAAGGTGTCTATGGTGCCTTTGCCTCTTCTAAAGCCGTACTGCGTTTCCGGAATTAATGCGTGGTGTTCCAGCCACCATTCCAGTCTCCGCTTTATCATATGCTCCAGTACTTTGTAGGTGCATGGCAGTAGGTTTATGGGTTTATAGGATTCTGCGTTGTTGCCTACTTTTCCAGGTTTTTTCACGGGAACTACCCGCGCAGTCTTCATCTCTTTTATTTGTAGCCTTTCCGACCATATCCTGTTAAGTATTTCGCATAGCTTCGTTTTTGCGGAATCTGGCAGATTTTTTAGCATGCCGTAGTGGATGTTATCAGGTCCTGGTGATGAGTCCGTGCCTTGCTTTAATGCAATATTGAATTCGTTCAGCTGGAAGGGTTGCAGGAGGAAGTGTGATTCAGTTGCCCTTGGTTCTGTGAGATTTGTCTCTACCCACGGTGGGGTTAGCCTTTCAAGGATGTTCTCTAATAATTCTGTTGTTAGGGGTGATTTTGCTTCTGCCTGAGTGGATGAGAACTTCAATTTTCTGACCTTTTGCCATATATCGGATAATGGCGTTTCTTTATTAAAGGTTCCACAAAACTCTCTCCATTTTTCTCTCTTTTTATTCTTGGCCATCTTTTTCACTCTTGCCTGAGCTCTACGGTGTTCCAGATAGTTTTCGATCGTGGGACAGCTTTTGTATGCCCGTAGTGTCTCTCTGCGTCTTTTGACGGCTTCGTTTCATTCTTTATCCCACCAAAGAGTGCTTTTGTTCCTCATAGTATGTACTGGTTTCCGAGCAGGAATAGAAGATATGGCAGCTTGGGTTATATCGTTGGTCATGGATTTATAGTCAAGTGCGGGGTTACCGCTACACTTCCATGAAGCTGTCAACCGTTCCATAGTTGTTTGGAATTTATTCCAGTTCGCCTGGTGAATTTTCCATCTATAGGGAGATCTATAAGGAGAGGATATCAACCGCCTGGCTGGGGGAGTCAGTCTGGGAGGCGAAGTAGGATAGGAAGGTGGTCTGATCCCAGTGTGTCGTCTACTACTTCCCAGGTAATGTCTATAGCTATGTTCGACGATACGCAGGAGATGTCCACTGCTGATGGTGCTTGCCCTGGCGCATTAATTCTGGTTGGATTACCATTGTTCAGTACCACCATATCTTCTTCCTCTAATATTTCCGCAATTATGTTCCCCAGTTTATCCGTGCTTTGGCATCCCCATACTGTATTATGTGCATTGAGATCTCCCAACAAGATGACCGGTTTTGGCAATTGTCTGAGGATATTCGTGATAAATTGCTTGTTTGTCTTCTTATTCGCTGCTCTATATACTGACACAATGGTTATTAATTTGTTGGTAAGACGTACCCTGGCGGCACATATGTTGAAGTCTGGGTTTCCAGTGCAGGGTTGGAGTTGTTCGTAATAGATGGCGCTTCTAATTAAGATGGCAGACCCCCCATAACCGTCTGCTCTGTCGGATCTGATGGCATTATATCCTTTGAGGTGGAATAGTTCGTCTGGTTTCAGCCAAGTTTTCGCTTACAGCCAATACGGCTATGTTATTCTTTGAAGCATACTGTAGCAAGCTCTCCTTATTAGACCGGATAGATCTCGCATTCCACTGAAGAATTGTGTCGTCCTGCAGTGTTGCTCTCGTGTTTCTAAAGGGAGCCGCCATTTTCCCATCTGTTTGGCGATAACGATCTTAGCAGAAGTTGTTTTACACTTGGGGCGTATTGCGTTGGATTGAGCAAATTATTTCCTGCAAACTGATTTAGAATGCACATTATTATTTCAAACATCTTGTTCGCATAGTATTCTGTTATTACAGGGTCCTGTAGGTTATTGCCAGGGAGAGGAGGGTATGGATTGTGGCCAATGGGTTCAATGTTCCTATTAGATGGGATCCAGTATTCTTTATACGAAGTTTCTCCCCCACTACCTGTGCTTTTGTCAGTTATTCTGTGACTTCCGATGTTAGGAGTGGGCACCTGGTCCCTGGATCCGGGGTTTAGTTGGAAATTCTCAGGTTCATTAGGGGTGTTTGACTGCACAATTATAGGCTGAGGAAGTGGATCCTGTTGAGGTGGTTGTGCCAGGACGACAGGGGGAGCGTCTGCGATAATGTGTTGCCCGGTATTGTAGTTTCTTTGCTCATAATTTGTTTGAGAAGATGTCATTTTTTGAAGTTGCCTGTTAGTTCTTTCTAATCTTGCCGCGACACTGGCATACGATGCGGTGTTAGTTTTCTCTGAAGCTTGCTTGTACCCTACATTTTCTTGGGCCATTACCTGCTTTATCTTCTTTTGTCTGATATATTCCGGGCAATATCTATCAAAAGATGGGTGTCCACCATTGCAGTGGACGCATACTGGGGAGTTTTGTTTATCGCATTCTTTTCCGTCATGCGGGTCTGCACAGAAGGTGCAACGTTTTTTACTTCTACACTGGTTGCTAGGGTGTCCATACCGGAGACAGTTGAAGCATTGCATTACTGGTTTGACATACTGTTCTACAGGGCACCGCACTCCGTGTATGTACACGTAATTCGGACGCCTTTGTGCTTTAAACGTCAGTAGACATACGGGGAGTGGGATTTCTTTTGTTTGGCCATCTTCTTTAATTTTTTTTTGTAAACCTTCTAACTTTTACCACGCGATATTCGCACCTTACCACAGTTTTTATCTCCTCTTCCGTTAGCTCAGTCATAACATTTCTTATAACCCCTTGTTGTGAGATGCAGGAGAGAGGAATGTAGGCCAGTAGGCCATTATGCTGCCAGATGGTGCTCTGAACAAGGCTATTGGCCGATACGACCGATCTCATCTCTATTTTGACCCGGTTTCGACCCGCTGGAGCTATCTGTATAATATTGTTACTTATTTCGTGGCTGAGGGAATATAGGAGGCGCCCAATGGCCATGGGGTGGATCCTACCTATGTTTCTATCTTTACTTTCTATGAACACATAATAAGGGCCCAAGTCGTAGCTTTCATAAAAGGCTGCCATTGCACTGTTTACCTGCAAGCCGATGTTTTCGCTTGTCCTTGCTGTCTGTTGGCGCTGCACACTTTCCGGCGGCGTTGTCTCCATGTTGATGTCTGCCGATGATGTGTCTTGTGGTGTTATTCTGGGGACCTTGATGTTTTCACCTCCGCTGCCGTTGTCGTATCCCGGGATGCATGGGCGTTTCTGGGGTGCGTATGTTGACATTTCTTCTTCTCTTGATAGCGGTGCATCTCGTTGATCTAGTGCACTGTTGTCAGCTGGCAGCGATGTAATCGATGTGTTAGACGTTGCAATTATAACGTCCATGGTTGCTGTCGGTTCATCGTCTGCGCTGTGCAGATATTGCTGCACCTGACTACCTGTGTTGTTTTCTTCTACCGCTGGAACCATGTTTATTACGCCATTTGACTGACGTTGCATCGTTGGCTGCATCAGGTATTGTCCGCCTTCGCCATATTCACCGCCGTACATGGCGGATGAGGGCTGGGGCTGAGCTGTATTAGATGTTATTTGCTGCTTCTATCACTATTTCGGTGGCTGTAGTGAAACACACGGTTAGAGTCCCGAGAGACTGTTGCGCGGTCTCGGGAAGAGTCAGACGGGTATACGTAAACACTTATCCACACAAGTCACTGCCTCGCGGATACACGGAAGTTATCGCTACGAAGGTTGAGACTCGACTGTCAAAAAAGTTAAATCATTTAATCCCTCAATATTATGTCTCTTCTGCACTATCGTGATTTAACCGATTAATGAATTCCGTCTTATTTTGTGAACTATTTATTGGTGTGATAAAAATAAAGTCGTTAACGATAACAACCGTTGCTGTTGTTACTATTACTATCACGACAACTGTGTAAACATTCATGCATCCTCTATTCGACAACCACGCTGAGAATAACTTAACATCTCTATTCAGAATTCACTTCCCATGTTTAAACAGAGATTTCACCATGACAGGTAATTTTTATTGATATTCATTACAGTAATTATTTACTTGAAGCGGAAATTTCACATTCCGTAGTGGGATTTTGATAGCCCGTAGCGGAATGTAGCGGTTTGTACGAATAGCGATAAGTAGTCATTTATGGTTGGCAGCACTGCTCGTAGGTAAGATGAATCGTTCACTCCTGCAGTTGATGGACGGTATCGGATTTGTCTATGTGATTAGACTTTCAGTCCTGTATAGCTCCGAACTAGCCACAGCAACTAAGCTTAGGATCAACAAAACAGTAATCCTCCCCTTCATACTATACGCATGCCAGGTGTGGGGAACAGCAGCTAAATCCAACCTAGACCAACTCCAGTGACTACAGATCAAATACCTACGAGTAATATTAAGAGGACCTAGATTCACACCAAATTACTTTCTTCACGACACAGCGGACATCAACACAAGGTTCCATATCCTTGGCACAACAATGCGAAGCCACTGCCACGCCAAAAAGTGCCACTAAGTATTATATATGAGGCAGACTGGAACTAATATGATCATAAGAAAACTGTAGGGGTTTTTAACATCAGGTCGTCTATGTTTTCCCTCAAAGAGTAATAAACAGTGTCCCCAAAAATTTCCTTATCCTATACAGAGTGACACGTAACGTAGAGCTACCACGGTAGCGGGACTTTTTCACAAACAAGCCGAAAGGCAGAGTCAAAAAAAAAGTTGTATGTGTGCACCCTGCTAAATCTTGCGGCCGTTATTTGCGTCGAGCAGACAGCAGTCTATGTCCAGGGGAGCCACCTGTCGGTCGAGTCCGAACTTGCGTCGGGTGGTTTTGCTTCCGCCGCGATCGCTTGCCGCGGGGTGCAAATTGAATTCCTCATGCAAATTGACAAGCAACACACGCGCGACCACTAAAATTGGAAAATTGAAATTCCTACGGACAGTCGCGCTCGTCGGTCTGTCGGTGTGCTTTGCAGTGGCGAGCCTGACGTGAAACAGAGACACTGAACCAAGTGGAAGCGAATGACGTCGGTCGCCAGCCACGCGAGCAGCGACAATGGGCACAGCGCTTCACGCAGCAAGTGCGCTTGGTTTTTCTCTCTCTCTCTCTCTCTCTCTCTCTCTCTCTCTCTCTTCGTGGCGACACGAACGTACTGTGCTACACAGCAATATTTTTCCGACTGTTCCGCTCCGGGAAGATAGAGTCAGTCAGAAAGGGGAACACAACCGGATCACTCTACCCAATCGTACTACACATATAAAAAAAAAAAAAAAAAATAGTGTTTACGAAATTTACTGATCAGCCAAAACATAACGACACCTGTTTATTAGTCTGTTGCTCCATCTTTGGAGCGCAATACAGCAGCGATTCGGCGTGGTCATGGATTCGAAAAGTCTTTGTCAGGTTTCAGGAGTTGTCTGGCACAAGATGTCTACGCACAGTTCACCGAATTCTATTAAATTACGGGCTGGTGGTTTGTGGGCGCGGAGACTGGGAACGAGGATCTCGGAAACGGCGAGGCTGGTCGGCTGTTCGCGTACTACTGTAGTGAGCATCTATGCAGAGTGGTTGAAGGACGGTGAAACCACGAGTGGGCGACAAGGTGGTGGACGTCCACGCCTCATCACAGAACGTGGAGGTCGGAGGCTTGTCCACTCTGTAAAGTGGGATAGGCGGCGATCTGTGGCAGATATGAAACCAGAGTACATTGCTGATGTAGGCACAAGTGTTGATGGGCTGGGAAAGGGGTTACAGGACTACATGTAGGACGTGTTGGGTGTTTAGACCCCCAGGCATCCACACGTGTCCTTGCCATCCAAGAAGCAATGGCGTTGGATTATGATTATTGGAAACATCATACTAGTTTGGCAATAACGCACTGGTGACCTGCGAGAAAGTACGAGTGGAAAGGACTGCTTGGAACATTTTGTTGAACCCCTTCTAGATGCATGAATCGGTGAGCGCATCCTGCAGTAGTTCTACACGAATGTCCTATTAGTCGAACCATTAACAGGCAACTTTACTTTATACGGGAGTTCGAACTTGTAAATTCGTCACATAGGTAATAACACGGTTCAGTTCAATGTTACTTTTATCGCAAGATGATTAGAGAAAATTAACCATGTTGTTCCTAGCTAAGTGACTATGGGCCGTATATCGTATAAAGAGAGTATTGCAATATAAACAAAACATCCGTTATACATCCGCATAAAAGATTTAGGATGCTAATGTTGAAGCGGAGTTAGGATTTCACGTATAAGTTCCACACTTGCGGATGCGAAGCTCCGTTATATCCAGAGAGCAGACCGTCCCAGAAAGTCAGAACACCTTTTCATTTCGTAGGGTCGCAGGAGCTTACTACTTGTTGGCCTGTGTATCGGAACGCTTGAATCCGTTGATCTGAGTAGGAATATTGCTATCGGCCACCCTCACGAAATGGAAGGCGTGTGCGGCTTCTCCTTCGGTCATATGGAAGACAAGCCAAAAATGTTTGGATCACGCAAAGAGAAGGTACTTGTATATTATTATCACTAAACAACATCAACAACTGTAACCAAGGATCTGAGAACATCATGCAGGATTTAGACCAGAAAGATCTTGTGCAGAACAAATCGTCAACCTAAAACTTATCCTCAAACATCAAAGAATTTGTAGCAACCGTTTAGTCTGCACATTTGTCGATTTAAAAAAAAAAAAATCATATGATTCATTTGATTGCGATCCTAAAATTCTTGCTTTAATAAAACAAAGACTAACAGATACAAAACCCAAAATAAAATTCTTGGTGGCAATATAAGAATTCTTCGTTATTAAAATAGAAGTAAGACAAGGAGACAGACTGTCTCAGTTACTGTTCAACTACGTCCCTGAAAATGAGTTACAGGAATGGCGGAAAAAATATCAGTCCTTGGAATTGATCAGCCAATTATATTACGCAGAGGAAAATTAAAGATAGTTTTTTTTAAAACTGCTTTACGTCTCTCAACAGCGAGGTCTTTAGAGACGGGAAAGGATGGGGGCAAGGAATGGGAAGGAATTCGGCCAAGGCCTTTTGAAGGAAACATCCCGGCATTTGCCTGGAGTGATTTGGGAAACCATGGAAAACCCAAATCTGGATGCCCGGACGGGGATTCGAACCGCCGTCCTCCCGAATGCGGGGCCAGAACGCTATCCGTTACACCACCCCGCTCGGTATTAAAGATAGATTCCCTGGCATTTGCATGACTTAGCAATCTTAACCCGTGACATAGCAATAGCAGGTATCACTGTAATAGATATCGAAGACAGAGATGCGTTTAAATTCAAAATTCACAAGTGGCAACATGACGGGGAGGAAAGACTAAAGAAAAGATCTGTCAGATGAGAGAAAGGAAGCCCACAGGAAACGTATGAAGGAAATATGGACACAAAGGAAAGCGAACAAACGCTTCAGATCACTTTGCGTAGTCCTAATGGGATTATCCGCAAAGAATAATAATAATAATAATCATGAAAAGTTCTAGCAGAAATAAAAAGCTTTCTTCGTTGTTCTAAGGGCGAACGGAATTAAGTAGTTTAAGAGCACGGTGGAAAATAGAGACTATTTTGAAAATTAAGAGAGAAGTTTAACAAGAACTACTTCTTTGCAGTCGAGTACTCTTGCCACAAAACCGAGAATTGTCTTATATGGCGACCAAATAAACCGAGAGGTGCCTCACATGGCGACCGTTGAACAGGACGAGCCTGGACCACGAGTTATGTTACCCCTGTTTCTGTGTCTCTCACGCCAGACGTGTCTGTGCGTGAAGAGAGCTCGTTTAACGCAGCGCAGAGTCCGCTATCACTTCGGACCCAATCGAAAGCGACGGCGGGGGCGTGGGGTGAGATTGAAATCCTCACACTCACCCTCGACGAATAATATTTGCGTGAAATCTGATATTTCGGGCGTCGACTCCATTTACATAGCAGAACGCCGGAGATAACGTAATACATGTAGAACGGCGTCCATACATTATTCAGCCCCAGCAGGGGTCTGTCCACTGGACAGCTCGTCTCTGGCGAGCTGGAGTTTTTTCTGCTCTCTGAGGACTTTTGCTCGTTTTCGTTTATTGAAACTTTACAAATCGACTAAATGTAACAAGTAATGCCTAGTCGGACTAGACTAGCAATTTGGTCCAGTGGTGAGTATTTTAGTAGCTAAAATAATCGCTACTGCACAAAAATCGTTCTCACAACGGCCGAGTCCAATAAACTAGTTTGTTAATATTTTGCAAGATAAACAGACTGCAATACAATAAAGTAAATAAGCTGATAAAACTTACGATAGTGGCTATTTTTGAAGAGGTGGATGAAGAAAATTGTGTGATAAAGATGAAAGGAATGTGTTTCGAAAATTGATTAATGGAAGTGATGAACTATGAGCTACAAATTGTCTTATGAAGGTATTACCGTCAGAGGATCCTAAACAATATTTTGATAGTCTGAGAATGTCCGAAAGTTGTGTAAATTTTCTGTTTGTGAAAATGTAGTAGTAAATTAAGCCTAAAGATATCCTATTTAAAAAGTGCAATTCCGGAAAATACCAAATTACAGGTATTTCTCTACTTTCATGCTACTGGATGTAGTTTAAACACACTCACTCATATATTTCGATTCAGAAAATTAACTATTTCTTTGTCCATGTATGCAGATTGCTTCATTTGTTTGTTTTCATAATGTTGGGACTTAATTTTCCACTCATGTTATACATACTTAGAAACAAATTTTAAAGTTGTTTCTCCGCTAACAATGAAACAGCATTTTCGAGGCAGCTAGTGAACTCAACTAAACGACAGATTCAGACTTGTTTTGCCGATGAACCAGTGAGCATTGACGCGTGGTGGGGGGGGCTACTCGCCCGATATAATAGAACAAAATGGGTCGATTCCACTAAATTTCTACAGTAGTTGACCTGCTCAACTAAATTTTCGTTGTTCAGACACGTTTAGTTACTAAATTAGTAGCCTAGTGCGAACTAGCCTTAAATGCCGTGGATTCAGCTAAGGTAAGGGAGATGTCCAAGACGAGAACAGCTCCATCGCTTTTCTATTAAACTGTCGACAGCCTGACAAACTAGTCCCTCGGGAAGCATTTTGCGTTGGAGATGACCTATGACCTGGGTGGCTAGTATGAGGTACACAGTCCGTACCAGGAATTATGTTCCTATCTGTAAATATATTTGTATAAAAATAAGATCATAGAGAATAGTATTAACCTTGGCAATTTAGTTAATAGATCAAAGACATCGATAGAGACGGTCTGTAGTATCTTTGGCAGAGAAATGAAGAGAATAACTTTTTATGCTCTAGCAGCAACAATAATGTAGAAAAACTTCTCGGGATTCTAGCCGCGTCGGTTTTGGCGCTGTTACAATAGCAAGAAGTTTTTCTACAAACGAAAACAACCTGTGAAAAAAGAATGGTTTGTCGGAAGAACGAACATGTGGTGATTTATACGAAAGGGTAGGCTTTAAGAAAGTGAAATTGTATTTTCCATTGCACTTAACAAATTTGTGAATATTCGTTAAAGAAATGTATACGGCCTGAGGTCACAAAGGAAATGATTTGGTTTATGACCCGTGAATATTGTGTGAGTAGGAATGAGGTATCGAGAAATGCACCGAAGATAAGTATCAGTTGTATATTATACAGTTAATGTAAGATTAAAAAATAAAAAAGTATTTCCGACGATACAAGGAAAATTGAATGAATTATTTGAGAAAATATATAAGTAAAGATTTAACGATATTAATATTAGAATTTTTCATATGTTAAGCCAGAAAGAAGAAATCAAATTATTATAAATGTATGGTAAGCATAAAAAATAAAAATACGTGGTCGCGTGTATGGACAACCTTCATGTACACGTAAAACGGAAAAACGCTTAGACTAGGATAGACATTTGGCGGGATTGCTTAGTGATATTTTCCATACTTTGGTGGAATAGAGGTTGACAGTTGAAAATGGCTGGGTTGCAAACTCAACTATTCTGGTATTATTAAAGTCCAAAGGAAATAAGTGTGTTTATAAAGGTGGTTTCCTACAGACCGTGCATTTGGCGACCGCGCCGGTACAGCCATCAATAGCTGGCCTCTTTCGGTCACTCAGTCGGTAAACGCTAGGCAACGTGGTGGGAGGTAGCGAGGGCTAGCCTGCGGCGCGTGCTGATCTGTACAGCTGACCTGCATGGCGCGGTCTAGAAAAGCACGAGACGTGGGAAGCCTGCATGTGTGGCAGATCCGACAGTAGACTACAATGCAGGTGCAAGAACAAGTGTTTCGGAGCACACTCTACTGTCATATCTGCCACAGATCACCGCCTATCCTGCTTTACAGAGCGGACAAGCCTCCGACCTCCACGTTCTGTGATGTGGCGTGGACGTCCACCACCTTGTCGCCCAGTCGTGGTTTCACCGTCCTTCAACCACTCTAGATGCTCAGTACAGTAGCACGCGAACAGCCGACCAGCCTCGCCGTTTCCGAGATGCTCGTTCCTAGAGGCCGCGCCCACAAACCAGTGCGTAGACATCTGGTGCCAGACAGCTCCGGAAACCCAGCAAGGACTTTTCGAATCCATGACACGCCGAATAGCTGCAGTATATCGCTCCAAAGACGGACCAACACACCAATAAGCAGGTGGTCATAATTTTTTGGCTGATCAGTGTATATCGTGAATAGCCTCTCGTAGATGCGCGTTGCTGTTTTACAAACCACTTTCTTACCTGTAGCTCACGCTGGTCTGTGGACCTCCTTTTGAATCGGTGTAATTGGATCTGGCGTGCGTCGCTTTCCTAATCAGCACGGGATTGAGCCTGGCGGAGCCTTTCTTCGTGAACCTCATCAGGCGGCGCAGAATACCTGCCCCGGGCAAGTTCCTGTCCTGTTAACGCGTTAATTGAAAGCCCCGAGTGAACACCTAGTGACGTCAGCCCTGCCACCCCACCTGGCGAACACTGTATCACCCTACGCGAATACTTGTCACTCCAAAGAACCTTAGCACGTGTGATTATTTTCGGCCATATTCCAGAACCACTCTTTAAGAGTCACATGTTTTGTTAATTTGTAAAATGTTAGGAAAGAAGGCTAAATAATATTTATTTTGTGTGTAATGAATATAAAGTGATGTTATAACATATTAATGAGAAGTTTTTGTTATAGAATTTTTGACAGCAAAGAAATAATGTGTGAACCATGGAGGAAAGAAATATATGGAGACGACGCAAGGGACCTTCACCACGCATTGAAGTGACGCCGGACGGAGAGGAGTGGGGAGGCGTAGCCGCCATATTACCTATCCACACAGACACGGGGAATATGAGCGAAATCCTCAAAGGGACTCTAGGATAAACGTGACGCCGTAGTCTGATGATCGATTATTATGTAACTCGATGAGACAAAAAATTAAGAATAGAATTTTTTGATATCCTGCCTAGTGCTCGAAATATACTGTCTCAAAAGTGAGTTGAAATGCAGAAGAAAAATTTCCCAAAAAGTTAAATTTGATGATGGATTCCTATGTAGCACGACGAAACAAATCGACAATAAAGAATAATTTTTTTTTTTTTTTTTCAAAAAATAGAATCATCACAACACTTTCTAACTTTCAAACGTCCCGTTAATTTGTAAAATGTTAGGAAATAAGATTGAATCATTTACATATTGAATAATTTTATATATCATATAAATGCATATTCAGACCATTTTCCTAGTTTTGGTCATATTTCGATAATATTTATTGTCATATGGTCATATTTTGATGAAAAATCTGGTAGATTTTTAATAGTACCGGGAATTCAATAGATATAGATGAGAATAAATTAAGATAATTATTCACAGAACAGAACTTCTGCTATACAGGCGCGGAAAAGAAACTAATTTTCACTGTGGTCAGAATTCACCAGTCAAGAATTGAAGTTATACATTATTGTCACTGTCTAAACGTAATGTTTCGTCCGTCTTTTAATCTCGACAATGCAGCAGAAGCATGACTGTGTCGTAGGCTGGGCGGATTAGTAAAACAGGACAGGTGGCGAACTGTGACGGGACTAACATCAGACTTTAATGCTGGGCAGAGTACAAGTGTGTCTGAACACACTGTGCACCGAACACTCCTAACGATGGGCCTTCGCAGCCGACGACCCACGCATGTGCCAATGTTAACACAACGACATCGGCAACTACGACTGAAATGGGCACGTGACCATCGTCACTGGACGTTGGCGCAGTAGCTGAGCGTTTCATGGTCTGATCAATCCCGATACATTCTTCATCATGCCGATAGGAGTGTGAAAATCCGCCGTTTTCCAGGAGAACAACTTCTTGACACCTGTACAGTGGGACGGAGACAAGCTGGCGGCGGCTCAATTATACTCTGGGGGACATTCACGTGGGCATCCGTGGGTCCAGTGGAGCTCCTGCAAGGCACCATGACGGCCAATAAGTATCGTACACTGGTTGCAGACCACGTACACCACTTCATGACGACCATGTTTCCCAACGGCAGTGGCATTTTTCAACATGATAATGCGCCATGTCACAAGGCCAGGAGTGTGATGGAGTGGTTTGAGGAACACAGTGGCGAGTTTCAATTGATGTGCTGGCCCCCCAACTCACCAGTTCTGAACCCGATCGAACACATCTGGGATGTGGTTGATCGTGGCGCCAGAGCTCATCGCCCCCTCCCCGAAATTTACAGGAATTAGGTGACTTGTGTGTGTAGATGTGGTGCCAACTCCCTCTAGCTACCTACCGAAGCCTCATTGCTTCCATGCCAAGATACGTCGCCGTTGTTTTCCGTGCCAAAGGCGGACATACCGGCTGTTAGATAGGTGGTCATTATGTTCTGGCTGATCACTGCGTATTGATTAAGAGAGAAGTAGTTGTGTTTCTTGCTGGTTGCCGTAGATTCTCCCTGATCAGGCGGTGCAGTTCCTCCACTGTCTGGAGCCGTCACTTGTTTTTTCGTCCGACCGCGCGGTATCCCGTTTCCTTCCGAGTCAACTCCCATCAGCTCCCACCCCTCCCCTCCGCTGGCTGTCTATCGACCAGGGCTGCCACCCTACACTGCCCCCCCCGTATCGTAGTTACTGATTGGTGCAACTCGACCCCCTTGTAATGGAACCCTATCAGCACTGCACTGCCCTATTCACTTGCCGAACTACTGCATGGAGTCAGTGTTTACACGTCTTGAATGATGTTGTTTTTGGGAGCTTCCATAAACAACCCTTCCCCCCCCCCCTCCTCACCAACACCCTCGGATACAAGGTAGTTTTTTTCGCTTTTAACACCAGAAAACATTTTGTGTTGTTTTCTCTTACCCGACTATCATAAAAATTATTGCACATATAATAAACACGATGTTTGCTTTATTTATTTATTCTAACGTTTATTTATCCTGACAATATTAGGGCAGCCAACTTTTTTTTTTTTTTTTTTTTTTCTTATGGCCACCCTCAACAAACGTTGATCTCTTAGATACTAACAACTTAATGTCTTCCACTCTAAAGACTTCACGAACTGCTAAGTACTAGCATCCTCTGTGACAGAATTGACGAAAACACCAATCAGATTAATTACAATTTATCCCGAAAGCCCGTTAAAAATGATGAGTTGAACAGAGTGTCCTGGCAAGGTATTTCTTTTGGGTTGCTTAACTAAATAGAATTACAGTAGAACTCCAGCTATCCCAACTCCGGCATCAGATTCGTTGAATATCCGAATCGCTTTTTTAATTACGACGGAAAGGGAAGAGACAGGAGAAGATGGGGATGACGTGTCACTTGAGGAACTCGGAAACATTCTTTTTAAAATTCAGAAGTTAGTGCTGAAGATTTAGGAGAGGGGGTGGTGTGTGATTCCTCAGACCCTGGGTATGAAATTCTAAGTGATGATGAACTTATTGAAAGTGTGAGTGAAGAAAGTGTTGAGGAGGAAGATGACCTTAATGACGAAGTTGAAGTAGACACGGGACCATCAGCTAGTGAAGCATTTGCCGGCCTTGAAACTGCGTTGAAGTGGATGGAGCGTCAGCCCGAGTGTGACCACATGCAACTTCTCACTGTCAAGCGGATGAATACAGTCAAACAGCTTACTCTGAACGAGATGTTCAGCAAGCAATGACTTATATTTACAGTACGGTACGTACATACTGTACTAATGTACCGCACTTGTAAGTACTATTAACATGTAAAAGTGTTGCCTTTTCATTTAATTAGATACAAGCTCTTTTTCAAAAAAAAATAATAATAATAATTTGTCCATCCCGTTTTCAACAAGCATGCAGTAATTAATTAATATAGATCTTTTTTCGGAAAAAAAATCAATCCAATCATCCGAATTTTTGATTATTCCAATGAGGTCCGGTCCCAATTGATTCGGATAGTTGGATTTCTATTGTATTATATATAAAACAAAAAGTTCATTGCAATTTCTCGTACCTTATGCTGTAGCAAAAAATATCAGCAAATAAAAATAAATAAAAAATTGTCACCCTGGTGCAGGCTATAAACAAAAACAATGGCGCCAGTGAAAACAAATCAAATTAAAAATATATTTTAACAACTTGGGTTGTACCACGTAATCGTGGTTCAGGTCTCACAGATCGCGTTAAATGTGGAGCTAATTTCAGCCACACGAAGTAACGTTTTCAGTAATATGGCGCTCATGAAAACAAATTAAATTACTCGTGTCCTGCGCTGCAACGTCATATGCCAATTGTTATTCCCTCTATGACTAAATTCCAATCAGTCGATAACTTCGCTAACGTTACTGCTTGAAAATTAAAGCTTTAATCTTTCTTATCTCTGGGCAAAGAATTTAGTGGAAACACCTACATCGAACGAATATAAATAAATAAAAAGCAACTAATAAATAAATCAGTGCTGTTATAGGCCATATCTCCGCAGTTGGTCAGTATGTAACGTAAACCCTTAGCATTTTCGTATTTTCTTCCCATTTAAGATAGCCTGCATTTGCTGAGCTATTTGGAAGCACCTCAACATACACAGACGGAAAAAAAAATCCCAACACCAAGAAAGACTTGTGTTAGATAAACGAAATTTGGTAGGCGTGTTTATACATCTGAAAGATGACATCGATTCAAATTTCGCGCTTCGCGCATAAGTGTGGCGCTAGTAGCGCTACTCAGAGCTTGCAAATCAGGTTTGCTTTAAATACGCGCTGTAAAGTTTGTGAACGTTATTTACCGCTGAGATTTGACATAGTGAGTTGATGTTAGCCAAGAATGCCTTTAAGAAGACGAAGAAGCCATTATCAACAGCTCACCGAGTTTGAACGAGGTCGTGTAATAGGGCTACGAGAAGGTGGATTTTCTTTTCGCGATATTGCAGAAAGACTTGGCCGGAATGTATCCACTGTGCATGATTGTTGGGTGCAGTGGTCAAGGGATGGTACTGCCTCAAGAAGACCGGGTTCCGGGAGGCCACGTGGCACTACTGAGAGGGAAGACCGCCGTATTCGGCGTACAGCTGTGGCGCATCGTACTGCGTCTGCGGCAGAAATTGGAGCTGCAGTTGGTACCACAGTGACACAACGAACTGTTAGAAATCGGTTACTTCAAGGACAGCTCCGAGCCAGGCGCCCTGTAGCGTGCATTCCACTGACTACAAGCCATCGCCGTTTGCGACTCCAGTGGTGTCAAGCCAGAGCTCATTGGAGGACGGAGTGGAGATCTGTTGTGTTTTCTGATGAAAGCAGGTTCTGCCTTGGTGCCAGTGATGGCCGAGTGTTGGTCAGAAGGAGGCCAGGGGAACGCCTGCAACCAAACTGTCTGCGGCCTAGACACACTGGACCTACACCTGGAGTCATGGTCTGGGGAGCAATTTCCTATGACAGCAGGAGCACTCTTGTGGTTATACCAAACACACTGACTGCAAATTTGTACGTCAGTCTGGTAATTCAACCTGTAGTGCTGCCATTCATGAACAGCATTCAAGGGGGAGTTTTTCAACAGGATAACGCTCGCCCTCATACCGCTGTTGTCTCGCAACGTGCTCTACAGAGTGTCGACATGTTACCTTGGCCTGCGAGATCACCAGATCTGTCTCCAATTGAACACGTATGGGATATCATTGGACGACAACTCCAGCATCATCCACAGCCAGCACTGACCGTCCCAGTATTGACAGCACAAGTACAACAAGCATGGAACTCCATACCACAAAGTGACATTCGAAACCTGTATGACACAATGCATTCACGTTTGCAGGCTTGCATTCAAAATTCTGGAGGTTACACCGGCTATTAATTTAACAGTATTTCACATTTGAAATGCATTTTCTTGAGCTTAAATTAACCTGTGATCTTGAAAATTTAATCAATTAAACATGTTAACTTGACAAATGCATTGTCCAAATTTCATTACTCTACAATAATTTTTTCTTGGTGTTGGGATTTTTTTTTCCGTCTGTGTATTACCGCAAAGGAGAGACCGTCATAGATTTTATTATTATTATTATTATTATTATTATTATTACTCCGCGATTCACTAAAAGTGTGTGGCAGAGGGTGCATTGCACCTATCCGAAAGGGTAATAGTTTGGAAGGGATGTACGGGATATGGCAGGAGGCGCCCATTGGATATTGTAAGGAACCATCCCAGCATTCGCATGGAGTGATCTGGGAAAACCATGGAAAACCCAGATCAGGATGGCCGGAGAGCTTTATCGAAAGCTACTCCTGTCGGATTTTAAGTTTACACGACGGGTAAATCCTTTCTATACCATTCCATAATCGTTCGTGGAAAAAAATGAATACATAAAAGAATCGGTTCTGGCCCAGATTTCTCTTATCTTATTTTCGCGGTCATTTCGAGATATGAATGTTGCTGGTAGCAATATTTGTTTGCTGTGATTCCGAAATATGTCTGTCGTGAATTTTTCAATTAGCTTCCGTCGAGAGCAACGCCTTCGGTGCTCCAGGTCTTCCCACCCTAACTCCTTCAACATCGCACTTACGCTTTCCCTCCAACTATATATACCTGTACTAGTGACTTATATGCAATCGGTATATCTTGCGGAATGCATTGTTTTAAATGAGGACCTAGAAATCGGACAAATCATTCGGTCATGGTATCTATGGCGATAGCCCACGTTACACAAAGTTTAATAGGAAAACACGAAACTTCAATAACTGATGGGAATAGTTTGAAAAATGATCTAGAAAAATCCACTTTTAATTTTATTCACTAGGTATATTTCGTAGTCAATTTTTTCTCGAGCTTTTAAATTATTAACTTTTCTGTAGACACTATTTCAAAATCACAGGAACAAATATACAACTACTTTTTGTCAGTCGCCTCTCAGGGACGCTATATGCTAACAATCATAGTGCCCTGCGGCCATCTCACTTCACACACACCTTGCCGCCTGACTGCGTCTATTACAACTGAGGCAGTATTACCAACTGCCAACACTGAAATCGTATTCTACCAGCTTAAACTAATCAGCAGCTGAATTACAAACTACTCACTGCGGAACCTCGCTTTAGAGAACATGAGATACACGAAATACAGAGATATAACGACACATCGTTATAAGTTAATTAAATGTTAATAAAAAAAACGCCAGTGCAACGTTTTTTACGTGGTTTAATGCCGTACACGTTCCGCGCCTCATTAATGCATCGTCGGCTAGAAATTCGTGTTGAAATTCACACTTAGTTTGAAAAACTTATTACACGATGTTTAACGTGATCCTAAACTGAAACATTTACTGATTCTTGATTACTTACTGTTTACACTGCTGTTAAATCAGAGATGTGCTGCTACATACCGTAGTAACATCACTGTAAATAGCAAGTGATAAAGTATCAGTTAACTTTCAATTTAGGATAACTGTAACAGCCCTCAAATCTAGACTTTAAATGGAATTGTATTTTATGAAGCATTTGTATCAAGCTAGGGGTTGAGTGAATATGATTTTGTATATTTGTCTTGCAATTTACTGTAAATCGGTGTAAACGGACTTTGTTTTATGAAAAGGAATTATGTAAATACCATTTAATACGTTTAAGGACAGAACTATGCAAGAGAATTCCTTAAATGTTTGTAATTCCAAGTATTAAGATAAGCTGCGATGTTTAAAGGACGATTTACTACAGTTTAAAATGATTTATGTCGGTAATTTTGTGTTGAAATATCTTAAATTTTCAATTCTGAGCATTTCGTAATGATTGTAAATGATTATGTATTGATTTTGATTCTTTTTAATATGTTGTTAATTGTGTAAGTTCGAGAAATATCTGTCGGAAGCCTTTGTAATATTCTGGAACTTTCTATGAAACTTATATAAAACGAGCGGCAGAGACTCAGTTAACAGAGATTTACGTCGGCAAAGACACTCAGTTGAAACAGTATTGTCTGAAACATGGAGGAAGGAATATATGGAGACGAAATAACGCTAAATCCGTGAAACCTCGTGAAAAAACTGCACTCCAACTGCGCATTCGCGGCGGATATCGTAGGAGTACCTGGGCTGTTTGCACTGTGTATGCTGCTGAGAATATTTCATTTTCTAATATTCTAAAGTTTTCTATAATGCCAAGTTGTGCTGCATATGGTAGCACAAACAGACAAGATAGGAAACAACCTGGAATAGCGTTTCATAAGTAAGTCAAATTGTAATTATCGTTCTTGAAGTATCTGACAGGCAACCGCAACATTAGTGCCATTCGCTATAAATTTATTCATTGCTCTCAATAGGATCATATCGTTCTCAAATTTTTGTTGGTGCAGTGTAGACAATTAGCATATGTTACTATTTTGCACCTGAAAAGCTAGCCTTATTGTAGACAAGTGTTGAAAATTTAATTTAAGCGGATCATGTTTACATCGTGACACAGTGAATATGGTATTCTGCATGCTTTACTCACGTTTAAGTTTACACTGAAAGTGTAAGATCAAATTAATTGTGATAATTTGTGCTGTGCGAACTACTAAACGTGATGAAATAAACTTTGTTGTCCGAAATGTAGTTCGCGATGCATTCCATGTGTTTAGATGTGTCTACATAGTTTGATTTTGTAGCGGCAATATTAATGGAATTGTTGGCAGGTTGAAATGCGGTGTATATCAGAAGATAACAAACAGTCTATTTATTATTAGTTTCTAGCTTCTGACTTATGAATGCACTGATTTTGCTAGCAAAATTATATAGGCCACTAACAGTACAATATCTTCTAAGTAAGCTCAGAAACTATTTTTTTTTTATTTTTTATTATTATTTGGTCCTTGGCTTTCGCCAATATTGACCAGCTAACAATGTTACATTTTTGACCAAATTACAGAAATACATTCTTGCTCAGTTGACATTAATACATTTTGCATAGAAATCAACTCTTGTTTGACCATCATTTTAAGACACAATTAGCAATAAAAACTTTTACATATTTCTCTTACTTTTATCCTTCTATCTTTAATAATAACATATAATCCCTATATCATTATTTAGTGTTGGAAGGAAATAAAATTTTTACATATTACCTATACATTTTATATTATGCATATACATGATACCCATTACATCGTACAAACAGGGGTATCCAAAAATTAATTTTTTCGCCCGCTTTCTATCTTTTGTAATTAATTTGTCTATCTAAGTCCTTATATATTCCATACAAAAACCTAATTGATATTCAGAAATGTACATTTGTTTATAATACATTATTTCTCCACACAAACATTTTCCTATCATCCTGTACTGGATTTGGAAAACTTGATAGTTTCCTCATAGCAATAGTTCTAATCGAGAAATATTATAAGAGATACCTTATTTATTTTGAAAAGAACTATTAATATCCCTGCTCACAACAAAAATTCCTTAAAGACTAATTTGTGTTCTCTTGTACAAAGTAGCTCTCATATCTACATATATACACTCTTACATGGACGCATACACGAACACTTACATATCTATACCCATACATATATTTACATACCCATATCCCACAAACATACAAAATTAGTCCATTTGATATGAAATGTACTACGTTCCTTTATAATACATCATATTTTCCTATTACATTTAGATATATATTTACATAGTTGTTTTATCTTATCTACCGTAGGAGTCCCTAGAAATTGTCGTAGGCTCTCATAGTCTGTTATCTTATTGCCTCCGTCTTTCTGTAAGATTGATTTCCTGTGTTCGCTGTATTTGCGGCATTCCACCACAAGATGCACTATGTCTTCATATGCCCCACAATGCTCGCAGTTCGGTGATGTTGTCAAACCTAGTATAAATTTTTTGGAGTTTAGCATAACGTGGCCTGATCGCAATCTGTTTATCACTGTTATTTCTTTCCTACTTGCCTTTACACTAAACCATGGCTGTTTCGGTATGCTGTGTTGTATTGCATGGTACCATGCACCTTTGGTTCTGAATTGGACCTCCCCTACTTCTTCCCACTCCTTCATCTGTAGATTTCTGATTTTACTTAGTAAGTCTCTATATGGTACCCTGCCATCGATGTTTTCATGTTCCTTTGCTCCCCTTGCAAGGTGGTCAGCATTTTCATTCCCCACTACTCCTACATGTCCCGGTACCCACTGAAATTCTATTTTCTTCTTTAACTGTTGTGCTTTGCTTAGCTCATTTATGATGTCATATACTAGATGGTTCTTTGTTTTCCCTTTTGGACCATTTTTTAAACATAATAGTGAACTTAGTGAATCGGAGCAGATTAAAATCTTTTCTTCCCCTGTTTCGAGTGCATATTTAATGGCTTCTAATATTGCATATAGCTCCGCTGAGAACACTGACATATCCACCGGTAGCTTAACTGCTTTTCCAACATCTGATTTTTCTTCGTAGAACGCTGCGCTCGTATTTGAGATTGTGATTTTGGAGCCATCCGTGTAAATTTTATTCCATGTCTTCCATTTCTCATTCAGGGTTTGTAACGTCGTCTTACAAAGATATATCGTAATATTATCTGTTTTCTTGGCTCCTAGCTTGCCTATCCTTTCATGTGTTTGGACCTCGATTATTTGGGGCCACGTATCCCCTATAAACGCTGGATTCATTTTATGTTGTTTTATTGGCCATTCTTTCATTTCATTGTAATTTTTAACTGTAATTGGGGTTGCCTTTTTTCTCCAGTATTTCCTATACATAATTTGGCTAAAAGCCCCTAGCTTCCAATTTAGTGGATGGTTGATCATAGCTCTGACTTTCAAGATAAAACGTCTGGAAAGCATACTTCGTCGGAGTGAGAGCGGTGGTGTACCTGTTTCCATCTGAAGTACGTTAATGGGGGTTGTACGTAGGAATCCTCCACTTATGCGTAATGCCGATGATTGTAAGCGGTCTAGTTTGACTAGGGTTGATGTAGTAGCTGCATCATATAGCATGCACCCATAGTCCATTTTACTACGTATTAGTTGTCTGTACAGGCGCAGTAACACTGTTGGGTCGGCTCCCCAATGATTACTAGCTATCCCTTTCAGGATGTTAATTCGTTTCATTGCTTGGCCGTGTAACTCCATTACGTGTTTCTTCCATGTTAATCTCATATCTACCCACATCCCTAAAAATTTCACTTGGTGTATTGCGGTAAGAGCTTTACCGTTGAGTATTATCCTAACATCCTCTGTGTCTCTGTGTCTTGTAAATACCATTAGTTTACTTTTTTCAGGTGACAGTTCCATCTTCTTTTCTTGCAGAGCATTTGTCATACTGTTTAGGCCATTTTGTAAATCTCGTATTGCCTTTTCTTTCTTCCTATTTCTTACGTATACCACCACATCATCAACGTACTGTATGTACAAAATCGATCTACTCAGCTTGCTGAACACATTGTGCATATAAATAATAAACAATAGTGGGCTAAGGGGGTCTCCTTGCGGTAAACCAGAGAAGACGTGTCTAACTATTACCTCTCCCCTGTACATCCTAAGTTCCAGGATCCTTAGTGAAAGATAATTCGTACACCATTGTACTATTGTTTTTGGGATATCGCATTTCAGCATCACCTTTACCAGTTCCGTAATGTCGACCTGTCCGTATGCATTTTGTATATCCAGGAAAGCAGCTAAAAGGTACGAGTTGTAACTGTTACTTATTTGTATATCTGTTATTAATGTGGCTATTGCATCTATAGTGCTATATCCCTTTCTGAACCCCATCACAACGATTTGCTAGGAGTTCCCGGTGTTCGACATACCATTCCATTCGCTGTTTTATCATCAGATTCATCAATTTGCAAACACATGATATCAGTGATATGGGTCTGTACGATGTATATAATTTAGGATCCTTTCCGTTTTTGGGTACCGGAGTGATTTTAATTCTCCTCCATTGATGTGGTACTTCGCTTTGCCTGAATAAATTGTTTAGTATTGTCAGTAACAGTTCTTTGCCACTATGGGGTAGATTATACAACATTGAGTATGATATTTGATCTATCCCTGGAGCTGTATCTTTCTCTTTAGGCTGTTTTCCATCTCTGTCAGGGTAAAGGCTCTATCTAGGTTGCTGTTATTATGTATTAAAGGTTCGCTGCTATCTGCAATTACCAGCGGTGCGTCCTCTACAGTAGCTGGAGCTATTTTATCCATAAATTGTTCAGCTGTTTCTTCATTTACTCTTATGCTCTCAGCACTTAGCTTTGGTTCTTTGTACCATCTAACCTTTTTCCATAGCTCTTGTGTTGAGATGTCTCCGGTTAATTCCGAACAGAACTTTTCCCACCAATCTTTCTTCGCTTCTTAATGGTCTTGCTCGCTTGTGCTGCTATCTTCCGAAGATTGATAAAGTTTTGGTACGTCATATTCTTACGATATGTTTTGAGGGCTAATCTTCTCCTTGCCACCGCTTTCGAACATTCTGGAGTCCACCATGGCTTCCTTTTATGTGCATCGCCACCACCGTGTTTCATAACAGGCGCGATGAGTTTCGCCGCTGCTTTGATGGTTTCTGTAAACCAGTTATAGTTTTCCTGCGGATCTGTTATGCCAGGATATTTGAGCAACCTTTTGCTAACTTCTTGCTGATACTTGAGCCAGTCAATATGTCTGTAGTTTATCGTATGTTCGAGACCGTCTACCCCATTTTGAGCCGTAATGTTAGGCTGCGACTCTATGGAGACTTTGATCACTCTGTGGTCACTACCCAGTGTGTCATTCATTGCTACCCACGAGCATTTCATTGCCATTCTTGCCGATACCAATGATATATCCGGCGAGGAGGGTCTTTGGGATGGTGTTCCTATGCGGGTATTGGTCTTCGTGTTTAGTACCACTAAATCCGATTGACATATTGCTTTTGATAACTCTTCGCCTCTATGATCCGTTACTTCATCATACACATCTTACTGTGCGCATTGAAGTCTCCTGCTACAATACTTTTATCGGAGTTGGGAGAAAATTTGGCTCCATTCAGTTTCATGAGTTCCAACATGGGGGGGGCACATAAATAGCTGTTACATTCCTGATCTGATGCAGATTCAGCACATCCACCGATATGATTTCTATGTTGTCGTTGCTGCACTGCAGTGTTTTGGGCACCGCTACTATATTCTTTGCTATGATGACTGCTACTCCACCATATCCGTCCTCCCTATCTTTTATAAACATTTTATATTGTCTGTCTCTTATCCTAGTATCTTCTGTCAACCATGTTTCTGACACTATAGCGATATTTGCTTTACATTCACTCATTAAATTGGTGAGGTCATTCCATTTGGCCTTAACACTTCGGGCGTTCCACTGAATCACATGTAGTTGTCTTATATCACCTGTCCTCTGCATAGTTGGTATTATGGATAATTTGGTTGTACTATTAATTCGATAGATTTCCTAATTTCATCCAGTTGCAGTGTCTCTAACCCACTGTCTTTTATATGTCTCGTTACTATCATGATAAGATTAAAAATTTCTTCAATTAGCCTGCTTTTCCCGTTTGTAGTATTGGGATAATTCGTTATCCCCTGCATCCTTGGAGGATATGGGGTTTTGGGCTATGGGTGTAACTGGCACTTGTGTTGGGTAGAGCCAAAGTTGTCGATAATCCTGTGCGTTACCGCGCTGTTGGGTTTCCTTGAGCGCCGATCTACTCCCGGCCAAATCTCCGTTGTTGTTTAGTTGTGCTGTACCCAGTGTAAACCCTGTTAAATCAGATTGTTGTTTTCTTTTGTCTGGTATCAGCTGGGACTCAGTCGGATCCTCTCCTAAATCTTCCTGGACCTGTATAGAATCTCCACTGAGGTATTGAGTTGGCCCAGTTGCTATCCTAATTATTCCATTTCCCATCTCTTGTGCTGTTGGTGCTGTTGTCCCACTACTCAGCTTTATCTGCGGGAAGTCGATGTAACTTCCCGCGTCTGGTACTACAGTGGGCCGAAATATCGCCTTTTCTCTCTCGTATGTTGAGCCTGCCTGTGCATATGTTCTGTTGTTTAAGGTAGCTTCCGCTTCCCTTAGGGAAATGTTATTTCTAGTAGCAACTTCTTGAATATTTTTACGTCTATTGTACTCCGGGCATGTTCGGTCCGTGACATAGTGTGCTCCCCCACAGTAAAAGCACCTAATGTCTTGAGTTATGCACTGTGTATCAGGGTGTGTCCCCACCGCACTTAATGCAACGTGTTTGCCCCTGACATTGTTTACTAACATGTCCATACCTATAGCAGTTATAGCATATTTTAACCGACGGGAAGAAGGGTGTCACTTCACATCTCGCCCCGTGGATATTCACATACCTTGGGATAGTTTGGCTATCGAACGTTAATACACACGTTTGTAGGTTAATTATCCGTTTTTCTTTATTTTATACCACTGTTTTGTTCATTCTCCGGGCATTAATAACCTTGACCGGCGATTGAACTTCTGCTACCAGTTCTTCCATTGTAATACTTTGATGTACTCCTCTTATTACCCCCTGTTTGTAAATTAGGTGGTTAGGGATATATATTTCTAAGTCCTTACCGATTTTTCCTGATGATTTTATTATGTTATTAGCAATATTTGCATTACCTACTTCAATCCTTAATCTGTTTCTACCCGAGTAGCTAATGTTCAAAATTTTCCCTTTTATTTCCGGGATTGATAAATGAAGCAACTTTCCCACAGACATTGGGTGGAGCTTACCAATACTATTATTCTTACTCTCGATAAAAAGAATAAAAGGGCCATTGTCCCACTGCCTATAAAAACGATGAGGTCTACTGTTATTGTTATCAGATAGTGCCTGATTACTATTATGCCTTACACTCTGTTGCTGTTGTTCCGGAACTAGCCCCATGTTATTTCTTGTTGAGACAGATTCATAACTGAGGTCCGAACTGACAATTTTCCTCTTGTCTGCTACAAGTTCTACACTTGGTTCTATCGGCCGCTTTCTAAAATTAGTGCCTTCCTTTTCGGCATTTTCCAAATTATATTCCATACTTTCGCTCTCCACATCACTTGCACTGACAGTACTTACTGCTTGAACCACTGCCGCTCCGACTGCAGCTACTCCAGTTGACACGTCTGCTGTCGTCGGGGGCGGAGTCGCTCCACCGCCTTCCCCATACTGGCCGCCAATCATTTCCACGCCGTAGGGAGGGTGCCCTCCGGTGGGTGATGAGGATGCACTGTATGGGCTGCCCTGTCTTCAAGCTGGTTTCTTTTCACTGGTTACGCAAAAACTTTCCACACCAAATTCACTCTAAACAGGAAACACAAGACACGTTCACTGAGCCAACGAGGAAGTGATCGCTTCGGCGACTCGCTACGAACTCCTCAGAAACTATGAGGTCTTTTAAAGTGAATAATTTATTTATAAAAGTTCTAAACATTCACTTAGGCTATTTTTAAAATTTCAGATATGACTTGTTTCTGTCTACAACTATATTTCGAGATTTTGAAATCTTTCTTATCAATTACTGAAATAGAATGTGAAAATATAACCTATTTGAACATCAACTAAAATTTAAGGACTGTAGAAATAAACAGTTTGTTATTCAAGTTAAAAAGAATTACCTGCTCATTAAGTTACGTCCGAATTCATCATCAAATATGGATATGGCGATAGTTTTCTTCTGGTCCAGCCCGCATTTCAACCTAACCACGTGAATTTTAAGGTACAATATCTCGAGAACTAAGCGAGATATCAAAAAATGTTAATCTTTACTTTCAGTTTCTCTCATCGAGTTACATAAGAATTCGTCATCAAATTGCGGCGCCACGGTTATCGTTGAATCCCCTCATAGCCTAACAACCTCACTTTTTAGACAGTGTATCTCGCGAAGTAAGCGAGATATCGAAAAAATTTATTCTTTATTTTCAATTTGTATCGTCGTGTTACATAAGAATCTATCACCAAATTTGACTTTGGGGACACGTTTCTTCTGAATTTCAACCAGAAACTCTACTCTTTTGAGACAGTATATCTCGAGAACTAAGCACGACATCAAAAAATTTTATTCCTCATTTTTGATGTGTCTCATCGAGTTATATAATAATGCATCATCAAATTGCTGTGCCACGGTTGTCTTATGATTCCCTAGAGGTTTTTGTGTCTATTTCCCGTGTTTCTCCGGCCAAACAATATGGCTAACAATAACATTAAACATTATGTAACTAGCCTCTGAGACTGTCAACTACGACGGGTGAAAGGAGTGTACTAACAATTGATTGCGATTCACTAAATAAATAGAGTTGTTGTTATATAATGGTCATGACCATATTTTGTAATTTGTGCATATTTTGGCTGTAGTTTACACAGCGATACCGATTGAACTCCTACTGAATTAATGATGTCGTAATTAGGGAAACAATGAATAAATTAGGAATCCCAAAACCTTATACATTAGCACGTGATATTGGTTTTATTCCTTGTCCAGGTATCTTTCAGCACGATTAATACGGAACTACTTCCATCTGGATGAAACAATGACTTCAATTATTCGGCGCTTATAAAAGCAGCTTAAATTATTTATGAAACTAAATTCATTTTAAATTACTCTATACAAAATTGTGTCAGTTATCATTCTGGTCTTGTCTGCGTTTCGTCATAACCACAACTTCTAATAATATTACTGTTCAAAATTCATAGCTTCTATTACCCGCGTACGAATACATTTAGTGTATCGCGATCTAAATTTGACCTACTGGAAATATTTATATAAGCCTGATACAGTTACTTCAGTTAAAAAAAAAAAAAAAAAAAAAAAAAAAAAAAAAAAAAAAAAAAAAAAACTATTGGTCAATATATTAATTTTAACGCAGTACGTACTTTTATTTCAGTGTTTTGAAAAATCATTTCATTCGAGTATAATAGTGACTTAAAATATCTACATCGATGGATATAAACATCTTGTAAGCCCGTCAGAAATGACGCAGTATTTTAGCAATTCGTTTCTTCGCTAAGTACAATTTTCATCAAATAACGCTCATAATCTTGAAAATGATGTAATGTAGATATTTGTTAGCTTACTGTAACAACAGAATCGCTGTACAGAGAGTATAAGAAAAATCTACATTGAACGAATTTTAATTTAGAAAAAGGAAATAATAATTAGTATGTCAGAGTGGAGGTTTGCTCGGCGTTGTAAATGAATAAAATTTTCTCGGGTAACCAGGTGGGTTGTTCTGTCGATCAAACACGACGTTTCGGAATTCGTAACCTCTGCCGCCATTGCCAAGTCTCGTACTTTCCTTTTAGTGTGCTGGCTGGTGATTTACTCGTGGATGCTCAGCTAAATAGAACTGTTATTAAATTACGCGCATAACATCTAGATCATCTCCGGTCGTTGTTAGTTGGGCAGCGTGACGCCAGAGTGTGACCGACATCCGTACACCATGACCAACAATAGCCCTTTATATAGAGAGATAACTTCTGTAAACAAAGCGTGAGTCTTAAAACAAATTGGTCGTTGATGTGTCCTCGATAAGAGGTGAACGCATTAAATCATATAAAAACAGTTGCATCGGCGTTCTTTATTAAAATTTAGTAATTAATGCGTTAATTTAAACGCAATACATACTTTTCTTTCAGTGTTTTTCCAATTCATTCCTTCGCGGACGGTTACTAGCTAAATAAAACTGTTATAAAGTAACGCACGCTAACCTCGATTTAGTAATAATATTTCATTTATTTGCAATGGAGCACAGGCTCCGGTGGCAATTTCCCTACACACCCCACTTCAACCTATCCTGCACCCACCTAGATTTGCCCTCTACAAATTTTAACTTTAAATTCTTTTAACGTTTTCGGTAAATTATTCATCATTTCTCTTGGTAACTCATTCCAATCCCTGACACCCTTACCTAAAAAAGAAAATCTTCCCACACCCTTGGCCTGAAATCGAGTGCCAGTTTGTGGTCATGGTCATCTTTTCCATTCCATGCACTACTTTTCTTACCTACTGCAATATCTTTCCATGCCTCATCGCCAGTATACGCCCTGTACACTCCCATGACCCTCCTCATCCTCCTCCTGTCTTGCAATGAATCCCATTCTAGCTCCTTTATCATATCTGTCACTGATTACATTCTGCGATAATTTCCAGAAACAAATCTAGCAGCCCTTCTTAGCACCTTGTCCAACTCCTGTATTTGATACTCAAAATGTGGGTCCCATACTACACTACCATATTCGAGCAATGGTCTGACCAAAGTTTTGTACCCAATTCATTTATAGCCGTTGTTAGTTGGACAACAAACGCCGGAAGCGTGACGTCATGGCTTTATTACCAAGCTTAGCCTCGTATTATTTACAGATACACATATTTATACCGTAGTAACAGTCTGGTGTTGAGCTAGCTGAATATCTTTTACCGGCGCCGTCTTGCTGTTAAACCCCGGCTCAAGTTAATGGGCCATTGCCGCGTCCAAAAAAATGCCCCTCGCTCTTCCGTTTTTTTTTCCACCTTTTTCCAAAGAGATATTAATTAAAATTCCGTTCCGTGCAGTGAGAGGCGGAGTTTAATCTGGCCGTCCCTGGCAAGGCGCTCGGCTACAGCTTGCTGGTCTGACCTCGGACAGGGTTACTGGGACTCAAGCATACCGACAACACACCGCTGCACGCCACGGGAGTCGAACACGCGTTCTTGGTAGGGAAGCACCGCAAGTAGCCGTGCAGCCACCAGGTTTACTAACTGTAATACCAGTACCTGGGTCCTCGCATTCGGGAGGGCGGCGGATCGAATCCCCGTTCGGGCATCCTGATTTGGGTTTTCCATGGTTTCCCAAATCACTCCAGGTGAATGCCGGGATGCTTTCTTAAAAAGGCCATGTCCGAATTCCTTCCCATTCCTTGCTCCCATCCTTTCCCTTCTCTAAAGTCCTCGCTGTTAAGAGACGTAAAGCAGTTAAAAAAAAAAAAGTACCTGGGTGACTGATCTTCGCTCTGCATCTTTCGATTTCTGTTCAAAATGCACGATTTTGGGTCAAGTTTGATTATTGTTCAACGTTTTTCTTGAAGACTTTCTAGGCATTCTGAAGTGCACAGTTCCTTGTTCTAACCAAAGTGAAGCTCAAATAACATCAGCCCATCTTACTGGTACCTGAAACTTCTACGAGACGTATTTAGACCCGTTTCCGAGATACCAATACAAGAATCGCTCTGTTTCTTTTGTAAAATCGTGTTACAAACTAGAAAAGCAAAACGTTATCTGCTTATGAAATTTGAGCCAAATCACACGAGCCATTTCCAAAATCGTCTGGTTTACCACCTCATAATTTGCTTTTAAAGAAAAATGTTATTATTGTGTTAAATAGAAGTATTAATGCTAATCAGAGATTAATTAATGGTGCAAGATTAGTGGTAATTCTCTTAGACGAGCACATCATCAGTGCTAAATTAATTCACTATGATAAAAATATGCTCATACCTCGCATTAACCTTACATCTTCTGATCAACCGTCTCTTTCCAAATGATACGAAAATGATTCCCAATAGAAGTAACCTTCGTTATGAACATTAATAAAGTACAAGGTCAGACGCTTAAAAATGCAAGATTTATTTATTTATTTTTATGGACACCCGTGCATTGCTTTTTCCCGATTTTGTAGATTCATTTGTGTTTTAGACACATGCGGTCAAAAATTCAGCGATGATCACATTATAACTGCTAACATTGTTTTCAAAGAAGTTTTGTGAAGAAGATTGAAAAAATGACATCTGGCGAAGCCAATATATTTAAACATCTACTTTTTAAATTTTTTACAACTAAGCATGTAGTGTTTAATGATAACGACTTTTTACAGTAAAAGTGATATTTATTACTACTCTTCAAAATTAAATACCTTTCATTAATAAATACTTACATTTACTTAATTTCACATTATTATATTACCATTCGGTGACCCATCACGATACTACTCGCACGGGTAAGATAGTGTACAAAAATTATTCATTTAAAAATATATGAGTTCCTTGCTTTAACCAAAGAGAACTTAACTAACATCAACCCATCTTACTGGTACCTAAAATGTCTAGGAGATGGCGTTAGTGCCGTTTTCGAGATACTAAACTCAAGAATAGCTGTTTTTATGTAAAGTCGCATTTTTTCGTGGCGTAGTTTCACCTTGGATTCGCCACTTGTTGAAGACACTGACCACAGCACTCCTCGAACACCCGACAAGTCGTTCAGTTTCCGAAATGCTCGTGCCGAGCCTCCGGGTCATCACAATCTGCCCTCGGTCAAACTCAGATAGATCGCGCGCCTTCCCCATTCTAAACACGGATAGCACGCTCACTGATACTCCTGCACCGTACGTGTGTCTGACTAGCAGTCATTCCTCGTCAGGTGACGCTGCTATCGCCTGGACGGGTTTATATCCATAGTAGGTAGGTGGGCATAATGTTCTGGATGATCAGTGTATGAATTCTTTCTTCCCTCGTGTCATTCGTGATTGGAATACACGTAATTAGTTCCAGTGTAAAGCACGTTCTGCAAACCACAATTTTGCGAATTGCAGCGTATGGATGTTAACGTAGATATAATATTTATTCAGTGCGATTACTAGCCATCATGTGTGAGTATACATTAACTATGTATGATACGTTACACAAACCAAAGGAATCCAGGTGCTGTGCGACGCGGGCTAGTCTACTCCTCAGCAGCCAAGTGGATGCTGCTGACATCTACCGGCGACTCGGCGAACCTTCTGGCCCAACCGTCACAGCATTACCTAGGGAGCGTGCACAAACCACGTGGCTCGGTCCAGGGGGGGGGGTTGGCTGGAAGGCTACGTTGAGCTACGTGGGGGGAGGGGGGGGGTTCCCAGCCAGGCCACGTAGCTTGCCTTTCATAATATTTTTGACAGTTAAAATGGGGAACAAAACACACAACAGCATGCGAATATTTATTTCCGTCAGTTTATCATCTCCTTTCATAATTTACAATCGTCTGACAAGAGAAAACGGTATAAAATATCTTCTGGAATCAAAAGGGAAAAAAGCTACGTGCTACGTGGAGGGGGGGGGGGGGGGTAGAGGCAAAAGCCACGTAGGGCTACGTGGGGGGGAGGGGGGGGTTCACAGTAGGCCAAAATGGAGCTACGTGGTTTGTGCACGCTCCCCTAATACAAGACAGAAACAGCGCAATAGCTTTCTTACTCTCTACCAAATCGGGAAGGTACAGAAAATAAATTTAACTACATCGTCACAGCCAGCTCTAGAAACTAGGCTATTAATACGGAAGCTAGCTCTTATGCAGTCCTCATACTTTTCTCTGATGTGCCTTTCTTTTATAGCATCTTTGGAAGCTTTTAACTGCGAAATTTGTAACTGCACAATATTATCGACTATACTAACATTCGCGCGGTGAAACGTAAAATCTGAAAAAGATTTTAAAAATTCATTCCCATGAAAATAATACAGTAGAGACTTTAGTGGTGGCCGCTAGGGGAGGAGAGGGGAGAGGGGTGGTAGTGAGGGTGAAGAGGAAATAGATAAATTCCGTGGATATCAAATGAAAATTAGCAATGTTTGGGGTTTCTTTTTATCCCACAATTCGTTCCAGGTTTGGGCGAAAACCATTTTAAAAAAATCCTTGTTAATTGCTCTTTATTTTTCGAATCTACTGATCTGAAAATTCTTTCAGAATTCACTGCGATGTGTAGCCTGCTAAAGATTAAAGAAAAACTAAAGCGATCTTTATGGAGTTTGTAGGTATCGCAAAACAACTAAACGGAAAGTCTAAGAAATTTTTTCATCGTTCGACATGGAATCTTATGAATCGTATAATAAATATTTCGTCAAAATAATTTTTACGAGCTTCCTCAAAGGCTTAATTAAAAACAACGCAAATTAGTCATGAATTCAAATTTTTATGGGCTGTATTGAAAGTATAACAAAACCAAAATTTTGAGGGTCCCCCTTACAAAATCGGAGAACACATGGCACATTACGTTATTTAAATAAATAAGAATTAATGAAAGAAAAGTAATAAAAGAAAAACTTTCAGAACAATTCTCGGATCAAGGAAAAACAAAGATGAATAATGAACAGCAGTAATCCAAAATTTTATACGAAAAAACTTCGCAAATTTGTCATGAATTCACATTTTTGTGGGCGCATTAAAAGTATAACAAAATCAAAATTTTGGGGGTCCCCCTTAATAAATCTGGGGGCACATGGCACAATAACTTCATTTAAAAAAATAAGAATTATTAAAAGACAAACTTTGAGTCATTCAAAGTACTACACAGAACAATTATTGATTATTTCGATAAGAATCGGAAAACGTAAATTCGTTGGTTTACTGAGGTAAAACCGTACGAAGCAGGTTCACTCCTCTTATTTTCATCCAGTCACATCGTTCAGCGTAATTGTTTGGGAAAACTCCTCACAAAGTAAAAAAGATTTTAATATACAGAAAAGTGCTGTTAGAATGTTGTGTTGCAAAAAAAAAAAAAAAAAAAAAAAAAAAAAAAAAAAAAAAAAAAAAAGATCTTACAGACAACTGTTTGAAAAGGTAAGTATTCTTGCAAAATACTAAAATCACTTGTTTCTTTTAGCGATGTGACGGAGTTTTGCATCCGCATCCGTAAGTGCGCAGCTTTCGCGTGAAATCCTGCCTCCGCTTCCGTATCCGTATCCGCAATTTTTAATGCGGATGATTTGTTTGCAATGCAATGCAACATATATTATTCTTTTCTCTTCATACGATATTCTGCTCAGCAACAATGAACTGAACGGTGTTACTATCTAAGCGACGAATTTACAAATTTGAGCTTGAATGTAAAGTAAAGCGACCTATTCGCGGTCCAACTTACACAACATCGCGTAAAACTACCGTAGAAGACGCTCGTTCTTTCACGCTACTTGGAGGGGTCCAACATAATATTCCAAGCAATCCTTTCCACTCATATTTTCCCGCGGCATTCTAGCGTCCTCACTCGTAGGATGTTTCCTCCAATCATGATCCAAAGCCATTGATTGTTGGACGACAAAGACCTTTATTGGTTGTATGGGAGGCCAACAACATCCAACACGTCCTCCGTGTACTCCTGTACGCCTTTCACGGCCCATCAAGAGTCCTTTATCGGAAAATCGGATCATCGTAGGTCCTACGAGTTGTACTGCGAATGTGCCGCTAGAGCAGAGGAAAGGCGGGTGGCGAGCACGGAGATGTGCGGTGGCGTGGCCTTGTGCTTGACGCTTGAATTAGTCGAGCCGAAAAAAAATTATTGGCACGAGCGTAGTTATATAAATAATTTAATTCACTTGTGAAATTATACCACGTTGGCTGACGTGCGACACCGTAGTACAGCGAGCGTGAACTAGCGCGGCCGCCACGTGTGACGTCACGGAGGTTATGACTCGTCCCCCTCCCCTCTTTGTCACACGATGTCACACTTTGTCGACCCCCTCCCGCCCCCTTAACGTGTGACGTAGTTTATGTATGGCCCTTGTTGATGTGTTAGGACGTGCAATATGGTCGTCATCTTCGACTTGTTTCCGGCCCTAATTGAAACGTCTGTACGACTCCTAAACTCTCGTTTACTTGTAGCAGATTTGCCAGAACGCACTGTCAACATATCGAATGCGATACTGCGTTTTATTCCATTTTTCAAGCAAAATTTTGTTTAGAAAGTACAAAATCGCAGACCACACTATAACCCGCTTACTCTTTTCGACTGTCAAAAATAAACTAAACATTCAAAATGGTTTTCAATTTCAACGTACTTCAGGATTCAGGAATATGGGTATTATCATCATCAAGGATTTTCTGCTATCGGCAGGTCCATACACACTGACGGCCTTCTGCACCTCCATTTGTTCCGCTATTCTCTTAGTCTGTATATTTCCCATTTATCATGACGTCATCAAGCATTTTCTTCCTTCGCCGAACGCATCTTTTCCCTCCATTTACAATCCCCTCCAGAGCAGTTTTAACCAGGCACTAATTCCTCAACACATGACCAATCCAGTTCTTTTTTTTTTTTTTTTCCTTATTGTTTTTATGAGTCACCTTTTCTCTCCTACTCGTTCGAGCACCTCTTCATTCCTTACTTTGTCTTTTCAACTTATTTTCTCCATTCTCCTCAGTATCCACATTTCGAAAGCTTCTAATCTCTTTAGATCAGTGTTTCCCAACCTTTTTTGGGTCATGTCCCACTTTCAACATTTTTTTGCCCCCCATAAATAATTTTTAATAAAAAAAATTATTTGTTATTAAAGAAACTGTTATAGGATGGTTTTTGAAAGGAAACACTTTAATATTATCATGGAACACAGTAAGTAAAATTAAAAAACATATAATGAAATACTAAAATTCAAATTCAAAAGATTTATAATAATCATTTATTATGGCAATTTAGTGTGATCCTTTTAAGAATTTGCTTTTTGCTATATTTTGTAACCATATCTGGCATTGCGTTTAAATAACCCAAAGAGAAAGCGGTAAAGTCGTATCAAGTCAATTTCTAAATTGCCCCCCTAAAAAAACCAAATTGCCCCCCTGTGGGGCGTGGGCCCCACGTTGGGAAACACTGCTTTAGATCTTCTTTACGTAGCGTCTATGTTTCTGCTCCATATAGTCCTACGCTCCATACAAAACATTCAGATAATGTTTTCCTCAGGTTTTGATCCAGCCTTCCGAATAATAATTTTTTCTTTCTATTGAAAGCTTCCTTTGCCATTGCTATTCTAGTTTCCACCTCCTTCTTGCAACTCATATCACCACTCACAATACTCCCCGGATATTTGAAGGACTCCACCTGTTCAATTATTTCAATATGGGTATCAACAAAATAAAAATAAAATTGTTTGAAAATCTCGTTTATAAAACCCGCTAAATTGAAAAAAAATCCCTTTAGTTATTAATAAGACCTCGTACATCCAGCCAGTTGTTGGCCATCAAACACGGAAGGCCTGAGCAGGAATCAACAGCCGTATTGTTGGCTTTACGCTTTCACACAGTCCTAGTGACGTCACTGAGAGGGCTGTTAGCGATGACCGGCGCGCGGATTAATTAATAACGGCGATTAACAGCCGCGAGCACGGTCGCCATCAAATACGCGCGCAACATGGCGCCGCGAGTCGTAAAATAGATTGGCGACCATTTGTCGCGCGGTCGTCATTGGCATTAACGGCGCTATTGTGCCTGAGGACACGGCCGCCATCTCTCCCGTCACTCCCCTCGGAGGATCGCAAGCGCTGTCACCACGGTCAGCGGGGCTTTGTTAATTTCCCTAGTCAGTTTAACCCACGAATGACGTCATTCGTGGTCTCTTTTGAGTCTGGAAACGTCATTGACTGTTAAAGGAGTGAAACTCTTAATTCCCACCCAGGAAATAGTTCATTGTTTGATTGGTGATCGTATGTTAAGGAGACCCCACACGGGGTTAGATGGTTCTTCTCCTGGTGATTGACGTGGCTGGCAGAGTAGCAGAGGTGGTGGTGTATAATCCCTAATCACCAGATTGTGCGCCAGAGTCCTGGGTTAAACCACTCCGCAGTGCATATGGAGTGACGGCATACCACACTGTTAATGGTGATTCGTCCGTCGGGTGGGAACGTTAAGCCTGTTGCCCACAAGATGTCTTTCTGACCAGTGAACCTGAATGGGCCGTCATCGGATTCCCTCCTTTCCTTTGTTAATATCTCATTTTATATAACACCAACAACACTCTATACTGAATCCACATGTACACTATTGTGCAGTGTCCGCACGTCGGCCGAAGTGTCAACAAGGGCGGACATGCCCGGAGAAGATACCTAGCAAACCGAAGCAAAGTCCAAGATGAGTTACATGGAGTCCAACGTGAAACCGAACGTAACCGAGACGCGCACGATCAGAGTCCAGTATGCGATTCACAGTGTCCAAAGAGAGGCCAAACGAAAACCCAGACACGCGATGATCAGAATTCAATATTTGATACACAGAATCCAAAGGAGAAACGGAACGTAAACCGAGACGCGCACGATCAGAGTCCAATATGCGATGCACAGAGGGTTGGCAACTGCTGGATAGAAGTAAACACCAGCACTGGCGTGTGGTACCGCGGGGCTGTATTCATACCCGGCGAGTCGCTTCCGATTGGCCGCGATTGAACCTCTGCTATGCGGTGGCGCTAGTTGGCCTGCTGCTAGCGCCGCCTAGCGGTTGTCCACCGCCATCTCATCTGCCAGGCATGAGAAGGTGTCAGGCCGGTATACCAGATATTGTAGTGTCGGAGTGGCTGAACACCACAGCAGTTTGAGCCGATGGATTACTCCTTGGTTTGTTTTACCAAAGATATCGTGTGATCAAAGATATTACATTCCTACTATTACTTATAGCTAGTAATGAGCAGGTAATCAGTGATAACAATTGAGAAATGTAGTGGAGAGAATAGAATGACTTTAATAAATTCACTGGATATAAGTACATGGACAAATATATATGAAATATCTTGAAATAATGCTCTAATTAAATTCAAGAACATTACTAATAAAATCTCATCACTAGGAGTATCTTTCTGAGCCAACAGAGGGGTAAGTAAGGCATTAGCCTTTACCTAAGAATTTATGCATGGAGTCTTGCGAAGCTTTCCGTCATGGAGGATACGGGAGACTCCCTCGAGCGTCTGCTCCGGAGTGCGCTCCTGACCCGTGAAAGGGGTGGGGGAGGGTCACGTGCTGCCCCACAATTGGTGCATCAAACCTTAGTAATCACTTTTAGGGCTGGTAGAGTGGGAGACTGGTTTCCCACGGGAAGAGATCCTGCTACGCTTGAAACTATGTGGCCTCGAAAGGAATTAAGTTACTTGGCTGCTAGCATGAAGAAATTACTCCAATCGAAAGTTCTATGTTTTGAGCTTAATATCCCTCAATGTAAATACACTGTCACAGTCAGACACACTCACACTTACAAAAAGTGACACACTGCGGAAGGCAACGGGCAACTATCACAGTACTGTAATTATGTTCAGCGTATCGTAACGAGGCATCCATTAATGACGTGAGGTGTTTTTCCGGGATTCCGGACCCCCCTCCCCCCTGGTGAGACTTCGTGAGATCTAGTCGGAACCCCCCCCCCCCTAAAATGACATGAGATTTTGACGGAGACAACCCCTACTAAATCGACCTCAAAACTTTTTGAGATCTTTTTAATTTTTTTAAATCTCTTGGTCTCTTGCTTCCAAGAACGGTTATAGCACCCCCTCCCCCCGTTTTGAGTGAAATACCCCAAAGTCGACTTTTGGGTGTTTTTTTTTCTACAGTCATACAATAATTTCAAAACCACACGTGAGATTTCCGTTGACCCTCTCCTCCACCTTGGTAAGGTTGAAATTTCGCCGGACCCCCCCTCCCCCTATTACACCTCACGTGATTTATGTACGCCCCCTAGAGACAGAATCGTTCAACAATAAATTATAAAAATACCGGAAATGCCAACACTAAAGGTTTTAAACAGTTCACTTTCATGTTCAAACACATCAGATATGATTATGCGTGACTTATATTAACAGCGAATTTAATTTAATTTCCAAAGATCAGAGATTGTAACTGTGCTGCCTGAGATCATAGTTTCAAGAAGCAAAGAAGATATTGAAAGGTTCTTAAATTATATTATTGAAACTAATTTACATATTTTCCACTTTACACAGTTTCCTCTTCGCATTTCGTACGGCCAACTGTGGGGTTTAAAGACGAAAAATCAAAATTTACGGAAGGATACGTTACATGCTATGTTATTCTTTACGAAGTATGGCGTATGAATGTAGTTGCTATTTCATCTTTGGTGTTTCACGCTATTTGTTCAGATTTTCTCTTACTGCTCTGGCGATAAGTTACGTTGAAGCGTAAGACATACCAAACAATTCAGTTGAGATTCTAATCTTTAAAATAGTTAAAACTTTACCTACATCTGCACAGTAGTTTTTCAATTTTTCTGATACCAATATACCCAGTTTTCGTATTATGTGTACGTACGAATGTGATGTAAGTTTGGTTCTGTTTAGACGCGTGGCTGGTAGTTTCGAACGACTGCGGTCTGTCAGCTGCAGTAATCTCGACGCAACTTGCAGACCGTCCTCGGAGTTGGTCCCTGGACCACCTGACAACTCGGGTCGGACTTGGCTCTCCCCAGAATTAATTAATCTTGTAATGGGTCGCAGCAGCCAGACGGTCCCAGGGGCCAGACGACAGTCGTTAAAACGTGATCAGCCCGAGTTTACATTGCTCCTGAATGCGGCCCGCCCCCGACTCACCGACAGTTCCACACGGATCAAAGTCAGGTCCAAGTTAATTCACTCCACAGAGGTACTACGCTAAAACGAAAGACCGCCTCCACATCGCACACACAGGTGAGTTTACCGTTGGCGGAGGTATACTAGCACCTCCGAAAAGTTCTCGTCTTCCGCTACAGAGGGCGATGCTAACGGAGAACTATGAAACTACCAATTAATTTAGAAACACTCCGGTAACCCAAACTATCTACATGTTTTTTTTTTTTATTTTTAATTTTCGTAAATACATGCAGAAACTATTGTGGGCTCCTATTTTCGTTATATTACTGGTAAACACGGTGATATCTATATGTTTTTTATTTTCGTAAATACATACAGAATCTGTAATGGCCTCTTATTTTCGTTACATTACCGGTAAACAGAGTAATCGGGCTAAATTGAACATCTATATATACCACTAGCCCGTACCCGCGACTTCGTACGCGTGGTTTAAGAATTTTTTTGCTAGAATTAAATATAGCAAGTTGTTGGTAACGAAGGATTGGTCCCAAACAATATCGAGTCGGAATAATATGACAGGAAAGCTATCACTATATCATTGTACCGTCGAACCTGTCTCTTGAAGAGAATCAATTTCCAACATATTTCTGTCACCATTCGATAAGGTCTCAAAATTCCTTGACTAAAACTGTTAATCATATAGCAAAAAATATCCTGCGCCCTTCATACAGATTTCCTTATAAAATTCCATCGCAACGATATAGCCATTTAGTCGTCCAAATGTAACAAAAAGACAGAGACTTACTTCCGTATTTATAATAATATTACTGTGGTTCACACTCACACACTGACTGTGAACAACACCTGAGGGATCATTATAACGTAAAAAAGTGTACACCTACAACATTCCAAGACTACCTACGATTTGCCTCGCATTGCACCCCTAACTTTCTAATATCTACAGTTTAACATTCAATCCGAATAACCTACGGCCCAGGCCTGACTCTTACGATGAAAAACCATTTTTAAAAATCTTAGAATCCACGGAGATATGAACCGGAGACCACGACGTTCGTAAACAAGCGCTTTAACCACCGAGCTGAGAGTCCACTACACGGAAACACGGTACGGTGACGTCCATATCCAACGTGTCTGTCTATCGCCGTATTTCCAAGTTATGAGACAACATGTGTTATTTATACAGATCATTTTTCAACCAAATATAGACAGTATTTTTCTCCTTGTTTCAAAGGATAAGTGTGCAAAGTTTCATCGAGATCGTATGAAAACTGTGGATTTGTATGAAGAACAAACAAACTAACAAACAAACAAACATACATTCATCTTTATATATAAAGATTAATGTGGAGAAGGAATCGCTAGTTGCAATTTAAATATCTTGACATAACATTTGATAACAATCTCAACTGGACAGGTAGGAGGAAAAGATTTCAAAATTCTGCACTTGTTGGAGACAGTGATGTGGGAACGAACGAGAACAGTACAGTAATTGGAATACAAAACTTTGGTTATACCATTTCTTGAATATGGTGGTGCGGTATGGGACCCACATTTTGGATATCAATTACAAGGTTTGGAAGGGGTGCAAAGAGGGGTTGCTAGATTTCTCTCTGGAAATTATGGCAGAACACAATCATTAATCGATATGATAAAATAGATGGAATGGTATTCATTGCAAGACAGGAGGAGAGTGAAGAGGGTCATGGGAGTGTACAGGGCATATATTGGCCATGAGGAGTGGAAAGATATTGGTGTAAGAATTAAAAGTAGTGCATGGAAGGGAAAAGACGACCATGACCACAAGCTTGATTTCAGGCACAAGGGTGTAGGAAGATTTTCTTCGGTAGGTAAAGGGGTCAGGGATTGGTATAAGTTACCAAGAGAACTGATGAATAATTTACCAAAAACGTTGAAAGAATTAAAAGTTATATTTATTGAGGGCAAAAGTAGGTGGGTACAGGAAAGGGGGGAAATGGGTGTGCATGGAAATTGCCACCGGAGCGTGCGCTCCATCGAGAATAAATTAAATTAATAGTTTAATTAATTAATTTCGTAAGCTGACTTCGCATCCGGTGTGGAGTCATCGATGAAAACATTGAACCAGTTAATCGTATATTTCTTTAGATTTACAGTTTTCTGTAGTGCGGTCCCCGAGTGATCTAATACTTTCACACCAATCACAGAAGCTCAAATAGGCGCTATAGAATTTTAGATAAAATCGTAATGAGTGCCACCCGACCCTTCTGGATTGTCAGCAATTGCCTCCAAACGATGACAAACGCACAAAAAAATCAGAACCTATACAAAATTACATATTATCATGAATAAACTTTTTAAAGCGAAAAAGATAATATTTTCTGGCATTTAAACATAAAACTAACAAATTTAAACAATTACAAATAACCGAAAATCGTACTCGGAATACCATGACGCACACAACATTCATAATTACAGACTTTCCAATAATATTTCACACATTCTATTGCTATTAATCATTTTACACTTTATTTAAACTATTCCCTTCGATCAAAACAATACTCATTCATACAAATTTATAATTAATCCATGATTATATCTCTTCAGTATCAATATACTTAATTCATAATACTGAAAATAATAAAAAGTTTGGTTTGAGGCCAAGACTGACGCTGACGTTCGCCCGACCTTCGTTGGAAAATTAACAGCGGCCAGAGAAGATGCTAAATTCAAGTTATTAGAAGTATTTAATAGAAAATTATTGCCAGGATACCGCCATTAAATTTTCTTTTCGTACCATTTAATTTTAAATTAATTAGATCAATCTAGCTAAAAAAACATGTGCATCTATATGGCTGAAAAAAGTGCAATAAAATTGTACCTTACTATGGAATTGTGTGAGTTCTTTCATCCCTCGTACAATTCGGGGTTGGAGATTAATTTTTGTGCAAAGGCCCGTCTGTCACCCACAAATTTTCGAATTGCAGAGTACGTACGTAGAAACAGATGGAGAAATGACGAGAAACCACGTGACATGGCGAGAAATGGCGAGATACGACGCGACATGGCGTGACAAAGCGTGTCCTGGGGTGACGACGTGGTGGATGGGGGATCAAGAAGCCTATGGAATTTGTATGAAGTAATTTATTGATGGCCCTTAATGACTTTGGGTTTGTTGTGTCGTCTTTAATGCGATCTTATTTCCGCTTCACTTTGATACCGTTCGTACGCCGACGCCAGTTGCCTTCAGCAGAAGCAGGTCACCGTCCTGTCGGCTCCCTTTGAGGCGCTCACAGATTGCCTACCTGTCCACCTGCCCTCCCCCCTCCCCCCCCTTTCTCCCGTGGCCTGTGCGCCGCGTCCATTGTGAGCGCACGGTGTCCGGGCACGTAGGCGCACAGTGGCCTGTGTCGCGGGACAGCCTACGCCCCGCACACAAGGCGCTGCCTGCAGCGAGGCTGACTCGAGCAACCCCGACGGCGCAGCAACCAACTCGTTGGTCTGATGTCGCGAAAGTTTCAGTCACTAATTGTATTTATCTTGAAATCATTGCCTCATATACCAAACACGCAAATAATTTTTTTTAAAAAAATCAAAAAACAAATCTATACCTATTAAGAACACATCTCACATAATTAGGTATGAATGAAGATAAAAAAAACTATCACTTTTAAAAAATGATAATTTAAAAATGTGAGAGGATATTTAGTGTTTAATAGTATGGTTAGCTGTATAATTCGTTGGTCTGATGTTGCGAAGGTTTCAATCATGCATTGCATTTAGCTTGAAATCACTGTATCATAGACCAAACAAGTAAAAAAAATTTTTTTAAAAAATATACAGTTCAAGAACAACACACCTCACATGATTAGGTATGAATGAAGATCAAAAAATATCACATTTGAAAAATAATCATTTAATAATATGATAGGTTATTTAGTGTTTAAAAGTATGGTTAGTTGTATAATTCGTTGCTAAGGTTTCAATCACGCATTGCAGTTATCATGAACTCACTGTCTCATATACCGAATACATAAAAAAATTAAAAAGATCAAAAAATCAAAAAAATTTATACAGATCTAGAACACTTCTCACATAATTAGGTATGAATTAAAATAAAAAAACGATCACTTTTAAAAAATGATAATTTAAAAATGTGATAGGTTATTTAGTGTTTAATAGAATGGCTAGTTGTATAATTCGTTGGTGTCATGTTGCGAAAGTTTCAGTCACTAATTGTATTTATCTTGAAATCACTGCCTCATATACGAAACACGGGAAAAAAAATTAAAAAGATCAAAAAATCAAAAAAAATTATACAGATCTAGAACAATTCTCACATAATTAGGTATGAATAAAAATAAAAAAACTATCACTTTTAAAAAATGATAATTTAAAAATGTTATAGGTTATTTAGTGTTTAATAGAATGGCTAGTTGTTTAATTCGTTGGTCAAATGTTGCGAATGTTTCAATCATGCATTGCATTTATCATGAACTCGTTGTCTCATAAACCGAAAATATTTAAAAAAATTTATACAGATCAAAAACACATATCAATTTGGTATGAATGAAAATCAAAAAACGATCACATTTATTATTATTATCATCTGCAATTGGACCCTGTCGGATCACGCAAAGCCTTAACGATTTAGTTTTCTGAGCTTCCATACAGCTCTCATTTTTTCTCCGTGGATTCTCTTCCTTTCTTCAGTCCACTTCGTCCCTGGTCTCTTAATGACTTCATTCTCTGGCGGTACTTCCCACTTGTTAATGTTTGCTCTGTATGTTTGTCTGTCTATGATTTCTGATGAGTTTATGTGGGCTTTTTCCAGGTCTTTTTTGATCTCCTGGACCCAGGGCATAGTTTTTAGCTGTTCTATGTACGTCATAATTTTATGAATCAGTCTTGTTGCTGGAAGTCTGTGGATATGTCCATAAAATCTTAATCCTCGTTTTCTGATGTCTGCCGCGAGGTTTGACAGTGTTTCTGTTGTCTTTCGAGATTTAAGTCTATATCCGTCATCTGTTTTTTCTGGACCAAGAACCACATTTAAATAATTTAAGAATGTGATAGGTTCTTTAGTGTTTAATAGTATGGTTAGTTGTATAATTCGTTGGTCTGAAGTTGCAAAGGTTTCAATCATGCATTGCGTTCATGATGAACTCACTGTCTCATAAACCGAACACCTGAAACAAACAGTCGCCTAAGGAACGTGTGTACCAAATTTCGGACTAACTTGGGAACCATCAGACCTGTTCAGAACGGATTTTGATCCCCCGAGTATATGTTAAAGGGTATTTACTCCATATGTCTGTGTTACAATTATTTCTTCAAAATGAGCCCTGGATATCGAGAAATTAACGTGGAAACATATGTAAACACACTTTAAATATTATAATTTTAGTACATTGTTTATGAGCTTCAGTGTGGGGTATGAGGTAAGGTGCTAACTTCCCATTTTGCGAACCCGGGTTCAAATCCCCATATTGCCAAATATTTTTATTTATTTTTTTTATATGCAGTAATCATTGAGCATTAATTTTATTTCATTTACGAATTTTTATTATGCGAAATAACAGACATTATGTTAGTTTGAAACATTTACATGCTACCACCACTGAACGGAAATAAGTATAACTGTGGTAGGGGGGAAAAAACCCCGACCTTATAGCTGTAATATATTTACTTTTAGATATTAATTGTAGAGATACAAGTATAGAAACGATGAACATGAAATATACCTGTTTCACTAAAAAAAAAAACACATAGACAATAAACAATGAAATAATGATTTCCTAAAAAAAAAAAAAAAAAAAAAAAAAAAAAGTTGGGAATGTATATTCTGTAATATTTTGTTTTAAAAGTTATTTTGCATAATAAAAATTCGTAAATGAATTTTAAATGAAATAAAATCAATGCTCAATGATTACTGCATATAAAAAAAGAAATAAAAATATTTGTCAGTATGGGGATTTGAACCCGGGTTCGCAAAATGGAAAATTAGCACCTTACCGCATACACCACGCTGAAGCTTAGAAATAATGCATTAGAATTATAGTATTTAAAAGGTATTCACATATGTTTCCGTGTTAATTTCTTAATACCTAGGGCTCATTTTGAAGAAATAATTGTAACACAGACATATGGAGTAATTACTCTATCAACATATACTAGGGGAATCGAAATCCGTTCTGAACAGGTCTGATGGTCTCCAAGTAAGATAATTTTTGTAGGTTCCGACGTATTGACGTGGAGCCTGTTTTGTATAATCGTGACTGTGGCAGCGAGCAGAAAGTGCTCAGGCATTTCACGTCGTCTTCCGCATCCTGAGAAAGATTTCCGAGTTTGTCCTGTCCTCCACCTCAGCGGGGGGGGGGGGGGGGGCGCTTTCTCCGGCAGGGCACCTCCCCCCCCCCCCCCCCCCCGGTCGATTCAGCCGAGACGCCGTGCAGCCTTGTTACTAGAGACGGCATTCCTAAGAAAAGTAATTTGTTTTAATGAAAGTCGTTTGCAATATGAGGCTCGTTTGACGCGCGTCGCTGCGTTTTTAATCTCGCCTCCGGTAGAGAGCAGCACAGTTCAGGGAGTGAGGGAGGGGGGGGGGGGGGAAGAGACTCTCGGGCGCCGTCAGTCACTTGTCGGCGAGAACAAAGTGGCGGAAACGTATCAAAGGGTCGGCGAAAATGAAATAAAAGTTGTCGCCGGGCCGGTAGTAATTTTGGACTTCTTACCCACCCCAGCACCTCTGCAGCCCGGTGCCATTTTCTCTTCGCTTTGCTTTCGACTTTGGCTCATAGTCCAGCACCAGTAGTGTCCTCATCAGCAACGCCTGCTGGTGCTGTGTCAACTTATCCACTACTGCCTTCCTATTGTTTCTGTACTTACTGAAATAACTGACAAAACATTAGACTTGAAAACCCCGTTCTTCTCTGATTTACTACTAACTTAAAGTATTCCTCTCTGTTAAAAAAAAAAAAAAAAAAAAAAAAAAAAAAAACCTAATCAGATTTGAGGAGCTGGCGAACAAATCGTAATAATTACAACAATTCAAATTTTACAGGAAGAGCAAAAATATAAATAATATACACGCAGTGGGATTTTTGGATGGTTTTTTTTATTCACTCATTTGGTGTTTTGAACTCTGTTTGATATGAGCTAAATTCCAAATACCTATCTAGTATGTAATTTCGTAAAGTCACTCATTCACTCACCTCGACAGCTATTGGCTGGATAACGGTGTCACGTGTCGGCCTTCGCTCGCAAAACAGCGACCAGAGATATCATTAGAAGAAATTCGTAGTAATGTGTACAATTTAGTAACCAAGCAACTGCTACCAAATTAATTGCCAAAATACATTCATAAAGTCTGCTTTTCGTAGAGTTTCATATTAAAAAAATATTGATAAATTTTGCGGCTGCAAAAACTTGGATCTGTTTTTCGGTAACATGTTGTTAATGAAAGCACCTTTGAAACAATTATACGAGTGCGCTATCGCCCCTGTTCGTGTTTAATACCTACCTCTATTAATGCTTCTGAGTTCTTCAAGCTCAGGGATTTTATTCACCCTGAAGCACAGGTCAAATTTATATTTGGTCACATCAGATCAACCTGTCATAATCTATCATCCTAAAAACTGGAACTATTCTAGACCCGTGACGGTACGCAAAAAACAGTCATTGGCTCACACTAGTCTCTAATAAAACAGATGACATTAAAATCTGAAAAGTTCAGTTATGCTGTTTTGTTTGCCACCGACGCAATTATTACGTTTTGATTGCAACCAGGATACAACTAAGCAATATTGAATGCAAAAGCTAAGTTCTTTGCGAGTTAGTTTAGGTTAATTAAAGTGTAAATAGTTTATAAAACCTTTATGTTGTCTAGTGCAAAAATATTTTTACTTATGAATCATTACAAAACTAAGTCTCATCTGAAAAAAGTCACTTCTCTATAAAAAAATTAAAAAATCATCAATTCCCATTTCCCCGCAATCACAACCTTCGTCGAGTCCATCTTCCTGACATCCTTCTTCATTGTCTTTCCTCTCAATCTCATTGTTTTCCTGCGGGTTTCCTAAAATGCTTTTTACCAACTTAATCCTACATACGGGTTTACTTCTGAAATGCTTTTGTAACAATACCATTATTTATTATTACAATACTATGCTTATTAACTTTACTATAATAAAAACGAAAGCTGGTGTTGCCTTGTTAAAAACAGTGTAGAAAGTGCAAAAACAAGTATAGGCCTATCACTTATTTGGTTTTATTGATATTTGTCGAATTTGTATAAAAGTTACTCCATTTTGAACGAAATCGGTCTCGTGTCTTCAAAGGGGTTGAAAATTTAGTTATACCGTTTAGATCCATATCTCAAACTTTTAGTACAGTTCTATACCGTTTTGCTTGACAATGAGTTTAGACTCAGATTCGGCGGTCCAAAAACTACCGGTGAAAAATCGTAAATCGTTTTTCAGTCTGTCGGGTTTCTACGAGCTATAATTTGTGTGTTCTGTGCGTAGCGTAAGGCCACTATCGATAACTAGGACTGTAGTATCTTTGGCTGGGCTCGCAACAGTTGAGGCGTGCAACATTTCGTGTTTCTCGCCCGTGCGAATAATTTATGGTGCTAGTTTGTGCTTCATTCTACGGAAGCTTTAATATATTGTGGGATGTATTCGGAGTTTCTTAAAAAGCAGAACGAGTGCTTAAAATGTTAATTGCAGGGAACAGTGTTGTAGAAATTAGGTTAAATTTTGTTCGGGATAGTTGATTTCATTTCTACAATTAATGACAATACCTCTCACTTTTTGGCGGTCATAAGTTATTAACTACATGTAGTTAAAACTAAATTGAGCATTCAGCTTGCATGTGTTGCGAGATGAGAGTGGGCCTTCCACATCAAAAACAGGCTGTCACAACAGTTGGCGTATAAAAGCTATTGATTCACGTGATTACGCATAAACTGTCTGCATCTAATTGATCAACACTAATTGAGCGGACAGCTCATATTACTCAGCGCCCTCTCCAGGAACCGTCCCGGCAATTCCGTAGAGCGATATCGGGAGACCGGAATTCTAGATGGCCGCACGGGGATTCGATCCCGCGTCCTGCCGAGAGCCATTCACCCGTAATGCTCGGTGCGGGGCCTGTGCGGCGATGGCTTATTGAGACGCGATACGCCGCTCAAAGCGCGCTGTTTTAGCAGTCATTCTCGGTCCCATTTCCGGCAGCGCGGATTATAAATACGGCGATCGGCAAATGCTTTTAGTGCTTCTCGCTGCTAATTGACTGATTGCTAATTCATCAATGGCTCCCAGCATGCATGGCGACCCACCGACATCGCATGCCCCGACGAATATATATATATATATATATAGCACCCACTGCGACCTCAATCTGCGGTACAAGTATTGAAGCTGCGAACGAAAATATTACAGCCAAATTTCATCTAATTCTATAGAACTTACCTACAGTTTATAATATTTTTTGTTATAGTCACATCGTTATTTAAAACGTTTTCGACGCTCCTTTCAAATAATTCGATTACAGCAGGGTGTACGCAAAGGAAACTCACACAAAGTAGTCCGATTAAACTGAACTATCTATCTATATTGGTCACGATGTACCGATGTCTGTCACACTCTGACGTCACGCTTTCCGCCTCCGCTGCCCAACCAACAACGGCCGGAGATGTTCGAGGTTATGCACGATATTTAATAACAGTTCTATTTTGCTGAGCATCCACGTGTCACCGGAGATGGTTCAGGTGGTCCGCAGGCACAATATTATAAATTTAAACTGATGATTATTATTTAATAAATACGTCAGTACAACTGTTGTTTGGTTATTATTTATTTCTCGTCGAGGTTACTTCAGCGTACAACTTTTATTTACATTTATATTTTGAGGTGTGGTTGTAGGTCGCCTGTGACCTCAACCAGCATGCTGTTTACAATATTGCACTTAATTATACAATTTTGCTATATAGTTTTGATCTTATGACTCCACTAGTAGTCAGTTTTTAAGCACAGTTTTTCATGTATGACATTTCCAAACTTTCTTTATGTGTTCGCAGTCGGTTTGACTATGATCTGTGGTTAAATTTCGCGTACAGACACACTTTGTTACTTGCCTTTATGGGGTTTGCACTGGGTTTTTCTTGCTGTAAGTGCCAACGTTTAGTCTCCAACTTGGGGCCCACGTCAGGGCTGCTTCTCGTTATGTATTTGTTTCCGTTGCCGATGCACTTGATGAAATGATCATATTCCGTGGCAGAGATGATATTGTTTCTCCGCCAAAGAGTGTCCACTGTTCCAGAGAGTTTTGCGATCTGGCAGTGCAGTCATGGAGGAAAGAAAGATAATGGAGACGAAATTCCGCTTATTCTGCGACGTCTCCTCTTAACTCTCGGCTGATACTGCGCATGCGCGGTGGCGGTGGCGGCCATATTACGTATCCATACAATTGCTATTTAGAGACAGTATATCCCGAAAACTAAGCAAGATATAGAAAAATTTTATTCTTTGTTTTAGATTTTTTTCGTCGTATTACACAAGAATCGATCATCAAATTTGACTTTTTGCGAAATGTTTCTTTTGCATTTCAACTCACCTTTGAGACAGTATTTCTCGAGAACTAGGCAAGATATCGAAAAATTTTATTCTTTATTTTTTATTTGTCTCGTCTTTTTAAATAAGAATCCATCATCAAATTTTACTTTGACCAATTTTTTCTTCTGAATTTCAATCAAAAAATCTCACATTTGAGACAGAAGATCTCGAGTACTAAGTAAGATATCAAAAAAATTTATTCTTCACTGTTTCTTTGTCTCATTGAGTTACATAATAATCCATCATCAGATAGCGCCGTCACGTTTATCCTAGAGTCCCCTTGAGGTTTTTGTACATATTCCCCGTGTCTGTATGGATAGGTAATATGGCGGCCACGCCTCCCCACTCCTGTCCCCCCGGCGTCACTTCAATGCATGGTGAAGGTCGCTTGCGTCGTCTCCATATATTTATTTCCTCCATGGTTGCAGTGCGTTCGTTTGTTGTTACACAATCCCACATTTGGCTCAAACCATAGCCGTCTTTGTCGAAGTTGTTACGATTTTTATAAATTTCCACAGATTCCCTAATTTTACTTTCTAAGAAGTCCTTTGGATTCGGCAGAGGGATTAGTTTGTGTGCGAGTGGCTGCGTGGTCGTGTGGGCTGACTCAGACGGCGACTCCTTTATGAGGGACTGTCGGATCGAAGTCGTGAGGTCTGCTGAGGCGGCAGACGTTACCTACAGTCAGCTCTTTGCGGCGCCACCTGCGGCCGCCATCACAGCGCACAGTGGCCACGGTCCCACCACCACTAACACGTAAACACCTGCTACTCTAACACCATCCCCACATACTCTAACAGTACGGGGTTTTCCTTCAGGTATTTATGGTACTTATAGTAAAAGCTATATCTAAACTCTCGGCGGTTTTGAGTGTGGGCGCAGTTGGCAGACAGATTCTGGACGATAAATACCTAACTTGTCCAGGGTTTGTTAACTGCCGTGGAAAACAGTAACATGTCGAGGAGACGGTTTCTTTCCGTTTGGAAAAGGAAGGGTCACCACCTCTTAAGGTGTACGGAGGATATAATCAAGTTGAAGTGTTTTTGACGACAGAAAGTGAGTTTTCAGGGTGCGTGAGTCTCTGTAATGTTATATCGGTCGCTCAGGCTTCGTTTATCTGTTGATAAATTTCATTTACAGACACACCTTGTTATATAGTATAGACGTGTATTTACACTGCCTCAGACTATTATTTTTGTTTCTTTCCGTTTGAACAGGAAAATTCACCACCTCTTTGGGATGTACAGAGGATATAAACAAGATGGAGTGTTTTTAACGAAAAAATAAGTTTTCAGAGTGTGTAGTCTCTGTAATATTGTATCGGTCACTCAGGCTTTGTTTTTCTCGCAGTCGGTTTGAGTTTGATCTGTTGATAAATTTCGTCTACAGACACACCTTGTTATATTCTATAGATGTGCATTTACGATGCACCAGACTATTATTTTCGGTTTACCTAAACGTTTATAGCATCAATAAACTTTGTCTTCTTTTTTGATGTGCAGGCGTATATCAGAACTACGGTGTAGCTCTAGCAGAGTACGAGCAGCTAAAGATATTAGAGCCCAAGAATCTTATTATTTTATTTTTATTATTTATTTTATCGTTTAACCCACAAAGGAGCGCCTAGAATCATTCATTTTCACTGCCATTCTTATTCTTATCTTCCCAAAACTTCCTCATACTTTCACCCTGGGCTTGACTTCTCTCTTGAGTCCATGTATTTCCGAGTTTCAGATTTTTTTCTGTTGGGATCTAAGGTGCAAATCTGTGTAAAGCGATTATTTGTACTACGTGTATATGTTAGTGGGTGTAGGACTCTAGGCTGACTTCTGCGAGGTCCTTCTTTGGTTTCTATAAGCCAGCGTGCTTTGGTTTGTCGGGGTCCGTTGACGATGTGGAAGATTTTCTTGGTCAGTCGCCAGTCATCCATTCGAGTTGTATGTCCGTAGAATTTCATGCGTCTTTTCCGTGCAAGTGAGGTGAATCGTTCGGCCAGTGAATGCAGTTCTTCAGAGCTTTTGCGCATCCAGGTGCAATCCTAAGACCCAATATTTTTCTCAGTATCTGTATTTCTGTTTTTCGATTCCTTTGACATTTACAGTTAATGACGGTGTCTCCGTCGCATGCAGTGCTTCTGGAATAACGACGGTGCTGTCGTGATGGAATTTGGCTTTGGTGGAAAGTGATTTCTGATCGTAAGCATTCTCAGAGTTTTTCTGCGGTAGTTTTGTGGGCCAGTATACCTAATAATTTCCCCTAAGTCCATAAAGTGTTTAATGTGTTTAACAGTGCCATATTTGGTCACGAGTGGCCTCAAGTTTATGGTTTTTGAGTCCATATATTGTGTTTTCTCACAAGAGATTTCTCATGAAGCTTCTCAACAGCGTGTCATCCTCAGCAGTTCGTGTAATTATTGCTAGATCATCCGCAAAGGCAAGGCAGTTTCTGTTAATCCGTTTATCCTTAGTTCCCATACATATTCCAGGTATTTCTTTTCTCTATATGTTAACGATCTTGTCCAGTACCAGTTTGAACAGAGAGGTGATTACTTATCCCCTTGCCTTACACCATTCATTATTTAGGGCAACCCATAAATTACGTCACACGTTAAGAGGGAGTTAGGGGGTCAGCAAAGTGTAAAATCGTGTGACCAACGTGGAGGGGGGCCAGTCATAAGCTCCGTGACGTCACATGTATCACTTGTTGTCACATGGCGACCGTGCTAGTTCTCGCTCGCTGTACTGCGGTGTCGCACGTCAGCCGCCTTGGCACACGCAAAAAGGACAACACCGCCTTCGAGGCTTCAACAAAATATGAATTTTGTATAATTTATTTAACCGTTTGTGTGGCACCTGTGGTCTATATCTTTGACCAAACAAAGCCACCAAGCAACACAAACTATCAGATAAGAGGCAACAAGAGGTTTCGCCCCATCACGAAGATTCGTCTTCAAAGAATTGCAGCTAAACGTGACAGGGATGTTCTTTGATAAACGATGACGATGCTATATGGTTGCATGAAGATGTTGACACATCGAATGTTCCTAACATTATCCAAATCCAGAACTAAGTGACTGCTAAGACAGTCATAAATAATATGCAGGAATGGGTTCAAAGAACATGGACACAAGGTGACTGAATTTTGTATCATTCCTTTGATTTGTTATGTTTTGTCAGTTTTCTAAAATGTTTGATTTATAAATAGAAATATACAAATAATTTTGGAAGCGCGGTTTTAATTTAATTATTTCTAAATTTTAAATGGTAAAATATCTACATTTACACCTATACTCTGCAATTTACAGATACTGTGGATGGCAGAGGGTGCTAAGCACCAATCCTAATTCTGTGCATTCCAATCTCAAACGGAACGAGGAAACAAAGAATACATAAAAGCATCAGTACGGCATCTTATTTCTCGAATTTTATCCCTCCTGTCATTGCGACCGAAATAGGTTGGCGGAAGAAGTATTTCAGTGCACTCGTAAATTAAAGATTTTCGCGTATTCTCCAACAAATTCAAACTAAAACGACGTCGTCTGTCCGCCAAACAATCCCAGCCCAACCCACGTATCAGCTCTGTGACACTTACGTAAGGAAACTAGCAGTTCTGGCGTCTCGTAAAGGCAGCGCAGTATTAATTACTTGCACATTGTTAGGAGGAACACTGGGTTCATAACATTTTTTATGGCCGTTCTGATACATTCGAGGGGACAGTTCCCAGACAGATCCCCGTAACTGATAGAACACTCAGTGGTTCGCAGGTGACGCTGAGCTGCTATCTGATCGCATCTTGTTCCCTCGACATTGTACTGTGACGCGCTTCTAGGAGGTTCACTCGACGGCAGTAACCCCCCCACCCCCTCCCACCGGCAATTACAGAGTTACTGCAGCCAAATTAATTTCGTTCCGCTCCCAGGGCCATAACGCAGCCCGCCAACTGCCACGTTTACGGCGCCAAACGTCAAACGCCCGCACTAAAGGAGACGCCGAGAGGGCTTTTTACGCGCCGCGGTTGTCGCCCTGCTAATCGCCCTAATGGGCCTCAGATCTCGACCGATAGCAGCGCCGCTCGCGGGCCGCTCAGGAAGCTTCGAAAACCGACGTTCGCTCAATTAGGTTTCCTTAATAGGTACCGTAAAAAGGGGCTACTTTTCATTTTTTTTTTAAACTGTTTAACCTCTCTTAACAGCGAGGTCTTTAGAGACGGGAAAGGATGGGGGCAAGGAATGGGAAGGAATTCGTCCATGGCCTTTTAAAAGAAGCATCCCGGCATACGCCTGGAGTGATTTGGGGAAACCATGGAAAACCCAAATCTGGATGCCCGGACAGGGATTCGAACCCGCGTCCTCCCGAACACGAGGCCAGAACGTTTCGATTAAATCATAAATGCACACATTACATATCTTTGTCTACCCAAGTGTAAATATGTTTACGTAAATAATACTAAAAAGTTACCGAAAACTAGGCATCCAACAATACGAAACCGCCTTTACGCACCATACTACAAACACCTAGACAACTTCCCAATCATTTTTTATTATTAATTGTATTATTATTATTATTATTATTATTATTGGCGAATTCTTCCAATAAATGGAAGACGTTAAGCAAATGACCCAATCAAGTGTTCTTTGAGTTCTTCTTATTATTCCAGTAGGCTCTCATTCTTTCCGAGAAAGCTTGTTTGCGTTCTTCCGACCACTTTGATCGGTATTGTTTTTTGTTTTGATTGCTCAGTTGTAACTTCCCATTTGTCTACTTTGTGTCTCTTTCTAAGATGTCTGTTGCTCCTATGTTTGCACTTTTAAGAGCCTTCCGAATTTCGTTCAGCCAAGTTGTTGGATTTTTAAGTGAAGTTATGTAATCTATCATCTTTTGTGTCAATCGATTTTGTGGTAGCCTCTTAAGATGACCAAAGAATTTCATTCGCCTTGTTGTCAATTTCGATATTTGCAAACTTTTCTGTTGTTTTGATTGATTGTAGTCTGTAACCATCTTTAGTGAGTCTTGCTCCTAGAATTTTTTTAATGATTTTTCTCTCTACTTTTTAATTTCTTCGAGGTCACGTTTTCTGTTAAGTGCTAACGTTTCACTTGCATAGAGTACTGTTGGTTTTATGACTGTGTTGTAGTGCCGAATTTTGATCTTTCTTATTATTATTATTATTATAAGGCAGGCCTCAAAGACTGTCAGAAATGACGGGTTAAACGAAGTGTTCTGGCAGATGACGTTTTCTCAGTTGCTTTACTAAAGAGAATTGTTATAAAATAAATCTCAGTGCGAGTCTTCATGCCTTGCGCCGTAGCAAAATGCTTCAGTTGCCATCCTGGTCCAGGTTGCATTTCAACCTAACCACAAACTCCGCTAAAATTGCCGCTAGAAAATGAATGTTTCTATCACACGCGAATCAGTACATTCGCTGTATTGCATGTTAGTGGCAATAATGCATCGCGACGTAAACTTGGATCGAAATTCAAGGGTTCTTACAACTTTCTTTTTTTGTTAACGGTGAATCAGATCGATATTAGAACGTTTGAATGGCTCAAATGTTTTGGAGAGTCACAGTGGTGCTACTCCTGGCGTCATGGTGTGGGAGCCATCGGGTGTGACTTCAGGTCACGGCTGGTAGTGATTGAGGGAACTCTGACGTCACAACGGTACGTCACGGACATCCTGCGTCCTCATTTGTTACCTCTCACGCGACAGTATTTTGGCGCCACTTTTCAACAGGACAGTGCTCGTCATCACATGGCACGTGTCTCTGTTAAGTGACTGCGTGATTCTGAGGTACTCCCGCGACCAGCACGATCCCCAGATCTGAACCCGATGCAGTAGAACTCCAATTATCCAAACCAATTGGTCCGGACCCCCCCCCCCCAATCAAAAATTCGGATAATTGGATGTTTTCCGAAAAAAAAACGTCTATTTTAATTAATTACTGTATGTATGCTGAAAATTGGAGAAGAAAACTATTTTTAAAGAAAAAGTGCTTTTAATTAATTAAATGAAAAGGTATGAAGAGAATTTGGGAAGAAAGGAAGAAGAAAAAAACATCATGACTACTCAAGTTCAGTCGCTATCTTTAAAGGAAATAATCGAAGAAGAAGAAATGAATAGGTAACACTTTTCGGGGAGCCAAGTCGTGCATCGCTTGACAGTGAGGGTTAGCATGTGGTCACACTCGGTCTGACGCTCCATCCACTTCAAGGCAGTTTCAAGGCCGGTAAATGCTTCACTAGCTGATGGTCCCATATATGCTTCAACTACGACATTAACGTTATCTTCATCCTCGACACTTTCTTCTCTCACACTTTCAATAAGTTAATCATCGCTTAGAATTTCATACCCAGGGTCTAACAAATCACACACCACCCACTCTCCTATGCCTAGAAAGTGATTCGGATGTTCAGAGATTCGGACAGTCGGAGTTCTACTGTAGAACATGTGTGGGACCAGCTCTGACGTCAACTCCGTCCCAGTGCCTGTATCCAGGATATCAAGGACCAGTTTCAACAGTTGTGGCCAGCTTGCCTCAGGAGAGGAAACAACGGCTCCATGACACATCCCTGTCTCTTTAGTGTCCTCTTTATCGACAAAATGCAAAGCCCTGATATAAAAGATATGATAAATGGGAAAGACATGCATTGATTTGCGAATGATTTCCAGGTGTTGGAAATGATCTATGGTATACGTTGGCGGATTGTTGGAATTAAAAATATGTTCACAGTTCCCCAAAATAGAAACTTGCGTGGGGGTGTAGACAGGTGATGCAGTGGAATCACCTCAGCTTAGGGAGCGTGCATAAACCACGTAGCTCCATTTTGGCCTCCTGTGAACCCCCCCCTCCCCCCCACGTAGCCCTGCGTGGCTTTTGCGTTTACCCCCCCCCCCCCACGTAGCACGTAGCTTTTTTTCCTTTTGATTCCAGAAGACATTTTGTACTGTTTTCTCTTGTCAGACTATTGTAAATTACATACGGAGATAATTAACCGATGGAAATAAATATTCACCTGATGTTGTGAGTTCTATTCCTCATTTTAACTGTGAAAAATATTATGAAAGGAAAGCTACGTGGCCTGGCTCGGAAGCCCCCCCTCCCCCCTCCCCCCACGTAGCCCAGCGTAGCCTTTCAGCCAACCCCTCCCCCCCCCCCTGGACCGAGCCACGTGGTTTGTGCACGCTCCCTTAGCGAATGAGGCAGCGGCGACGCGTCCATTTGTCAGAGCGCTGTGGCTGCGACGTCACGTGACACAGGTGAGTAATTACTGTCAAACAAAAGGCGCGCGCTTTCATTTATCACCGCGCTATTGTCACTTGTCGGCTCTCAGAGAACTGTAGGTGATAGGTCAGAAGGTACTGGCTGTGAGCAAGGTCACTCGAACTGAAAGTGAGGCTCAAAGAGGATAAACCTAGGAGAAAATACAAGTTGTTGAGCTATTTGTTATAATATGAAATGCTTTGTCTTCGCCCAAAGTGGTACGTTTTCAGAAGTAATAGAGAAGGAAAAAATACCATACCCTGGAGTTACCATATTGGGTTAATTTCATGTTCCCTTTTTATTTTTTCATTTAATTGCAATGGAGCGCACGCTCCGGTGGCAATTTCTCTACACACCCATTTTCCCCCTTTCTAACTAATACCCTACTCTATGAATATTAATTTTAAATTATTTCAATGTTTTTGGAGAATCATACATTGTCCGTTGGTAATTTATTCCAATCCTGACCCGTTTACCTATGAAAGGATTTTTTCCCACACCCATGTGATTGAAATCGAATGCCAGCTTGTGGTCATGGTCATCTTTTCATTTCCATGCACCTCGGTTAACATATTCTACCAATATCTTTCCACCCCTCATCACTAATACACTCCCAGCACTCTCTTCACCCTCCTCCTGTCTTCCACTGAATCCCGTTCCGTCTCCTCTATCATAACGGTTGCCGATTGTCTTCTGCGGTAATTTCCAGGAACAAATCTAGCAGCCCTTTTTTTCACCCCCTCCAACTCCTGTATTTGATACCCAATATTGAAGTCCCACACTACACCATCATATTCAGCAATGGTCTGACCAAAGATCTGAAACCCAATTCCCTCACTTCTCAGGTACATCCCATTTTAATTTATTCCAATAGATGACGGATTTTGAAACTTTTTCCTACCAGCCGTCCAATGTGTTCTGCCCAGTTGTGTTTATTATCAAATGTTATGCAAACCAACTTCTTTATATTTAGAGTCTTCTACAAGCAATTCCTTGCCCACATTACAACCATTATCAACCTTTAGTTTTGTTTTTTATCTGTGTACCTAATAAGCTGACTTATTTGCATTTTTCTTCATCCCCTGTTGACCTACCCAGTTAGATATCGTGTCTAGATCGCCCTGCAGCTGATCACTGACTTCTACCATTTTGATCCTATTATATAGCATTATGTTATCTGAAAACAAACTAACTTCTGATAGCAGACCGTCAACACAATTTTTCATTAGAATAACTAATAGCAATGGTCCCAATACGCTACCCTGTGGTACTACCATTTTAACTTCCACTTCTTTTGATACTTCATTTCCTACAATGACTTTTCGCTATCTACCTTTCAAGAATTCTTCTACACTTTCACCTTATTTAGCATCATTTTATGACTTACTCTGTCAAAAGCCTTTGAAAGATCTGTGTGCTACACTATCAATTTGGCCTCCCTAGCCCTTTTTATGCTAAATGTCTTGCATATACTGTACTAAACGTGTCATAAATCCTGAATAATAATTTTTAAAAAATGTTTCTTCCTGTCTGTCTCTTTCACTTATATTTCCGTCTTTCCTTCCTCTTTCATCCAAAATACTTTCCAGGTGTTTAATACATTGCTCTTCAGTTGCATCTACATCTATACTCTGCAATTCACAAACATTGTGGGTGGCAGAGGGTGCTAAGCACCAATCTTAATTCCGCGCTTTCCAATCCAGAATAGCACGAGGAAAGAAAGAATTCATAAAAGCATCAGTACGGCATCTTATTTCTCGAATCTTATCCCTCCGGTCATTGCTACTCAAATAGGTTGGCGGAAGAAGTATCTCACTGCACTCGTAGGTCATCCAATAAATTCAAACGCAAATGACGTCGTCTGTCTTCCAAACGATTGCAGCCCAATCTATGTATCAATTCTGTGACGCTTTCATAAGGGCTGTAGCAACCAGTCACGAATCTAGCGGCTCTCCTCTGTACCCTCTCGTGCGATTATTAATTCCCCTACTAAATCTCTTCTTCTTTCCGGCTGCGATCATATACTCACCATTCCTTGTGTTAAAATTGTGTCAGATTCAATCAAAACGTCTGTCGGTATCACTGACTACCGTTGGACTTCTTCTTCACTCATCCCCCAGATCATTAAGGTCTTCTACAAAAGCCACGAGCTATCTGTTTTGTTCTGCCGTCAGGCAATGTTAATACAGCGAGCAGTTTCCAGACCCGAACCGTAACCAGGTGCGGCCCGCACCCCCACTGGTAAATAACAACACAGCGGCGCGGCCATTGTGTTGTTGTGTCGCCTACAAACAGTCGACAAAAAGCGCGCCGCCAACTGCAAATGTTATTGTCACCGCCGCCCATAAATTGCGTTTTATTCTTTCCGTCGGGCGACGCACAATGGGATGGACACCGCGTCCTCCGCCACTTTTGTCCGGTCCTGATTTATCGCAGTTTGAATTAATTATCCAATGGCAACTTTCGCAGTACACCGTCCTTTTTTTTTTTCTCCCTGTCACCCTACAAAGCGGTGTTTTTGGGTGAAAAGAACGTTTTACAGATTAACAATAGCGAAGGGAGAGTAATGTCATGTCTACCCGACCACGCCATCGATAGTCGTGAATTATCAAACTCCAGGAGAGCAAAGTCGATGTTTAACACCACATCATCAGGCAGCCTCGCTGCTTGTTGGGTTGAAATGGATATTCCCATCACCGCCAACGTAGTCCACCAGAAAAAATGTGCACAACGAATGAAAGGAAAACTTACTTTTATTGTTATTCCTCTTCTTCCCCTCCTCCTGCCTCTTCTATTTCGTCTACTACTTCATTTTCTGTTACTACTACTTCTTCTACCTAACACCCAACATTGTCATTTCTACCATTCGCTACTGTGCTGACACGGGATCGTGCATAAGCCACGTAGCTCCATTTCGCCTCCTGTGAACCCCCCCCCCCCACGTAGCCCTACGCGGCTATTGCCTCTACGCCCCCTCCTCCCCCCACGTAGCACGTAGCTTTTTTCCCATTTGATTCCAGAAGACATTTTGTACCGTTTTCTCTTTTCAGACTATTGTAAATTACATAATTAACTGAGGAAAATAAATATTCAAACGCTGTTGTGAGTTCTGTTCCTCATTTTAACTGTGAAAAAATGTTATGAAACGAAAGCTACGTGGTCTGGCTCGGAAACCCCCCCTCCCCCACGTAACCCAGCGTAGCCTTCCAGCCAACTCCTTCACCACCACCCCCCCCGGACCGAGCCACGTAGTTTGTGCACGCTCCCCAAGTAAAGATGGGCCTATCCTGACGAGTGAAATGTTACCGCTAGGGCCTGACATTCGAGACAACGCAGGTTCGAATCCTCTTCAAACCATCAAGATTTCGTTTCCCAATGGGTGCCGCAATCCAGATAAATACCGGAATGATTCCTTGGAAAGACCATGGAGAATCGTAACCGTTCCTCGTCCACAATCCCCCCCCCCCCCCACAGACACATCTAAAGACCTCGACATCGAAGAGGCGTACAAGAAAAAAATTGAAGTGCGATAAGGGAGCGTCCATAAACTGCGTTGTTCAGGGTTGGGTAGAAAACAAAGCTGGGCTACGTAGGGGAGGGGGGGGAGAGAGGGGGAGGGAGAGAGAGAGAGAGAGAGAAATTCAGAGCCAGGCCACGTAGCTTTTCATTCATATTATTTGTCTCAGTTAAAATAAGGTACAAAACACACAATGGCATGTGAATACTTATTTCCGTCGTTTAATTTCTCCGTATATAATTTACGATAGTCTGACAAGAGAAAACAGTACAAAATGTCTTCTGGAATCAGTAGGGAAGAAAGCAACGTGCCACGCAGGGAAGGGGGAGAGGTAGAGGCCACGTGAGGCTACTGAGGGAGGGGAGGGGGTTCAGAGGAGGCCGAAATGGAGCTAAATGGTTTGTGGCCGCTCCCTAAGTGTAAGATGCCAGTTTATGACTCCAAGGACGCTTGTACAGTAAATAAGGTTCAATTATATGTCTAGGCAACACATCTTGCAAGTAGAATAACTTTTCCCCCAAACACGTGCCATTATGAGTTTAATTGGTTTCAACGTTGATTTTAGTGTCAGTGTTCAGTGTTCAGTTCAGCAGTGAGAATCTTCACCTCATTCCAGATTTACGAATTTATCCGTAGATCTATGGATTTTTAAGAAACGTAAGGATTTTCGGATTTTGTTAAAATATGTAAGGATTTTTGATACTTTTTGTCATTTGTTGATTTTTCCTTATATTGGTGTTTTTTTAAACTTTGAGCGAGATATGGCGACATTTAGTGAGATTTTACCGCACCCCTCTACCAATTCTGAGCTCACGTAATTAGTGGACGCCCCCTGTAGTGATAACATAACAAGCGCCGACTGACGCTTCTAGAGCGCCAACAATTGCTCCAACAACAGAACTCGTAGAAAAACAATTAGCGCTAAGGGTCAACAGCGGCCAGATATGTTTTCACTCTTCGTGCATTTCGCTATCATAGAAAGCTGTTGTATATCCGTAATTGTGCAGTCTATGCCAAACTACAAACCAGCTACAAAGAAAACTATATGTGTTTTGTTTAAATCAACATATTAATTATTAATTGTTTTGTTTATTCATATTACACTGATGTACAACATCACTACTTAATCGAGATCACGAGCGTTATGTAATAACAATTCAGTTTAGTTAAGCAACTGGGAAGAAATGAATTGCCAGAACACTGAGTTCAACCTGTCATTTAGTCTGGGCTTAGAAGACAGCATTACGATAACTGATAAATCACTGCAATCTCATACGTCAATTTAAGTTAGTTATTTACGTTTTATTCTTTTTCTTTGCACTAATATGTCTACACTAATATTTTAAATGCGGAAGTAACTCTGTCTCTATGTCTCTGTTACGTTTTCGCGACTGCACCGCGAAACCAATCTTTATTAAATTTGACAAGGAAATAGTATATATCATGAGGAAGGACATAGGATACATTTATCGGGATAAATAACATATTTTAGTACGAAATTTTGAAAACTAATTGAACGGTGACAGACAGACGGATAGTGTGTGTGAGTCTCTGTGATGTTATATCGGTCACTCAGGCTTTATTTTTCCCGCAGTCAGTTTGTGTATGATCTGTCCATAAATTTCATGTACAGACACAACTTATTATGCAGTCTAGATGTGGATTTTATCCGATTCTAACAATAAAATTCCATAGCCACACTAACGAAGCAGAGGGTAATAGCTAGTTCGTAATAAATATTAGTTAAATAAACATAATATTTTCAGAAACCAGTAGTTTCGTATGCAGTTGAAACCTTGTTCCTGAATGCCGATATAGGACTTTTGGAAGAACTGGAGAAAAAAGAGAGAAAAATTATTAGAGGAGTTCTGGGTTCCAACTTCAAGAATGGCGTCCATCAAAAGAGATCCAACAAAGAAGTCTACAGCAAAATAGAGAAAATCAGCCAAACAATCCGCAAATGACGGGCATGATTCTATGGCCACCTCAAACGGATGGAAGAGAACAGACTAACAAAAAAAATCTTTAATTTATTTGATTCCAGACTGTAATGCCCTGGTTCGTAAATATTAAAGAAGATCTTCATTTGACGAGACTAGAACCGGAAGATGCTTTCAACAGAGATATATTTCGGAGGAAGTTAGTTTCAAGTGGAACAAGCCGAGACGAACACTCCAGCAGAAGACGCGGTACACTCTGGACAGAGGAGCGCAAACAGGCGCATTCAAAACTAATGAAGGAGTTCTGGGCCCAAAAGAAGAAGAAACTCGCTGCTAAATGCACAAAGGCTTAACGTGGTCCTAGTTGGCTCCAACGAATAAATAATATACTTTTTGGCTGGTTCCTCGTAATTCAGAGTGAATCTATGTCTTCTATAAAAGTCTGGGTATCACTAGACAATAGTAACCAGAAATTTGTCTACTTCGCGTTCGAGTATCTGAGAGTCGGTAAAGCATGTGTCTTCAGGAGGGACTTGTGCTGTGGACCTGCGTGGGAGAACGAAATTTAATCTCAGGTCTCGACTCTTTGCGCCTGGCGAGTTTTAGAAGTGCAGGAGAGGGCGATGATAATGGAAAGCCGGGCTCCACTTAGCAGGAGAGTTTAACAATTCAGACGCCGGATGAGGGGGCTCTGTTAAGAGCGCCCTAAAGCGACGAGGGCGCCTCTAACGGCCGCCTGACGCATTACGGTTAAAGGACACGCGCACCTGGCCGTATAGCTACCACAGAGGCCCTGACGCAGGAGGACCTCAACGCTCAGAGACGATCAGTATTAAATTACAATCTGCATTTACCTCCTAATAAGAGAAACAAGCGCGTACAGTTGGCTCAGAGACGGGAAGAATTCTGGCTATGGCGTTTGGGGCCATCCATAAATCACGTCACTCCAATTCATGATTTTTGGTGTCCCCTTACCCCTCCTTCTCACAGGTGTCACCCCCCCTTTTTTTACCCTTGTATGACGTCACATATTTTGAAATTTTAAGTTTAGAAATTATTAAATAAAAACAGCACTTCCAAAATTATTTGTATATTTCTATTCAAAATATTTTTTTCAGAAGATCAACAATTAATCAAATATTTTAGAAAATAGACAAAACATGACAAATTAAATGAACGATACAAAATTTAACTATCTTGTATCCATGTGCTTTATATTATTTATGACTCGCATAGCACTCACTTGTTTCTCGATTTCGCTAATGTTAGGAACATTCCATGTGTCAACATCGTTTTCATCCAACCATATAGCGTCATCGTTGCTTATCAAACTCTTATATGATTGGTTGTGTTGGTTGCTGGCTTTTTGTGATCGAAGATAAAGACCACAGATGCGACACGATCGTTTAAATATAGTATGCGGAAGTCATATTTTGTCAAAGCCTCAAAGGCGGTGTTGTCCTTTCAGCGTGTGTCAAAGGCGGCCGACGTGCGACACCGCAGTACAGCGAGCGAGAACTAGCACGGTCGCCACGTGACAACAAGTGATACAAATTATACACGTGACGTCACGAAGTTTATGTCTCGTCCTCCTCCCCCTTGGTCACACGATTTCACACTTTGCTGACCCTCTCCCTCCCCCTTATCATGTGACTTTATTTATGGATGGCCCCTTTTGAAAGAACCCCTCACTCCTAATGATATCCAGAAACTATAGGAAACTGAAATCTGGTTGGCCGAATTGGGATTCGAACCAGCGTCCTCTCATTCACCCACCATGTTTGGTGTCAGAAGAAGAGGCCAGAATCTTTGCAGATCGATGGAAGTTTTGTGACAATTGTTAAAACTACTAGTGGACATTTCGATTTTAAAGCTACGGAAATTCTCGCTCGCACGAGAGGTTACTGGTACATCAGTTTTTCAGATAATAGTAAACAGGGATGCTGGATTTCAATTAAGTGAAGCCTGGAGACAACTGATGCAGAAAATTACTTTACAGTCAACGCCAACCGTCAACACCAACAATCAAGGACAATAGTCAAAACCAACAATCAAGACCAATAGTCAACGCCAACAGTCGACGACAACAATCAAGTCCAACAGTCAATGCCAACAATCAACGCCAACAATCAACGCCAACAATCGACACCAATATTCGACACCAACATTCGACACCAACATTCGACACCAACATTCGACACCAACATTCGACACCAACAATCAAGGCCAACAGTCAACGCCTACAGTCAACGCCAACAGTCAACGCCAACAGTCAACGCCAATAATCAAACCCAACGATCAAGACCAATAGCCAACGCCAACAATCAACGCCAACTATCAACTCCAACAATCAACGCTAATATTCGACTCCAACAATCAAGGCCAACAGTCAGCGCCAACAGTCGACGCCAATAGTCGACGCCAACAATCAACGCCAACAGTCAGTGCCAACAGTTGACGCCAACAATCAACGCCAACAGTCAACGCCAACAGTCGACGCCAAAAATCAAGGCCAATAGTCAAAGTCAACAATCAAGTCCAACAATCAAGGCTAACAATCAAGGCTAACAGTCAACGCCAACAGTCGACGCCAACAATCCCTCGAGTATTTAACGGCTCCTTGTGGCACATAATCAACCCCATCAGTGACAGGCAGCAGTCACTCGGCAATGGCGGCAGAGTATATGACCACCGAAACGTCCTGCAATACAAACGTTCTCACTCGGCTAGTTTCCTGAGAACATTTCATCCACTAGTGGAGATGTTAACGTCATACAAAGCAAAGCGAGTTAACACTTTGGGTGATCACTGTGCGCTGGTTGAGCAAATTCACCAGAAAGCTTCCAGTTGCACTTTGATTCCAAAACTGACGAAGAAAGACATAACAGTGAACGCGACTTCCATCTGCAGCTGATGGGAGATAGGGCAGGCTAAGTGGCGATGGAAGTCGTAACGGCTCGTTAGAGACGACATTAAGTCCCCCCAGATAACACTGGACATGACGGCCGCTGAATATGCATGGCGCCGCGTATCTGCCGCACAGTAACTCTATACCGCGGCCCCGGGTACGACTTCTCGCCGGGGTAATGTTCCCGGCGGCTGATATGTGTTGTGCGTTAATGTCTCTGGGTGTTCGCGCACCACCCAAATTACGGTGCAGCATAATCGCATCACTTCAATGCATCACATTTAAAGCTACCAGTATTTATTTCATACTACCTGTTACCCGCGACTTAGTACGCGTTGACTTAAAATTTTTGCTGCTAGAATTGGCTATTTGACTATTTTTTGAAAATGGTTTTAAATAGTTTATTGATACACGTTATTTACCGGGTACTATTTATTTTTTTGACAAAAGTGCTTATTTTACGTAAAATTCAACGTTAAAATTTACAGCATTTGAAAGCCCGCCAAAACGCTCCTTTGTTGCCTGGCGCGGGCCAACGACACTCGTGACGTCACGTGCCAGCAGGCGCTCACCCTACTTAAGTAACGTTTGGTTTGTTTCTCTGAATTTGTGTATAAATTGTTGGAAATATGGTTTATAATAGTGTGTAGTACATCAATCTACAACCACAACAATAAAAACTCTCCAAATAAACATAAGTGTTCCCGCATTAGCTGAAATAGGAAAAAAAGTCGCTGCAACTTGCTCATAGAAACGCAGATGACATTCCGACTAAGTCGCATATCACTTATTGTAAATATAATTTGCAGCATAATTTCTTTCAGATAATGTAGTACGCTTTTTAAGGTGAGTAGCAGTAAAGTTAGGGTTCTTAGGTTCGATCCTCGTTTTGGAATATGTTTTGTTATTTGTGAGCGTTTTCTTTACATACTAGTTGCTGTTGGTAGCGCCGCATATTCTTTTTCTAAAATCCACCAATTATTTTTTTTTTGTTCCGAATGTTTCACATATTTTTGGATAGCAAAAGTATTATAAATATTTGAGACATAACCAAAAAAGACTTCAAAACTGAAAATTACTTGGGAATTAAAAGTAAATACCGCTTAAATAGATGCATTTATGTCAGAAAGGCAACATACAGTTGTATCGTGGGGGGTGGGGGGTTGGGAAGTTGTCACTTCATATTACACTCCGTTGCAATCAAAAAATTAAATTCATTGCTGATCACTGATTCGTTACTTTGCATCACAAAAGTATAATAATTTTCCAGTTGTGAGGCGACATACGTAACAGTATATATCTTGGCGTTTTAATCGAAGTTTAGATGTAACAGATCGCTTGCCTAGTAGAAGACAATCTCTGGCGAGAGAGTGTTGCAAGAACCATGATTAATATAATATTCAGAGTTTTTCTTGTAACAAACCATCTTTGAAGCCTACTCCTGACAAGAATAATAATGATAACTGAATATAGGCCCCTAATTAGTGTTAAATTTTTATGTGCATTCACTGTTAAATCGATTTTTAGAAAAAAAATTTTAAAAAATATAAAATAATTATGTTAACTTTATTTACGCTGCATGGTCTTGATACCGAATGCCAACAATAATTTTAAAAGAAAAAAGACCAGATGGTTTTGTGAAGACGATTATATGCTTTGATCAAAGATTACCATTCCTTGAACATGATGCTGAAATATGTGGCCCATATTTTGGGGATCAAATACAGGAGTTGGAGTGGGTGCAAAGAAAGGCTACTAGGTTTGTCTCTGGAAATTACCGTAGAACACAATCAGTAACAGATATGATAAAAGAGCTGGAATGGGATTCTTTGGAAGACAGGAGGAGGGTGAAGAGGGTCATGGGAGTGTACAAGACGCATATTGGTGATGAGGCATGGAAACATATTGGTGTAAGAATTAAAAGTAATGCGTGGAAGGGAAGAAATGACCATGACCACAAGCTGGCACTCGATTTCAGGCTCAAGAGTGTGGGAATATTTCTTTCGGGGGTAAGGGTGTCAGGGATTGGAATAAGTTACTAAGAGAATTGATGAATAATTTAGCAAAAAACGTTGAAGCAATTTTAAGTTGAAATTTGTAGAGGTCAGAGGTCGCTGGGTGAAGTAAAGGGGAAAAAATGAGTGTGTAGGGAAATTGCCACCGGAGTGTGATCTCCATTGCAATTAAATTAAATTATCCAAGTCAGTTAACCAGTAATTAGGTAAATGTCACGATGACGATCAATGAACCACGGCGGAACATTTGTATTACGTCAGCAAGCAGAAAAATATTACGAATTTATGCAAGAAACCAGTAAATTCCAAACCTGACGTATCTATCGCAGTTCGTATCGAGTTTCGAGGGGTTGGCTGCGCCTGTTGAGCGTCGAAGCCGGGACCCCTGCGTGCTGTAATTACACCCCTCCACCGCCAGCGATACATATTCATGGCAGCTAATGGTCCGGGCCCCGGGCGTCTGTGTACAGTTCCCTGATATAGGGCTATCAAATACACCACAACGGTATGTTGTCTCGCGTGCACCTGCTTCACACTGACATACAGATTTCTCCCTTTTTTTGTATTTGTCGATAAATACAATCTATAATATTGGTTCCCATCCTTTTCCTGCCTACCACTCAGTTTCGGAAAAAAATTGTTCACCGCCCACTTTTCGAAAGAAATTTACTTACCACCCCTTTTCAGAAATAACCACACCCACTTTTTTGTAATAAACCCATAGTGCTTCAATGTTTTTGTCTCATAACTAATTTTGCAAAGATATATCAGTCTACCGATAACATCCGACCAAAAATATCGATATTTATATCGATATTTTTACATGATCGATACGATAATATCGATATGATGGAATGAAATAACGAAAACTACAAACCCCTTAGCACTAAATAATCCGGGGACTAAATGTATGTGTTATGTCTGGTACCAAATATGATTATGCTAAACACTGATTTAGTTCGATAACAAAAATACGTCCTTTACCTACTCTGTTGTTCCGTTCCGTTCGCGTCATTCGTTCCTCATTCACCTTTTTATTACGTATTTAATCTATTGCGCTGCACTCGTGACTATTGGTTTCTGTAGAAATTTTTTTTTCAATAAACTACTTCACTATTGTAGAAAAAACTTCTCGACTTTCGAGCCGCGTCAAAGTTGAATCGTCTGGCGACGTTTCGGAACTTCCACCGCTTTAGTTGTCAAACCCCGTGAAGTTAAGCCTGTTTCCGCTAAAGACAAGACAAATGGCTTTAGCGGAAACATTCTTTGGAGAAAAATCAGAGATGTGTGGTTACGAACCTGAAAACCACTAATGTAAATAATTCGCCGCTGATAATGCCTCGATGAGAGGCGAAACGCGTACGACATTAAAGCTACGAAAACAGTTGCATTGGCGTTATTTTACCATCTAATTTAATTTTAATTAATGTTTTCACGCATAATGCTGTCCTTCGACACATTTCATAGCATTTAATTATTTTCTCTCCATAAAACAATGTTCATTCTTGAAATAAGATTTCTTTAAAGGGTTGGGAGGTCACTTGCTCCATTAGTACGTAGTACGACCTCGCATTAGGTGTAAACGTTTGGTGTCAGCAAGGGCATTCGGCCATAAAGCCAAAGCTCCAAAATTGACGATGCCAACATCAGTAAAACTCATTAATTGCAGCTGATCGTCAATGTTGCGAAAAGGTAGTAAAGATACATCTCGTATCCCGGATTCTCCGAGCTAAGTGATTAGGTGTGGCCGACGTGATGAAAGTAGCAGCGGTCCTCGCATTGCGCCGTGAGGTAGCCGACGCACTAAATGCCGAGCGACGTTCACTGGGGCGGCTCCCTCATAAAAGATTCATCGAGCCGGCAGACGTAGCACCGCCTTCACGGCGCTACACAAATCTTACGAAGATCGCTGAAATACAACGGCGCCGCGGCGCCCATCAAACATTAAAGCTCCGGGAGCCATCTTAAATCATAGCGCTTGGGGGAGTGGCTTACTACAACCCGGCTTAATGGCTGGATACAGGTGCTACTTTGTGGTTACTTAGCAGCCGGGATCGTGAACACTAACATATTATTACTGCGTTACACGGCGGTGTATGGTCCTCGCAAGATTTCAGTTTACTGTCCAATATTTGTAAACACTTGCCATGTTCATTAGAAACTGGTGAACAGTGTACATACTGCATGTGCTCTAAGTCGCAGGCAAGCGATAAGGTAGAGGCTTTTAGTTGAGAAGACGCATTTATATGTAAGTAGATACATTCAAGCGTAAGATAAACATATTTCCATACAGCCTTTGATTTAATTCATAAAATAAATTTTACTCTGATATTTTTCACTTGACTCTGGTGATTGCGGCACCTAACATGGGGTTAACTGGTTAGATTTTTTTGGAGCCGCCTTTATTCCAGTCAAAACGCTCCAGGATATTTTTTACGAAATTTTAAATATGTCATTCTGTTTTGGATCCATGAACCACATAACACATGAAAATCTATAAAGTTTTCATCTTATTCTGTTTAAGTATTAGACATCTCTGATTGACTCATTTATGTCGAATAGTAAATGTCGTGAATTAACTTTTTCTGAAAAATTTTAAATACCCAATATAAATATTTTCAACCGAATGTTTTTTTTATTATTATTATTATTATTTTTCGTTTGATTAATTTATATATACCGTTTTAAGGATAATTTCGCTAAAAGGATAAGGAATATGGCTTTAAAATTACTTGACAGATTTTTTAACATTTTATGAGAGTAAATCAGATTTATATATAAGCTATACAATATCCGCGAATTCGAAAGCGTGAACTTAGAACTTTATTGCTAGAAATTTACATAAAAGCTGTAAGTTTTTGTAAACGATTTTTCAAAAAGTTCGGAGAAGGGATAATAAGACGGGAAAAAACCATGACCATACCATTCAACCATTGAACCTGTCTCATGAAGCAAACTAATTGGCAAAACTTTTATGGTAAACACAAAATATTAGTCTGGTGCAGCGCAAATCCACATATATACTGTATAATAATTTGTGACTGTTCACGAAATTTTTGGACAGATCATACACAAAGTGACTGCGAGAGAATCAAAGCCTGAGTGACCGATATAACATTACAGAGACTCACACACGCTATCCGTCTGTCTGACACCGTTCGGTTTTGTTTACAAATTTCATGACAAAATACGTTATTTATCACGAAAAACGTATCCTAAGTCCTTATTAATGATACATAGTATTTCTGTGACAAATTTCATCGGTTAGGCCATTTAGTCGTGAAAACGTAATAGACATACAGAGAGACAGAATAACCTTCGCTTTTATAATATTAGTGTAGCTGTATTCAGTTTCACGACGTAAAACAGCTCGTCAGCCGACCTGGGTAGGCGCCTCGCGGCTTCTGGAAGTTGTCGATAATATCCTGTGTCTGCGATGAGGGAGGTCAACGAGACGAGAGTCTGGGCTTCTAACGAGCAGCCCTCCCCGTGAAATATCCCTAATCTCATACATAATGCGGCGCGTATAAATATTGAACTTTGCCAAACAAAACGTAATTAGGAGCCGCGAGCGCACTTGTCTGACGTTGTTGCAAGCTGTGGGGCTTTATTAAACGGCTCCTGTATACCGACCCCCGTCTTCAAGTTCGCTAACGCTACGCCATGCCACGCTCGGTCATAAAGACAAGCCAACGTCACCCTCCACCGACTTCCTAGCAAACAGCAAAAAACGCAGGGGTCTACGCGAGTATTATAAATGACAAAGTAACTTTGTCTCTCTGTCTGTTTGTTACGATTTCACGACTAAACGGCTAAACCGATCTTGATTAAATTTGACAAGGAAATACTGTGTATCATTAGAAAGCACATAGGATACTTTTTCTAGATACATATCTTATTTTGTCATGAAAGTTTGAAAACTAAAAGAACGGTGATAGACAGCCGGGTAGCGTGTGTGAGTCTCTGTAGTGTTATATCGGCCACTCAGTGTTTGTTTCTCTCGCAGTCAGTTTTTGTATGATCTGTTGATAAATTTAATGTACAGACACAACTTATTATATAGTATATATGTGGATTAGCTATGCACCAGACAACTATTTTGTGTTTATATGTAGCTATCTCACGAGTTTCGAACCCCCAACGGCTATATATCTTATCAAAGGATAGCAAAGCCAAAAACGTTGTGTACGAAACAGTATTGGTATAAGATGTCCCCAGGAAATGACATAATTTTAAACCATAAACAAAAATCTGCGTAAGGAACTGTGGTGGGGGGTATCACACAGTTAACACACTGGCGCTCCATATAACAGAGTTGAAAGGCGCGATGACGGAATATTTCAGCCCCTGGATCAATTTGTACCCTCCAAACGGCCCATTTGACAGCCTCGAATACCTACGCAAAGAGTTTAAGTCGGCAACTAATCCCCACTCTCGACAGCACCAAGCTTGTATTTGGTGCTTTGAAATGAGCGGTTGGACTCACCTGGCCAAGCCCCAAATTACTGTCTCACTTCTGTTGGCTTCTAAAAATTAACGGTGTTTACAGAGTAAAATAATACGTCAATAATTAACTGCTATAATTCCTAATCACGTAAACTTAACAGAAATTTACCAATATCCGGTTTATTCACACGGCAGCCAATGAATATTAATCAAAAGTGACCGGCGATTAAGAAATAATCATAACAAAGTTTTTAGCTTAACACGTTGAATTCGTTCCTATTGCTTTGTGTCGGAATTCAGTTATAAAAAAACAACAATTAATACAGCATAATTTTATGTGAGTGGAGACTTTCCTAGCGTATTGAAGAATTCATTTCAGCTCAACGTTGATCACCAGTTTCGTTAAATGGATGTTGAAATACACAGTCGGAAAATAAGAAATGATTTTTCCCCTTACGGGAAAATTAATAACCTGAAAGTCAATATCTCTATAACGACAAAAGATGATTTCTTTGTTTCACTATTGAAAACCGAACGGTTAAACGCATACATTTCAAATTTTACTCAATACTCCGGTACTGAAAGACGGATTTAATGTCACATCTTATACTTTCGTAGAAAAGGAGACGTAAATATTTATGTGGCCAAAAAGAAGACGAAGAAAATCAAAGATCATACTAGACTCAAAGTAAACACAATGAGCAAATGAAACCAAAGAGTTATCAGAACACTGATTTAACTCTTCCGTAAAAAAGGAAAAAATAATATTTTTTGCGATAAAGGAAAAGACGAGCAAATGAATTAGATTGATGTGATGAAAAAGAAACAGAAGACGAGTGAAGTGAAAGACTGTAGTTGTCTGGAATGTCAACACATCCAAAAAAAAAAAATGAAACAGAAGAAGAACGAAATCAAAGAATTATCAAAAGGCAGAGTTAATAGTTTCGTATAAAATGAAAAGCAAATATTTTGTTGCGATAAAGGAAATGAAACAGATTTATGTGATCAAAACATAGCAATAGAAGACTCAATATATGAACACATCAAGCAAATGAAACAGAAGAAGAAAAATCAAAGAGTTATCAAAATACGGATTTATACTTTCGTGGAAAATTAAAAATTAATACTTATGCGATAAAGCAATATACGAGCACGTGAAACAGATTTGTGTGACCAAAACGGAACAGAATGCCAATTAAATCGAAGACTATATTAGTCTCGAATGCGAATATATCCAGCAAATGAAGCAGAAGCAGAACGAAATCAACTATATATCATACGGATACTAATGGACACCAAACGTCCGTATAATCCTCTTTAATAAAATGCGTTGTCTGGAGACTGCGCGCTCACCTCCATGGATCGGCAATCTTCGGCGAGTCTCGGTAATGGCCGAAGCGTTACTTACACTACCTGCCACAACGGCGCTGCTTGGCTAATCAGCAAAATTCAATTTAATAACTGTACTGACTTTATTTGCTCTTAGACTTTTAAAAGAAAGTGTAAAATTCAAATAAATAACTGAATTTGATTTTTCTTGCACTTGTGGTGTTAAAAGAAAGTGTAATTGCGATGTCTGTTGTGGAAGTAACAGCACAAACATACGAAGACCACGGATAAAAAATAATTAATGCATAGTAATTACACGTTTATAAGTTACAATCGTACGTTCATTTAATTTTACAAGTTGCTTTTTGTTTGTTTACGACAACTACATGCAGAAACGGTATTCGATGTTTACGCTATATTATCTGTATCAGTTATGAGAACTAAGTTAAAACATAACCTAAGAATTTTTTTGGCAGAGGATAAGAAACAATGAAGTTTCTTAAGAACTCAGAGAAAGTTTTCACGAAACGTACATAATCGCTAAATATAGCAGTCAAATAAATAACAGTTATCCGCTTTTGAAAGTATACTTTCCGTCATTTAAAGTAAAATACATCTATTACGTTTATTTTTAAAAAATCCTAGCCAAATACTCCGACAATCTAACCAGAGTTAGGTACTGATATCGAAAAATATAATTTAAATGATCGTTATTTTTCCTTACAAGCTTTTCTAGAAAAAATTTCTACTATCACCATAGATGATACCCTTCGTTTTTAAAACTAGAAATTAAATAAATAAATAAAAAATATCGATGTCACTATAGCCGAATGGGGTAGCTGACAGGGACCAGAAAGGAATGCAGCTTTGGCTTATTGAAGCGAACATTTGGATTTTCTAGTAAAAATAGAACCCGAGTGGATTGTGATTTTGATGACGTGTTTGGGTCGGGAGAGGATATCCATCACTCCGTCGCAGACAGCCCTGTTCCTTCCAGGGGTCGTTAGCATTGTCTGCCTGCCAGAGGGGTGGGGCGCCCCACACAATGCACCCCTCAGGAAGAAATTACAAACACATCAGCTCATCAACATCGCAAACCACACATACACGCCGTGTGTCGCTATTTCGGGGTTCATTAGCCCTGACCCTTCAATTCCAGTCATCCACGAGAACAAAAAGCTTACTAAGTCATATCTTTTTAGGATTCCGTAGGGGAAGACACGAACAACGTGAGTTCTTACTTCATAGCCTGATAATTGATCCGACTTTGCAGCAATTGTGAAGCTATTTCGCAGCAGAAGAGTATTACTGACTCTAAACCCACCTGTAGAAAATTAGGGTAAGTTACAATAAAAAAAAAATCGAAAATCCCGTAGAATGTGGTATAATTCTACATATATTGACTGCAAAAACAGATCCGTAGAATAACAACACAAAAAATACAGGGTACCTCCCAATCCAAAAACAGAGGGGTGATATTTTTTGTATATCGCACATGTTATGTAATTTAATTTAATTGCAATGGAGCACAGGCTCCGGTGGCAATTTCCCTACACACCCATCTTTCCCCTATCCTGCACCTACCTACATTTGCCCTCTACAAATTTTATCTTTAAATTCTTTCAAAGTTTTCGGTAAATTATTCATCATTTCTCTTGGTAACTCATTCCAATCCCTGACACCCTTACCTAAAAAAGAAAATCTTCCCACACCCTTGTGCCTGAAATCGAGTGCCAGCTTGTGGTCATGGTCATCTTTTCCCTTCCATGCACTACTTTTCATACCTATTGCAATATCTTTCCATGCCTCATCGCCAGTATATGCCCTGTACACTCCCATGACCCTCCTCATCCTCCTCCTGTCTTGCAATGAATCCCATTCCAGCTCCTTTATCATATCTGTCACTGATTGCATTCTGCGATAATTTCCAGAAACAAATCTAGCAGCCCTTTTTTGCGCCCTCTCCAACTCCTGTATTTGATACGTAAAATGAGGGTCCCATACTACACTACCATTTTCGAGCAATGGTCTGACCAAAGTTTTGTAACCCAATTCCTTGACTTCTCTCGTACATCCCCTCATCACTCTCTCCAACAAGTGCAGAACTTTGAAACCTGTTATGGTTGCATAGGTATTCATAAAATACGTCGTTGACTTATTTCACGTTTTTTCGTGCTTTATTCGTTGTCGACGTTGGCGAAAGGATTAAATGGGCGTGTAGACGACAAAATTTGTTTGTAAAAATATTTGATCGTCTGCTGCATTGTTTGACGCGTTTGTCAAGCAATCTTCTTGTTTGACGTACATTTTGTTTGAAGGGGTGTTTCATTCAATGCTTCACAAGTTTCAATGATAATTTAACTCTCCGTGAGATATAATACATCATTGAAATTTTAAATCTTCAAAATCAGCGCCACCAGCTAGATACCTCAATGTTGTTGATATTTTCTGAGTAGCTGGTATAGATTTTCGCATAACGATGTTCGTTTTTTCAATGCGAGAACGCAGTAATGATAGTAAGTTCGATAATTTTATTGTCCCTGCGCGGAATATTAGTGAAAGCATTTTATTCATACAATTTCTCGTAATAAATTTTCGTGGGTATATTTTTCTCTTAATTTCAACAGTTACCTAGACTTAGACCCACGTCTACACCCTTTTATTCTTAATCCACAGTGCTAGAGTCAACGCCAAAAATTCTTCATCTTTATTGCTTATTGCGGCACCATCACTTTAGAATAAGAGGACATCCATAAATTACGTAAGGTGTTTTTCCGGATTTTCGACCCCCCCCCCCCCTCTGGTGAGATTTTGGTGAGATCTGCCCCCCCCTCCCCTGTGGTGAGATCTGGTCCCGTGAGACCCCCCCCCCCCTACAGATCGTCTTTGTAGGTCTCACCCACACTTTTCAGCCAAATAACCCCCTAAAATCGACTTTCGCGTCAATTGTAGACTTTTTTTTTTTTTAGCTCTACAGTCCTGAGTCCTGCCCAATTTTAAAAAATCTCACGTGAGATTTCCATTGACCCCCCCCCTCCCCCTTGGTGAGATCTGGTGAGATTTCGCCGGACCCCCTCCCCCCTATTTCACCTCACGTTAGTTATGGATGCCCCCTAAGGAAGCTACAGGAGAGTTGGACAAATTCGTTTGACATTATCTTGATTCTCCGGGTGGAGTCGAGTCGATTTATTCAAAACTAACATTTCTGCCATCTTATTGTGGCTTATGGAGTACCAAGATAATACAGTGTGGGGCCGAATGGACTCCCTGATTTGACGGGTGATTTGAAAAAGAACAAACAAAGATAATTTTAAAACGTTTTTATTTCCGAAAACTACAGGGCGTTCGCCGGGAAACGCAACCCACTGTTAGCGCTACAAGGAAGAAACTGCTCCCGGCGAGCGAGCGCTCAGTTTCCGGCATTGTTCGACCGTCGGCCGCGGACTATTTCATAATAATTACGCTTCATAAACTTCATAAACTTGTGTGCTAAGCATTTAAATGTGACGTAATTCATCAGCTTACCTTATAAAAGATGCTGGAAGTGTTGACCCTCTTGTGTAATGCACATTTCACATCTTCTGAACATTTTTCGAGACACACGCTGCCCTAACTGACTTAATGATTTTTTGGGTGACTGTTCTAGTCGAAAAGCGATATCGTCAATTTTCTCCTCTGTGAGAATACGGTTGACCGACAGTCTCTTTTTGTTAAAAAATGAACCCGTTTCTCTTACTTTTTTAACCAGACGCAGAATTGTTGATTTAGCTGGCAGTAAAGCGCCAGGAAATTCGCGACGAAATTTACTGCGACACTTTTTAAACGACTTCTTCTTCACATATGTATCGTAGAGAAATATTCTTTGTTGCAAACTGTAACGTACCATAATTTTACTCACACTCAAACACGGTACAGATTAGTAAGAGTATGAAGCCCCAAACCAGCCAAACCGCGAAGAAACGTTTATTCACAACACTGATTAATAAGAGACTGAAGTCACAAACTAGCTACAATGCAAAGAAACCGTTCTTAACAATGTAAGGGTCCCAATATACTGCGTCACTGCACTGTTGGGGCAGCGGAGGTGTTAAACAGTGCGGTGATTCACGGCGCCGTGGCGGAAACTGCTGGCACGACTGACCGAGCAAGTTGCCGACGGCAACAGACTGGGAGGGTTGCGTTTCCCGGCGAACGCCCTGTACATTCAATGCCATTTTATTTTCATTTGGATTTGAAAATTAGCTCATCTAGTTGACGACGTTGGCGATCGATGCACATATTGAGTCGTTCAAAAAAGTTTTCGAAAACTCTTCTCAGCATATCTTCTGATATTCCAGCGATGACATCTGTAATTGTCTCCTCAAGAGCTTCCAAGGTCCTTGGTCGAACTTTGTAAACCTCAACTTTGAGATATCCCCATGGCAAAAAATCGCATGGGCTCAAATCCGGGGAGCGAGAGGGCCATGGAACATTGCCTCGTAAGGAGATCAGGCGGCCGTGAAACATTCTTTGCAGGATTTGGCGTGGACAAAGGGCGGTATAAGCCGTGGCACCGTCCTGTTGAAACCAAAAGGCTTGTGTGTCATATTGCTGACCATACTCTTCCATTTTAGGTTGAAAAAAGTTCACCAGCATGTCACAATAACGCTCAGAGGTAACAGTTAAACCTCGAGATTCAAAAAAGTAAGGCCCAATAATGCCTATGGAGGACACGGTGCACCAAACTGTCACTTTGGGGCTATGAAGAGGTTTTTGGTGAAGTTCGCGAGGATTTTCAGTCGCCCAGTAACGAAAATTTTGCTTATTAACTGTGCCGGAGAGGTGAAAATGCGCTTCATCGCTAGACCACAGAAAAGCGTCGGGTTGCACAGAGGTTAAATTTCATTGCAAGCATCTGTACGTTTCACCCAGTCTTGTGGACTCAATTCTTGAACGACCATCATCTTATAGGGGTGTAAATATCGTCCTTACCGTTATGGACGATATTCCAAGGGCAGCAGCATGTTTCCGCGCAGAGCGCGATGGAGACTGCTCACTGCCACGATGATTCCAGGTGTCCTCACACTTTTAGGTCGCCCAGCTGGTTTTCTAGGAAGTGCAGATCCTGTCTCCCGTACACTAGTAATCCATTTCCTAATGGTTTTAGCATCAGGAACCCTGTCATGACGAGCCAAACCAAAACGCCTACGAAAAGCCCTCTGTGTCGCCACCACACCATCATTGTTTTTAAAGAACGTTTCTACGACAAAGTCTCGATGCTCACCAGCCCACTGCATTGTGACTACTGAAATGAAAATGGCGTCGATTCCCCCACCTAACGCCACCACTCTCACTCCGCTAACCCACCTGCGCGCTCTACAGTGAGTGTTTGAAACTAGCGAGTCCATTCTGCCCCACCCTGTACATACAGTGACCGCGGAATCCTTCGTAATCAAATTTGTTTGACCTTTGGTTCGAGCGTTTGCACTATTGTTTGACGAAAGTGTGAAGTTTGGCCAACAAATTTAAAAGTAGCAAGTACATTTAAAAGTCAACCTATATGTAACCTAACCATACGTCTCGCTTTGGGTTGTCTGTCCCGCTGTCCCCAGCGAGAGTTAAAATGTCCAGCTTCTGGAAACAAAATAACAGTTTAATATATCTACCTATTAAGGTCTAAAACAGACGATGCAGTTTTTTGCCGCGCGGCGGTCGAGTCAACGCATGGAGCATTGCTTGCTGATCACGCAAATACCAGCAGCAGCCAAGACATGGGAATATTCCACGAGTTTTCGCTTATTATCCAACTACGTCACAGATCAAAAAAATCACTAGCTGGAACGCTGAGAATGTTGCTGCTGAAAACCGTTGGGCGGAATTATTTCGACCCTTCCCTTCCAACACTGTCAACTTTACACACTTTCGTGTAACTACTTAGTACGTTATGGAAGTAACGCACGTGTCGAAAGAGTTTTTTTCTCTGATAAATAAAATATATACAATTGACAAAACACAGTTAAGTGTCGCAGTATTGAAAGCCATTTTGATTCCCAAGACTAACATGTAAAGAGGTCCATTCCTACTTGAAAACTAGACCCTGTAACGTCCCTTGGTGACGGGAAATTTATGCGTGTGAATTCCACGTTTCTTTGGCATCGGCGAGAGCCAGGGGACTCATATCTGCGCTGAAAGACCGAACGATTTATGGCAGGCCGTAAAGTTAAAAGCTTTACGCATTCAATGAAATTCAAAGGACAGTCTGTGCAGAAAGGAGGATTTCCTGGTCGAGTAGAAAGTTGAAACTAGAGAAACGATGCTTCAGAGAAAAAGTCAGGTTGCGGAACACCTCTGTTGGGAACCAGCGAATCGAACAGCGTTTTACGAACTTTTAGAAACCATAAGTTTTTTATGTTGCATAAGGAGCGCCAATGGAGATCGTGGACGACCCGCCAAACGCTGCGACTCGCTGAAATTTCCCGTGTCTGCTAAAACTGCGGAGCCTGCAAGTTTTCAACGGGGCGAACAAACGGGAGAGAAGACATTCTATTTCTGGCCAGCAAAAAATCCGCACCGGCGCACCCCCGGAGATTGCCGGAGACTACCTGCGGGGAGCTACCTCGCCAAGTGGACGACACGAGTGACCTTGCACCCAGCTGATCAACAGGGTCCGTGAAACTCTGTTTTATCCGCACCTCATCTGCTACGGTAAAGAACGCCGGTGATGTATAGACACTCTTGCGTCATTCAACCATTTGAATCATGCTCTAAATTGTTCAAAAGAAACGTTTAACTTTGTAAACTCCGTAAATATTCAGTTCTGTTAAATAAATCAACCAATTTTATATTCAAAGTAAATAATATAGTTGTTGTAAACCCTGCTTCCAATAACTTCCTTTCCAATGTATCAGTATATCATTTGAATAGATGAAGATATGTGTTTTTAATGGTAATTTTAAAAGTAAAATTGCTTTGATAAAAAGTATTTCAGAATTGGAATGTCGCTTCTCTCGGATAGAGATCACTTCCATTCTTGGCGCCTACCCGGGATTAATTTTGCAAATTAACTTATTAATTAATGCATCTTATTTTTAAATTTTTTTAACAACGTCATAAAACTAGACGTTACAACCCGATATTTTGAAACTGATTTGTTCCGACAATAAATACAAAGCAATTGGCTAGTTCGACGTTAGTTGTCAGACACTAAGGCTAAGTAACTCTCGGCTAACATTTAACACTTTCTGCTATTCGTTTTTTAATAAAAACCAGTAAAATACGAAAAAAATAGCTTTTTTTACAAAATTCGTAAGGCATCCCGCTCTGACGAAAAAGAGAAATGGTCACGTTTATGTGTATGCCATGTCCTTTATCAGGCGTAGGCATACAGAAAGGAGGAGATGAGGTGGAGCGATGTCTCATTGTTTTCCCTCGATGTGATGACTGTTAAGGTATGTGTGTGTGTGTGGTTTGTGTTGTGCATGCGAAATGAGAGCAGGTAGAGGGAGAAGTCCGATGACGAATTACTTTCCAGAAAGACACCCGCGGCAACCCCAAAGTTTACATCCCCATCCGATTACAGAGCATGAAGGGTGACCGGTAAGGAGCTGGACTCGTATTCATGGGGATGTGGTTTCGAATCCTCGTCCGTCAGATTTCGGTTTTCTATGGCTTCCCCATGTCACTTCAAGCAAACATCGGGATGGTTCCTTCAAAAAGGCCGAATTTCTCCCCGTTCCTTGTTCTCAGTCATCTTCCGTCTCTAATGACCTCGACGTAGACGAGTAGCGATGCTAGAGCAAAAAAACAAAAAAAAACAAATGACGAATCCCTGTCAACAGTGCACTGCGAAGAGATTGGTGATTATGAATAGTATCGAGCGTGATGGGTGAGCGGTAACGCTCTGGCCTCGCATTCCTAATGACGCCGGTACGAATCCCCATCCGGGCATCCAGATTTGGGTTTTACATGATTTCTCCAAATCACTCATGGTGAATGCCGGGATGCTTCCTTCAAAAAGGCCATGGCCGAATTTCTTACCGTTTGTAAGGTTCTTTATGTGTTTGGAAATGATATGAAAATGTACTTCGTTTTCTGTTCTTCTTTACTATCTTATATTCATCTCTTATTTTCACCTTTAGAAAATAAATTATAATACTTTTCCTTAAGTTTCCAGCGTCAGAATATTTCAAATAGGATCTTTATTTAACCCTCTATGTCCACCGCTGGTTACATACCACCGCTGTAAATCAAACTACTATTAAAAAATCGTACCAAATGTACTTTCAGAATCAACTCCACTTTCTTTATTATAATCTTAAGATGAAACAAAAGTCTTCCACTTATCTTATTATCCTCCACTTTCAATTGACAATCAGTTACCTAATACAACTTTCATGTTTCACTAACTTTATCATATGCCGTCAGGCTAATATTTTCCATTTCAAATCCCGCCAGGATTTTTTACAGCTTCTCCACTAAGCTTTTTCCATCCACACCTTCTCTCATTTCATTTTCTCTTCAACTACACCCTTTTTCCTTCAACTGCTCTTTTCCACTAAGGAACTCTTGAAACTCTGTGATCTTAAGAACTCAATGTTAGTATTTACAATTATAACTAATAAATAAGAAAATTTACTAATATTTTTTAAAAAAATCACAAATGGGGAGGTTGTGTACCTCACACGTTCCTTATCCCGCCTCTCAACGTCGACGAGTCGTAAAGCCAAAACTAAAAAAAAAAAAAAAAAAAAAAGTATCGTAATATTAACTCCACTACTCTGCAGAGAAGTGTTGATAAAAAAAATTTCCATCACCAGGACTCGAGCCAGCTGACCGAGCGTGGTGGGTGAGTGGTTAAAGCTCTGGCCTCACATTCGGTAGGACGCGGGTGCGAATCCCCGTCCGGGCATCCTGATTTTGGCTTTCGATGATTTCCCCAAATCACTCCAGGCGAATGCTGGTATGATTCCATCATAAGGTCATGGCCGAATTCCTTCCTATTCCTTGCCCCTATGCTTTCCCGTGTCTAATTTACTCATGTCGACGAGGCTTGGGGGGGGAATAGAAACAGCTAATGCTGTAAGAGCCCCCTGAGCCAACGGGGCGACTCCGTACGTACGCTACTCGAAGGAGAATATATTTCTCGTAGTCACGCTGGGGGACTGCTCCGTCTCGGGAGGAAGATTGCGGAATTGTAATGTGCATTTCGGGCGGCGACTCCCGCGGGCCCTGTTGGCTCCAGAGACACGTCTGGAGTGTTCCCAGGGAGACTGCAGCGGCACCCGGGAACCATGAATACCACAACGTGACTCGAATACGTCAAACGCACAGTGACGCAGGGAGATTTACGAGCCAGAGGCAGCACATGCTCCACTAACGAGAGGTGGCGAGGTGGCGTAATCCTTCTCTCCAGTAACTATTTGAATATTGCTCCATACCACGTGACCCGAGCGAAAATTTCGCGAATCATAAACCACGAATAGCGAGTGTTGGTGGTTTCGAGTAGAATGAAAGAAGGACCGTCCAACGGACATACGTTCCGTTACTATGTAAAATGTTTTTTTTAAAAAGTGAGATGAATAAATGCATAATAAATATGAAGTGGTTTTTTTTTTTTTTTTTTTTTTTGCCATCATCAGTCTTTCGACTGGTTTTATGCAGTCCTCCATCTCTTCCTATCCTGTGCTAACCTTTTCATCTCAACATACCCATTACAACCCACGTCCTCAATTATCTGCTCCATATATTCTAATCTCTGTCTTCCTCTACAGTTCTTACCTTCGACTGTTCCCTCCACTAACAAATTAACCAATCCAGCATGTCTCAAAATATGACCTACCAGCCTGTCTCTTCTTTCTGTAAGCTTCTTCCACAAACTTCTTTCTTCACCCATCATTTCCAAAACTCGTCTATTTCTTGTTATAAAATATTAATAAGATATTTTTGTGGACTGCACCATTTTCGGAACCCACGCGAAATTTGGTTTAATTGTTTCGTTAATATGTCCTCTTCACGTTTTGCGCTCTTGTTTTGCGGAAAAGACGCAAAGAATTTAATTAAAAATGGCGAAATATGAGAGACTGCGCAACTGATAAATTTAATTTTAATTTAATTTAATTTAATTGCAATGGAGCACAGGCTCCGGTGGCAATTTCCCTACACAGCTATCTTCCCCCTATCCTGCACCCACCTACATTTGCCCTCTACAAATTTTTTCTTTAAATTCCTTCAAAGTTTTCGGTAAATTATTCATCGTTTCTCTTGGTAACTCATTCCAATCCCTGACACCCTTACCTAAAAAAGAGAATCTTCCTACACCCTTGTGCCTGAAATCGAGTGCCAGCTTGTGGTCATGGTCATCTTTTCCCTTCCATGCACTACTTTTCATACCTACTGCAATATCTTTCCATGCCTCATCACCAGTATATGCCCTGTACACTCCCATGACCCTCCTCATCCTCCTCCTGTCTTGCAATGAATCCCATTCCAGCTCCTTTATCATATCCGTCACTGATTGCATTCTGCGATAATTTCCAGAAACAAATCTAGCAGCCCTTCTTTGCACCCTCTCCAACTCCTGTATTTGATACGTAAAATGAGGGTCCCATACTACACTACCATATTCGAGCAATGGTCTGACCAAAGTTTTGTAACCCAATTCCTTGACTTCTCTCGTACATCCCCTCATAACTCTCTCCAACAAGTGCAGAACTCTGAAACCTTTTCCTACCACCTGTCCTATGTGTCCTGCCCAGTTAAGTTTGTTATCAAAAGTAATTCCAAGATATTTGCATTTCAAGTCTTCAGCAAGCAATTCTTTCCCCACCTTATATTCATAATTAACCTTTTGTTTTTTATTTGTGTATCTAATAAGCTGACTCTTCTTTGCATTTATCTTCATTCCATGTTTACTAACCCAATTAGATATCCTGTCCAGATCACCCTGCAACTGTTTACAATCCTCTATCGTTTTGATTCTTTTATACAGCATTATGTCATCTGCAAACAATCTAATTTCAGATAGTAAACAGGCAACACAATTATTCATTAGAATAATGAATAGCAATGGTCCCAATACGCTACCCTGTGGCACACCCATTTTTACTTCCACTTCTTTTGATACTACATTTCCTACCCTAACTTTCTGTTTTCTACCTTTTAAAAATTCTTCTACCCAGCAAATCACTTTCTTATCCACTCCAATGGTTTTTACCTTATTTACTACCATTTTATGGCTTACTCTGTCAAACGCCTTAGACAGATCTAGTGCTACACTATCAATTTGGCCTCCCTTGTCCATTTCATCTGAAATATCTTGCATATATCCCACCAACTGAGATTCGCATGAATATCCTTGCCTGAAACCATGTTGCCTGCTTGAAAACCAATTACGTTCCTCACATATATTTCTGATGTGGTTGCATATCAATCTTTCCATTAATTTACCTACCACTGATGTCAAACTGATTGGCCTGTAATTCTCAACTCTATTTCTCACCCCTCCCTTATGTACCGGTACTACTATTGCACTTTTCCAGTCCTGTGGTAAGCAGCAAGTGTCTAGACTCAATTTAAATAATATTTCAAGATAAGGTACAATGTCACATCCGGCTATCTTTAAGATATCTGTAGTAATATTATCTTCACCAGCCCCTTTATGTTTTTTCAGCTTTCTTATTTCCTTCATGATTTCCTCAGGATGGATATCAAATTTTTTACTATCGTCATTTCTAATTGTGTTGCTAAGCTCGTTCTCCAAATTAGACCCTCCTGTTTCTGATTCATTTTCCCTAATGCTTTCTCTGAACCAGTTACTTAAAATCTCTGCCTTTTTCAAATCGTCAGTAACTTCTTCTCCATCCTTATCTATAAGTGTCTCTACATCCTCCCTTCCCCTCAGTTTCCTGATATAGCCATAAATGCTATCATCACTGTAAAAATAACACAAAAATTATTGGTACAGGGATCATATAAACCTAAATAGTTTCGTTTTGTCATAAAGTTCGTGGTTTGGTTGAAATACGGCATGGACCAAGAGAAAAAAATTTACTAAATTTTCGTTTACCTATTTACTTTGCTGCATCCATCACGGAAATGGCGTATTTGTTTACAACTGAAGCAATCGATTATCTCTGATTGTTCTTTTCAATATAAGATGGCGGACATCACCGAATAACAACTCGGATAAATATTGTCCATTCGTCAATTTTGTGCGGCTTTTTACAACGGAGAAAAGCTGAAATGGCAAGAAAACACTACAGCAATGGATTAAACCAACATTTTAAAATTGTCACTGATTTTTCGACGCTGGTGCCATCTAATGACTGTGCATCGCTGTCATATTTCGGCATTTTTAATGAAATTCCTGGAAACTTTTCCACAAACAAGAGTGCAAAACGTGAAGAGGACATATTGACGAAGCAATTAAACCAAATTTCAATTGGTTAGTAGCAATTTTGCATGGGTTCCGAAAGTGGTGCAGTCGCCATATTTTTGTTAAGAATCTTTAACAGCAAGGAGAAAATAAGAGGACTGGACATGGAGATTAAATAAGAATAGTATTGGAATTAAGTTGGAAGAGGAATAAATTAATGAATTGAAAGTGGACTGAGTAAACTGTAAGATATGTAACTGAAAATGGTGCCTTTAGGGAGTTGCTGGGCAAAGAAACGATAGGCCTACTAAATTATGAAATAAGATGAACGGCTGCGGCCAAAGATATTTATAATGATAAAGTTGTGTAAAGATGATTGTTTATAGTTTGAAAAATGTTGTAATAATATACGGAATGTAATAGAAAGATTGCTCTTTTATTCAATACCTGATATTCTTTTGCAATTCCTTCTTTTAAATGAAATCAACACGACAGCAATACATTCACAGACACTGTCAGAAAAACCTTAAAGTCTTGAGCATGGCAGCATCAACAGCAACGGTATTTCTTCAATTGTAAAATGAATCACAGCCAACCTGTTGCAATATTCATTGAATTTATTGTTTACCGGTTAGATGTGACGCTGGTACTGTGATACACGTTGGCTGCCGGATGGATAGCTATAAAATATATTTTAATGTGTGACTTCAGTACAAAATGTACTATTTTATTGAGAAGAGTTTATTTAGATTTATGTAGTAATACTTTTTAACAAGTTCTGAAGAAGACTCCCTTAAGGCGGGTCGAAACCGGTAAACAATGAATTCAATGAATATTGCAACAGGTTGACTGTGATTCATTTTACAAACCTTAAAGTGCACCTACCCAAAAATGTTTCGAAATTTTTCAGTTGAATTACTAGAAAGAGGAATCGGCTTGTATAGAAGAGCAACAGAGAAGAAGATTTTCTGTGCATCCCATGAAAATAAACCGAAAAAAGGAAGGCAATTTCTGTACATTATACAAGTAATTCGTAGACCATTAGGAAAGAATGAGTAAATATGAATTTGAAACCATTGTCGCCAGAATTCCACCAAGCCAGATACGAAGTTCAAAGAATCTTTATCAAATTATCACAAAGTGAAAAAGTAACCATTAGAGCTAAAAGTATTTTTTATTTTTCTAATTAATGCTAAAAATTCTCCGTAACGTTACAGTTGTTTAATTTTGGTACAAAAATTTGATTTGGGTACACAGTTGACTTATATCCATGGCCCATTTTATGCGTTTAACTCCAGTTGTCAGTCTTTGCACCACACCATTATTTCATAACTAGTGTAAGACGGGACAGTTTTTTGCGTATCGTCACGGGTCTAGAATAGTTACAGAAATACAAACTTGACTTATATTTGACCTTGAAAGTTCACAAACCGAGCGTGGTAGGTGAGTGGTTAACGCTCTGGCCTTCCATTCGGGAGGGCACCGGTTCGAATCCCCGTCCGGGCATCCAGATTTGAGTTTTCCATGGTTTCCCCAAATCTCTCCAGGCGAATGCCGGGATGATTCCTTCAAAAGGCCATGGCCAAATTCCTTCCCGTTCCTTGTCCCCAGTCCCATCTCGCCTCTAATGACCTCGACGTCGACGAGGCGTAAAGCCGTAAGTTAAAAAAAAAAAAAAAAACAATCGAAAGTTCACTCGGCAAAATTCCTGTTTGCTTGGAAAGAATTCCGTTGTTTTTTATTGAGACTGCGCAAACACTCGAATCATTGGGCAGAGTATCCGTAATGGCCAGAGAACTTAATACACATTCCATATTATTAAACAGTTGAGCAACTCAGAAGAAATTAATTGCCAGAGTAATTGTTTCGGTAACAAATTTGGTCTGATGTCCACTTAAAATAACCTAATAACTCAAGTACAGCGAACACGATGAAAGACCATTAAAGAAAGTTAAAAGTAAAATACCTAAAAAGCAAATAAACCCGTAGTACTTAAACTTTGGTCAAGCAACGACATTAGTGAAAGTTTTAATTAAATTGAAATTTATACCTAGCCGGAATGACAATTGGCATTCGTGGTTACAGCAGACACCATGAGTAATTTAGTTTTTTTGAAGTCGCTTTCATTAGCAACAATTCACTGAAAAGCATATCCACGGTTTTTTTTTATTTTTTGGTTTTTTTTCCAGACTTAATGTTTATCGATATGTTTTCAGCTATGAAGCCCTACGAAAATCAGATTTAATGAATGTATTATGGCAATTGATTTGGTAGCAGTTGCTTAGCTATTAAACTGTGGACATAACCTCGAATTTCTTCTAATGATATCTCTGGTGGCTGTTTTGCGAGCGAAGCCTGACACGTGACACCATTCTCCAGCCAATAGCTATCGAGGTGAGTGAATGAGTGAGCATAGGAAATTATATAGTAGACATCAGCTTGTAGCAAAGCGCAGTCGCCCTGGCTTTTTATTTCAAGATAAATAATAGTATAATTGACAAATAGTCTTTCTTCCGCACAAGCTGGTTGGTGCAATACGCACAGAGCCCGTTTCTTCGCGGTAGGATTCTCTTCAAACTTGGAAGCAAATTCACTGCCATCCCTGATGGCCCTCCAGTCCTAGACGAGAGTTAGTTTTCGCGGCTGAACGTTTAACTGCCTGCTCTAGGGGGATGGTAATGGCCCGGCAGGTGATTGCAGGCCTCGCGGGAAAACTTAGGAGCGACTCTTGAGGTTGTTAACGATCGCACGTGACTTGCCGCCCCCAGTGCTACCAACTTTAATTGGACCGGTCAACTTAGGTATGTTACCGTTCCTCCCCTGCGCTCTGTGTTTATGGTCGACACTGGCTTTACGGACGCTCACGACTTCGGAAAAGATATATGTAATATCGGAAATGAGGAACATCTTAAATTTCGCCTTTATGCGAGACGTGCCCACAAAATACAATCAGAAATGACCTAAGTAACATATTTCTTATCCTCTTTGAAAATTACTTCCGCATATCTATCACACCGATCTTTCATTATTTGATCTCTGTTGTGATCAGCACTTTTATTCTGAGTGAAAATTTGGATTGAACGAATCTTGGTCTGCATATTGTTTGTTTACTTTCACTCGGAAATAATTTTCATGGCCTCTTATACCATGGTTGTTAATGCTGCGGTTGTTTGTAGTTATATATGGGCTGGTTAGCGTCAAGTGTATAACTTAAAAAATATACAAAGTATTCAGTGTTAAATTTTATTTTGCTGAAAAGTGGGTGCCTACATGAATCTCTCTGTCCTACGCCAGAGTACTCTTTTTGCACCTTAAACAGTTTGTCCATATAGCAGTGTGCGGCTGTTCCCCATATTTCAACGCCATACGTCAACTGAGATTTATTAACCCATAATATATTGTTAGTTTCGAAAATATTGAGATATTCATTTTAAAAAGAAGGAATTTCTGTTGATCTTTTTGCAAGTTTCACTAATTTGTACCTCCCATGATGGGTTAGTATCTGCTGTGAGACATAAGAATTTTGCAGATGTTATCTGTGGTATTTTTTCAGCGCTGCATATAAGACCTTTAGCTTCTTCAGGATTGGGCAGTTTCTTAAATAACTTGTAAACAGTTTTAGAAGGATTTACACGAAAGTTGTAGTTCATAAAGTACTGATGAATGGGGTCAGTTATATTTTTGGTTCTTCTGAGCAGACTCGTATTATTCGTATCTGATGTTGAGATAGAACTATCATCAGCATACTGAATATTAGAGCTACGGTCTGTCGTCGTTTTGTTTCTGTTAAGGAAACATTTCATCATATCTAATTTTTTCGTGAGACGTTGTAAGTGTTTTGCTTCGTACCTGTTTCGATTGACAAATAAACAATTGGTACAAATGAGCCCATTATAAACTCCCCAAACGTATATAGCGAAGGTTATTACTTTTTATCCTTTTTTATTTCAAACAAACAATGTTCTAATTTTCTCTCTGGTCATTTAACAATGATCATAAATAATTTTACAATACCATTCTTTATCTAGTCGTGTACCTCGTCTGTCATGTTATATGCTGGTAAATATGAACCATGCTTTTCAGATGCAAGCCGCTAAATGCAAGAGGAAATTAAATTGTCTATCTGGCAGAAAATCCAAGCCTTACCTATGGACAAGCCTGTGAAGATGTGTAGTAATTATAGCAATCAATCACAAAATTTCAAGAACATAATACGAGATACAGTTATTATATCTCAGAAGTGATGGCTGAATCGACATTACTATATGGTTGCCAATAACGGACATTGACTAATCAACAAATAAAGCTTTGAAAGAGCTGACATGAGATTTCTGAGAGCCGTGGCTGGGTGTATTTTACTACATAAGAAAAGAAGTGAAGAATTAATGGAAGAATAAAAACATTTCAATCTAAATCAGGAAATAATTATACCTATCAAGAAATAAATGAAACAAGAAACACGTATGAAGGACAACCGACCACATTACAAAGCGAAACAGGGAAGAAAGAAGATAGGCTAACCTAAGAAGAGTTAGACACCAATATGTCTAAAGGTGGCTAGATAATAGTGATTATCAATAAATTTCAAAAGGGTAAATACTATTTCCATTTTGCAGAAAGTGGGTAATCACATATAAGGACTGCAATCCCGCATTGTTTTCAATCCCGCGGGATCCGCGCGGGATTTTTAGCCAATCCCGCGGGATCCGTGCGGGATTGGCGAAAACAGTTTTTTAACGCTTATATTTAAAACATAGTTACTTAAAACGTTAATAAATTAAATAATAATTAAATTAATAAATCAATTTTAATGTTAAATGATAAAAAAATAATAGTTAACAATATTTTAATTGGCAAAATGATATTAAAACTTTTTAGCATGTCTTAAGTACATTTTGAGGTTTTACATTTTTGTTTTTTAATCTATACCTATTTTTAAATAAATAACAAAAAATGGAATTTATTCAGTGTTAGGTCATATTATGTGCATTACAATACATCACATGAATTTAAAAACACGGTTTGCTTAAGGCCAAGTTACCAGAGTTTTTTTTTTTAATTCTAAATAAACGTTCCATAACACCGAGAGAAAGCATGCCATTTCACAAATACTCTGTAAAGTGTAGACTTGGCTCAGAACAAGATCTCATAACTTTTTGACACTGTACAAGCACGAGACTTGGCATTTTTTTATTATTATTATTATTATTTTTTTATTTTATTTTTTATTTTTTTATTTTTGCAAAAATTGTTTTTCTGGGATTCATTATTATATCTCCTGATTCCTTGACTGATCTTACAGTTGATTCAATGTTATTTAAGGAAACTACTCACCAACACTTAAACTGTCAAGTATTTCAATTTTACATATGTGGCGTAACGACGTATTAAGAGTGGAAATTATTACTTTTTAGTAAGAAATGAGACTTTCTCGGCGAATGATTGCAGTGAAGTTTTCATAGGTTGTATCTCCGGATTTCATTGTAAAAACACGAGATTTCACACGTGAGGGAGACGGCGGAGGCAGCCGTCGAAGTATGGTGTCCCTACAACACAATTCGTCGATACACCCGTGAAAACTTCATTATAACTATTTTTGCCTTTAATCGAAATAATAACAAGGAGAAGAGGTATTAATCTATAGCCTGAGCGGCACATGTAAACAGGCGGCTTTTGTCAATGAAACGCATTGAGGCAGCGGCCTAAACAGCAATAAGTCAAAGGATATACAATGGCTTTTGATAGCTGCTAAATAAATAGGTATGCGATTAAAATTACGATAGCATTAGTTTCCTTTCAACGAATAATCAAATTTTCAGCCGCAAAAAGGAAATTGTCACAATAACTTTATCTGCAAATACAGAAAATGGGAATAATGAAACCGTGAATAAAAAGCTGTAACTTTGTAGTTCAGATAACGTTTGCAACACATAAAAAATAATTATATAGTAAGAAAATCGAACTAAATACACAACATAACTCAAATTACAGAAATGTGTACTCGAAAATGAATACGTAAAAGTGTATCTATTTACTTACGAATGACTAAGGTTGACAGAAACAAACGTTTGTTCACACACGACAAATGTCAATTGGAAGGGTATAGGCAAACAGTGCAATACATCCGATAGAGACCGAGTGGGGCAGCGAGACACGCGTTTTATCCGCATTTTGCGGATCCGCTTAATTTTGTGCGGGATGCGCCAGACTGTCTAATGATGCGGGATCCCGCGGGATTGCGGGATCCCGCGGGATTGCGGGATCCCGCTTTGCTGACTTGCAATCCCTAATCACATACAAATGTAACCAGTTCAACAATTTTAAAAATAACATCTAACTATACGCCACGTGACCGTTAAACTAGAAAGCAGATACAAAGGATGGCAGCCGAATTTATTTTTGAAACTACGAAAGTATGTATTCAGCAAATGAAACGATAAAAGAGTTGGTTTACGTGTTATTGCAAGATAGAAGATGGTGAATTTGCTAGAAACTTATAATCACGAGTATATTGGTAGTAAAACATTATTGTTAGAACTGTGGGCATGTACAAGGCATACGCTGACAATGAGCCTTGCATAAATATCGAAGGAAAATTTAGAAGCAGCATGAGGAAGGAAACAGAGTATCGTGATGTTTTTTTTATTTTACCTATTTTCCTGTTATTCCAGTTTCATAGACCTCTTTTGAGGAAGGACCCTCTGTATTGTGGAACATTTCACACATCGAGTAATAATGTAGCGAAAAACTAATGATGTAAACAAAAGAAAATTTAATATTAAAATTTACAACTGAATTTTGTAAAATTCATATCAGATGCATTTAATCCTTTCGTAAAAATTTATGGATGGAGCACAAAAAGTTTCAAATACGATTATCTTTCAGTTATCTGACCTCATTTATTTTGTGAACAGTTACCACAAATAATAATAATAAAATTATTAATTCCAATTCTCCTGTTAGAGAAATTTCTCTTATTATAAAGATGACTTCACTTAACTTCTTTAGTAGCAATGTGATATTTTTTGTCAGTTGAGTTTATCATTTATCTGAATGCCAAGAAATTCGATATTCTTTATTTCTAAGATTGTGTTATTTTCACGATTTATATAAATCTTACTGCACATAATATACAATATTTGTTTTAAATCTTATATAATGTGTTTTATCATAATTTAATTTCAATGAATTTGCCACTTAAATCAGTTAATCACTTCACTAAATACTTCATTTGCATTTAGTTTTAGATTACTGTATTTTTTTCAGTCAGGTTAGGGTCGTTTTAAAATAAAATGTTCTTAGCGTTGGTGGACATGTTTCCAGAAATATCATTGCCGAATACTGAAAATAAAATGGTTCCTAGTCTGTATAACTTTCTGGAATTCCATTTTGTATAATCTCCAAGTCTGATAAAGCATCTTCACTGATTTTAGAATCAAAAAGAACGATTTTTTTTGATTCGGTTTTATATCTATGAAGATTCTACGATATGCGAGCCATGTTATTAGAGAAAGAAAACAATATGCGTGCGCTCCATCGTAATTAAATAAATTAAATTAATTATATAACCGTGTCTTTCTGTAATCTAAACTGTGAAATAGTAAAAATGTAATTGGGGGAAACATTTTTTATTGGTGCATTGACGTTTACAATAATCTTTGAGAGACGTGGAAGAAATGGGTGGGTAGTTAATTCTATATATCGCCTCTTATTCTTCAAATAATAGTTTTACAACTGAAGTTTAGTTTACATCAGTGAAAGCCAACCTGTTTCAGCAGCCGGGCAAAATTTTAGAATTTTCTATCGGGCCGCAGGCACTAATTTCTTTGAAAAAATACTTAAACATTTTTTATGAGAGAAAAATAAAACATAAATACTAAATGAAGTATTAAAAGTCTAATTATTTTAATTCGACTTTTAACAGAACTAAGTGCATCTATATTAATGTCGAAAGAAATGTAAGCTTTTCGCAAAAAGTGCTGCGAATGAGGATCGGTGATTCGTTTTCTAACTTAATTTTCTGCATCCGACTGAAACGCTGTTTATACACAAATATTTCCGAATAGCTGAATCTTCCACAAACCTTGCAAAACGAAGGATATTTCTCCTTGTTCAGATATTTTTTTTTAGAATTCTTTCAAGCCAACCTGGTGAAATTTAAAATCAGTTTCTGTTATAGTGTTGGAAATCTTGAAATCGGTTTTCAGACTCAAGGTTCAAGTTTGATATTAATGAACTACATTTATTCGCCGACGACTGTGTCATGTCATGTCATTGTAATAGTGAGTGAAGTTTCATTTGAAATTTTACAAGATCAGGCATATTATTAATCAATTGGTCTTTGCCTTGCAGGCAAATGTTCAGGTTATTCAAGTGACACTCCATATCTTCAAACTATGGGATATTTTTTGACTTGATTGCTTACAATTATTGTAGTTCTTGGTCAAATGAAACACTCCTTTTAAAAGTTTTGCACGGAAGAACCATCTTACTTCAGCATAAAATGTAGGTCATTATAATCTGACTCCAAATACTTGTGGAATTCTTGGAACTGACCCTAGTTAAAAACTTCGATCTTATAGAGTTCACTGTTTGTGAATTTGTTGGCTGCAAGAGAATTCCTTCCAGTGAAGTATTTGCATGGCTGACATGATGCAACATCCATAATTTGTTATAAAGCTTAAACATGTTACGAATTCCATTTTTGAAAATATACATAATGTCTTTACCAACGGAATAATGGTGATCCTTACCCTAAGGATCAAAACGGCAGAGGACTGAAAACAGCTGCAGGATGTTCTAGACAGGATATCTACTGGGGTTGGTAAATATGGGATGAAGATAAACGCATAGAAGAGTCAGCATATTAGATACACAGATAAAAAACTAAAAATTGTTTATAATTATAAGGTAGGGAAAGGATTGCATGTTGAAGACTAAATGTGAATATCTTTTCATTGCATTTGATAACAAGCCTAACCGGGTAGGACACATTGGAAAGGTAGTAGCAAAAGGTTTCAAAAATCTGCACTTGTTGGAGAGAGTGACAAGGTGATGTATAAGAGAAGTAGAGGAATTGGGTTACAAAATTTTGCTCAGATCATTGCTTGAATATGGCAGTGTGGTATGGAACCCACATTTTGAGTATCGAATACAAGAGTTGAAGAGGATGTAAAAAAGGGCTGCTAGATTTGTTTCTGGAAATTACCGCAGAACGCAATCAGTAATAGGCCTGGTAAAAGAGCTGGAATGGGATTCGTTGGAAGACAGCAGGAAGGGGAAGATGATCATGGGAGTGTACAAGGTGTATATTGATGATGAGGCATGGAAAGATATTGGTGTAAGAATTAAAAGTAATGCATTGAAGGGAAACGATGACCATGACCACAAGCTGGCACTCGATTTTAGGCACAAGGATGTAGAAAGATTCTCTTTTTTGGTTAAGGGCATCAGGAATTTGTATAAGTTACCAAGAGAAATGATGAATAATTTGCCAAAGCCGTTGAAAGAACTTAAAGTTGAAATTTGTAGAGGCCAAATGCAGGAGGGTGAATTAAAAGGAGAGGGGGACGATGGGAGTGTAGGGAAATTGCCACCGGAGCGTGTGCTCCATTCCAATAAAATTAAATTAAAGACTATTTCTTTCACCCCTTACCAAACATATTTGCAATTGATAAGTATTTCCCTAAATCCTTCACATTAGCTACATTATTTCCAAGGTTTATATCGGATTTAAAAAGGCTGGATACTTCATCAGGACCCATGTTGGACCCAACCATTTCAAACAACTGCTTTCAAGTAAACGTACTTTCATGTGTTTATTTTTCGAAGCTCTCTAATAATTACTCTTTTTTAGATAGCTAAATACCAGACCGTTCAGTTCAACTTGGTACTCAGACTCACCGTCTGGATTCTCCAATGTCCAGCTCAAAACTGTTGGAGGGACAACACATTACTGTGTTTAAGAATTGATCTAACTGCTTTCAAGGCCTATCCCCAGACGCCAGATCTGACTGATGAAAATTTTAAGAATTTAAAAATTAAAAACGAACTTCGAATAATTTGCTTTTGGATGAATTACTAGTATACCAGTCGGCTAAGAAAATTAAAAGTGAGATTAATCTAAAAATGTTAGTACTTAAGTAAATAACTTAATCTTTCTGAAATGAGAATTAAATATGACAGTTCCACTATGCAACTGTCACTAAAACAACACAAATGATATGAGGAAGTACGTTTGAATAATTAAAATGACAAAAAAAATCATTAACAATTCATTCAGGCATAAGACAAATAAAAAAAAAAATTCATACGTTTGTAGAGCGTGAGGGCTTTTAAAAAAGTACCTGCGATTTGTTTGAAACTGTGAAGGATTTTAAGATAAGAATGTGTCTGAACCAACAAAAAATATGTTAGGCAATTTCCACCGGTGCATGATCTCAATCGCAATTAATAATAACAATAAGTTTAAACTAAAATTTACGTGAGGCATAATGAACAGTCACCCTTAGATAATAATCTATTCTACTTCTACATTATTTGCAGATAAAAATATCTTAAGTAAATGTCACTCAATTTTATTGATCTACAATTTTTAATTTCAATCACTTATTTGAATTTGGTAAATTAAATAAAAAATAAATGTCATCATTTAAAAAAAAAAAAAATCACCATTGCTCTGATTAGTATGCTCTCTGACTAATGGTTATGATCTTTGCAGAGATAAATACAATGATAAAATGGATTAACCTTATCTCTGGAAAGTTGATCTTGTGTATTGTGTTGGGTTTTGTGTACAATTTTTTCTCTAAGGATTCTGCAGAAAGGTTACGTGTGTCAGAACGTATTGAGGAAGTAAACGAATAAAATCACTAATACTATATTATGGGTTCCGTTGGAAGACTGAAAAACTACGTGATCGCAGGTCTTAGTGCATGTGGTGGTGCTGCAGTAGTTTATTATGGTCTGATTTCGGACGGAAATAAAAGGCAGCAGCTACAAGCAGCTTACACAGACAATTTTACTCCGTCTGTGAAATGGGACAAAAATTGGGACCGGTATGAACTTGTGATGGAATTTGCTTTTACACATAGTTATAAATCTATACTGGGGTCTGCCGGCGATCGCGACTCCGTTACAACTACTTTGCTGCGTCCTGACTAATTACGTCATAATACTGCCATCTTTAAGACCTATTATTTTCAAGCAGTAATTATGTTTTAATGCACCCTTCATCACCATGCTAAAACTACTTCGAAAAGTATTTCTAGCGGTGTCTTGCGTTTGACTACTGCAGTGTTATGACTCCAATTCCTCGCGGGATCGCGATATCCAGTGATCCCGCTTTGTGGAGCTTTGTCATATTCTTGTCTTTGCACCTGTTGCCTAAAGTGCTTTAATTATAGCACTTCTAATTAGACAGTTTTACTTATGGGTAGTTATCATTGTGTACAGTTTCTCTGAATACGAATTCTGTTATTTCTGATAGTTCAATTAGATTTGTTTATTGAAACCACCTGATGTCACAGTAAAGTAGACAAAGGAAGCTATTGGTAAAACATTGAGAACTATAGACCGATTAGTTTGACTTCAGTTTGGGCAAGTTGAAATTAGAATAATTTCTGGGGAAATAAGTAGTTTGGTAGCCAGCAGCATGGATTTAGGAGATTTTAGTAATAGTCACTGACATCATGATATATTACTAATAATAACTAAATCCCTTGTGCCTTATACTTTAACAGGAAGTTTCAGTTATTATTCTTGGTCCAAGCTACAACTCTGCATACCAACATACTCTGCAAATATTGCCATTAGAAAATCAAAACATCAATTACATGTGCATTAATCATTCATGATGTAAAGTTGAATCACATTATTCATAAGAATCTACATTAGTGGGCTCCATCCAAAAAATTTAAAATGAAATGAACGAGGTGAGCAAAGTAGATGGTGTGCCACTGGATCTTTTCAAGGCTTTGAGGGATTACTGGATTTTGCTATTCCTCTAGAGTTTGACGCCATAATACTGCAGTAGTCAAACATAAAACACTGCTAGGAATACTTTTTGAAGATCATTCTACGGTGTCCAGTATGAATTGCAACCTAGTTTCTGTTTGAAAATTATGGTGAAGGCTGTATTACAACGGAATTACTGCGTGAAAATAATACATCTTGCAATTGACTACGGCAGTATTATGACATTAGTGAATGTTGCTGTAGCGGAATCTCAATCTCCAGTAGACCCAGCTCTGGCAGTTATAGCCCTATAATACTTGTGAATAAGGTTGAGACCATTGCGGTAAACAAAGCTGTAACTATCTAGATGGAAGAATTCTTAAAAAGTGCAAAGCTAAGAGTCAAAATCGAAAATTCAATATCAAGAACGTGGAAGTAAAAATAGTTATGCCACAGAATATTGATATTATTCATTTTGAAGTACCCTATGCTGTAATTCTGTCATTTCTGTACATGCCTAATTACATTTTACATATTTTCACTTAAAATCCTTCATTCCCTGAGGTGTATTGTTGTATAACCACTTAGGTAGTTTGTTCCAGTCCCTTCAAGGCCATGGTTGAATTCCTTCCCATTCCCTGCCCTGTTACTTTCCTGGCTCTAATGACCTCAACATAAATGAGCTGTAAAACCAGAATGACAACAAAAATTATTAATTAGAAATGGCAACAAACTCTGATACATTCAAAATTATCTCGTGTAATATTCAAATCTCAGTATCATACATTAACAAATCACTGACACTTAATTACAACAAATACACCTTCTTTATTTATATACAGGCTAAAATAATAGAAGAAATATTAGAGAAGGGAAAGAAATTTTGAATTGTTAGTAAGTAATGACCATTGTAGGTTTTATGGTCTACTTGAGATTGTGATTCCACAACAACAACAGTCTTCTGCACTTACTAATGGTGTCATAGGTAATGCTGTGGCAGTCAATCACAGAACATTTTATGTTCAAGCAGTGATCAGGTTTTAATACACCCCAGAGCAGCATGACGCCAGTAAAACTATTTCAGAAAATATTTCTAACAGTGTCTTGCATTTGACTATTGCTGTATTATGATACCACTTCCTTGCGGAATTGCGATATTCAGCAATTCTGCTTTTTAAAATGTTTTACTGTCTTGTTCATTTCGCCTCTTGTGAAGGTATGATTAGAGATGAATCTGTGTTGAAATTTACACTCGGCTTTAGTAACATTGCAATGGGTATTTATTTATATTGATAGTGTGAACGAAGTATGTTTCCTGGAAACTATCATTTGCAAGAAATATTCCTGCAACCAGATGTTTATCAATCAATACCTTTGGTTCAAGAATTGTCTCTGTGTTTTATATGTTTGCTACAAATTTCATACTGTGCAATGTGAAGGCAAAGTTAGAGAAAGGGGCAATAGATTTTATTTTAATAATTTCAATTTTAATAACTCTGCAAATATATGTAACTCATAAGGAATAGATTTATATCAGCTTTATGGAATCTTCGGGTAATATCTAGATCGCGATACCGCTGCAACCACTTACCGCCTCGCGATGTAAACACTTCCGGATGGTGAGAGTATGACGTCACTACGATGCTGAATGTGACGTATACGTTCCGCTCGCAGCTTTAAATGTCACAAAAGCGGCCTTCCACGGAAAATAGTCCATCACTAATACGTCTTATATCGAGAAATCATTAATTTTGCACCAGTAGTACAGGAATAAATTCATTTGCGACGATGTTTTGATGCAGCCTGGACCACACTGAAACATAACTATCAAACACCTTATTGCGGATACCTAATGTCGTATCTATCGTTGTTTACATCTTAATGCAGCCTGGACCATAGTGAAACGTAACCGTCGCACACGATATTGCTGAAAACCAATTTCCAAATCGTATCTATCATTGTTAGTATGGTCCAGGCTGCGTTTCAACCTAAACGCAAACGGTTATTGACGAAATCTTGTTTTCATAAATATTTTCTTTCGTATGAATGATTTTAATAGCAATTTCAGCCACGCGACGAAATATAGATGAACGGAATCAAATACAAATCAAAGGAATTGTGACTAATAACGTTAATGCTAATGAACGATATCAATTATCAGTTTGGAATGTTGTACATATTATAATAATATTAGTACTTGTACAAGTAATAATTTTCTTTAACTTTTTTAATCCGTAATTTATTTTATTATTAGCAGTATTGATTACGTTCTATGGCCTAACGTGAATTTCTCAAATCAATTGAAGGCTGAACACGTCACACACGGAAACACAGTGACGTCATACTCTCTCCATCCGGAAGTGTTTACATCGGGAAGCGGTAAGTGGTTGCAACGGTATCGCGATCTAGATATTACCCGAATCTTCAATACCAAAATCCCACTGTTCCTTACACATATATATTGATCTTGATACATGTTACCCGAAATGTATCCTTGCGAAGAAACGTATTTCATTGGAAAAATAAGTTCAAGATGGACTAAAGCTTGGGACCCTATGACTGTAATGATAGATAGATTGTAGGAGAAATCAATATCCAGCTACTTAAGAAATGTTTGTGAGGAGAGAATTTGAAACAAATTGTATTGAATTAGGTGACATTATTCATGTAGGTCTCGGTGAAATACATCAAATGAAATGAATATGGGAGACCAGATTGTTAATGTGTAGTTGAATCTTTTCAGGGCATCTGCCATCGTTTTCAACCAACTGTTTGTTATTCGGTGCCACAGATTTGGCGGAAGACAAAAGCCAACTCACATGATGACGTCATCCACCGTTGTCCCTCAAAATGATGGCAAAGATAGACGCCTTCAAAACGTTCAGGAGTTGCGATATTTATACACGGCTTACTTTGACATACGACCAGAACTTTTTTGGATTAGTAATCAGATCTTCAGATAAATTCCTGACTTCGAATTCTTTCAAAGTTTCGAACATTGCCTTACGCACTTCCGCTCACAACTGGACTAATTTGACGCGATAAGATGAGTCCTCTGATTTCTTTACAGTGACATGCAAATGCCTTTGCTTCCTGAGCAAACATTTTGCTTCCCAATTGAACCATGGAAAGTTCTTACCAAGCTTAATAAATTTCTTAGCAACAAATTGACGTATACTGCTCCATATTACTGCTTTCAAACTATAACAAAACTTCTCAACATTATTTTTTAGCATGTATGTTTCAAAAATGTTCACAAAGTGATCAACCAAACCCTCATTGCTGTATCAAAGCAATATACAAGTTTAGCTTTATTATCTTAGACTAGACTTTAAAGTTAATATTATACAAGGGGTGATCAAATGAAAAGGTACGAAACGACATAAAAACGTAACAGTTAAATATTTGCATATTCCGCCATGGGAGAACGTAGCAAGACATCTTGGGATGTGATTGGAGTCTCTGACTGGGATCGGAGCATGCACAGTAAAGAGCAGACGGTCTTATCAAAAGCGGCGTCCAAATGATGCGGCAGTCCGTATGAGGACAAGATGGCGTACAGGTGGGGGATGTGTACTGTGAGACACTCCGACGCCTACACAGGTCCATCAAGAACAAAAGACCGGGGCTGCTCACGGAGGGTGTGGTTCTGCTGCATGATAACGCGCGTCCACACGTCTCCAGAGTCACACACATGGAACTGGCCAAGTTCAAGTGGAAGACGTTGGACCATCCGCCCTACAGTCCGGATTTGTCGCCCTGCGATTTCCATGTGTTTGGTCCACTGAAGAAACACCTGAAAGGGAAGCGTTTCAACTCGGACGACGTACTCAAGGACGCTGTGAAGGACTGGGTCTTGTCACGGCCACAGGAATTCTGGGAACAAGGATTCCTGCGGCTTGTTCATCAGTGGGATTGTTGTGCTGAGGCCTATGGTATATATTTTGAATAAAGTCTACATTTGTGCCCACCGTATCGTTTCATACCTTTTCATTTGATCACCCCTTGTACTTACTATTTAAAACATATGTTAAAAATTCAACCATAGAGCTGTTTTGAAGAGTTAATATACTGTTGTGCTAATAAAACAGACTTAAAATTAGCTTTACTAACATCTAGTAGATTAATATGGATCTTTATTATGAAGGAAATTGTTGGAACTATTTTTGTGAATACAATCTGTGGAATCTTTTGTTTTCAGCATGGAACCCAGTTCCTTAGTAAGGTCATCAAAAGGAAATGAAGATGATAACAGGTATAATGAGCAACTGGAGAAGAAAAAGTCAACAGCTACTCGAAACCTACTCCTGATTCGTCACGGGCAGTACGTTTTGTCAGGAAAAACTGATTCTGAAAGAGTGCTGACGGAGCTGGGTGCGTCTGGTTCTATTCTCAGATTAACCGGTCACTTTATTGGTTTAACTCTGATATAATAGTTTTTGCTTACTGTAGGGAGGAAGCAAGCTGCACTGACCGGCCAACGTCTGAAGGAGCTCAACCTGCCATACACGTGCATCATTCGTTCTACAATGGCACGTGCTATGGAGACGGCAGAAATAATACATAGTTTCTTGCCAGACGTTCCTGTTCAAGATTGCAATATGCTGGAAGAAGGAGCTCCAATACCTCCTGAGCCTCCAGTTGGATCGTGGAAGCCAGAAGTTTATGTGCGTACTATTTTGACTCTTGATTTTGCTAATGTTTACTTTTGTAGCTAAGGGATTCTGAGATTGGAATACATTACCAAATAAAGTATTGAACAAGTCGTCGAGAATGCTGAAAGAATTTAAAATTAAAATTTTTAAAAGGTAACAGTTGTGTGCTGTAATATAATGAGATAAAAAGCAATAAATTGAGAATACAGTGTGTAGGGAAATTGTACTATAGCTTATGTTCAAAAATGGGCTGCTAGATTTGTTTCTGGAAATTATCACACAATGCAATTAGTAACAGATATGATAAAATAGCTGCAATTGGATTCATTGAATGACAGGAGGAGAGTGCAAAGGATCATGGGAGTGTACAAGGCATATACTGGTGATGAGGCATGGAAAGATATTGGTGTAGGTATGAAAAGTAGTGCATGGAAGGGAAAAGATGACCATGACTACAAGCTGGCACTGGATTCATGCACAAGGGTGTGGGAAGATTCTCTTTTTTAGGTAAGGGTGTCAGGGATTGGAATAAGTTACCGAGAAAACGTTGAAAGAATTTAAAGTTATAATTTGTGGAGGGCAAATGTAGGTGGGTGCACGAAAGGGGAAAGATGGGTATTTAGGGAAATTTTCACTGGAGCGTGTGCTCCATTGCAATTTAATTAAATAATAATCTAATCAAAGCTCTAGGCATTATGCTGACACTGTTTACCTGTCGTCAGGTATTATCTATATACAATATTTGTATGTCAAGCTCCAATTCTGTTTTAATATTGTGTAATTTATTTTGATCATAAATATATGGTTAAATACTCTAACAAAACTACCAATTATATATGAGTATCTATAAATGCATGGGTCTGATTAAATTTGATCTGAAATATGCAATGCTACAACACTTCTCTAAGCTAAATGCTTAGAGTAAAAAGATTGCTTTGAACCATATTCAAGATTTTTAGTACATATTCACGATGTAATTTCTAGCCTACAAAACTGTAAATTACTAGTTTTATTACACTTGGACTGGTCCAAAAGCAATATAACTTCTATTTCTGAAATATGAGCTCTTCTTATATCATGGTCCTTTAACTTCCCACAGTCAAAAAAATATTTTGTTATTATGACTTATTAACGAAATTTTAATTTTTTCCTTGTTTGATAGCAGTTTCATCGTGATGGTGCCAGAATTGAGGGTGCATTTAGAAAATATTTTCATAGAGCAAAACCTTCACAAGAGACTGACAGCTATGAGATACTTGTCTGTCATGCAAATGTCATCCGGTATATTGTGTGCAGGTTAGTACTTCTTGTGATATACCTTCTTTTGTAGCCATTTCTGAATTAAATTTTGTAACTAAAAAGTGCATTAAGTGTTGTTTGACATTAAAAGTCAGAGTAATTTTGTAATTCTAGAGCTTTTATATGACCGAGCGTGGTGGGTGAGCAGTAATGCTGTGGCCTCAGATTTGGGACACCGTTGGTTCGTATCCTGGCTCGGCATCCAGATTTGGATTTTCCGTGGTTTCCCCGAATCACTCCAGGCAAATGCTGGGATGCTTCCTTTTAAAGGCCATGACTGAATTCCTTCTTGTTCCTTGTCCCCCAGTTCTATCCCGCCTCTAATGATGTCGGCAAGGCGTAAAGCCATTACCCAAAAAGAAAAAAGAAAAAAAAAAGCTTTTAAATGACCCCTTTTTAGCCTGATATGTCTGACTTAATTCCCTCTAAATAACTGAACATTTTGTTTCATGCTGTTTCAGGAATTGTACTTTTTATAATAAATATACTTTATAAACAATAGGTGCTGATTACCAAATGTAAATAATGATCAGAAGAGGTATAATTGGTTGGGGTTTATAGGTTTGGTCTGGGAAGAAAATAAGATTAATAACACAAGGGTGCAGAGATTTTAAAATATTTAAGTAAGGGAAGGAGTCATTACACAAGTGATGGAGAAGATTGCAAGGTGGCAAAATATATTGGATGCACATATAGGTGCCAAGTGTGTTGGGTGTGCATTAGGGTGCAGTATTTGGGAAGGCCAAATCTGATACACAGCCTGGCAACCTGCATCTCCATTTCTTGTGGTTTATCAAAATTCCTTCAGGCAAATGTGGGGGTGGTTCCTGCATTAAGGCCATTATTAATTTCCTTGCTGTTTCTTGTTGACAATCGTCTCCCAGATGTAATAATGATACAACAAGCTGTAGAGCCCTGTTATCCATGTAAACTCTTACAATTTGATCCTAAGCCACCAGAAATTGACTAGATTCCAACTTTGCCATTACCCTTCTTACCTGGACATAAATGTATGTACCTTTCATATTCTGTATTTGGGTGCTTCAGTCAAACTCTTCCTGATTACTTTCCAACCATAAATCCTTGACTCTAACACTTTGCTTTAGCAGGTCTACCATACTCAAATAATATGTTTTCAGTTAATATCAATCTTCCTCAAGGGTGACTATTTTAGCTATGTGTCTGATTTTTAGGATAGTAAATGTTCGATCGCAAGGTCATCCATCCATATTTTATTTTCCCATAGTCACAAAATCACTTTAATTGAATGGCAAATGGTTCCTTCGTATAGGCAACAGCTGTGCACTACTGGATTCCATTGTAAAAACATGATATTTTGACAGCTAGTTTCACCGCCTTCTTCAGGTGTGAATCCAACCGCTATTGAGTCGGCTCCAGTGCTGCACCCCTCTTATATAACCTTGGCTTGCCCCTTGTCGACCGTCCCCTCCACTGCAGCAAAGTTGTCAGTCCGTTGACCAATACAGTAGGACTCACACCTGGAGAGGACAGCAGTTGCTACAAGCCCCATTTTGAAATGTTATTATCGTAATTAAGGACAAGGGGGATAACCCATCACTCACCAAAGTTAAAGGCTATAATGAATGTATAACATAATTCTACAACATTTCATTTTAAAACTTTTATTGTGGAGGAGAGATCGACCTATTGGTAAAGGCTGGTTCGCACTACGCTAGTCATTTAGTCGAGTGGCGAGTATTTTAGTAGCTAAATTACTCGCTACTGCTTAAAAATCGTTCGCACTATGGTCGAGTACAGTACAGAAGTTTCATGGAATTTTGCCAGATGAACAGGCTGCAACACAATCAAATGAATGAGCTGATACAGCTTATGTTAATAGCTGAGTTAGAAGAGGTGGATGAAGAAGTTTATGCGATAAAGAAATAAAGCAATGGGTGCGAAATTGGGTTAATGGAAGGGATGAACGAGGAGCTACAAATTGTCTTCTGAAGGAATTAGTATTAGAAGATCCCTAAGAATAGTTTGATAATGTCCAAAAATTATGTTAATGAAAATGCTGTTGCAAATTCTGTGTAAAGATACCTATTTAAGAAGTGCCATTACAAAATTACTTACAGTTCTCTACTTTATTGCCACTAGTTTAAGGACACTCACACCTTGTATTTATACACAGAAAACCAGCTACTTCTAATTCATCACAGTGTGAAGGAATCCATGAAACATTAAAGGAATTGAAGTAATGTTTCTTAGAGATGCATCCAGTAAACTGAATCATTTTACTGAAGGAGTGCAAACTGTTTCAGTAACTGCACCTAAATTTTTGAACTACATACTTTTTTTCTTTTTTAACTTCTCTGAGTAGATCATTCTAAAAAGATTTTATCATGTTAGGTATTACTCCTAATAACAATACTAATATCTTATTTTATAATCTAGATGCTATTGTAATAAAATAATAAAATTGTGCACTAAGCAGATGTTTTTAATTTTTAATTTACTTCTCACCAAATCCAGGTATGTTTATTGTATTTTCCAGATCCATGTGTGCAGATTGCTTCCTTTGTTTTTATAGTGCTGGGACTTAATATTCTACAAGCATTCACGTTCTGCACATTTAGAAACAAATTTGAAAATTGTTTCTTCATTCCAGCGAAACTACATTTTTGCGGCAGTTATGAACGCGACTTAAACAATAGGTTCAGACTTGTGTCGCTAGTGGGCAGTGGCACATGGTGGGGGGTGCTACTCGCTCGATACAATAGAACAAAATGGATCGACTCGACTAAACTACTCTGGTAAACCGCTCGACTAAATTTTCATTGTTCACACACGTTTGGTTACTAAATTGCTCGCTACTCAGCTAAATTACTAGTCTAGTGCGAACGAGCCTTAAGTGTACCTCATGACTGGCTAGGCACTGGAGAACAAGTTGATGGGGGTGAACTGCCTTGAAGTGAACTATCGGTGTATCCCAGGAAAATATGCAGTCAGTGGTAAAATGTCCAAGTCGGTGCATAAGAAAATATATATATATGTGTAACAAAATCTACATTGTGTAAAAGCGAACGATAGTCCTGTCATTTCGTGATGATAATGCGGTACTGGCATCAAAGTTAATCAGCATGTATGGGTGTGTCACAGCAGGTTTTGATGCACTAGAATAAGTGTGCTGCAATAATCTAAGGTAAACTTATGAAATCATCAGTCAGAAAGACTGATTAAACATAACGCATGTTCTGTTGATTACAGAACATCAGCTCAACTGTACACACAGTCGAAGTCTTTGACCAGTGGAGCGTTTGCATCACACAAAGTGTTGAAGCACTTGAATGTGTCTGGCAACGGATATGTCGCTCATCCACGACATTCTGGAGCAAGTAGATAAGATTTTCTCCTGCAAAAATGGAAGCTGTGTATAGGAATTCCAGTCTTCAGATGGGACATTTATATATCAGAGAATTGTTAATAACAAAAGCTAACTAGGCACCCCTCCACTCACTCTCCAGCATTTCACAGTTATTGGCCAGAATTAGTAGTACATTAATCAGTTTCTTAGAAATCACTATTGTACAGCGAAAATATTCACCTTAGCCATCAACGAGGCGTAAAGCAGTAAAAAAAAAAAAAAAAGCTTCTTGAGTATATTTCAGAATACACTACCTACGTAGTCAAATATTCCAGCAGCCATCCAAGAGTTTGTTTTGCACTACATAGCAAACTGCTATTTCCATTTTTCTCATACTAAATTTATACACATATAAATGTCTTAACTTTTTTAATAATAATGTTAGTTTGGTTGATAATTAAATACAGCGAAACTGTGACTGGTCGCTGTATTCAATTATCAACCAAATTTGATATCACAGTCGCTGATTCCACAAGTCCACCATGGACAAAATATTAATAATGTTAGTTGATGGTCTTCCTTGTTGAATAATTTTTTTTAACTTAATTGTGATGGAATGCCCATATAGGGACAATTTACTTAGGCATGTATTTGCCCCCTTTCTTATTATTACTAATATTATCTCTTTTTACCGTCTTAAATTTTTTGAGCTTAAATTTACCCTACCCGTTCTCTCATCTCCCAATATATTTTGCCTTTACAAATTTTGATTTTAAATTCTTTATTTTTTATAAATTATTCATCACTACCCTTGGTAATTTATTCCAATTCCTTACTCCTTCACCTACAAAAGAAAATCTTCCCACACCCTTGAGCCTGAAATCGAGTGCCAGCTTGTGGTCATGGTCATCTTTTCCCTTCCATGCATTACTTTTAATTCTTACACCAATATCTTTCCACGCCTCATCACCTTCATACTCCTTGTACACTCCCAGCACTCTCTTCACCTGTCTTTCACTGAATCCCAATCCAGCTATTTTATTGTATTCATTACTGATTGTGTTCTTCGCTAATTTCCAGAGACAAATCTAGCAGCCCTTCTCAGCACCTCCTCCAACTCCTGTATTTGATACCCAGTATGTGTGTTCCATACTACACCTCCACATTCAAACTTATTTACTTAGGTTACCATTCATTTGAATATTATGTTTATTTTGATAATTATATATATAAATTATTAGCCAAATACAATTTGATAAATATATTACTTTATTAGATTCAGATCAGTATGTAGCTGTCAAAATATTGTATTTTTACAACACAATCTGGTCATACACTCATAAAAATTTCCTTGAAAAATATTAATCCATCCATAAACATTAGAAAGCCAACCAAATTTTTCTTATCGCCAAGAATTATGATTCTAAAAGGCCCTCTCTAGAATTCCTCCATGTGCTACAGATGTCGACTGTTGTACTGGCCTTTTCTTAGGGTAAGATGTCACCTTTATCTTAAACTTGTGCAAACAGTTTCTCCCACCTCTATAATTTTTTACACTTTTATAATAATGCCTTTGGTTTAGACTTACCGGCCGTTTAAACAAATTTTGTTTGTTCTTGTGCAGGGCACTGCAGTTTCCTCCTGAGGCCTGGCTCCGGTTGAGTCTGAACCACGCAAGCATCACGTGGTTGACAATACGACCAAACGGGCTAGTGGTCCTGAGGTCGCTAGGCGATACCGGGCACATGCCTCCAAACAGCATCTCGTCCACATGACGAAAAAGGAAGGAGCACGCATGTTAATGATATACGAGTAGTAAGGAGGTCTTTTGTGATCTGTTTTGAAACCCTGGTGCTGCTGAAACTATGTTTTTAAGTGGCTGTTCTTGTGAATGGCTCAGTAGTTATGTGAATTATTGATGTTAGAGTTTCAAATTATAGGTGTTCAGCATATTTTTTTAAATACACAGAAACATTTCCACTATGTTGGCAGTACCATATTGGCAAACTAATAAATTCAGTGACACTCAACATCACCACAGACGTCAATACCAACTTCCTCATCACAGTAACAAGAGTTAAGCTGTTTTTGTAAATTATTTAAAGGAATTAATATTTTTTAACCGGTGGGGCTTGAGAGCACTAGGATAAAGTTCTTTGGGTTTATGCCTCTGTTTAAGCAATGTTGGGTGCCTATTAAGCACTATTTTTATGTCTAGAACAGTTAAATTTGTTCATGAAAAGTGAGTTACCATCAGTATTTGTCAGTATTTTTTGTATTTGTGGAAATAATGTTTGGGCACACCTTTTATGTATACAGCTGATGAGTTTCGTCAATCATTTCATTTGTGATAGCAAATATTTTAAAAAGTTTTTTTGTTATTATTTCATATTTAGAATTACATTTACACAATTTATTTATTTTGTTGATTTCCAGCCTGTATCATTGTAAGAAGAGGAAATACTAGTTTTATCTTACCGAGTTTTATAGTACTTCTGTGTACCTTAAAGCAAACTATAATTTATCTTGCCTAGCATCACATTTTCTGCATAATGTGTGTCTGCTTATATTTATATATTCATCAACATATTTGCCCAATTGAATAATTACAGTATTCAAGACTACTGAAAATATATATGTTTATTTCTTGGAGTTGTGTCACCACTAATGAATAGGCTGTAGCAGAATATTATGTGAAAATGGCTAGAATAGTTGCAGTTTTCTGTTTCAGTTCAGACAAAGTATGATAACTGAGAGGAAGAAATGTAGTTTTCACAAGGATTATCCACGGAAGAAAATCTTTATTGAAATGGAAATGATCTGATTTTTCAAATTGATGAGCTTTTTGTTCCACTAGTATTTATGCAGTAAGATATTCTTTATTTAATATTACCTGGTGCCGGTGATAATGTATGATAATTATGAACTGTGATTCCTTTTGGTAATTTTGGAAAAGACAGGATTCCCATTAGCAAAATTATCTTGAAGACAGGCTGGTGGACATTATGATGGTGGCTAAACAGTATTTCTAAATATCGCCAGAAAATAGAACAAACTGATTTTACTTGCACACAAGGTCTGCTGCCTATTTTGCATTTTGGAATACATAAGTCAATTCTCTGAATTTAGATGGTAGAAGCTTGCTTTCATTCACTCAAAATTTAATACCTTCTCTGTGTGTCTCTTTCCTGTTTCTTCTCATATTCCCTTCTCATTATTTAAAAAATGTACTAGACTTTAATTCTTCCTTCGGAAATTCTGTAGCATGGGAGGCATCCTGTGGTTACGAGGTGTAGCGATCTCATGAAGTATGAATTTTTTTGTTCTCTCAGATAGGTTCAGTCCCGTAGCTAAGCTGTGTATTTGGTTGAACATTGCATCTTTATTTGTCAGTCGTGGAATATACCAATCTCTTATTCTGATTTTCTTGGTCAGATACGTCATTCCTAATGCATTCTCTTCTGCTATGGATGCCTTTGCAGCTTATCAAACTGTAAATATAACTGTAGTTCTCTAATTTTAGTTAACATTAGACCCTAATGGCTTTGCTCTACATCATTTCTAAAGGGGTGAAATGCTTGCATCAACTTGCTGGGAATAATAGTGCAATTCAAAGGAGGATGTAGGAGCATCTGTATATAACTCAGTACAATTACATACTATGACCAAGATCATTCCTTCAGACTGAGCCAGGTGGTAGGTGAACAGTAATGCTGGAATCTGGTAATTGGGTGGATGGAGGTTTGATTCCCCGTCCAGATTTCGGTTTTCTATTGTTTTCCAAAAATCAGTCTAGGAATATGGTGGGGTGACTGTTCTAAAAGGCCATGTCTAAATTCATTTCTGCTCCTTGCCCACAGTCATTTCTCACTTATAATGATCTCAGCGTCGATGAGGCTTAAAGCCGCAAACAAAAAACTTTTCTCTAGTTACACTCGTCTTGCTCCAAATGATTAGCAAGGGGTGTCCAAAGACTGTCCTACGCAACTTACTAATCAGTGTCCTCCCATAGCATTTCTACCAATCGATGCTCTGACATACGTGCAGCTATGTCCAAACTTTGGGCACAAGGAGAACAACTGTTTTAATGCAGCTTTGAAGAATCATCACATAATTTTGGTCTGTCATTCTAGAAGTGGTGATATGTGTGGGGAAGTTAATAATTTATTTCCTTTTATGCTAATTGTTGCCAATTTTTTGCCCTTAAAGGTTGGATTTTCTGGAGTTTTATTTCTTCAGAAAGGCATTGATTAGTGTTTTACCATCCTGGGAGGATGTAGACCAGCTACTGAAGTGATTCCTGCACTTTAACCAAAGGATTCTTTTCCCTTGACTATGACATTTGGGTATCCACTGCAGAATTAACTGTTTGTTGCCAGTTAATGTATGCAGACTGTGTTTGTGATTGAGAAATATATTGCCATTAATGGGTGAGAGCCTGTGTAGACGACAATCTTCTTGGCAGGAAGAATCCTTTCCAGGCATCCAAATGATTCAAGATAGCTGCTATACGATAGTTGTAGTGGTAGATTTGACTCTACTGATACATTACATCTAGAGAATTTCCAATCTTCCATTCCAAGTGTTAATGGTCTATCCAATGATCTGTGGATATTTGTATCCATTCATCCTTTGGTTAGTAAGATTGAGCCTGGAGGTCAGTGGTAATGCTTGGGCTCAGCATTCAGCAGAATACGGGTTCAAATCCGCCTCTGGCCGTCCAGGTTTGTATTTTCCACTGTTTTCTGAAATCAGTTCAGGTAAATGCTGAAATTATTTCTCAAAATTTTCGCACACTCTACCTCTTGAATGGATATGTGTTTAGGTCATTAGAGTTAGGAAACCCTAAATGTATGGAGCTCACCTTTATCTTGCCCAGTTTATTTCTTTTCAAAACTACTTGCCAAACATTTTCTGCATATATTAAATTTAGTTTTACATATTGTTTCCTTATCTTTATAGTTGTTTACCTGTATTTTTCATGATTTATATATTTCTCACATTTTTTTAAATCTACCTATTGCCTTTTTCATTGCTGTCTACTTTTGGTTTTAAAGTTTGGCGATATACGTGTGGGCTGAAATATTGAGCCTTCCATTTTATCTAATCCAGCTCTTTATCCCATGTATCAAATATCATAATTGTTTCATATTCTCTCCAGTAGTTACATTGTACCAACAACCCTTTTTTCCGTGTTCGACCAAAAATGTATGCCATTTTTCACGTTCAGAATTCATCACTAACCATGGAAACCACAAAAAAATGCAAAATTTTTTAATACTAATATCTGATAAGAAGTTTGTTTGTGCTTGGCGTTCGTGAGGTTGTTGTGTTTGATGGGGTAAATGGGCTAATTAGCAAATTAAAACAATAACAAGGCTAGGAAAGAGAACAAAAAAGTAAAGCAAGTGGGGTAAGATGTAGAAGATAATAAACCTGAATTGTGTAAATGAATAATTGTTAATTTCCTTGTAACTCAAGAAAACATTAAATCAGGAAAGTGACAGTTTCTTTTGGTGCAGTAGACTGAAAGGAAATCAAGGAGAAGAGAGGCAAATACATTATTCAAGTTGGAATGGGAAATGGGAAGAATACGAATGTTTATAATTAGTTTACCAGTAAAGGATAACAGAGCATGCTGGATGCGTGGTAACGCTGTGGCCTCATGTTTGGGAGTGCATTTCGAATCCCCGTCTGGCCATCCAGGTTTTGGTTTTCCACTGTGCTCCGAAATCACTGCAGGTGAATGATGGGATAGTTCCTTCAAAAGGACAAAACCAGATTCCTTCTCTTCTCTTCGCTATCTTTACCCGCAGTCTTTTTCCGCCGCTAATAACCTCTTTGATGTCAACGAGGTGTAAAGCCATGAAAAAAGGTGAAGAATGATCTCAGAGTTCTCCCCACCATATTTCCTCCTTACTTTGCTATCCCTTGTCACATATTCAGTATACCAATTTTTCTCTTATTTTGTCCTCTTAGCAGCCACCCTTTACCATAGAAAATGTCTTAAAAATCAATAAATTATCTGCACTATAGAAATTTTTTTTTGTTAATTTTTTTGTTTGTGGAGATCTTACGGTTTCTGCAATCGCGGATGGAAATTTAAAAAATGGTGGATTCCTTTTCTGACTTAACACATGGTACAGTGATTGTTAGCTTAACTGTTTTACTATCTGTGTAGATATATTTAATCTCGTTCTTTTTTTAGTATTGAATCCACACTTACCCATCCTCTTAATGGCTACAACTAGCTTTCGTTCTCCTTCGGCTTCCAACCTGCACACCCCCAGGTTTACTGAAGACAAGAAAGAGGTTTACACCAAAAATTTTCCATTTTTTCCCCCCTATTTTTATGTTGATGCAGTTCTGCTATTATTGTTATTGTATGTGTGATTCCTTTCTATTTAATTATTGGATGCTGGATTTTGATTGTACCCTTACCATTATTTCACTGCCAAATGTCTGTTACTTCATAATCGATTTAATTTGTTCAGATGTTTAGACCTGCTTGAGATAATTTTCACCAGATTCAGTTGAGCTACATGTAATACTAAATTTTCATTGGTTATTCTGTAAAAGACAACTTTTATTTAAAACAGTGTCTTGTTTTCTCCTCAAACCATTGAAGTTTCTAGAAAAATCTATTTCGGTTCAGAATCGGCAGTTAGAAAGTCTTATCTAGTCAAAGAAAATGTGTTGGTTAAAGAATAGTGCATTCTTTAATGTCTGTTGAAGTCTCGGTGAAATGTTTCCATTAAGTTTGTATTCAAATAATTTTTAGAAAATGTTATTAATTGGGATTGGAGTGTAATTTGATTTGTTGACACTATTATTTATCACAGTTGCCTTATTACTTCTACAGTAAGAATTGACACAGTTAAAATGAGGTACATAACACAAAACGGCATGTAAATATTTATTTCCGTCATTTAATTATCTCCGTATGTAATTTACGATAGTCTAACAAGAGAAAACAATAAAAAATGCTTCTGGAATCAATATAGAAAAAAGCTTTGTGCTACACCCAGGAAGGGGGGGGGGATGTAGAGGCAAAAGCTGCATTGCTTTAAATGGGGGGGGAGGTTCACAGGAGGCCAAAATGGAGCTACGTAGTTTATGGACGCTCCCTACGCTTTATCAATCACCAGGCCTGATGGATTGAGTGATAACATTCTGGCGTGAGATTTGGGGGAACACAGATTTGTTCAGCCCCATGTTGTGGATTTCAGTGATCTCCTGAAACCTTTCCGGTGGTTGCCAGGACGGTTCCTCCTTCACAAAAGTCTATGGCCGAATTCCTTCCCAATCATATCCCGGCCCTCATGCCTTCATTGAGCCATAATGCCTTTAAAAACCATTATTATTCATTCCTCAATCTGAATAGAAATTAATGAATTTGTAGTGCAATTGATATTTTTCCTGTAATTTCGTAATGCCCTCTGTCAGCATTTGTTATGCCTTGTAAGAAAATTGATGAAGTTTTATGCGTCTTTCATGCCAGTTTCAGCATGTAGCCGTGTGTTTGTTACTTGCCAATTTAGTACATTAGAACCCTTGTTCTGTTTCCCATGCATATCATTGCTTTGTAAGTGTTGTATATGTATAAAACCTCCTGTGCTTTTCAGTCTTAGCTGTTATATGGTTTATAGCAATTATAATTGTTTAATTTTGTAGTAAGTTACTACTTAATTTTTTAGCATGAAATGCAATTTTTGCTATACAACATTAATGGTTTTGTAATAAACATATGAGAATGCTATCCAATCAGTGAAGGTCAGTTGTTCTTAGTTATAGGGAATTGAATTTTCACTCTCTTAATTTTGCATAAAAAGTGTGTACACAAATGATTCAATCTCTTTGGTGTTCCACAATTCCTTACATCATTCAGGATAATTACTGTGGGTTTGGCAGGGAACAAAGCTGCTGGTCCTAAATAAGGCCAAACACAGGAATCATTCTACGCAGTGGAAGATGACAGGACAATCCAAAGATATTTTGTTGGAAAAGGAATACAATGTGGACTGTATGGGAACTCATTGCTTATTATATTCTTCCAGTAAAGGATTTTAACAAATAAATCTTTGTTTTTGGATGTACAGTGTCATATATGACAACTTTTGGGTTCTTCCTGTGATTTTATGTAAAAATACTTACTACAGTATTTCCCAAGACATATCATGATGTTGGTGCTCTGTTATTGTTACCATGTTCAGTAAAACAAAGGTGAAACAAATGAGTCAGCATATATTTTAAACGTGAGTGAATAATCATAGATCACTTCTGATCAACATAGAAATGTTATACTTTGTTCACTTTCTGAATTATCGGTGGAAATTGTGGCCTGTGTCAAGACATTGCATCAGATGTAATTTTTCACATTTAACCTTTTCATAATTTTAAAGTTTTTTTTAGTTGTAATTATTGTTAGAAATATATTGTTTTTTTGTTATGACTAAATTTTGTACAGGTTTTTATCAATGTATTAAATCATTTAAAGATTGGACAATTTATTTTATTTTGACTAACGATTAGTTTAAACTCTGATCCTTCATCCTTTCAACAGAAAATTGATAACCACCAAGTCTCATTCTAAGATAATACTCATTATACAGGGTGTTTCAAAAAGGACTTTACAACTTTGAAAATTCATATAAATTTTATGAAACAAGGTTCAGAGCTGGTTTTGGTGTTGTTTTAAAGGAAAACACTTCAAGTTTTGACTCGCGTAGTCCGCTAGTGCCAAATCGCGCCGCACAAGCGCTAGCAACAGTTACGTTAAAGATGGCTGCCTTCACTGGACCCGAGCGTGCTAGCTTTGTGTTTTGGTTTGAAGAATCGAAGTCTGCAACAACAGTTCAGCGTAATTTTCATACCAAGTACACTAAAGATCCTCCTAGTAGGCCTACAATTTATTAGTGGCATAGATGTTTTGTAGAAACAGGGTGCTCAGTAAGACATAAAATCCTCAGGTCGTCCAAGCATATCTGACGAGGTCGTTGAGCAAGTGAGAAAAAGTTTTGTCGACAGCCCTACGAAATCGACTCGGCGTGCATCTCGTGAGCTGCAAGCCCCACATACGACGGTTTGGCGTGTGTTGAGAAAACATTTGCATTTGAAACCATACCGATGTTCGCTTTTACAAGCAGTTAAAGACACTGATAAGACTGCACGTAGGAACTTCTGTGTGGATATGTTAAATCGAGTGGATGATGATGAACATTTCTTGGACAACATAATCTTTTCTGACAAGTCAACTTTTCACTTCAGTGGCAAGGTTAACACACATAACTGTAGGATTTGGGGCAGTGAAAATCCACATGAAACATTGCAACATGTTCGTGATAGCCCTAAAGTGAACGTTTTTTGTCCGTTGAGCAAGAGGAAAATGTACGGCCCCTTTTTTTTTCCAAGAGAGAACCATCAACGGGATAGTGTACCATGATATGTTGCAACAATTTTTGATACCACAGATCGATGAGGATGACCGAGAACGAAATGTTTTCTTTATGCAAGATGGCGCACCACCACACTATCTGACTGACGTCCGGGATTTTCTCAATGACCGCTTTCCAGGTCAATGGATTGGCCGTGATGCGCCAATTGCATGGCCTCCTCGTTCCCCAGACCTGACACCACTAGATTTTTTCTTCTGGGGTTTCATAAAAGATATGGTGTACGTACCTCCTTTGCCGGCCACTCTACCTGACCTTAGAGCAAGAATTTACGCTGCTGCTGAGCAAGTTACACCTGAAATGCTAGTGCGAGTCTGGGAAAAAATCGACTACCGATGGGATGTCTGCAGAATAACCAACGGAAGCCACATAGAACATCTTTAGTTTAAGGTAAAAAAAACTTGATGTGCTTTTCTTTAAAACAACACCAAAACCAGCTCTGTACCTTGTTTCATAAAATTTATATGGATTTTCAAAGTTGTAAAGTCATTTTTGAAACACCCTGTACATATTTTCCTCCTTTTCTCATGCCTATCTTCAATTTCCACTCTTTCCTAAATAATGGTTACCCTCCCTTCTTTTATTTTTCTTTCACAATTTCTATCAAAAACAAACCACTGCTTACCAGAGTTTGTCATTACATTCTTATATCTCTGAATTACAATTGATTTGTTTCTATATATTTAATGTTGTCACTGATATTATCTATATATATATATATATATTCTTTTTGCAGTTTTGGTGTTTATTCTCTTCAACTCCTTATCTCCAATCCCTGCTCTTCTTCCCCCTCCCCCTCCACCCTTCATTTTTAACCTGTTCCATCTGCTGAGACTCACAACACTCCTTTGACTCCTGCCTTGTGTGCACCATGTTTATATGTTAATGAAGGATATGCTGCCAGTAGTAACAATATTTCATTTATGTTCGAATCTTCTTCGTGTATCGGACTGTACTCTATGGTGGATGGTGTTGTTGGTGATCTATTTCTCTAAAGTGACTAGAAAATATAGACAAGGGAAGAGAGAGGAACCATCACTTACCACAGGTAATGGTAGAATGGCACTTACACAGAAAAAAAAAACTTTTGCTAATTCGAATGTTTTCCCACTACTGTCTCCTACCTTTCAAGAGGTTAACTGCTGCTGTTTAGTGACATCTTAGTTGATCTGTGACTTCCTCGCTCTGAAACTGCTGGTGAAGGTTTAAACCTGAAAATCTCATATTGTTCCACATTTGTTTCTTCTGATTGTAACCACTATCTGTAATAACAACTATTTTTTCATATATTAAATGAAAATAAATGGTGCTGGATAACAAATCGAAATAAGGACTGAGCGAGAAGTCACATCTAGGCAAATGGTTGTAATACTGGTAATATTGATGCTGCACAGTTGGCAATGCTGGGACATTAAGCTTGCATGCCTAGTCTTAGCATACTTCCTTTTTGATCACTGTGCAGTTTGCAGTTCAGCTATTTGTTAAGAAAATGGTTAGTGATGATATCAAGCAATGAAAAAACATTAAAATTCTTGTGAAGTCTGCTACACAAATATTAATTGTGTTGTCTGCTGCAGAATATGTCTCTTTTGTTTGGTAGAAGTCGGCTTATGCCAAACAAGTAGATGTGACACTGAATAATACTTGCTGAATTATTGTGTGTCACCTCAGAGTCACACCGACTGAAAAACCACGTGGTCTGGCAAGAATCGCTGCCCCTGATATAAGTCGAACATAACTGCAAAATTGGAATGGAATGAGCTTAATCAAAATGACCAATGTCGGCGGGTGATCTGTAACACTGACCAAGTATTCAAGATGAAGCAGGTTTGACTCCAGCTTTAGTTTTTCCCCCAAATCACTTGAATGCTGAGATGGTACCTACAAAAGGTTGTGGCAAAATTCCTACTCGTTTCTTGCCCCCCCCCCCTCCCCTCGGTTCTTTCCCTTCTCTAATGACATCATCAAGAAATAATGCCATAAATAAAATCGTACTCTGGCTCACCCATCATACAGACATCAACTCCCCAGACAAAGAAATACTTCAATCTAAGGGCACATCGGATGTACCACCAAAATTTGCCATCTTAGTGTGTGGCAAGTGTGACTGACTAACATAGGACAATGGCTATCCACAGTAGCAGGAACAAAGCATGATGTGCTATACGCTGAATGAGAAGTGATGAAGACAAGATGAAAGATAATTGAGCAACATGGTATTATCTTAAGGACCAGACAGCTACATGTTTATCTAGGAAAGAACAGACCATCCATCATCTATACAATTGCCCTCAGTGCCTAACAACCTGCACTTTGGAAGACAACCTTAATGCCAGTGACAACACTGCCCAAGATACTGACTTTTGGTACTCTGTAATATGAAGGAGTGGTGTTAATTTTTGTTTTAATTTCTCATTAACAACTGTTTGTATTTTCCATCTATTGTATCAGCAATGCTTTGGATATGAAATGAATAAATAAAGAGAGTATATTTATGAATTTTTCTCAAGAAACCAACCGAGTAATACTATTATTTATACACAATATTTTGGCGACATAAATTTCTGTTGCCATCTTCAGGTGTAGAAAAGGTGAGGATGGGGATGGATATTTATGTCGCTGAAATATTGTGTATAAATAATAGTGTTGACTGGTAAGCAAATAATTTTACTGCAACACAGTTACTTTTGATGATGTAATTTACGCTGCGCATGACGCGTTACGAGAAGTGATTCTCATTTTCAAACACAATATTAGTACATATTTAATACATTTTTAATATGCGAAGTTACCTTGTTAGTTTCCCAAGAAACATTCATAAATATACAATGAGAAAAACTTTGTTCTTTTATAAAGTGAGTATTGCCACCTGACTCTAGTCCATTTAAGGTATGATTGTTAAATTAAGTGTAATGATTTAGGAGAAAGTTGAAAGCAGTTCACATCCGCCCACATGACATGATAACGATCTAAAAACCCTTCTCACAGTGGGCAGTACCCATCAAAGCAGTGCTTGAACACAAGTGGTTATAACAAGTATTACAACATGAAGATTGGTTGGATTCAGCCAAAGGTGAGAAACTAACTGCTATCCACCAGAGCCTATGGCTGATTAGATTAGATTAGATATATTTGCTTTGCTTAGTTTCTATGTGACAACAGTCTCGTGGATATGGGCCAATAATATTACCAACTCCTGAAAATGTTTTAGTTACTAAACATTCCTAAAGTATATTCAGTTTCCAGCGCTACCTGCAAATGCATAATAACCAATGTTATGATGCGAAGGTTAATTTAGGACTCTAAACATTGCATTTGTAAATAGTTTTAAAAATTCATACTCTACTTTAATGATTGTGGATAATTTCATCACCTTTTGCGACCTTACCCCAAAACAAATAGTATTTTCTCAGTCACGTTTAGTTACCAATTTTCAGGGGGGAAAAATTAATTCATATAGTAAACTGGGTTAGGGGGTGTCCATTAATTATGAGAGTTTTTTTTTTAATTCAGATCCCCCCCCCCCTCCTTTCCCCTTTAATGAGATTTTGCCAGACCCCTCCCCTTCTGTCACGCAATTCGTGGACGCTCCCCATTCTGATAGTTTGGATTCAAAGTTGTCAGATTTTTGTAGATAACAATTTATTTTCTGTGATGGCACATTGAATACAGAGGCTCAAATGAATTTTATCCATTTCACTACAATTGACTTGCAGTGACGGATCTACAGGTTTTCTGAGCTGGGGTGAAAACGTGAGAGCTTTTGAGGTTGAAAAAACTCAACAGATGTACTAACGACTTCCTCCGGCGCTCCATATAGTAGGCTGCCGGGATGTGTTCCTTTTTAAGGTAAAAAAAATGGTCTCCACTACATCAATTTGTCACCCTGGGCAAGTGCCCCATTTTGCCTCCCACCCTCCACCCTTCCTTCTCCTTCTATATCTGGCAATGATGACTTGTAATCTTTGCAAATGTTTTTTTTTTTTTAATAAAAATTAATTTAATTGCAATGGAGCACAGGCTCCGGTGGCAATTCCCCTACACCCCCATCTTCCACCTATCCTGCACCCACCTACATTTGCCCTCTACAAATTTTATCTTTAAATTCTTTCAACGTTTTCGGTAAATTATTCATCATTTCTGTTGGTAACGCATTCCAATCGCTGACACCCTTACCTAAAAAAGAGAATCTTCCCACATCCTTGTGCCTGAAATCGAGTGCCAGCTTGTGGTCATGGTCATCTTTTCCCCTCCATTCACTACTTTTCATACCTACTCCAATATCTTTACATGCCTCATCGCCAGTATACGCCCTCTACAATCCCATGACTCTCCTCATCCTCCTCCTGTCTTGCAATGAATCCCATTCCAGCTCCTTTATCATATCCGTCATTGATTGCATTCTGTGATAATTTCCAGAAACAAATCTAGCAGCCCTTTTTTTTGTATTTAATACTACTATTATAGCCATGAATGTCAGCATTGAGACTGAAGTGTGAGAATTTTCCATTACCAAAAACAGTAGGCAGTATACGCATCGTGCTGACATTGCAAGTACAGCAGGATTTCTAAATAAATTTCTGTAAAGTTCGTGGGTACCCGAACAACGCCAACAGCCGATTTAGAGCGTACTTCGCAAGCAAAAAGCAAGCTTTACCAAGTGTGACGCTCATTTTATGAACCTGGTGTAATACATTGTCACAGTGTCATTTGTTCTGCGACTGTAACTCTTAGGACATGTCTCATACCCAGGAACACACTCAGTACCAATAAAGCATCCAAATTTTTGGTGATATAGTCCTTGTCGTACTTCACAATTAATCGGGAATAGGTATTCAAGTGCGTGGCGGAGGGGAGATAAAAAAAAACCTGTATAAGATAAGAAGTTGAGCAAAAAATAAATTGGCATAATATTTGATAACAAACTCAGCTAACCAGGATACATTGGTCAGGTAGTCGGAAAAGCTTTCAAAATCGTTCACTCATTGTAGAGATGAGGGATGTTGCAGAGAAGGATTATAAATCTTTAGTCAGACTATTGCATGAATTTGGTGGTGTAATATGTGACCCATATTTTGCTTTTCAAATACAGGAGTTTGAGAGGTTGCAAAGAAGGGCTGCTAGATTTGTCTTTGGAAATTACCGCAGAACACAAGCAGTAACTAATCTGATAAAGGTGCTGAGATGGGATTAATTTGAAGACAGGAGGAAGTTGAAGAGAGTCTTGGGATTGTACAAGGCGTATATTCGCGATGAGGGGTGGAAAGATATTTGTAGAAGAATTAGGATAGGTGCAAGGAAGGGAAAAGATCACCATGTCCACAAGCTAGCACTCTACTTCAGGCACAAGGGTGTGGGAAGATTTTCTTTCGTAGGTAAGAGGGTCGGTGATTGGAATAAATTACCAAGAGAGATGATGAATAATTTTCCAGAAACTCTGAAAGAAAGTTGAAATTTTTAGAGGGAAAAATAGGCGGGTTCAGGAAACGGGAAACACGGGTGTATAAGAAAATTTCCATCGGAGCGTGCGTTCCATCACAATTAATTGAAAATCTCGTCTTTATTTAGAAATTGGTTTCTACCTTATGCCCATGCTTCGAGGTTATTAATACGACCAAACAATGTTACCAGTGTATGAATCTGTTTCTGTAACTTGTATTGAGAAAGAAGTCCTCACTAAACATTACTCGTCAGTAACTGAAACCATCTGCCCTAAGACAAGTAACAATACAATTAGTAAACACGAGCACACACGTTGGCAGATATGAAAATCATAGGCTATAAATTAGCTACAGAATTATAATATTTTCAGTGTGTACCGTGGAGAATAATTAAACCCTTTGGCTGCTAATTTTCATCGAATATCTATCGTGGAGCTAGGGTTACAGCAATTTTTTTTTGTCCACGTTAGTTATATTGAAAAATTATACTCTCTGGGTATCGGCATTTATTCCAAAGATGAACAAATTCTCCCTAAAGGACCATAGTGTGAGACTTAAACCTCCTCACGTGTTGGATCTGTTGGTCCTTGAGTTTCATTTTGAAATTATTTCTTTCATTATTGAATTCTATTCTTTTTTTTTTTTTCTTAAATTCTTCCGTTACTCTCATTAATTTCTATTTGAGAAAATTATTTTCATAAACATAGCTTTTTTTTTTTTTTTTGCTTCGTAGTCATTGTCATTAAAACCAGAAGAGGATTGAAATCAAGGAACGGGAAGGAAATCAACTATGGCCTTTTGCAGAAATCATCCCCTCATCCGCTTGAAGTGATTGAAAGCCGAAATAATGTAAGGTTAACACATCATGGTCGGGCCGTATTCGCTGATGCTGCCTTGAGTATTCGGGATAGAGACTGAAGAGCAAAGCAGCAAAAGATAGCCATTACGATCATAAGAGTCTTGAAATCTGCAGATAAGAATATCAGATGCCAAAAAGCGTCAATGTCAAGGCCTTTGAGCGGGACCTGGCTGCTGTATCGTACAACTATCATTATGGTTGCTAAGTACGTTGACCTCGCGTTTAACGTGGGTCAATGGAGAGCATTAAGGCGTCATCCGATGTGGTTTCCTGTTTCTTGCAAGGAAACATTTCGTTAACTGGGGACCACTGAAAATCGTTTCAAGTGCACAAAAAGAATTTTTTCAACTACTGGTGCAATTAATTAAATATTTGCTATCACAGATTTATTTACCATATCGCCATATATTTACCACGAGAAATGTAATAAGCAAGAAAATTACTGTAAAACGGAGAACACACATACTGTTAAAGTAGAACGTTAACACCTGTCCAAATCAGAAATGTAATTAATGGCACTTTTCAGTCTCATCCAGGAAGAAAGTAGTTTTTCTTGCGTACGATCTGAGAGGATATTCTTTGGTCCCTTGTTTGTATCTCTGCACCACAAACATACTCTATGCAACAGGGACTGCGCTATTTGAAAAAGCGTCCATACTCCATATGTTTTCTGTAGTTACTACGAATTAAGAGAGATGCATGGAAGGGTAAAGATGACCATGACCACAAGCTGGTACTCGATTTCAGGCACAAGGGTGAGGGAAGATAAGGGGGGGTCATGGATTGAAATAAATTACCAAGAGAAATGATGATTAATTTACCAAAAACGCTGAAAGAATTTAAAGTTGAAATCAGTAGAAGGCAAACGTAGGTGGGTAAAGGAAAGGGAAAATGGTTGTGTAGGGCAATTACCACCGGAGCGTACGGTCCTTAGCAGTTAAATTAAACCAGTTTTATTGAGGACTAAATCTTGTGTGGAAGTTCGAATCCTTTCGATTTCTAGTCCAAACAAGTCATTAGTTGAATCGTCTTCCTCCCATGTTTTGAGTAAATAAAATCCCTCATAAGGCAGGGATTACGCTGTTAATAGCGAAGGATGTGTGTAGCGATACCTGTTCATTTGGAGATCATTGTGTATAATAAGTTAAAGGTCACTCATTATTCCCTTACAAGGGCCTTTTCCTTAACAGGTGTCACGGAGAAATATGACTTAGGACACGTAGCAGTAGACTTGGCACCAGAGATAAGGCGCATCGTCCTTTTTAATTAACAATGCACCTTGCTAACATGCTTGCTACTTAGCCAAATAGGAGAGCACTATTTAATAGCATTATTCATCAACAGAGATTTTCCGTTGACCAGCCACCAATCATAAAAATATTGACTCGACTCAAGTGAGGGATTAAAAGATGTGTACATGGTCGAGACAGCAGAACAAAAAAGGAGGTATAAAAAAAAGCCATACTGAGACCTCGTCATGTAGCCGCGTGCTGCCGAAACTACATCCAGTTTCGAGTTGCGTAACAGGAGGCTCTCCTTGCAATTTCAGTCTGGTCCAGATAATGTGGCAACTAAAATTTGCCCGCTTTCTAGTTGCAGGATTCGTCTACATAAGAGCATGGATAATATCAAAAGGGGGGTAAAACAAAAACATTTGCGTGGTAGTTCGATGTCGTTCAAATTATAATTTTGACTTGGATTCCAATAAATTTACAAACGCCAAAGTTGGTAGACATGCCAATGCGCGGGATAAAACACTAATCTATTTTGTCTCTGATTTGAGTGGTTTTGAAGTGTATCCGAGAATTAAAAAAAAAAACTCAATATCATTAAATTCCGTAAAGAATAATGCGTGAAACTGTGTTTTCTGTCATCAGTGTTTCAACTGGTTTTGATGCAGTCCTTCATATCTTTCTATCTTGATCTAACCTAGTCATTTAAACAAATCCGTTAGAATCTACGCTTTCAGTTATCTGCTTCATATATTCTAGTTCATGCCTTTCTCTAAGTTTTTACCTTTCGTTGTTACGCCACTAAAAAATTAGCCAAACTTAAAAGCAATCTAGAAAATATGACACACTATTCTGTCTTTTGTTATTATGAGAGACTTGCACAAGTTTCATTCCTAACTCATCATTTCAAAACAAGTTTATTGCGTACTTTATCTGTGCATATACTGTAATTTTAGACATACTTCTATAGCACAAAATTTCATATGATTCAATTTTTCTTCGTATACCTAAACTGGCATCTTCAGATCGATAAAGTGCTACGCTCCATACACACAATTTTAGATAATTCATTGTGTCTCAAAACTAAAAAAAATTCTTTCTGAGGGAGGCAATTTTGGCTAGTGATATTTTCGTTCTAAGGTTGTTCTCGCTTCTACCATCATTTGTAATTATATTTCCTAAGTAACTAATTCTATTAATTACTGTAGTGGATCTGGGACTGTTTTTGTATTTCCTTTACTATTATCATTTCTACTTCATCTCCTGACTTTTGTTTGCTTTAGTTTATACTTAGTCAAAATTCCTATTTCAGTATTTTGTTCCTGTCTTTCAGTAATTTCCCAACATCCTCACCGCTGGTAACAGGATAATGTCATCATCAAACCGCACTAACTGGTTATTTATTCTTGAACACTTTTGCCTCGCTCCTTGACTGCTACTTCTTACTTACAAATTCAGTATTAGTAGGAAAATTTGCTATCTCACGTCGTTTTAAATGATTCCCATCTCTCAAGAGTCCCTACTTTTATTGCAACCACTTGATTCTTATATATATTTTTATCGAAAATCTTTAAAATTCTGGACTTTTTGACTCACCTATTATTATCAAATACTTTTTATAAATGCGCAGACGTCATAAAAGGGTCTTCGTATATGTCAATCCGTTTTATTTTTTTTTTTTTTTTTTTTTATCTGGTTAACGTCTCTTAACAGCGAGATCTTTAGAAACTGGAAAGGATGGGGAGCAAGGAATTCGGCCATGGCCTTTTGAGAGGAAGCATCCCAGCATTTGCCTGGAGAGATTTTTGAAACCATGGAAAACCCAAATCTGGATGCCCGGACGTGGATTCGAACCGCCGTCCTCCCGATTGCGAGGCCAGAACGCTAATCGTTACACCACCACTCTAGGTGTGTCGATCCGTCCTCCCAATCGTAATCTTAACGCAAAGATTGCTTATCTTTAAATCATAAATTAATTACTGGTGTAAATTGTAAATTGCGTAATGAAACGATACTGGACCTAATGAGCGTTCACAAATCAAGTAACGGTTTAACGAAGGCCGAGAAGAGCACTCTGGACTTGTGACAACATCTGCACACAAAAAATATTAACGCTTATGTAAGACGCCGGAAAGTTGGCAGCAGTGGTTTTAAAATCAGGAAGACTATATTCAAATATAACAGTATCTAAATTAATAGTTTCGCGCTAGTTTTTGGATACATAATAAATTGTTGTCTAAATTTGAACGCACTGTACAAAGTAAAAGGAAAAGCGTAAAATATATTCGACTGTATCAGTGGAAGCGAACCAACTACATCTCTTGAAATCAAACCAGATCACGCAGATAACACGTGATGCCCAGTAGCGCTGTGCTACGGCAATCAGATCACGTAGGCTGAAAACAGTTGCCTGCAAAACATGCGTCATCGCACACGGGAAAGAGAAGCACAAGCACTCGATATGATCCTGCGAGATATTTACACTTTTTACAGAATATCCCCTATATATGAAGATTCTTTGTAAATCGATAATCAGCAAAGCTACCTCTTTTACTATCTACAGTCTGGGCAAAAACCAAGAGAGCTTACTTCAGATAAACTCCTCTACGAGATTGACCTTGCTTGCTCGCGGTCACCTGCAATATTTAACTTTATGGGGGCTCTAGCCAAGCAGAAACTAACATAAAATGAAACTGACCAACCATATTGCTTGAATCGTTACATTGCCTAGAAACATGGCGAATTCATGGTGACGATACTCCGTTATTATAATCAAAATGAATTATAGAAATTTCACGCAAAGTACATTACTAATACTAACTAAATAGCTATTCGGTTGTAAAGAAGGGCTGCTAGATTTGTCTCTGGAATCTACTGCAGAACGCAATCAGTAAGTGATATGAAAAGTACCTGGAATGGGATTTATTAGAAGACAGGAGGAAGGTGAAGAGAATCACGGGAGTGTACAAGGCGTGTGTTTGTGATGAGGCGTGTAAAGATATTGGTGGAAGAATGAAGATTGGTGCAAGTAAGGAAAAAGATGATCATGAGCATAAATTGGCACTCGATTTCTGGCTTAAGTGTGTGGGAATATTTTTTTTTTTTTTTTTTTCATAGGTAAGGGTGTCAAGGGTTGGAATAAATTACCGAGAGAGATTATGAATAATTTTCTAAAAACGCAAAAAGAATTTAAAGTTGAATTTAGTGTGTGGGGGGGGGGGGGGGGGGAGTAAGTGGTAAAAGGCAAAAATGAGTGTGTAGGTAAATTGCCATCGGTCCAATCGCCTCATCGCAATTAAATTGAAGTATTTAGTGTGTAATGTGTATGGAACAGAGTGAATGAGGCATATATTAGCGATAATGCTGGTAGAATAATAAATAGTCGTACATGGTTGGGGAAAGATTACCATGGCCACAAGATTTTACTTGGTTTTAAGCACAAGGGAGTAGGAAAAATTTCTTTTGTTAGGTAAGTTAGTTAGATGCTGTAATAAATTACCAAGGAAAATTCTGAACAATTTACCTAGAAAACAGAAAGAATTTAAAATTTATATTGTGAAGGATAAAACTATATGGGAACTCAAATTGTCTCCAAAGAAAAAAATCACGAAATGACAAAGTATCAGTGTGGGGAATTTGCCACATTTACTCCATCGAAATTAAACTAAAATATTTTTTTATCTGTGAGAACGAGACAGAACCAAGTTAAACTGAATTACTCCGGTGGCAATTTTCTTAATCTAGTTGCAACATGTTCAGATTTCTTTTGGTGTACTCTGACCTGCTTTGGTTATTTTGTGCTTACCTCAGTCCACATTTCCTCACAACTTTTTTTGCAATACTTGAGGTGTTCAAAGAAATACTGACGGTAGTAAAGCCATGCAGTGCATAACATAGGTCGGATGTTGTTTAACGTCTGTATTAGATTAAGAGAAGTTGGAGACAGATTGCGTCACAGTATTAGCATTCCAGACTACTGTCGCAGGTGATAAGACGGGCTGGCAACTGCGAAAACAGACAGGGAAGGTCAGCTGGCGTCGATCAGGTGGCAAATTTTCACGGTCAGCAGATTCCGTTATTATTTGTTAGCATTTAAAAAGGAAAAAAAAAGCATGGCAGTCATAGGGGGTTTCCGACAGAAGTGAAAACTATTAATATCATAGCGCAACAAGTCATACTTACAGATATACTAAATAACAACAAATAATTCAGTGTGGTTGTAATAACCTAGAGACCGAGTTTCTAGTGGCTGTGCGTTCTGCCCCTGTATTAGCCACCTTAACCTAACCCGGTAGTCCTACCAGGTATAGAGCACCTACAGTTTAACGTGGAATCCAAACCACGGTAGCATTCTGGCGTACTTCATATTACACAGGAAGCTATGGTATACCATATGTGAAGTTTGGTTTAATGGCCGACACATAGATTCGAACCGGGGACCTTTCGTTCGCCAGTCAGACACCTTAACCACTGAGCCACCAGACCGCAGCAGATACACTATTCATTAGCATGTCGGTAATGCAAACTCATAAGATTTTATCCATCAAAAAATCGCCCTATGTGTCTAAAGAAGTTTTCACTTCAAAAACTAAAAATCTAACTTAATCCACAATCCAACGGTTCGTCGAATCTTCCCCAAGCAGATATACCAAGCTATTGTGTCAGAGGCCAGAAGGCTAGTTCCTTTGTTCATGGGCCTTCCACGGAACGTCCCGGCGTAGCTCATATAATCAAACACAACTCCTAAAACCTGTGGGTTTGAATGAACAGCGGTGACAAGGGCGTATCCAGAATCAGAACTACAGGGGGGGAGGGGGGGGGGAGAACTCATATTGGTTTCGAGGAAGTATGGTGGGGGACTGAAACATGACGATTTATTACAAAATGAAACTCAAACATATTGACGAAACTATTGTTATTATCGATTAATATAGTAATCCAATCACTCAATCTAAGGACCCACTATGTAGTTCATTAGGATCGTAACTCAGTTATAGTTTTTTATGTAAACATTAGTCGTCTGCGATTCTCAGAAAAATTTTCAATAGCTTTGTTTGTCAATATCTCACGGTGTCCTTCCTTTCACGAAATTTCGATGCGCACTCATCAATCATAATCCAGTCAATCTTTCCTCTCCCAAAGTGCTCCTGAGCCAGTTCTTCACTCGCCGAAGCGTACTGAAGGGAACTTAATTTTTTTTCTGGGGGGGGGGGGGGGGGAGGGGGGCAGCGCGTATCAGGACTACAGAAATTTCCACTTCAAAAATAAAGTCGTACCAAGACCATTTTACGAGAAAGTTATATTTACCATCTATGGCTTGGTGCTTAAGTAATAGTTCTCAAACAATGTATAGACAACACAAAGCGTTCGGAACGCACACTTAAAAACAGTAATGCCCTAGGCCAGATTGGAAGTCTTGAAGAAAGAATGTCGACCCTTTAATTTTACTTAATATCCTGCGTTCTCTCTTAATAAATTAATCTATTTGTCTCTCTCTATTCTCTCAAAGTCACCGAAGAAGCTCATGATTATATTCAAGTGGGTTCATTTTTTTATTAATTTATTTTTATTCCCTTTTTTTAGTGATATATTGAATTCATCGATCATTTTGAAGTCTTTGATTTTCATTTTAACTATGACCTCACACCGAATATCCTCTACAGGAAGTACTCTACCATACACATTACTTCTAAAAGGTATTTTTTTTTTTTTTTGTGACGTTCTATCTTCCTCCCTTTATACACAACAAATGATAAATGTGATATCATTTCAAAGATTAAGCTCACCGCTTTAGTAACATCACTAATTAAGAAAGGAATTTTTCGAAATCCAGCCCGTAAATGGTAAAATTGTGAACAGTCAATGTGACGGGTATGCGATAGTTCAGATCCAAGCCGCTAGGCTGCGCTGGCGTCGATACAGGAGTGATCGCATACCGCTAGATAGCAGAACGATTTCGTGCGGTCCATATTCGCTTTACCGCTAGGTATTTCAGTCGACAAATAAACAATTGTTGTTTAAAAATGAGATAGTTTACAACAAAGCTGCTAGTCTAGATAACAGTACGACTAATCACATGGGTAAACTGTGTGTGTCTTCTAGAGCAATGGTTCGCAATCAGTTTTTCCTGAGTACCACTTCAAGGATCAGTTTATAGTCATGTATAGCTGAAATTATAAATAAAAATGAAAACTCGTTTTTCGGTATTAATTACAGTAATATAATTCGCAGGCACAATTTGACTGCCTTAGATATAGTTTGGCGATAGCAATATTTTCGTAATTGTTTATTTTTTCAGTGATCTTAGCGATTACCTTAGCCAAGAGATTACCGCGTGTGTACCCCTTGAAACAATCTCACGTATCCTTGGAGGTGCGAGTACCACTAACTGGGAACCAATGTTCTAGATCAGGGGTGGCCAACCCAAAAGATCTTGCTGGCCAGTTTGGAAATGCATCATAACTCCGCGGGCCGCATATAAAATTTATCCCCATATAAGATTTTGACCCACTGTAGACATTTTTTTGGAGTGAAAATTTTAAAAATATTATGCAAGATTTTGAGTAAAGCTTGATTAAAGTAAAAGGTTTTTATGAAGGTTTCCCAGGCATTTTTGAGTGCGCAGTTCCTTGCAAAGAGAAGCTTGACTAACATCAGGAGCTTACTGGTTTTTTTTTTTTTTTTTAACTGCTTTACGTCTTTTTTTAACATCGAGGTCTTTAGAGACGGGAAAGGATGGGGGCAAGAAATGGGAAGGAATTCGGCCATGGCCTTTTGAAGGAAGCATCCCGGAATTTGCCTGGAGTGATTTGGGAAACCATGGAAAACCCAAATCTGGATGCCCGGACGGGGATTCGAACCGCCGTCCTCCCGAATGCGAGGCGAGAACGCTAACCGTTACACCGCCCTGCTCGGTGGCTTACTGGTACCTGTATCCTGCGAGACGAGTTTAGAGCTGTTTCCTGGAGACCAAATCCAACAATCGCACTCTTTTTTTTTGTAAAATCGCATTACAAACTTTTTGTTTGATAGCTATGGTTTATTGTAAAACGTCCAGCAATTACAATTATGCTATACAGTTTTTTGATCTTAGAAAGTGACTGTTTACATCGCCTGGCCTGAGGCCAGTCCAACTGGATTCCTCCGTAACTCAATTATATTACAATATAACATATGGCATGTAGAGACATTTACAAGACATACAAGATGTTGACTGGTTAAAATAAAATTTAAAGTGAGACATTTTGAAAAGCTTATGCTTAAAAATTTGAATTTTGAATGCCATTCCTGTCTTAGGGTTATTTAAAGAATAGAATTTGTAGATTTAAAAAAAACAAATCAGGTATGAGTTAAGATAATTATAATGGCAATGTAGTTTAAAAGTTTAATTTAATTTAATTGCAATGGAGCACAGGCTCCGGTGGCAATTTCCCTACACAACCAACTTCCCCCTATCCTACACTCACCTACATTTGCCCTCTACAAATTTTAACTTTAAATTCTTTTAACGTTTTCGGTAGGTTATTCATCATTCCCCTTGGTAACTCATTCCAATCCCTGACACCCTTACCTAAAAAAGAAAATCTTCCCACACCCTTGTGCCTGAAATCAAGTGCCAGCTTGTGGTCATGGTCATCTTTTCCCTTCCATGAACTACTTTTCATACCTACTGCAATATCTTTCCATGCCTCATCGCCAGTATATGCCCTGTACACTCCCATTACCCTCCTCATCCTCCTCCTGTCTTGCAATGAATCCCATTCCAGCTCCTTTATCATATCTGTCACTGATTGCATTCTGCGATAATTTCCAGAAACAAATCTGGCAGCCCTTCTTTGCACCTTCTCCAACTCCTGTATTTGATACTCAAAATGTGGGTCCCATACTACACTACCATATTCGAGCAATGGTCTTACCAAAGTTTTGTAACACAATTCCTTTACTTCTCTCGTGCATCCCCTCATCACTCTCTCCAACAAGTGCAGAATTTTGAAACCTTTTCCTACCACCTGTCCAATGTGTCCAGCCCAGTTAAGCTTGTTATCAAATGTAATGCCAAGATATTTACATTTCAAGTCTTCAGCAAGCAATTCTTTCCCCACCTTATATTCATAATTAACCTTTTGTTTTTTATTTGTGTATCTAATTAGCTGACTCTTCTTTGCATTTATCTTCATCCCATGTTTACCAACCCAACTAGGGAGCGTGCACAAACTACGTGGCTCGGTCCAGGGGGGGGGGAGGGGTTGGCTGGAAGGCTATGTTGGGCTACGTGGGGGGAGGGGAGGGTTTCCGAGCCAGGCCACGTAGCTTTCCTTTCATAACATTTTTCACAGTTAAAATGAGGAACAGAACTCACAACAGCATGTGAATATTTATTTCCCTCAGTTAATTATCTCTGTATGTAATTTAAAATAGTCTGACAAAAGAAAACAGGACAAAATGTCTTCTGGAATCAAAAGGGGAAAAAGCTACGTGCTACGTGGAGGGGGAGGGGGGGTAGAGGCAAAAGCCACGTAGGGCTACGTGGGGGGGGGGGGGTTCACAGGAGGCCAAAATGGAGCTACGTGGTTTATGCACGCTCCCCTAGATATCCTGTCTAGATCACCCTGCAACTGTTTACAGTCCTCTATCGTTTTGATCCTTTTATACAGCATCATGTCATCTGTAAACAATCTAATTGCAGATAGTAAACATAGTAGTACGGAAAGGGGTATGATAACTTTATATACAGTGTTCAGGGAGAGTCAGAAGGCATCTTACCCGTCGTCGCTTAGGATATCTTGTGGTAGACGATACGTTTTTAGACGTGGTTGCGTCGTTGATCTGCGGCCTAGGTTGCAGTACTGTGCTCCAGGAGTTGCTTCTAGGCTATTTATAAAGACTTTTGCAGAATTCATGAAGTAGGTTTTAATAGTTTGCAGTCCAGTTTCCCTGTGAACTTGTGAATTTCGTATAAACCAAGGTGCTTTTAAAATACTGCGGAGAAGTTTGTTTTCTAGGGACTTTATTATCTCCAAACTCCATCCTCTTCTGAATAAAAGAAGCTCACTTTAAATCGAAAGTGGGCTATTTCTCTATAAATCACTGATCCAACACGCCATATTATACGTATCCTCCGTATGGTGCACAGCCGCATTACAAACTTGAAAAGCAAATTGTTATTTTCATCCAAATCGCTAGAACAATTTCAGAGTTCGTCTGGTTTTCCACCTCATAAATTGATTTTAAAGAAAAATTCTATTATTATGTTAAATATTAATGCTAATCAGGGATCACTTAATGGTGCAAGATTAGTGATAATTCTCTTAGACGAGTACTTCATCAGTGCTGAATTAATTCACTCGGTTAAATCTATGCTCTTACCTCGCATTAACCTCACACCAACAACCGTGCCTTTCCAAATGATAAGAAAACCATTCCCAATAGAACTAACATTCGCTATGAACATTGATAACATGAACATGAACATTCTGACAGACGCTTCAGAAGGCAGGATTGTATTTATCATAACCTGTTCCTTCGTAGAGTTTGTAGATTCATTAATATTTATTTTTGTGTTAGATACACATACTGTCTAAAAGTCAACGATAACCACATTTTTTAAAAAAAAAAAAAAAAATTTATTTGGCCCGAAGCGCCAAATGGCACTATACAGCCATCAGCTATTTATATAGATAATTGGCTTGGTACAAATGAGTAAAGCATTGTACAGATAAACAAATTTACAGGATAATTATAATAAACTAGTAATTTCACATCAGCTGGAATATTTCTCCAAAAAAATACATGCATGTTTACAAAATGAAGGATTAGTAAAACAAGTAAATAGAGGACTCTGTACCAACAGTGGGGGGTACAAGGCTCTACATTATAACTGCTAATATTGTTTTCAAAGAAATTTAGTAAAGACGATTTAAAAATGAATTCTGACAAAGCTAATATTTTTTAAATATTTTCTTTTTAAATGATTTACAATTTATTATAGTATTTAATGATAACGACTTTTTACAGTGAAAGTTATATTTATTCAAAATAAAATAAGTTTCATTAATAAATACTTGCATTTCCTTATTTCCTCATTATTATATTACCATTCGGTGTCTGATCACGATTCTGTGCGAAACATTCTCATGGGTCATTTAGTACACACGAATTGTTCGTTTAAAGATTTGAGTTCCTTGTTGAAGTCAAAGAGAACCTAACTATCAGTAGGCTTTGTAGTAGCTGAAACGTCTACGAGATGGCGTTAGAGCCGTTCCAGAGATACCAAACACAAAATTGTTCGTTTTTTTTGTAAATTTGCGTTTTTGCAGCGGAAGCACCTAGTTATATAAACTTAAAAAAGAAAGCGTTATCTAAATATGAAATTTTATCCAAATCGTTAAAACCGTTTCCAAGATCCCAAATATATATATATAAGAGTGGCTCGTCGAAAATTTTCAGCGCTTTAAGTAAAAATAAACGACAAAACGTACATCGCTATGAGTAAATACTATGGAGTAAAGCATATGGCCGATTGGGAATAAATTAACTAAGAAACATGGCCGCCATACGAAACTACAGCGTTTCGCTTCGTGTAGTGCGTAAATAATTTTCCTGGCGAGGAATGAGGTATAAAAGGCGTAACCATGTCTCGTTAGTGGAGCGCTAATCCTTTTTAAACCAAACCGTCACGATCAGAGGGAACTCTCCTATGTCGAAATGCTGCCGACCTGCAAAGACACAGAAAACTGCTTCTGCTGTCCATAGACCTGGCCAATATTTTTCACAGTCAACTGTACAATGGATTGTTAGCAATCATCATCTATCTATGTCTATAAAACGAAAATCGGATATATTGGTCTTATAAAAATCGGAAACTACGGAGCAGATTTCGATGGGGTTTTAAAGCTTAGAATCTTAATTCAGTTGTTTGGCATGTCTTATATTTCAACGTTAAATAACGCAGGAGCATTAAATGAAATTCTGAACGTATGATGATAAATCCCAAAGATGGAAGAATTAGATGTTCCATACTTCGCACTAAACACACAACTACAATGTCTCTGACCGTAGCCTGTAATGAAAGCAATAGGACAACTTTAAAATAATAACTATTTTGCCCACTAAACAAAACTTGAAGTATTCTTTCCTTTAATTCGGGATATTCAATTTTTTAACGCCATAGATAGCCCCGTAAAAACAACAGAGATTTTCTTTAAGCACGATCTCTGGCCTTTATCATTAATCTTCTGTTTACGGTAGTATTATTCCAGATTAACTTTTGATATTTGTATAAAAGGCTGAATCTGAGGAGTTAAAGTATTTGGGTTTCGAACAAAAAGAATATCCATTCAATTCGCAATTCAATCAAATATGAGTTTCTAGCATAATCTAGCGTTGTTCAGTAATGTAGTAATGCAATTTCTTAACCAAATTAACGAAGCTTAATTAATATACAAGAATCTTTTAGTACGAATGAAAATAGTGTACATGCAAATAAACTTCAACCCACACGTTTCTTGGTAGGCGGTGGGTGAATCTAGGATTGCTTTAATTTCAAAACAAGTTGGCGCGATTTTTATGAAGCTTTGTACAAATGTTTTTCATTGCGGGAATAAAAGTAGCGTACGGGTAAATCTACGCCAACTATACCGGGCAACGCCGGGAACTACGCTAGTACGGAATAAAAAGTATCACTACATGTAATGCTGCATTATTGATACACCAATTTAACGTGCGGTGAATTTTTATGGACTAATAACTTATATTGCGGTGCCCAGATTGAAGTGCGAGCTCGCTGGGGGAACAGATGGTGTCCCCTTTACCCGGTAGGATTACTGGGTTAAGTTACTGCTGCCACAACAGAGGCGGAATGCGCCGCAAATGAAAACTCTGTCAGGTAGGAGGCCGAAACGCCCTTCGGGATCTCTCTGTCAGTAACATTATATGCTATTTCATCTGATGACTCCGGCACTAGAGTATCCGAAACGAAGAAATACAGAAAAGTCATTTCACAGTTAATATCTAGTTGATCTGTGTAAATAATCCAGATGTTGAATAGTAAGTAAAAAAGGAATCACGTTCTCTTTAATTGCTGAGCTAAAGCCAGCTTATCATAGCTTTCGTTGCCTTTTATCCTCAGAGTAAACACTTTTGTGACATCATCTAGCGGGAACAGACTAACAGAGACCACAAAAATAAACTCAGTATGTTATCAGCCTTTATTGGCATAATCAGAGATAAAAGCTAAGTACCTACCAGGACAATTCGTTTTTATGCCTTACCGAGGATAACTTCATAATTCTGTTTGCTGACGATATCTCGACCACGTGTATTAATTACTACTGCTTTGATGTGCGTCTCACATGTTCCGTACTAAGTTTGATTGTTTTTTTTTTTTTTTTTATTTTTAACCCCACAATGTTTTTACTATAATTTAGGAATTCAAAGGCTAAAAGCAGTTAAATCTGTCATAGTTAATGAGTATAGTAAGGTTTGACTGCCACAAATAGCCAACACGGTAGTTTCGACTTTATCAGATATTGAAAAGCACAGTTTTCTTGCTTTCAGGCAGCGAATATTGTAATTGCAATTAATTTAGATAGTTTTTTAACTGCCACAAATAGTTAAAACTCCATAGAAAGGTGAAGACAGTACTTTTAGATGTGTGGCGACGGGAAAATAATAGTTTTAACTGCCCCGATAGATGATGCCATTAATTTAGCCCTCTTTGCTGGTGAACAGTGCTAAATACTCAAGTTGTGTCTTTACTACTTCACAAGTTTGTTTTGTAAATTTCAATTGAATGATGCTAAATATCATAACGTGCGTCGGCTTATTGTTTAGCTAGTTTTGACACCTCAGTTTTTACTGCATCAAGATAATTTACCGTAAATTTAACTCCACAATTTCGTTACGCTAATTGGAATGTTAATCCTTGATGTAGTGATTTAAGTAACGTTTTCCAGATATTCTAGCCTATCTTCTGTATTTGAGAAAACTGCTTAAACAAATAACCAAAGTTATGTAGTCAAAAAGTAATAATAACATAAACCAAAGATTGGAGTATTTATATGTATTTTAATATGATCTTTGGTTGATATGTCCGAAAGAACTGTTCATTTGCTATGCACTGTGTTCTGTGGCGTCTCTGTTCTTGGTACGGATGAATTATCACTTCTTGCTCAGCTTCCTGGTCATGTGGAATCATGAGATACATCGCAGATTTTTATCTAGACCGTAAGCTTCCAAACTATTAAAAGCGCATCCAAAGTGATTCGGTATTTTTTGCTTGACGTCTCGGCAGATGGACAGACAAACGCAGCTTGCTTACAGTTTATATGTGCTGATTTTGACTGCTGCGATTACAAATATTTGAATAAGAATCAGGAGTAGTGTGTGAGAGGGAAGAGATTGCAGTCAGTATAAACTAGCACTCGAGCGGGATTAAAAAAAAAAAACCGGCGATATGATAAACAACTTACTACAAACACTAAAAGAATTTAAAGATAAAAGTGATAAACTGCAAGAGCAGATTGTAGAAAACTAACCATCGTCGGAGCGTTTATCCTGCCGCCGTCAATTGATAAGAAATATTATATCACAACTATCAGCTGAAAATTAATGTAGAAGTTAGGGAAAACGTTTGTACATAATTAATGCTTACCAAAATTAATTAAAAGAAATTTTTAAAAAAATGCCAGATCTAATAGCGAGATACCGAAAACCAAACAATTTAATTTAATGTAAATGCAATGGAGCGCACGCTCCGGTGGCAATTTCCCTACACACCCATCTTCCCCCCCTTTCCTGCACCCACCTACATTTGCCCTCTACAAATTTCAACTTTACATTCTTCCAACGTTTTTGGTAAATTATTCATCATTTCTCTTGGTAACTTATTCATATCCCTGATACACTTCCCTAAAAAAGATAATCTTCCCACATCCTTGTTCCAGAAATCGAGTGCCAGCTTGGGGTCATGGTCATATTTTTCCTTCCATGCATTACTTTCAATTCTTACACCAATATCTTTCCATACCTCATCACCATTACATGACTTGTACACTCCCATGACCCTCTTCACCCTCCTCCTGTCTTCCAATGAATCCCATTCCAGCTCTTTTATCATGCCATTTGGCGCTTCAGGCCAAATAAAATAAATAAATAATAATAAATATCTGATACTGATTGCGTTCTGCGGTAATTCCAGAGTCAAATCTAGCAGCCCTTTTTTGCACCCTCTCCAACTCCTGTATTTGATACGCAAAATCCAGTCCTCATGGGCAAAAATTTGTAAACAGTAAAACAAAATTTATTGCATTTGATTTATGTGTGTTTTTATGAGTTTTTATTAACTACTGATTACAGGCGAGGAAAAGAATGTAAACGGTGAAAATAAGGTAAAGTATTTTGAACTGAACGCAAAAAATAATAAAACATAAACGTTCACAGTACTGTTGAAAAACGTATATACATAATTAGTATTACGAAGTGAAAATTGAGGACACAAAATTTCGAATTAGGTCTATACGACATATACCTAAACATGAAAATTTACACACTTATGACTTTCGATGTATATGGTATTGACAGGGCTGAAATGCCCATAAGAAATTTTGTTTGTGGTTTGTTGGGACAATGTTGCCCACTGTGGGTATCAAAGCAGTGTACTATCACTAGTGTTGTAAAAAAAAAAACGGTTTTTTTCTGGCTTGAAAAAAAAAAAACTTTGTAAAAAAAACACGTTTTTTTTTCTGGTACGCGTTTTTTTTTATAACTACTAAATCTCAAATTTGTAAGGCATTTATTGTTTAATATGACTGTTTTAGAGTTTATTTTAAGTACTTTTCTTAATTTTTAAATCTAATATATTTTTCTGGTTCAGTAGAAAAAAAAATACAAAAATATTAGCAACAATGACTGAAATTTTATTTTATGAACGGTGACTTCCCGAAGAGGATAGGTTTTGCGAGAAGGAATCCCCGTTCCCCGTTGTTTGGATTGATACTCGTTATTTGAACTAGTGCTGCTAGCCCTACGAATTTATCTGTAGACCTATGGATCTTTTCAAAAAATTAGGAATTTAAAATTTATCTACAGTTTTTTGCCTCTTTTTATTACTTATTGTGCTTTCCTCGTATTCGTATACTTGTTAAACTCTCAGTATATTGATACTGAGTCATTAAATTGTCAGTAATTATGAATCGTTTCCTTGCAACTGTTGGCATAAACCAAGGATTGAAAAGAAATAAAGCTCCTATTTTGTATGATAATAGATTTAAATTCAAACTTAAAATACAGAACTATCGGCGCAGTCTTTAAGCACAGTGTGTACTTTGCTCACAATTTAAAATTGCAATCTCAAAATCTTTTGCGTATAATACAAGAACAACTAGAAAAAGAAAATTTAACTACTTCTGAAGTTATGGATATAGAGGAGACAGAAGAAGAAACAGAAAATTCCGACACCGACTGAACTAGTGTTGGTAGTGCTGATACTAGTGAATGTGGTACTGACAGAGGATGAATAAAATGATGTTACCAATATAGATACATTTATGAATCATTATGTATAACATTATATGATTCAGTAACATTTAAAACACATTTGTAAAATGTAAGTTCCGTATATGAAACTATAATTTATTAAATATATTGTTTTCTGAAAAAAAAAACAAATTTAGAAAAAAAACCAGGGTGCTAAGTTTTTTTTCATGTTTTTTTTTTTTCACAAAGCTGAAAAAAAAAACTTTTTTTTTTTATTTGCAACACTAACTATCACTGAAGTCAAGTGGCTGCTTTCCATATCGCATTAAAGCCCTCGAGCTACCGTTGAGATCGTCGATAAAAATGTTTACTGATCTTGAAAGGCCACAACTTGCGCAATCACGGTTCCATCCAAATTTTCCACTCCCTGTTGTAAGCTTTCACAGGAAGATTACAGCTCTTGAACAAAATCACTTTTACCGAACATATTCTCGATTCTTCTGTCAGTGGATAGTATACTACGTTCTCAATGCCTCTCATTCCTTTCAAATCAGAAATTTCGTTTGAATACTATTACATTACTGTGAAATGCGGTCTCCAGTTTCTACTTCTACGTTTGAAACTGAAATTTAATTGTGATATCCGATATCTATTTCTCTAGTCACGTATTCACCAATTTTTTCTTATTGTTGTTATTACTACATTTAGTATACATAGTTTCAAATTCTCCCATACATCTACTTTCGCTATTTACAAATTTTAATCTTAAATTGTTTTTAACTTTTTGCTATTCTTCCATTTCCCTTCGTAATTTATTCCAATCTCGATTTTCTTTCATACGAAAGAAAATTTTCCAACTCCCTTATGCATGAAATCGGGTGCCAATATTTACTTCCATGTACTACTAATTCTTCGATCAATATCCCTCCAAGCCCCATCACCAACATACGTCTCATACAGTACCATGACGCTCTTCACCCTCCTCCTATCTTCATTGAGTCCCATCCCAGCTCCGGTATCATATCAATTTTCACAAACAAATTTAACTGCTCTATTTTGCATCCCATCCAACTCCTGTATTTGATTCTCAAAAGGTGGCCTCACATCACACCAACTGTTAAAACAACGGTCTGACCAGTGTTTTGTAACCCAACTACCTCATTTCTCTGCTACACCTTCATCACTCCCTCCAGTAAGAGAAGGGTTTCATAATGTTTTCCTACCAACTGTTCAACATGTCCTTTTAACACTAAAATTAAAGATATAATTGTTGTTATTGCGATACAATGCTGACAACGCTGGCAACGTATCTACGCATCTGCTCATACATTATGCATTTTTACTTCAATTATTTTAAAAGTTTGAATTTTCGTCGATTGATCGTCGCCTCACCTGCAAATGAAGAAATGAGCACTCCTTTATTCCCGAAATCAAATGCCAGTTTGCGGTCCTGGCCTTCTCTTCGATTTCACATATTACTGCTTATTCTTCTGCCAATATCCACCCAGACTTCATCAGCTGCCTGTACCTTATATTTAATCATTACTCTCTTCACCCTCCTCCTTTCCAATAACTCTCCAACCCAACTCCTTAAAATGCAGCACTTGCTCCTCTTATATATATATATATATATATATATATATATATATATATATGCCAGGTAAACTATGTTCTATTTGTCGGTTAATAAACACTACAGAGTGAGATGAGGCGAATGTTCTTAGTAACGCCTCAAGTAGAAAAGGACCCATGATTTGCACCTGGAAATGATCAATTGTCGGGAGACCGGAATAGTTTTTATTTATAATTATAAAAATGTATACAATGATAATATTGGTTGTATTCATTGTATACCAATTAATTTTAGCGATTGTCTGGTAAGAAAAAACAGCATTAAATGTCTTCTAGAATTAATAGGGGAAAAGCTTCGTCCCACATAGGGCGGGGGGAGGGGGTGTAAGAAAAAAAAAAAAAAAAAAAAAGGAGCAAATGGATCCACGTAGTTTATGGACGCTCCCGTGGCTCTAATCACCTCGACATCGACGAGCCGCAGCATTCCGGAGGACGTGGGATCAACCATTAAGTTTACGGTTTTCCATGATTTCCCGAAATTCCCCAATATGGTTCCTTGATGAGACCATGGTCGAATTTCTTCCAGTTTCATGCCCTCTATCCTCTCCCGTCTCTAATGACCTCGACGTCGACCAGCCGTAAAGCCCGAAACAAAATAAAAAGATACATCTTTGCGTTACCGTCTGTTAATATATCACGACTCTGAAAGTTTTCTCTAATCGTATTTTCACTCCAATGTGTCATGCCACCAAATGAAACACCAAGATATGTATTTAAAATTTATGCTTTTAACCAGGATCTCTTATTCCAACGTGAAATAATGCAAAACCTTTATCTTTTCTATCTATGTTCTGGGATGCAGTAGATTGGTAATAGTAATACCGCTACCTCGTGCGATTTTTTCATGTTTATTTACACTAGGCCTACACTAGTTCTTTCCTTTGAACTCTAGAAATTTTTGCTTGTTTCGCTATATCAGAGAATGTTTAGAAAGGTGAAACGGTGAAGCAGTATTTGCACAAATTGTTTGCAATACGTGACTAACGCGTAAAGTGGAAAGACTTCAGCTGCAACGTGTATCTTTTTTCGCCGTACAGGTTATCTTATTTAACTCGTGGAGTACGTCATGCATGCTGAGCTTCAGAAATCTACCGTTCGTGCTTTCAAAGAACTCTTGTGGCTCACAGGTTTTTGTGGTTTTATTACGAAAGACATCGAATGGAGTCCAGTTCAAGTTGAGGTTTTTAAAGGAAAGGATTATTCATTCTGTTGCCTCCACTATTTCTTTTTCTCAATTAAAAAAAAGGCTGGACGAAAGATAAATAGAGAAAACAAAAAAATAAGAAACGAATGTGCTTTTTAGAAAGAAATTGCTATAGTTTTATTTTTAATTATCCAATTAAAAAGAAGAAGAAAGACTGAATCTTAATGAAAATGAATCGCTATCACTATCACGAAATGACCATCCATTAATTTTCTCGAATCACCCTGGATGAATGAAGGGATGGTTACATCAAACAGGAAAAGACAGATTCCCTTTCCTACTTCAAAATCAAGAAGTTTAGTCCTTGTGTTTAATGTGTTCAGAGTTCAATCTGATGAAAACTGAAAACAATGTATCGCAAGATTCGAGATCCGATTGTTTATCCGAGTAAATATTGGCACTGATCAAGAACTCTTGCTTAATCAAGACAATAAGATCACTCACATTTGAGGAGTAATAGAATTTGCGCGACTTTTTCAGAACGAGTCTACTGGGTAAAACAAAGAAACTAATTATGGTATAAGTAAAAAAATAATACATATAATCTGTTTGTTATTGCTAACAACGTAAAAGTATTTTAGGTTTGTTCAAATACAAAATTCAGACCCATTATATTCAAGCCATTCTAGATATTCGTGAACGTTACTTCATAGTATGACAGTGCATCTCCCCGAGGGATTGGACAGTGTGAACAATAGAATGATGATTAAAAAAAGATAAAAACCGTTGCGACGAATCAAAAATTTAGTTCCTGAGTGGAAACAAAGAGTTAGGATAGAAAACGCATTATCGAAAGATAAGGGGGGAGGGTGCCACAGGGTAGTGTACTGGGGCCATGAATAATCTTGTCGGGGGTTTACATGAGAATCAAGGTTGTTTGCAGATAACGTAGTTTTATATAATATCATTAAAATGGGAAAGTAAACAGTATTTGGGCAGTATATATAGTTGAGTAGGTTAACATGGAATGAAGATACATATCAAGAAGATTCAGCTTATTAGACACACAGAAAAGTATGATTATAAGCTGGAAGAAAGATGTGTTTATTGAAGGCATAAGCTGTGTATAACTCAGCATAATACTTGACTGTCGTGTGTTCCTGAACAAAGACCTTAAGCTGCTGGTGTACAGAGCTGTTGTTGTCTCCAGCTTACTGAATGGATGTGACACATCGACTCTTAACTGCCATGACTTTAAGAAAATGGAGCGATTTCACGAGCAGAAACTTTTTTTTTTTACTTCGTCGAAGTCATTGGAGGCCGGAGAGTACTGGGGACAAAGAACGTTGAGGAATTCGGCCATGACCTTTTTAAGGAAGCATTCCCGAATTCGCCTCGAGTGATTTCGGGAAACCATGGAAACCCCAAATCTGGATGCCCGGATGGGAATTCGAACCGACGTCCGGAATGCGATGCCAGAGCGTTAACCACTCACCCACCACGCTCGGTGGAAACTTCTCTCCATTATGAACATCAGATGTGTCCAACATTACAGTCTTAGAAAGGGCACAAATGTGCAGCATTGAAACCATCATCATCAGTCACCAACTCAGATGGTTTGGACATGTGCCACCTGTTGGTAAGAATATACTCCCTCGACAGGTGAGCACAGCACTGGTGAAAGACGTCGGTGTGCCTCTCTCAAACGTTGTAAAAACCAGCTCAAAAAGATCATGAAGAGCACGGACATAGACCTGAACGCCTGGGACTGCCTCGTAGAAGACTGCGGCTGTCACTATATTTGAAAAGAAACGACAAAGAAACTCGTAATAGGCAAAAAAAAGTCGACAAATCCATCCGCGTCCACCATCCACAATTAGGCGCAAAGTGTGCGGGCGATTATTTTACGCCAGTATCGGCCACATCACACATCAACGACGCTCACTTTAATAAGTATCTGCAAGTGAGAAACAAAGATATTGCAGTAGGTATGGAAAGTAGTTCATGGGAGGGAAAAAATGACCATGATCACAATCTGGCACTCGATTTCAGGCACAAGGGTGTGGGAAGATTTTCTTTTTTAGGTACGGGTGTCGGGGATTGGAATGAGTTACCAAGCGAAGTGATGAATAACTTACCGAAAACGTTAAAAGAATTTAAAGTTAACATTTGTAGAGGGCAAATGTAGGTGGGTGAAAGGTAGGGGGAAGTTGGATGTGTAGGGAAATTGCCACCGGAGCGTGTGCTCCATTGCAATTAAATTAAATTAAAACAAACTCGGAAACCAGTATTGGCCGACGACGACTTGACCGTAAGCACGACTCAGCGGGACACACTGGCGAGCGTCCATAAACCACGTAGCTCCATTTTGACCTACTGTGGACTCCCCCCCCCCCCCCCCCCCTCCCGGCACGTAGCCTGACGTGACTTTCGCCTCTACCCGTCCCTCCACAAGTTCCACATATCTTTATTCCCTGTTGATTCCAGAAGGCATTTTGTACTGTTTTCTCTTGTCAAACTATTGTAAATTACTTACGGAAATAATTAAACGACGAAAATAAATATTCACATGCTGTTGAGTGTTCTGAATGAGAAGGTACGTGGCTTGGCTCGGACCCCCTCTCCCCCCACGTAGCTTAGCGTAGCCTTTCAGCAAACCTCCCTTCTCCCCCCCCCCCCCTAGACCAACGCACGTGGTTTATGGACGCTCCCTTAGGCAGGTGATAGGAAGAGGTTTCAAACTCCGGAATCTACAGCAGAGGATGCTGCTGCATGTACGAGGAAAGTAAACGAATTGGGATACAAAACCTTGGTCAGATCCTTGACCGAGTATGATGGATTACTGTGAAACTTGGGGACGACTGGATTTATTGTGAAAATATCCTTGGGACACTGTCAATAACTGATACGACGAAGGAGCTGAGTTTTGAGTCATCGAAAGACAGGAAGTAGCTGATGAGAGTGCCGGATGTATGTATTGATGATGAGAGTTTTTTCGGGCTTTACGCGTAGTCGACGTTAAGGTCATTAGAGGCGTGAGAGGATTAGGGGCAAGAAATGGAAAAAAAATTCGGCAATGGTATTTTTAAGTGATTTGAGAAAACAAATGAAACCTGAAATCTGGATGGGCGGACGAGGATTCGAACCCGCGTCCTCCCGTCGCCGCTCAGTCACCGGGTTCGGTTTAGCGATGCGCCTGAGTGTGTATCGGGAGAGTGATTAAGAGCAGTATGTGCAAGCAAAGAGGTAGCCGTGAGCACAAACTAGCAATTGATTTCAGGCGTAAGGAAGCCGTAAATTTTTAATTTGTAGATAAGGTATTCAGAGACTGGAATAGATTACAGAGGCATAAAGTTATCTCAAATTTTGAAAGAATTTAAAACGATCAGTTGCTGGCAGTGTATGTATGCTAATTTTATCATGCATTTAATAAGAATTTAACATGGTTCTGGAAAAATTCAATAAAAAATAAGTAATTGAATGGATATGTTTAGGTCCTAGTAAGCATGTTCTAATGGTGGAATGTCTTTCTTTTGCTGATGATGTCGTGGCACTAGCATGAAATAAAGGATCTAAAAAATAATTGCATGAGATTATAGAATAAGCATTATCCGTGATCTCATATGAAAAAACAGAGTTTATAGAATACAAACACAGTAATAAAAAATATCTGTAAACTAATTTTTTAAAAAAAAAAAGAGAGAGAGAGAGAGAGAGAGAGAGTCGACAGACTTAAATATCTGGATGAATGGACCCATTCCACTGAGTTTGATAAGGAAGCAGGTAAAACAAGAGCTAGAAAGATGGAACTAGCATATAGACTAATACAAAGCAGATACAAGAAGAAAGCGATCTGCCACAAGGCAAAGATTAGGCATTATACAACAGATGTCAAGACAGAGGCTCAGAATGACTGGTATTGAATAAGAAAAACAGAGATTGAGGAGTTAGAGAAAAAAAAATGATGAAAATCCTAGCACATGCAAAGGGAAAAGATAGTACTTGATGGAAGGAGAAAAGTGACGATCTATACAGTTACACAGATAAAATTACAGACAAGAGGTTGGACGTCTTATGAGAATGAGTGAGAGTAGTATGAGTAAAATAATTTTCAACTGCGAAAAGGCCGGGTCCAAGCTGCGCGGATGAATACACTGGACTGTGGAAAAGACATTTCCCGCGAACAGACTAACTAATTAGAGACGTGCCGCTTAAATTAGACTTTCAATACTTGTTTACAATAAGGCTAGCCTTTTAGGTGCGAAGTAGTAACATACACCAACAGACATTTGAGAACGACATCATCCTATTGAGAGCAATTAATAAATTTATAGCGATAGGCTCTAATCTTGCAGTTATCTATCAAACACTTCAAGAACAATAATTACAATGTGATTTAGTTACGAAACGTTATTCCAGGTTGTTTCCTATCTTGTCTGTTTGTGCAACCGTATGCAACACAATTTTACATTATAAAAACTTTGAAATATTAGAAAATGAAATATTCACAGCAGCAAACACAGTGCAAACAGACCAATGTTTTGGGGTTATTACTATGGCCGCCACGCATGCGCAGTAGGAGACGAGTTTTTATATGAGACTACACAGATTTAGCATTATTTCGTCTCCACTATCATCTTTTCTCCATGGTAACTACCAACTCGGCAAAGACATTTTATAAAATCAGCACTACCACAGGTCTGTCAAACTCTGGGCATATTATCGACTTTCACAAATACAGATATTACTTACTAACCAACGACATTACTAATTTGACTTAAAAGCATTTGCAAATTATTTAACTCTCCAATAATAACAGCTTACACACATCACCGATAAAAGCGAGGTTGTCAAGACCTTGTATGGTAACCACGCCTTCTTGCGGAACAAGCGTTATACGAGGCGTATTCCAAAAGTAAGGTCCGTTTGATCATAATAAAAACATCGTTCAGGATACAAGGTTTTTATTAACGTCAGTATGTAACTACATATCTAGTTCACTTTTCCACATAATCGCCGTTCATATCTATACACTTTCTGTAACGCTGTACCAGTTTCTTTAACCCCTCGGCATAAAAGTCTGCCGCCTGGGACCTGAACCATTGGTAACGCTCGTCTTGAGTTCTTCATCGGTTTGAAATCGTTGTCCACCAAGCCACCGTTTCAAATGCAGGAAGAGAAAATAGTCGCTTGGTGCAAGATCTGGACTGTAAGCAGGGTGGTCTAGGATTTCCCAACGAAACTCTTGAATCTTCTCTTTGGTTTTGGAAGCGGTATGCGGGCGTGCAGGAGGATGATGCCAGACGACAGTTTCCCGCGGCGTCGATTTTGGATGGCACGTCTCAGTTTGGTGAGCGTTGCACAGTACACGTCAGCTGTAATGGTTGTCCCACGGTCCATGAATTCGATCAAAAGGACGCCCTTTTCGTCCCAAAACACGGAAGCCATCATTTTACGATTCGTGTACGGCGATTGCTTACACTTTTTTGGTTTGGGTGAACTTGAATGGCGCCACTGCGTTGATTGTTGTTTTGATTCTGCGTTGGTGTACGCTATCCACGTCTCGTCTCCCGTAACAATTTGGGAAAACAAACTGTCTCCATCTTGTCTATAGCGCTCCAAAAATTGTCGTGCGCTATGCATTCGTTGCTCTTTGTGCTGAGCGGTGAGCAGTTTTGGCACCCACCGCGCACAAAGCTTCCGATATCCAAGCTCTTCAGTGACAATCCTGTAAATTGAGGTTCTAGCAACATTTGGGAATTCCATAGCCAGACCACTAATCGTCAAACGACGATCACTTCGCAGTTTTTGGTTAACTTGCTCGATGATGTCGTCGGTCCGAATACTGGGCCTGCCACTCCGCTGTTGATCGTGCACATCTGTGCGACCACTTTGAAATTCTCGACACCAGTGTCGAACTTGTTTCTCACTCATTATGTTTGGTCCATACACTACACACAATTCGCGATGGATGTCCGCAGCTGACGATCCTTTTGCCAACAAAAATCTAATCACACCGCGCACTTCACAACTGGCGGGAGCTACGATTGTCGCGGCCATTTCGAACTGCTCTCAACAATAGATATACGGCTACTGCGGCACGCCAACAATACTGCATATTTACCAGGAGTTGGTAGATGGCGCTGCAGGTGGGAAACGTCATTCAGGCCTATCATCTGTGACATCTTGTACCCCGGACCTTACTTTTGGAATACGCCTCGTAGTACTGTATTCGTGCGTACATGGCGTAGACTGCTGATATGCTTGGATGAGTGTTAGTAGAAGAATTAAAGAAACTATAACCTTGAACACAAACTGGCATTTGATTTCAAGCATTAAGTGGTAGAAAAATTTTAAGTTTGTAAGAAAGGGAGTCGAAGTGAAGTGCTGAATTTTTTTTAAAAAAACTGGAAGAATTTGAAATTTCTAAATTCATTCATAAAAGGGGGAAGGCGATAGTTGTTTAGGAAAATTGCTACCCGAGGAATTAAAGATAAATTCAATCGGCTCATGCTTACCAACTTGACGAGGGCCGAACATACTCACTATGCCGAGCAAGGATATATTACGTGTAACCACTTTGTAACCTTTCGACTGCCAATGAAAGTACAGTCCTAACAAAGCGCCTGGTTTAAGTCGATTTATCACGCAGTCTCGTAAACTGGCTTCAGACATCAAACTTTAATCCCCACCAGAAATAGCAATCAGATACTTTATCGACCACATGATCAACTGTTCTCGTAATAAAACTAAATCGATCACGTTATTCTATTTTTAAACTACAAACGAAAATTCCACACACTCAACAAATACACTAACCGACAAGATGACAGATGTTACGATTTGAAAGAGAATACAGTGCTTCGAACCATCGTGTCCTCTGGTTATGAGTGACGTATCCCAATCAGGTATAATTATTTCTCATCCTCTGAATATGTAAGCTATATTACCTAAAATACGTCCTGCTACACGTACCGTTCCTCATCAATCTTTTTAAATGTAGAATCATGGTCGTTTATATTTTGACGTGTACATTTTTAACGTTGCCAATACCGAAACTCGTCCAAAATGTCCTTACGTCAACCGGTCATCAATATCATAATCAGTCAGATTTAAACGTCTTTTCATTTCTATCTACCCGCTCTCGTTGTTGAATGAAATGCGACAACATAGATTTTAGAGGGAGAAGAATCGAAACATCAATATTTTTACCACCTCAGTACATTAAAAAAAATCGATTCTTCAGGAATAGCCAATCTTCGGGAACAAATGAGAAATTTTTGAGATAATAGTGATAGTGTTAAAACAAACATCTCTCCAATTTATGATATATCTAAGCATCTTCCCTGCCGTTAACAGATCAACTGGTAAACTATCGAAACTGCATCAACAATCTCATTCATCTCGACTATTCAGCTGATTTATGTAAGCCTAAACTTTAATTTTCTAATACCTCAAGTTTCTTATTAAAATTAAAATGATGTTTGATGATCATTAGCGTTGAATGATTGGACAGTTAAGTAATTTACGTTATAAACATACTCGTAAGTACATGTCCAATTGTTCACTCGTAGAAAAAGAAACTAGTTAGTTAATATCTGTAAATTAATGGAAACCTGTTGTTAAACACTTTTCGGAGAAGCCAAAGGCAAAAGAACGGTTCAGATGGAGAATTCATCATCATGTTTTTTCGTGGGTGGCTGTGGTGTTTGTATGTTCGGCGGTGTGTTGTGTTCTGAACTAATGAAAGAGAGGGTGAAACCCAGGATGGGCCCACTCAGATCTACTCTTCCGAAAGACACCAGCAGAGCTTACCGTCACCATCAATATCGAATGCCTTCGCTCAATGCTCAATCACAAATTTCGAATAAAATTTATTGTTCTGTCTGTTAGTGAACGGCAAATCTTTGCATTTACAAACAGTCAAATTAGCGGAGAGTGTGAATATGTATAAATGCAGCTTGGACCACAATAATCCGCCTAAGTTGCAGATTTCACAAACTTTAAAACAATTTCGTGATGTGGCGATAGCCATCTTCCGCGAATCTCCTAAATTTTTCGCTAGCGTGTTCTTTGTTGTTCTCTACGCAAAACATATAACTCTAAGGCAAACATTTTTGGCCATCATAGTCGGACTTGAATATTTTGCTGTAATGTGCTGTCAGAATTTAAAACTGTAACAATTTTTGTAAACGCTATACAAAGATAAAAAGTCAACGACATTTAGATCAACATCCAAAGTCCTCTGTCACTAAAAACAAAAGTTTAAACTCATGAATTTTTATAAAATTAATTTTGCTGCCCCACAAATGATCTTTGGGGTAGTGTGTGACCTCTCAATTGTATTAAGAATCTATGATGCCTAACTTATGAATCTATGAACGTGTTATGATTTCTTGAAGAGAAGAGTCTTAAAACATACCACAGATTTGAAATTAGAAGCTAAGCTTTCAAACAGTGAAAATTCCATCAAGATATGTTCAGTGGTTTTTTAATAATATTATAGAAAAGATATCTGCACAGACAGCTCTCGACGGAGCCGAATAAAGATCACTGGGGAATCTGCACGCTGTTTAGTAACATAACTTTATAACTCTATGACGCTCGAGGCCAACTATTATGTAATATCTCAGCCTTGTTACGCTGGACTAGCCTATTGTTTCTGGAGATAAAGTCATGAACAAGGATTCACAAATCTTCGTGTGAAATTACGAAACTATGCCTTCTGCAACGCAACTAAACGCAAATAACTCCACACTGCTGTTGATTCAACATTACCGCAGCGCTGGTAACTTTTTCTTTACCCACAAAATTTCCGTAATTGTGAAAAATTTCATACCCTTACTTCGACACATTTCGAAATTCTCTATGCCCTGTGGCCTTTTTCGACACCTCTCTTTATCGGAGATAGTTTTCACAAGCAACAAGCCATTGGATTTACTGGGAGGGCCGTGTTTAGCTCCACAGTAAGATTAGTACTCCCTTTGTGACGTACTGTACTCAGTACCTTCACCTGGTAACTCAGCTATAATTTAACAGGGTTAAAGTAGGGTTACAAATAGCTTCTGAAAAAACACGACTTGTGACAAATATAACTGATGCACCGTAAAATCTTAAAATAAATAACAACACAATATCTAAAAAAGATTGCTTCAAATATCTTGGAGAATAAATATCCAATAACACTACAGAAAAGGTAGCAATGAAAATAGAGTTTAAAAAATGGAGAAACCTTTTCGGTAAACAAAATCAGTATCATGGAATACAAAACTAATGCATTATCAAACAGTAGCTAGACCAAAACTGCTTTATGCTGCAGAAACAGTAAAACTAAACTGAACTGGAGATGTTGAAACTAGAGAAAATCGTAAGAAGAATTCTGAGAAAAATCCTAAGGCCTTGAAATCAATAGTGAATCAGGATACAAATTAAGATCAAAAAAATAAATATATTTTAAACCTGAAAAACAGATTTAATGAAGAAAAGAAGACTACAGTTCCTTGAGCACATACACACGATGAATATTACGAAAGATTAACCAAATGGATATTTGACTTCACAAACAGCTACAACTCCAAACCAAGATGGTTCCAGGAAATAGAAAATGATGTGCAAAATACTGGAATCAGTACAAAATTACCAAATGAGAGAACTCAAAATGAAGATTCTCAAGAAAGAAGGGAAACAATCAACCAGTGGAAGAAAGTGGATACGGAAAGAGAAGGCAATGTATTCGCAGAGGTTGAAAGGAGACTGAAATCAGTTTAGTGTAAGCATAGTTGATTTATCGTACCCTTTAAAAGCGATATTCGAAGAAGGGGGAAAGGTCGTGGGTACAACAAACCTATTTTAAGATGCTAAAAGATACAGCTTTAAGCACTTGATACAACTTTAAGCACTTGTTCTGTTGCCACTTGAACCATGTAACTACGTCAATTTGTGTAATGCGCAGAACAAGGAGAGCCATTAAGGCTCTTCAACCGAATCTGTATGTGGAGAGCATTACGAAGAAAACAATCAGAGATATTAAAGGGACTGATAAGATCTGATCTCACCGTTGCTGAACCGCAGCCATGTTCAAAATTTTAAGATCTGATTAGTTTAACAGCCACCGGCAGAGCAATTCGAAAAAGCTAATTAAATAAATGGCAATTACATAATCATTTCATTTAATTGCACTCATACATATCTTGTTAATTTCTTTAATTATCGCTCATAAGATTTACTAGTTCAATACCACTGATTGGTCTGTAAACTGTCCATTACTACAAAAATCTCAACGCCGAATGTTTCTTTTTTTTTTCAAAAATATTTTGTTCTCAAGTCGCTTAATTTTCTGAGGCAAGAGTTTACTTTTGAAGAGTGTTAATTGTTTAATGTTTCCGTCAGTCTGTAAAGGAGATCACAGAGAAGTAGGATGATCTTTGTTTTATGTCAAAAAAGAGAAGCCTACCAGAGTTTTCTTTATTTCTTTCATGGCCAGATTCGTTTCATTGCCTGTGCATCGTTTCTGACATATCCAGTACACCATTTGATTCAATATACTCTTAGACAGGCGGAATTTGGATAGGATGACAAGAAATAGCTCGACATTAAGAACAAATTACGCCACTGGCCAGGTTATTAAGTAAAGCACCATCGGAGCGAATCAGTTCTTTTCACTGAAATTCTTATATCTTGGTTTTGTTACATTATTTAAACCCATCGCTGACTCAGAAGGTCAGATCTATACATTCAGAAGTGATTTAGTCATTAAATATTATTCTGTTGACACGTTTTCGGTATTGATTGATCCGTTTCATTATATCTTCTACGATCAACTTCCCAAATTTACATTGCCTCTTCTCGCTTTACGTCCGAATAATTACGAGAAGGAGGAATTTCTTTCTTTCTTTCCATTTTTCAGTATCTTTCCACAGCAAATGCTGATTTTTTTTTTCTCCTCGAACACTTATGCCACATTTCAATTAACTTTTACTTCTTTTATTGCTTTCTCTATATTCAAGTTGAAAATTAATAGGGAAAAGAATACATTGTCTGACAACCTCTAAGCCACGCTTTCTGAGATTTTGATTTTCTGCATAACGCATGTATTTGTTCTACTAACAGACCAACATAATCGCAGTATCCTTTGCCAACACCACATTTCCTTGGCATCGATATGTTCGTAACCTCTGGCTAATTCTTCTTTCAATATTTTGTTCATGCTGTACAGTAATTTGTCGATTTCCTGACTCTTGTGTGGTAACAGGACAATATCATCACTAGATTACAACACACTGATTGTTTCTCCTGGAACCATTTTGGTCAAACATTTTTTAAGTGAAATTTCTTTGGGCGTGGTAGGGAGGAAATTGTTAGCGTTACGCTTTGAATGCGCACGCGCCGCGAAGTTCTGCGCATGCGTACTCAAAGGCCTGCGCGTTTGCATTTAATACGCCTTGAAAATCACGTGATGACCTCCAAAGGAGTCGCCATCATTACACAGTGAGACATGCAGCAGTATTATTAGTTGCTTTTTGTTTATTTATATTTGTTCGGTGTAGATGTTTTTATTATATTCTCTGATCGCTGTCATATAAAAGAAAGATAGAATCACGTTTACATCACGATACAGTGAATATATTAATGCACGCGCGGAATTGTTTGATTACACTCTTCCGATATAGATGGTTTGATTATACTCTCTGATCGCCTGTTATAGAAAAAAAAGAAATATGGAATCACGTTTATATTTGCGATACAGTGAATATACAGGGTGTCCAGAAAAGGACTCCCTGATTTCAAAATTAAATATCTCGAAAACAAAGATCGATAGAGGAATGCAGTAAACGGTATGTTTATTGTGACAGCTGTAAGAAGTGTATACAGCAGTGTGAAATAATAGTTACAAAAGCTGCTAACAGATGTACGCTGTACAGCTCATATCAGCATACATAAGTGAAATAATCGTATGAAAACAATCTTTGCAAACAATCACATCACAATGTTTTCAAAATGTTCACCATTGGCACTACAGAGGTGGCGCAAACGAAGAATGAAATTCGCCATCACATTTCGTAGTGTCTCGACCGAAATGGATTCACATGCCGCAGAGATCGCCGATTCCAGCTCGTCCAGCGTGGCGGGATGCTTCGGGTAGACCATGTCTTTCACTGTGCCCCACAAAAAAAGGTCACAGGGAGTCACATCCGGCGAATATGGAGGCCAATCCATGCCTGCATCAGTAAATTCGGGATATCCCAAACCAATGACTCGATTCCCGAAGTATTCCTCAAACTGCTGTATACACTTCTTACAGCTGTCACGATAAACATACCGTTTACTGCATTCCTCTATCGATTTTTTTTTTCGAGATATTTAATTTTGAAATCAGGGAGTCCTTTTCTGGACACCCTGTATTAATGCACGCACGATAAAAGCTTTCATTTGTTTTTCTATTTACTTGTTTCATTTGCATGCGAGCTGAATATTGTTAGGGACATACTAAAATCTAGCCTCAGGTCCTTTGTATGTAGTTGGTTTGCTAGTTAATTAGCTGTTTTGTACTACTTTTTCTTATTGCTTTACGCCTCGTCGACGGCTAAGGTCATTAGAGGCGGGATGGGACTGGGGACAAGGAACGGGAAGGAATTCCGACATGGCCTTTTTGAAGGAAGCATCCCGGCATTCGCCTGGAGTGATTTTGGGGAAACCATGGAAAACCAAAATCTGGATGCCCGGACGGGGATTCGAACCCGCGTCCTCCCGAATGCGAGGTCAGAACGTTAACCGTTCACCCACCACGCTCGGTATCTGTTTTGTAATAGTTGCTCTGCTAGCGGAGTTGCTTATATCATTCCTGCTCCTCTGAAGCCCCGTCTCACGTTGGTTTTCTGCAGCTCATGTTTCGCGGCGACACAGATTACGAACTGCCTGTTGCGTAATTTGAGTGTCGTTGGTGCAGTATTTTAAAGCGACTCCCGCACTCAGCATCCGACACATCCTACAGAAAGCTGCAAGCTCTCCGTCAATATCCTCTATATTGAAATGTTCATTTGCATACTACATATGTACAATGCCTCGTCAATGAAAGCAGTTTCACAAAATTCTTGGGGTGTATATGTAAATAACAGATTGAACTGGAAGCAGCATATTCAACAACTTCTCAAAAAACTGAATTCTGTAACATTTTCACTGAGGGTAACATCTAGGATAGCTAATATAGAAACAAGAAAGTTAGTATATTTTGCATATTTTCACTCCCTGCTCACTTATGGCATCCCATTCTGGGGAGACTCTTCACAAGCACAGAGGGTATTTAAATTGCAAAAGCGTACTGTAAGAACTATTTGTGGAGCAAGCCCACGGACGTCGTGCAGAAATCTATTTCGAAATCTGGGTGTACTAACAATGCCAGCACAATATGTATACTCCCTACTATCATTTGTAGTGGAAAATCCTGAACACTTCAATCTTAATGCTGACATTCAAATCCGTAATACTAGGGATAAATATAAAATTCACAAGGATTACAAATCACTGTCAATTGTACAGAAAGGTATAATATTTACTGGAGCTTCCTTATTCAGTGTCTTACCAAACAAATTAAATTTTATCCACGAAAACCCAACTACTTTAAGTCCAAACTGAAAGAGTTTCTGCTTCAGAAGCCATTTTACTCTGTGAAAGAATTTTCTTCTTGGAATTTGGTAAATAAGAATGGCTGAGAAAATACTATATAACGTAGGGGAGGTGACAAAGTTGTCCACAATTACTTGTCGCTATCATTTCTGCTACATTTCATCACTTTTATCTTGCTTTGATTTATTCTTAGTTCGCAACATCTAAACTCAACTGGGCAGAACACATTGCGCAGGTGGTAGGAAACAGTTGCAAAAGTCTACATTTACTGGAGAGGGCGACGAGAGGATGTACCAGAGTCTTTAGGGAAATTAGGCCCGTTTACACGCACGGTTTTTCCGACGGTTTTGGAGCGTACGCTCCAGGCGCGCGCATCAATCCTTTACGTGTAAATGCTCGGTGGTCAGAGAGGCCTGGCGCGCGATCCGAATGCGCACATCTGGCGCGCAGGTCTAACGGGGCCTTGTGTGCATTGTCGGTCTGCAGTCTTGATGCGCCAGTACAAGTTCGTTGTTGGTTCGAATTTCTGGGTGACTTTATTTAACTTTACCCTGCTTTAACAGATAAAAATCTAAATCTTGAAAAATGTGGTCAAGAGATAATTTGGAAGGATTTATAGAACTTTATAAGAATTTTCTATGTTTGTGTAAGGTTAAATCAAATGACTACAAAAATTTAAAAAATCGTAAATATGATTAGTGAATAGAATTCATCAGGGTAAACGTATGTGAAAGTGAAAACAAAGATTTCGTCACTGAAAGGATTCAAGAAACTCGGCGGCAATTCGAAAAGAACTGAGAAAAATATATGCAAGCAATTTCAAATCTTGGAGGGATATTCCAGTTGTCAAAAAACGAAGAGCAGGAGGCAAACATTACTCTGCAGTTATGCTCTTCCTCATGACTGTGTCTTGTTTTGATATTTGTGGAGATACTAACTTTAACTTCACCTTTTTAGGTAAGGGTATCAGGTATTGGAATAAGCTACAAAGAGAAATGATGAGCAATTTACCAAAAACGTTGAAAGAATTTAAAGTTAAAATTTGTAGAGGCCAAATAGAGGTGGGTGCAGGAAAGGGGGAAGATGGGTGTGTAGGGAAATTGCCTCAGGAGCGTGCGCTCAATTGCAATTTAATGAAATATTATTATTATTAAAATGTAGTTATATATGGAACTGTCTTTTCGTAGGCAATTTTTTAAATCATCTGGGTCATTTATTTTCCCGTTGCTCTCACTAAAGAGGCATGTGTCCATATAGATCTCTATTTTCGTGCCATCTTTCCGCCCATATACACTTTGTTTATTTAATTCTTTCTGTACCAAAACAAAACAAAAAATGTAAAGCAGCTCATATTGGTCAGTTTATGTCATTTCTTTTGGAGGATATTTTAAATACACTTATAAAAACAAGCACAACTAACAAAAACAACAACGACCTGAAAACCGAATGTTCCAAGCTGGACCGTCAACAAAACTTTCCAACCCGGCGGAAAGTCCACGCGCCACGGGATAACGGTCATTTTTGGCGCGTACGCTCCAACCCGCAGTCCTGGCGCGCGCGACTGGAGTGTTGACCATTTTTCGTCGCACGCTCCAGGAGCGACGGTCCAACCTCACGCTCCGGCGCGGCAGTCCGGAGCGTCGTTCCAAACCGCCAGTTTGGCGCGTACGTGTAAACGGGCCTAATTGGGTTACAAAACTTTTACCAGACTATTGTTTGAATATGGTGGCGTAGTTTGGGACCCACATTCTGGGTTTCAAAAACAGGAGTTGGAGATCGTGCAAAGAAGAACAGCTAGATTTGTTTGTGCGGGTTGTCGCAGGACCCAGTCAGTAACTGATATGATAAAGGAGCTGGGTTGGGAGTCATTGGAGGAAAGGAGGAGAGTGAAGAGATTGCCGGGAATGTACAGGATATACGATGGTGATGGGGCTTGGAGGGATATTGGTCAAGGAATTAGGAATTGTGCATGGAAGGGAAAGATGACCATGACCACAAGTTGGCGCTCGATTTCATGCATAAGGGAGTGGGATTTGTTTGTTTGTTTGTTTTTTTTTTGTTTTTTTTAGGTTAAAATGTTAGGGATTGGAAGAAATTACCGCGTGAAGTGATGAATAATTTAACAAAAACGCTGATGGAATTTAAAATTAAAATTTGTTAATAGCTAAAGCAGATGGGGAAGGAATTTAACACTCAAATTCTCTTCTACTTCCTTTATTGTTTCCTCTACATACACGTTAAATATTAACGGGAATAGACCGCAGCCTTGTCTCTCCCCGTTTTTAACTGACGCATGTCTCTTATGATTCTTAAGATATTACACTTTTAATATAGTCACTTGATTCTTATATCTCGGTATTTTAGACTTGATTTTTTTTTAGAAATTTTGAACATCTTGTCCCACCTAACATTATCAAAATTTTTCCTAAATCAACAAGCTTGATAAAAGTATGTTTTCTTGATCCGCCATTCAGGTATTAATCCTAGAGCCAGAATCGCTTCTCTTGAACCGTGGTTTTCCTAAACCGAAACAGATCTTCACCCACTATATCAGTTTGTAATTTGTTCCGAAGTGTAAAGATAATACTTTTATTTTTAGCACTCTGTTAGTTGCTTGTAAACAAATATATTGTATTTTAGAGCAAATATTTAAAGAAATTGAATTTCAAACTGTGTTTCGTATTCTCACGTCTCTGTTTAAGTCAGTATATGACATGCTTAAGGTGCAAGTCTCCGTGTCTGTTTGTCCGACCCACCCGTGGATCTCGACTCGCGCGCCTCCAGGTGTCAAGGTGAGCGGAGTGGGTGCGACAAGGTCACGTGACCACATGGCTCTCCTGTCAGGCTGTCACTGAGCAAATTTCGGTACAGTCACGGCGCATTGTGGCTGAACCTAGGTATCGTACCACAGCCTATCTCAGTCGCTATTTTGTAGGAATGGCCGACGATATTTTTTTGCCCTCTCGACTGGTTTGATGTAATCCTCCATCTCCTCCTATCTTGAGCTCACCTCTTCATTTCACCATACCCCTTACAGTTAACTTCCTCAGTTACCTTCTTCATGTATTCCACTCATTATCCTCTTCCACATTCTTTTCCATTCGGTCATTACCTCCACTAACACATTCAGCAATCAAGCAAACCCGCTTGTCTTAAAATGTGACCCGCCGTTCTGTCTTTTCATTCTGTGAAATTCTTCTACAAAACTCTTTCCTCATCTATCGTTTCCAAACCACGTTTTGCTTCTGGCTTTACGCCTCGTCGACGTCGAGGTAATTAGAGGCGGGAAGGGATTGGGGGGTAGGAATGGAAAGGAACTCTCCTTGACCTTTTGAAGGAACCATCCGGGCGTTCGCCTGGAGTGATTTGGAGAAACCATAGAAAACCCAAATCTGGATGGCCGAACGGGAGTTTTCAAAAAACTTTTCTTTCATATACATTGTATTACGTAATTGTAACAGCCCAGTAGCTTTTTTTTCAGTAAAAGATTCGCTGAAAGATGAGGATTTAAATAAAAATAAAAGATAAAATGAGTGGTAGCATGTAGACTAGGACTGAGTAGCTGAGTAAGGAGCCTGTAACAAGTTTCAGATGAAATAGTCACGGAAAGCACGCATGTATCATTTAATGAAAATACGAATAGGCATTGGATCAACCAGCACAATTTTACTCTAGCGATCGCGCGACCGAGAGTGGTGGTGAAACGGTTAGCGTTCTGGCCTCGCATTCCGGAGGACGGCGGTTCGAATCCCCGTCCGGGCATCCAGATTTGGGTTTTCTATGGTTTCCCAAATCACTCCAGGCGAATGCCTGGATGCTTCCTTCAAAAGGCCATGGCCGAATTCCTTCCCATTCCTGGTCCCCCATCCTTTCCCGTCTCTAAAGACCTCGCTGTTAAGAGACGTTGAGCAGTTAAAAAAAAAAAAAAAAAAAAAAAAAAAAAAAAAAAAAAAAAAAAAAAAGCGATCGCGAGCACAGAGAAAGATATAACTCTACACAGCATCACACCACTCATCCACTGTGGTTGGACTCCCATTAACATCTAGTTGACGCATAATTTCTTTGTCGCTGACATGGACCCCCAGAAACTCCAGCTGTACCTCTTTGGCAATCACTGCATTAGTGCCTCAACAAAGGACATTTCGGCTGTAGTCTTGTGGAGAGCGCGTGACATGGCGGTTGTGTAATGGCAATGCATTATCTTTAGTTGCGAAACCAAGTTTTGTCTGGACTCTGAAGAACTTCAGGTATGGAAACCAACTTCAATATTGTGTAACAGGCCGCCAAATCTGGGACTGTCATGGCGTGGGTATCAGTGTCTTATGCAGTGGCTGATCTAGGAATTGTTCGAGTCGGGACAAAAACTGTGAGACTGCCGCCCCTATTGGCGTCTCCTCGAGAGTCGACGCCCCATGGAGCTGAAAAAAGAAATCGCGCCGCGAAATAAATTGCTATCCTTCAAACACGATTTTTCCGCCCTCCCGAAGTTGCCGCTCGGGGCGAGCATCCCGGTTTGCCCCCCCCCCCCTTTCCCTAGATCCAGCTGTACTCTTATGGATCATCATTATAGTTGGGGCCCATCTCCAGTTTCTCGGGTGTGGTTTACGAGCGTTCCAGTGTTTCTCAGCCATTAACCCGGCTCAAGGGAGATCTCCGCTTGCGTAATTCTTGCCTGACGCGTCCACGATGCGGGGGTGGGCATTCTTCCTCTCAGGAGTCCGAAATGGCATAATGGCGAAGTCCAGGTGTGGACCCAGCCCTGCGGGGTATGAAGCAGCACCCATGCCCACGGACACGGGTGAAGACCTCAACGGCATCTACGGCAGAGAAGAAGTTATGGCTTATGGGGTAGATGGCGGAGGAGATAACCCATCTTCTCAGGGGAAATTGAGAACGAAACCACTGCCTTGTGGTGAAGAGGGAATCTTCAAAGGCTAGGGGAGTAAACCCCGACAGAAAATCCTCTTCTGTGTTAGGCCTAGTAAGACAACAGAACAGAAAACAAAATTGTTGTTTTCAAAGTTAAAACGAGCCTGCTCTTATGGATCTTCGTCTTCATTATGGTATCACTGACGGCACAGCGATAAGTCCGAGAGATTCTACAACCCCATCTGCTGCTTTTCAGCGAGCAACTACCAAGGGCCATTCTCGAACACGATAGTGTCAGCCCTCATGCAGCAGGGTTTTTTAGGGATTGTCTTCCTACTGCCGACTCCTTGCCTTATCCTGTCAGGTCTCCAGACGAGTCATCTATGGAACAAATATGGGACCAGCTAGGGTGCTGGATGCCGGAATTGTAGGGTCTGGAACGTCGGTTATACCAACCATGCCATATTATTTCACAACTTACGTTAGACATCTCTATAACTACATGCCGAACTGTATCCCTACGTGTAAGCACACTAGATGCACGGCAACAAGGTATTGAAGATTCTTATAAACTGTCACAATAAACGACTCATTTAGCTTTATATTGCAATGAGTCAAATCACTATTCACATTTTCTCTGCCAAGCTTTACTCACTCTAAACATCTTCTAGTAACATAAATTTTTATGACAGTAAATGTAATACCACTTGCTCGATGTTCGTTTTAAGCGAAATTCTCGATTCGTCGAAGTCGTCGAGAGAATGTATTTGATTTTCACTTGATCAATACCAGACTGAATTCCAGCCGGGACGCGACTGTAGTAAAGAAACATTACACCACTCTGCACTCTGCAGGTATCGATTGCCTCCACCAGGTTCTTCCAATGAGTCAATACCTCAACCCACTTCACGTTGACTTAGCGACACTACAAAAAATGTCTGTGTTCGGGGAACTTTGCCGGAACTACTGAACTGCTAAGGGAAAAAAAAAAAAAAAAAAAAAAAAAAAAACGACGGCGATACTGACTTTAGGGGAAAAAACTCAAGAATGGGAGAAAGAACTCAAGAAATGTAAGTGTTGGAAACCAATTCCACTTGGCTTTCCCCAAAACAACCTCTATGTACCATACCTCGCTTTTGCGGATGATTTAGCGATACTAGCAGAAGATGAAGAGACTGCCATCAAACAGCGTGAGACACTCAAAGAATGTGCAAAAAAGTAGGATGGGTGAGCTGAATTGTTGC
>CM061914.1:185110237-185127081 GCA_031002005.1 Vandiemenella viatica | reverse complement strand
ACAGACATCGCAATTACACTTTCTTTTAACACCACAAGTGCAAGAAATATAAATTCAATTATTTATTTGAAAATTACACTTTCTTTTAAACGTTTAAGAGCAAATAAAGTCAGTACAGTTATTAAATTGAATTTTGCTGATTAGCCAAGCAGCGCTCTTGTGGCAGGTAGTGTAACTAACACTTCGGCCATTATCGAGACTCGCCGAAGATTGCCGATCCATGGAGGTGAGCGCGCAATCTCCAGACAAAGCATTTTATTAAAGGATTATACGGACGTTTGGTGTCCATCTGTATCGTATGATATATCTTTGATTTCGTTCTGCTTCTGTTTCATTTGCTGGATATATTCGCATTATAGACTAATATAGCCTTCGATTTAATTCGCATTCTGTTCCGTTTTGGTCACACAAATCTGTTTCACGTGCTCGTATATTGCTTTATCGCATAAGCATTAATTTTTAATTTTCTACGAAAGTATAAATCCGTATTTTGATAACTCTTTGATTTTTCTTCTTCTGTTTCATTTGCTTGATGTGTTCATATATCTATGATTTGAGTCTTCTGCTGTTTTGATCACATAAATCTGTTTCATTTCCTTTATCGCAAAAATATTTGCCTTTCATTTTATACGAAACTATTAACTCTGTCTTTTGATAATTCTTTGATTTCGTTCTTCTTCTGTTTCATTTTTTTTTTGGATGTGTTCACATTCCAGACAACTACAGTCTTCCATTTCACTCGTCTTCTGTTTCTTTTTCATCACATAAATCTGATTCATTTGCTCGTCTTTTCCTTTATCGCAAAAAAATCTATTTTTTTACGGAAGAGTTAAATCAGTGTTCTGATAACTCTTTGGTTTCATTTGCTCATTGTGTTTACTTTGAGTCTAGTATGATCTTTGATTTTCTTCGTCTTTTTCTTTTTGGCCACATAATATTTACGTCTCCTTTTCTACGAAAGTATAAGATGTGACATTAAATCCGTCTCTCAGTACCGGAGTATTGTGTAAAATTTGAAATGTAGGCGTTTAACCGTTCGGTTTTCAATAGTGAAACTAAGAAATCATCTTTCTTTTGTCGTTATAGAGATATTGACTTTCAGGTTATTAACCCTTTAATGCCCTCCGTTACATATATGTAACATGGCATATTTAAGCCTCTGCCGCCTCTTCCAATGCACCTCTCCTCAAATGCCTGCTGTGGCATATCTGCAACAGCCTCTGGTACGCATTCTAGTGGCAAACATTTGCACTTCTCGCTTCTAAGGTTGGTGACAGTGCTTCAGACCTCATCTGTTTCTCTCTCTACGTCAGCATGGGTAGCAAGGTTAGTGATGGCAGGTTTTTTTTTTTATTGTAATACAGCGATTTTACATGCATCTTTAATTTGATGTTGAATGAAGAAGTATAAACAAATTATTCTATATGTTTTGAATCCACTGAACTCTTTTCCATGAAGTAAACAGTCCTTACTTTCTTGAGTGTTACATTTATGTAACACCGGGCATTGTGGGTTAGGTTTTTCTCTGCGATACAAAATATGACCGATATTTCTTTTCGTTTCTTCCAGCTTACTGAAGAAGATATAAGGAATATTCTGGAGGAAGTAGAGTGGGATATCTCTGAGTTTTCAGAATTAGAAGAAGATGAAGGTGATGAGCTCAATATTTCCCAAAACTCGCGCAATGTCATTGCAGATCCTGTCGATACAACGGATGCTGTAGGCGAATTGCACCTAGATACAGCCACTATTACAGAAGGCTTAGATGAATGTACTGGTTCTTTGTCAGAAAATTTACCTCGTTTAAATTGGAAAGAAGGTGATTTAGCAGCCACCATTCAGCCTTTCGTGGAAATTACTTCGAAATTCCCAGATAAGATTTCAACTCAATATGAATATTCCTAATAGTTCATAACGAGGGAGACCAAGTGCAGAAGATATGTCGAAATCAAAGAAAAGAGCAGCAACTACTATTGTATCGGTTGTAGATTGTCAAAAAGATCGGAGTGACCACTGGCCCATCTGGAAGAGCACACGTGGACGCTGCAAAATATGCATAAAAATGAACCCATTTGTGTGGTGCGAAAAGTGTGTGGTGTATTTATGTCTCAACAAGGATAGGAATTGCTTCAGGAGGTTCCATGTATAAATCATTTTCCCAATAATTATCCTCAGGATAATATCCATAATACTATATGTATAATAACAATATAAAATCAAGAATTTTTCCATACATGTAAGTAGGTATAGTTTACTTGCAAAATATACTTTGTATCCTTAATCGCCCAATGTTACATATATGTCACATCTCCAAAAATTGTTAAAATATTAAAATATTTTGTATTTTTATGGAAATGTATTTTTAAGTATCTTCAATAAATAACATCTCATGAAGAAAGTTTTTTTCTTACATCAGAAGCATACCTGGGCATTAAAGGGTTAATTTTCCCGTAAGGGGAAAAAATCATTTCTTATTTTGCGACTGTGTATTTCAACATCCATTTAACGAAACTGGTGATCAACGTTGAGCTGAAATGAATTCTTCAATACGCTAGGAAAGTCTCCACTCACATAAAATTATGCTGTATTAATTGTTTTTATAACTGAATTCCGACACAAAGCAATAGGAACGAATGCAACGTGTTAAGCTAAAAACTTTGTTGTGATTATTTCTTAATCGCCCGTCACATTTGATTAATATTCATTGGCTGCCGTGTGAATAAACAGGATATTGGTAAATTTCTGTTAAGTTTACGTGATTAGGAATTGTAGCAGTGAATTATTGACGTATTATTTTACTCTGTAAACACCGTTAATCTTTAGAAGCCAACAGAAGTGAGACAGTAATTTGGGGCTTGGCCAGGTGAATCCAACCGCTCATTTCAAAGCACCAAATACAAGCTTGGTGCTGTCGAGAGTGGGGATTAGTTGCCGACTTAAACTGTTTGCGTAGGTATTCGAGGCTGTCAAATGGGCCGTTTGGAGGGTACAAATTGATCCGGGGGCTGAAATATTCAGTCATCGCGCCTTTCAACTCTGTTATATGGAGCGCCAGTGTGTTAACTGTGTGATACCACCCACCACAGTTCCTTAAGCAGATTTTTGTTTATGGTTTAAAATTATGTCACTTCCTGGGGACATCTTATACCAATACTGTTTCGTACACAACGTTTTGGGCTTTGCTATCCTTTGATAAGATATATAGCCGTTGGGGGTTCGAAACTCGTGAGATAGCTACATATAAACACAAAATAGTTGTCTGGTGCATAGCTAATCCACATATATACTATATAATAAGTTGTGTCTGTACATTAAATTTACCAACAGATCATACAAAAACTGACTGCGAGAGAAACAAACACTGAGTGACCGATATAACACTACAGAGACTCACACACGCTACCCGGCTGTCTATCACCGTTCTTTTAGTTTTCAAACTTTCATGACAAAATAAGATATGTATCCAGAAAAAGTATCCTATGTGCTTTCTAATGATACACAGTATTTCCTTGTCAAATTTAATCAAGATCGGTTTAGCCGTTTAGTCGTGAAATCGTAACAAACAGACTTTGTCATTTATAATACTCGCGTAGACCCCTGCGTTTTTTGCTGTTTGTTAGGAAGTTGGTGGAGGGTGACGTTGGCATGTCTTTATGACCGAGCGTGGCACGGCGTAGCGTTAGCGAACTTGAAGACGGGGGCGGTATACAGGAGCCGTTTAATAAAGCCCCACAGCTTGCAACAACGTCAGACAAGTGCGCTCGCGGCTCCTAATTACGTTTTGTTTGGCAAAGTTCAATATTTATACGCGCCGCATTATGTATGAGATTAGGGATATTTCACGGGGAAGGGCTGCTCGTTAGAAGCCCAGACTCTCGTCTCGTTGACCTCCCTCATCGCAGACACAGGATATTATCGACAACTTCCAGAAGCCGCGAGGCGCCTACCTAGGTCGGCTGACGAGCTGTTTTACGTCGTGAAACTGAATACAGCTACACTAATATCATAAAAGCGAAGGTTATTCTGTCTATTACGTTTTCACGACTAAATGGCATAACCGATGAAATTTGTCAAAGAAATACTATGTATCATTAATAAGGACTTAGGATACGTTTTTCGTGATAAATAACATATTTTGTCATGAAATTTGTAAACAAAACCGAACTGTGTCAGACAGACGGGTAGCGTGTGTAATGTTATATCGGTCACTCAGGCTTTGTTTCTCTCGCAGTCAGTTTGTGTTTGATCTGTCCAAAAATTTCGTGAACAGTCACAAATTATTATACAGTATATATGTGGATTTGCGCTGCACCAGACTAATATTTTGTGTTTACCATAAAAGTTTTGCCAATTAGTTTGCTTCATAAGACAGGTTCAATGGTTGAATGGTATGGTCATGGTTTCCCCGTCTTATTATCCCTTCTCCGAGCTTTTTGGAAAATCATTTACAAAACTTACAGCTTTTATGTAAAATTCTAGAAATAAAGTTCTAAGTTCACGCTTTCGAATTCGCGGATAATATATAGCTTATATATAAATCTGATTTACTCTCATAAAATGTTAAAAATCTATCAAGTAATTTTAAAGTCATATCCTTATCCTTTTAGCGAAATTATCCTTCAAACGGTATATATAAATTAATTAAACGTAAAAAAAAAAAAAAAAAAAAAAACCCATTCGGGGTATTTAAAAATTTTCAGAAAAAGTCAATTCACGACATTTACTATTCGACATAAATGAGTCAATCAGAGATGTCTAATACTTAAACAGAATAAGATGAAAACTTTAGATTTTCACGTGGTATGTTTTTCATGGATTCAAAACAGAATGACATATTTAAAATTTCCTAAAAAAATATCCTGCTGGAGCGTTTTGTCTGGAATAAAGGTGGTTCTAAAAAAATCTAACCAGTTAACCCTCATGTTAGATGCCGCAATCACCAGAGTGAGTGAAAAATATTAGAGTAAAATTTATTTTATGTATAAAATCAAAGGCTATATGAAAATATGTTATCTTCCGCTTGAATGTATGTACTTAAATATAAATGCGTCTTCTCAACTAAAAGCCTCTACCTTATCGCTTTCCTGCGACTTAGAGCACATGCAGTATGTACACTGTTCACCAGTTTCTAATAAACATGGCAAGTGTTTACAACTATTGGACAGTAAACTGAAATCTTGCGAGGACCATGCACGGCCGTGTAACGCAGTAATAATATGTTAGTGTTCACGATCCCGGCTGCTAAGTAACCACAAAGTAGCACCTGTATCCAGCCATTAAGCCGAGTTGTAGTAAGCCGCTCCCCCAAGCGCTATGATTTAAGATGGCTCCCGGGGCTTTAATGTTTGATGGGCGCCGCGGCGCCGTTGTATTTCAGCGATCTCCGTAAGATTTGTGTAGCGCCGTGAAGGCGGTGCTACGTCTGCCGGCTCGATGAATCTTTTATGAGGGAGCCGCCCCAGTGAACGTCGCTCGGCATTTAGTGCGTCGGCTACCTCACGGCGCAGTGCGAGGACCGCTGCTACTTTCATCACGTCGGCCACACCTAATCACTTAGCTCTGGGAATCCGGGATAGGAGATGAATCTTCACTACCTTTTCGCAACATTGACGATCAGCTGCAATTAATGAGTTTTACTGATGTTGGCATCGTCAATTTTGGAGCTTTTGCTTTATGGCCGAATGCCCTTGATGACACCAAACATTTTACATCTAATGCCAGGTAGTATTACGTACTAATGGAGGAAGCGAACTCCCAACCCTTTAATGAAATCTTATTTCAAGAATGAACATTGTATTATGGAGATAAGATAATTAAATGCTATGAAATGTGTTCAAGGACAGTATTATGCGTGGAAAAATTAATTAAAATTAAATTAAATGGTAAAATAACGGCAATGCAACTGTTTTCGTAGCTTTAATGCCGTACGCGTTTCGCCTCTCATCGAGGCATCATTAGCGGCGAATTATTTACATAAGTGGTTTCCAGGTTCGTAAGCACAGATCTCTTTTTCTTCTCCAAAGCATGTTTCCGCTCAAGCCATTTGTCTTGTCTTTTTTGTATTTAGTTTGTGAAATGTGTAGCTTACGAGGTTGAGATTGGGGACAGTCCCGGCCCCGTTGAATCTCCCGGAACTAGTGTTAGACGCCTCGGCGAGGTTCTTAGGATGCTAAAATGGAGCTACTTAGTTTAGGGACGCTACCTAATTATCAATTTACTAGCTAAGAAAACAGATTTTCTATAGTGGAACGTCGCGATTTAAGATTGCTGATGACCAATAAGGAACCAAATATCGATAAGTAGTGTCCCACTAAGCCCTCCAATTAATATTTCTTTTACTATATCTATTTGTTAAACTGTAAATAATACACCAATATAATAATTTTTAAAAAACTTTTGTTTTCTGTATGTGATATTGTACAGTAAGAGGAGCGCCATCGTTTTATCAAATAATGGCTTATGATTAGGGATGCAAGTTGATACCAATATCGATAAATATATCGATATTTAAATCGACGCCAAGCAGATATCGATAATCAATAATATGGGCCTCATCAAGCCAATAATATCGATATTCTCCGATATTTGTGTATATTACATTAGAAATAAGTATTTAAACCAAATTAAGTAATAAAACTGAGGTAGATAACTTTGTACATTTTTGAGGCGGCAGTACTGTAGAAACATGCTTAATATCACGGGGCTTGACAACGGAAGCGGTGCAAACTTCCATAACGTCGCCAGACCATTCAACATTGACGCGGCTGGAAACTCGAGAAGTTTTTCTACAAAACTGAAGTACGTAGTTTACTGAAAAAAATCTACAAGAGCCAATAGCCATGACATAACGCAATAGATTAAATAATAAAACGGTGAATGAGGAACGAATAACACGCACGAAACGGAATGGGCCCACAGAGTAGGAAAAGACGTTGTCGATTTTGTAATCGAGCTAAACAGTGTTTAGCATAATCGTGTTTGGTTCCTGACATACATATATTTATTTACTTGATTTTTTAGTTCTAAGGGGTTTATAATTTTCGTTATTTCACTCCATCATATTGATATTATCGTACCGATCATGTAAAAATATCCATATAAATATAGATATTTTTGGTCAGATATTATCGGTTGACCGATATATCGTTACAACCCTAGTTACGAGACAAAAACATTGAAGAACTATGGGTTTATTACAAAAAAGTAGGTGTTGTTATTTCTGAAAAGGGGCGGTAAGTAAATTTCTTTCGAAAAGTGGGAGGTGAACAATTTTTTTTCCTAAACTGAGTGGTAGGCAAAAAAAGGTTGGGAACCAATATTATAGATTGTATTTATCGTCAGACACAAAAAAACTGAGACATCTGTATGTGAGTGTGAAGCAGGTGCAGGCGAGACAACATACCGTTGTGGTGTATTTGATAGCCCTATATCAGGGAACTGTACACAGACGCCCGGAGCCCGGGCCATTAGCCTCCATGAATATGTATCGCTGGCGGTGGAGGGGTGTAATTACAGCACGCAGGGGTCCCGGCTTCGACGCTCAACAGGCGCAGCCAACCCCTCGAAACTCGATACGAACTGCGATAGATACGTCAGGTTTGGAATTTACTGGTTTCTTGCATAAATTCGTAATATTTTTCTGCTTGCTCACGTAATACAAATGTTAAGCCGTTCATTGAGCGTCTTAGTGACTTTTACCGAATTGCGGGTTAACTGACTTGGATAATTTAATTTAATTGCGAAGGAGATCACTCTCCGGTGGCAATTTCGCTACACACCCATTTTTTCCCCTTTACTGCACCCAGCGACCTCTGACCTCTACAAAATTCAACTTAAAATTGCTTCAATGTTTTTGCTAAATTATTCATCAATTCTCTTAGTTACTTATTCCAATCCCTGACACCCTTACCCATGAAAGAAAATATCCCCACACCCTTGTGCCTGAAATCGAGTGCCAGCTTGTGGTAATGGTCATCTCTTCCCTTACACGCATTACTTTTAATTCTTACACCAATATATTTCTATGCCTCATAACCAATATACGTCTTGTACACTCCCATGACCCTCTTCACCCTCTTCCTGTCTTCCAAAGTATCCCATTCCAGCTCTTTTATCATATAGGTTTCTGATTGTGTTCTACGATAATTTACAGAGACAAACCTAGTATCCTTTCTTTGCACCCCCTCCAACTCCTGTATTTGATCCCCAAAATATGGGTCACATATTTCAGCATGTTCAAGCAATGGTAATCTTTGATCAAAGCATATAATCGTCTTCACAAAACCATCTGGTCTTTTTTTTAAAAATTATTGTTAGCATTCGGTATCAAGACCATGCAGCGTAAATAAAGTTAACATAATTATTTTATATTTTAAAATATTTTTTTTCTAAAAATCGATTTAACAGTGAATGCACATAAAAAATTTAACACTAATTATATTCAGTTATCATTATTATTCTTGTCAGGAGTAGGCTTCATAGATGGTTTGTTACAAGAAAAACTCTGAATATTATATTAATCATGGTTCTTGCAACACTCTCTCGCCAGAGATTGTCTTCTACTAGGCAAGCGATCTGTTACATCTAAACTTCGATTAAAACGCCAAGATATATACTGTTACGTATGTCGCCTCACAACTGGAAAATTATTATACTTTTGTGATGCAAAGTAACGAATCAGTGATCAGCAATGAATTTAATTTTTGATTGCAACGGAGTGTAATATGAAGTGACAATTTTCCAACCCCCCACCCCCCACCATACAACTGTATGTTGCCTTTCTGACATAAATGCATCTATTTAAGCGGTATTTACTTTTAATTCCCAAGTAATTTTCAGTTTTTAAAAAAACTTTTCATCGGTGTGCAAGTAACGTCCAGTTTCAGTTTTGAAGTCTTTTTTGGTTATGTCTCAAATGTTTATAATACTTTTGCTATCCAAAAATTTGTGAAACATTCGGAACAAAAAAAAAATTTGGTGGATTTTAGAAAAAGAATATGCGGCGCTACCAACAGCAACTAGTATGTAAAGAAAACGCTCACAAATAACAAAACATATTCCAAAACGAGGATCGAACCTAAGAACCCTAACTTTACTGATACTCACCTTAAAAAGCGTACTACATTATCTGAAAGAAATTATGCTGCAAATTATATTTACAATAAGTGATATGCGACTTAGTCGGAATGTCGTCTGCGTTTCTATGAGCAAGTTGCAGCGACTTTTTTTCATATTTCAGCTAATTCGGGAACACTTATGTTTATTTGGAGAGTTTTTATTGTTGTGGTTGTAGATTGATGTACTACACACTATTTATAAACCATATTTCCAAAAATTTACACACAAATTCAGAGAAACAAACCAAACGTTACTTACGTAGAGTGAGCGCCTGCTGGCAGGTGACGTCACGAGTGTAGTTGGCCGGGTCTGCTTCATGCACAAGCCTCTCCATTTGCTTCTTTCATCCCACCACCTCTCTGTCACCACCTTGTTCGAGTCCTCTCTTCCATACACACTTCTCCACTCCATTCAGCCATCCATCTCTTGGTCTTCCTCTGGGTCGTTTACCATGCATCTTAATTTCATGGATTTTTGTCGGGATTTTCTGAGCCTCCATTCTCTTGACATGTCCATACCATCTCAGTCTGGTCCTCTCTACCCTTTCCTGTAGGGGTTTCTCTTTTATGGTGCGTCTAATCACTTCAGTCCTTATTCTGTACATTTTAGTAACTCCCATTCCACTTCTTAAAAAGTTCATTTCACCTCCTTGTACTCTGTTGATGAGGAGGAAATGATGGCGAGATAAGTGAAAGAGGAAGACAAGCAGAGGCGTTCCTAAGGAGCATTAGAAGCCTGATATGGAATAAAGAGGTGCCATAGAGAAGCAAGAGAGTAATTTATCATATGTACTATGTGCCTAACTTAAGTTATGCTGCTGAAACGTGGCGGGATTTTAAATACTCTAAATTTTAACGTTGAATTTTACGTAAAATAAGCACTTTTGTCAAAAAAATAAATAGTACCCGGTAAATAACGTGTATCAATAAACTATTTAAAACCATTTTCAAAAAATAGTCAAATAGCCGATTCTAGCAGCAAAATTTTAAGTCCACGCGTACTAAGTCGCGGGTAACAGGTAGTATGAAATAAATACTGGTAGCTTTAAATGTGATGCATTGAAGTGATGCGATTATGCTGCACCGTAGTTTGGGTGGTACATTAACGCACTGCACATATCAGCCGCCGGGAACATTACCCCGGCGAGAAGTCGTACCCGGGGCCGCGGTATAGAGTTACTGTGCGGCAGATACGCGGCGCCATGCATATTCAGCGGCCGTCATGTCCAGTGTTATCTGGGGGGACTTAATGTCGTCTCTAACGAGCCGTTACGACTTCCATCGCCACTTAGCCTGCCCTATCTCCCATCAGCTGCAGATGGAAGTCGCGTTCAGTGTTATGTCTTTCTTCGTCAGTTCTGGAATCAAGGTGCAACTGGAAGCTCTTTGGCAAAGTTGCTCAACCAGCGCACAGTGATCACCCACAGTGTTAACTCGCTATGCTTTGTATGACGTAAACATCCCCACTCGTAGATGAAATTTTCTCTGTAAACAGGCAGGACGTTTCGGCGGTCATATACTCTGCCGCCATTGTCGAATGACTGCTGCCTGTAACTGATGGGGTTGCTTATGTACCGCGCGGAACTGTTAAATACTTGAGGGATTATTGGAACTGATTGTTGGCGTCGACTATTGGCGTTGATTATTGTCCTTGATTGTTGGCTTTTACTATTATCCTTGATTGTTGGCGTTGACTATTGGCGATGACTGTTATACTTGATTGTTGGCATTAATTGTTGCTGTTGATTGATGGCGTTGATAATTGGTCCTTGATTCTTGGCTTTGACTATTGGCGTTGATTGTTGGCATCGACTGTTAGCGTTGATTGTTGACGTCGATTGTTGGTGTTAACTGTCGGCTTTGATTGTTGGTTTCGAATGTTGGCGTTAATTGTTGGTGTCGATGTTGGCGTTGATTGTGTGGTGTCGATTGTTGGCGTTGATTATTGGCCTTGATTGTTGGCTTAGACTATTAGCCTTGATTGTTGACGTTGAATATTGGTGCTGACTGTTGGACTTGATTGTTGGCGTCGACTGTTGGTGTTGATTGCTGGCGTCGACTGTTGGTGTTGATTGCTGGTGTCGACTGTTGGTGTTGATTGCTGGTGTCAACTTTTGGCGTTGATTATTGGCCTTGATTGTTGGCTTTGACTATTAGCCTTGATTGTTGACGTTGACTGTTGGTGCTGACTGTTGGAATTGATTGTTGGCGTCGACTGTTGGTGTTGACTGCTGGCGTCGACTGTTGGTGTTGATTACTGGTGTCGACTTTTGGCGTTGATTATTGGCCTTGATTGTTGGCTTTGACTATTGGCGTTGATTGTTAGCGTTGATGTTGGCGTTGATGTTGGCGTTGATTGTTGGCGTCGACTGTTGGCGTTGATTATAGACCTTGATTGTTCGATTTGACTATTGGCCTTGATTGTTGGCGTTGACTACTGGCGTTGACTAATGGCGGGGCCGATAGAGAGGCTATTCACAGTTCCGATGTAATATCATTTTCTGTATTAGTGGTGTCCAGGCTTCACTTAATTGAAAAACCAGCATCTCTATTTACTAGATTATCCGATATACGGATTTCGACAGCTTCTGATGAAATGCTGTACCAGTAACCTCTCGTGCGAGCGAGAATTTCCGTAGCTTCAGAATCGAAATGTCTACTAGTGGTTTTAACAATTGTCACAAAACTTTCATAGATCTGCAAGTTTGTGGCCTCCTCTTCTGACACCGAACATGGTGGGTGAACGAGAGGACGCTGATTCGAATCCCTATTCGACCATGCAGATTTCGACTTTCCACTGTCACACGTCAAGGGGAAGGATGGGGGTCAGCAAAGTGTGACTTCGTGTGACAAGGGGAGGGGGACGAGTCACGAGTTCCGTGACGTCACATGTATAAACTAGCTTCGAGCCCGTCAAAAATGACGGTTTGAACGCCATATTCTGGCAGTTCCTTTTTTTGCAGTGGGTTAATTATACGGAATTGTTATTACGTAATGATAAGTTCTTTGATTTTGTACTGTTCTAAATATTTGATTTGCTGTTCACATAGCAATATTGCAGTAACTTCTACTGAATTAATGACGACGGAAGTATAGAACCAATAAAATTAAAAACCATTTAGGATTCCCGAAAACTTTTGCTTTCCATGTAATATCAGTTTTATTCCTGGTCCAGGCACAATTCAGCACGATAGGTATGGAACTACTTTCACCCGCATTAATTAATACGTTCAGTAACATGGCGCTTATGAAAGCAGTTTAAATGGTTTGTAAAACTGATTTCAGAGCGAATTATGCTGCAACAAAATGTTTCAGTTACGAATCTGGTTTACTTAGGCACAACCTCCACAACGTTGCATTCGAAAAATAGCTTTTATTACCCTCATATGAATAACGACAGGCAGCACCTATGGCGGTAGTCTGGATTTATTCTGGAAAAACTTGTATGGAAAAGCAAATATCAACCATTTTTAATGATATTTTCGTGATAAGGGTACCATACTGTGGTTAGATTATCGGGGTATTTTACTATGATTTATTTAAATAAATTCATTTTACTTTAATTTTACTATAATATCAAAAACAAATAACGGTCATTTATCTGGGTGGATATATTTCGCGATGCGTACATTTCTCTGAGTTTTGAATTAACTTCATTGTTCCTCATCATCTAACTGATACAGGTAATATAATGTAAACATAGAATAAATACTCTCCTCCTTACATTTACATGAATAAAAAGCAATATGTAAATTTAAAGGAATGTACTAATTGTAACTTTGTGACATATAATTGCCTCGCATTAATTTTTTTCACCTGCTCTCCGTATTTCTAATATCTCCGCTCACTGCTGTTTTGCGGCAGTAATATCGTTGTTGAATTGCGAGTGTCACATGGCTTATACAGTTGATGATTTAAATCTAATAAAAAGGTTATCTTAAATCGCATTTAATAGCTAACACATGTATCAAATATTAAGGGTATCATCTATAATGGTAGTAGGAATTTATTCAGGAAAAGAATTATTTTTAATTATATCTTTCGTTATATGAATACGTTACTCTGGTTAGATTATCAGAGTATTTGGTTAATATTTTAAAATAAATAAATGCATTTCACTTCATATGACGGGGACTATAATTTCGAAAACGGATAACTGTTATTTATTTGACTAATACATTTCGCATTTCGTAAATTACTCCTAGTTTTTAATAAACTTCTTTGTTTCTTACCTTCTGCCTAAAAAATTCTTAGGTTATGGTCCTTATCACTGATGCAGATAAAATAGCGTAAATATTGAATCCTCTTCTCCTTACATGAATATCTGCGTCTAACTGATACAGGTAAAATAGCTTAAATATTGAATCTTCTTCTTCTTATATGAGTTTCTGCATCTAACTGTAGTAATTAAACAAAACGCGACATGAATGAAGGAATACAATATGGTGGCTGTTGATTGGCGAGTGACGTCTGTCACGTGACCGTTCTGTAGCCAATCCGTGAAGTAGCTATAGACGACGCACGCAGACCACACGTTAGCTTTTTATATAATAGGATGGCTTGTTGTCACGTGGCGGCCGCTTGCTGTACTGCGGTTTCGCACGTCGGCCGCCTTTGACACACGCCGAAAGGACAATACCGTCTGTGGTGTACCCGGGAGTAAGGATTGCCACCAGTTACTATTACTCTCTATCATTAAAATTTTGTATATAAAATACCTTGTTCAATTTTGCCTGGCGCCATGGAAGGGGTCCTTCCAGAATTTTCTATAAACATTTAGAAATGTAATTATTTGTTTTTTTATTATAAGCAAATTTATATTAATTTTATATACTGACACTTGCATTCATTGTTATCAACGTAAGGAAAGATGATTTACATTGACTAACACATATAACAAGAAAATTAAATCTATATAATGAAAATTGATTAAATAAACAATGCAATGACAGATCATGAACAAAGTCCGAATAACTCAAAATAAAATCAGAGAGCACAATTCGCTACAGGTTTTCGCTTTCGAGTACAATGCGCCACACTTTGGCACGGTTTGTTCTGGCGGAATAAAAAAATTGTGTAATAACCATGTAGTTGATGTTCATATTGCAGTCAGCGCTGTCCGTTCATCTGGAATTTCTGGGCACAACACACACAAAACAAAATTTAATCGCCGCACTGTGTTTACACTGGACGAGCACTTGCCTTGGAACACATTCGATGATTATCCTTTCGAACGGCGTCTCACTGGCCAGCTGCAGTCGTCTCCTCAAAACGAGAGTTTTAGCGTGAAACAAGAAAAACAAAACTTGTCTGAACTTATTATCAAATAATAGTGTTATACTTCCATGCATACACGCACACACACGCTCTATACTTCTCGCACCGCTGGCACGGGCGGACTGTCCCCACTGAAGGAATGCGGTCAGCTTATCTCCTCTCCCGTCTCCAAACACCTGCATTACACAGGGTGCCGCGATGGTTGCACTGCGAAATAGTCTCTTCTGCTCACAGCGACCAACGCTTGCTAGAAAAATATGAATCTTCCGCGGGCGGACCGCTTCACGTCTTTGAGGCTTTGGCTAATTATGAATTCTGCATAATTCTTTAAACGGTCATGCGGCATCTGTGGTCTTTATCTTCGATCACACAAAGCCACCAACCAACACACGCAAACATATACGAGTTTGATAAGCAACGGTGACGCTGTATGGTTGGATGAAAACGATGTTGACACATCGAATGTTCCTAACATTAGCTAAATCGAGAACCAAGACACTGCTATGCGAGTCATAAATAATATAAAGGACGTGGACACAAGATGGTTAAATTTTGTATCGTTCATTAAATTTCTTATGTTTTGTCAATTTTCTTAAATATTTGATTAATTGTTGATCTTCTGAAAAAAATATTTTGAATAGAAATATACAAATAATTTTGGAAGTGCTGTTTTTATTTAATAATTTCTAAACTTAAAATTTCAAAATATGTGACTTCATACAAGGGTAAAAAAGGGGGTGTGTGAGACCTGTGAGAAGGAGGGGGAAGGGGACACCAAAAATCATGAATTGGAGTGACGTGATTTATGGATGGCCCCAAACGCCATAGCCAGAATTTTTCCCGTCTCTGAGCCAACTGTGCGCGCTTGTTTCTCTTATTAGGAGGTAATTGCAGATTGTAATTTAATACTGATCGACTCTGAGCATTGAGGTCCTCCTGCGTCAAGGCCTCTGTGGTAGCTATACGGCCAGGTGCGCGTGTCCTTTAACCGTAATGCGTCAGGCGGCCGTTAGAGGCGCCCTCGTCGCTTTAGGGCGCTCTTAACAGAGCCCCCTCATCCGGCGTCTGAATTGTTAAACTCTCCTGCTAAGTGGAGCCCGGCTTTCCATTATCACCGCCCTCTCCTACACTTCTAAAACTCGCCAGGCGCAAAGAGTCGAGACCTGAGATTAAATTTCGTTCTCCCACGCAGGTCCACAGTCCACAGCGCAAAGTCCCTCCTGCAGAAACATGCGTTCCCGAAGCTCAGATGCTCGAACGCGAAGTAGACAAATTTCTGGTTACTATTGTGTAGTGATACCCAGACTTTTATAGAAGACATAGATTCACTCTGAATTACGAGGAACCAGCCAAAAAGTATATTATTTATTCGTTGGTGCCAACTAGGACCATGTTAAGCCTTTGTGCATTTGGCAGCGAGTTTCATCTCCTTTTGGGCCCAGAACTCCTTCATTCGTTTTGAATGCGCCTGTTTGCGCTCCTCTGTCCAGAGTGTACCGCGTCTTCTGTTGGAGTGTTCGTCTCGGCTTGTCCCACTTGTCATTAACTTCTTCCGAAATATATCTCTGTTGAAAGCATAATCTAGTTCTAGTCCCATCAAATGAAGATCTTATTTAAATAAATTTAAGATTTTTTTTTTGTTACTCTGTTCTCCTCCATCCGTTTGAGGTGGCCATAGAATCGTGCCCGTCTTTTGCGGATTGTTTCGGTCATTTTCCTCTATTTGGCTGTAGACTTCTTTGTTGGATCTCTTTTGATGGACGCCATTCTTGAAGTTGGAACCCAGATTTCCTCTAATAATTTTTGTCTTTTGTCTCCAGTTCTTCCAAAAGTTCTTTATCGGCATTCAGGAACCAGGTTTCAACTGCATACAAAACTACTGGTTTCTGAAAATGTTATGTTTATTTAACTAATATTTATTACGAACTAGCTATTACCGTCTGCTTCGTTAGTGTGGCTATGGAATTTTATTGTTAGAATCGGATAAAATCCACATCTAGACTGCATAATAAGTTGTGTCTGTACATGAAATTTATGAACAGATCAATACAACCTGACTGCGAGAGAAACAAAGCCTGAGTGACCGATATAACATTACAGAGACTCACACACGATATCCATCTGTCAGTCACCGTTCAATTAGTTTTCAAAATTTCGTACTAAAATATGTTATTTATCCCGATAAATGTATCCTATGGCCTTCCTCATGATATATACTATTTCCTTGTCAAATTTAATAAAGATCGGTTTAGCGGTGCAGTCGCGAAAACGTAACAGAGACATAGAGACAGAGTTACTTCCGCATTTAAAATATTAGTGTAGACATATTAGTGCAAAGAAAAAGAATAAAACGTAAATAACGAACTTAAATTGACGTATGAGATTGCAGTGATTTATCAGCTATCGTAATGCTGTCTTCTAAGCCCAGACTAAATGACAGGTTGAACTCAG
>CM061914.1:184937182-185109237 GCA_031002005.1 Vandiemenella viatica | reverse complement strand
CCCGGATTTGACTGGAGTGATTTGGGAAACCATGGAAAACCCAAATCTCGATGCCCGGACGGGGATTCAAACTGCCGCCCTCCCGAATGCGAGGCCAGAACGCTAACCGTTACACCCCACGCTCGGTATGAAACCTTTTCCTATTACCTATCAAATGCGTCCTGCCTCGTTGATTTTGTTATCAAATGTTATGCTAAGATGTTTACATTTCAAGACTTCAACAAACAATTCTTTTCCCACCTTATAATCAACCTTTAGTTTTTTCTTTGCATTTATCTCCATCCCAGGTTTACCAATCCACCTATATATCGTGTCCAGATCACCCTGTAGCAGTTTACAGTCCTCTACCGTTTCGATACTTTTATATAGCATTATATCATCTGCAAACAATTTAATTTCTGATAGTAAACAACCAACACAATTATTCATTCAACTAGTAGTTATTGTTTAATAACTACGCCAGTACAACTGTCGGATATTATTTATTTTCCGTATATTCATTAGAAAAATGAATAGCAATGGTCCCAATACGCTACCCTGTGGTACTCTCATTTTCACTTCCACTTCATTTAACACTGCATTTCCTATCCTAACGGTTTGCTTTCTACCTTTTAAAAATTCTTCCACCCTGCAAATTACTTTTTCGCCAAGTCCAATAGCTTTTTCCCTTATTTACTACCATTTTAAGGCTCACTCTGTCAAAAGCCTTTGAAAGATTTAGCGCTGCACTATTAATTTGGCCACCCTTGTCCATTTCATCCGAATCAACTGGTCTCAGCATTATGACCGGTGTCCATTGGGCGCTGTTGAAACAGGCGTAATCAGAGCCTGTAGTGGTAACAAAAAGCCTTAGCACAGCCCAGGTGGTCTGATAACATATCTGGAGCAGACCATTGCCTTCTACTCCTCACTATCTCGCTCGTTTTGTCTTATCAGTCTGTATTTCATGATTCAATCAGATAGCTCTCGTGAATCCTAATGCCTGGATTCTCTAAGTTTCTGTGGTTTTTCAACCTAAAGCCAGAAAATGCCTAGAAACGTTGTTGTGACTGGTTACTGAGAATTTCTGTTCAAAGGTTAAGTTGTGACAAGATTTGAAATCTACATTCACATATAGCACACTTCCTTCGCGTCTTGTTGTTATGTTTCTTACCTGTTAATTTCTGTTAGAATTAAAATATCGAGAAAGAAGAATACTCTATAAACTATATAAGAAGTAGAGAATCACGAGAGACATGCATCAGTCAAAAAGGGATTGAGACAAGGTTGTAGTCTATCCTCGTTAATATTCAGCTTGTATGTAGAAGAAGCAATAAAGAAAGTCAAAGAAAAAATTTCCATGTGGCATAAGTGTTCAGAGAGAAAAAATCAGTATGCTACGATTTGCTGATGACATTGTCTTGTTAGCAGAAAGGGCTGTGGATATTGAGAAATTACTGAATGGCATGAACAAAATACTGAAGGAAGATTTTGGACTGAATATAAATCAAAGCAAGACAAAAGTGATGAAATGTAGCAGAAATGATACCAATACTAGTAGATTAAATATAAAAATAGGATCGGATGCAATAGGAGAAGTAAGTGAATTCTGTTACTTGGGAAGAAAAATTACAACCGATGGCCGAAGCAGGAATGATGTTAAAAGATAATAGTACTAGCAAAAAGAGCCTTCATGAAAAAGAGAAACCTTTTAGTTTCAATTATTGATCTAGGAATTAGAAAGAACTTTTAAAACTCTATGTGTGGAGCACAGCACTTTACGGTAGCGAAACATGGACTTTAGGAATACCGGAAATAAAGAAAATTGAAGCATTTTAAATGTGGTGCTACAGAAGAATGCTGAAAATTAGGTGGACAGACAAAGTAAGAAATGAACGAGTTTTGGAAATGATGGGTGAGGAAAGAAGTTTGTGGAAGAAGCTTACAGAAAGAAGAGACAGGCTGGTAGGTAATATTTTGAGACATGCTGGATTGGTTAATTTGTTAGTGGAGGGAACAGTAGAAGGTAAGAACTATAGAGGTAGACAGAGATTAGAATATATGAGGCAGATGATTGAGGACGTGGGTTGTAAGGGGTATCTAGAGATGAATAGGTTAGCACAGGATAGGAAAGGATGGAGGATTGCATCAAAAAAAACCTGTTGGTAAATAACAATAAAAAACTGCAATGCGAGAAGAACCATTATCTATACACTCTACCAAAGTGTGACAGACCTAATTGGGTGACTAATATGCCAAATATTTTTCTCAGCGAGGAAGTTCGTACAGCTCAATTTACAAGCTAGACGACCAAAGTCTTTTTTATTTTTAGCGTAAACCAATTAAAGACACTGAAATCTGAAGCGTGATTCGGCTGCCTTACTGATGGAGTTTCAAATGGCCGCATATTCCACCTCCGCCGTGAACACAGTAGTAATGGGGAACTTAATCACACCACTGATTGCAGGACGCATTGGACAGGTGGTAGGAAGAGGTTTCAAAATCCTATATTTATTGGAGAGGTTGATAAGGGGATGTACCAGAGATGCGAGGGCATTGGGTTACAAAGCTTTGAACAAATCACTGCGGTGATGTAGTAAGCGGTCCAAACTTTGCGTGTCAAATACTGGAGTTGGAAGGTGTGCAAAGAAGAGCAACTAGATTTGTACCTGGACATTACCGCAGAACACAATCAGTAACTGATATGATAAAGAAGCTGGAATGGGATACATTGTAAGACAGGAGGAGGGTGAAGACAGTTGTGGGAGTAAGGCGTATTTTGATGATGAAGCGGGGTAAGGTGTTGATGGAAGAATTAAGAAAAGTGCTTGGTGGAGAAAATATGACCATGATCACAAGCTGGCACTCGATTTCAGGCACAAGGGCGTATGAAATTTTCTTTTGTAGGTGAGGAAGTAACCGATTGGAATAAATTACCAAGAGAATTGAAGAGTAATTTACTAAAAAAACATTGAAAGAATTTAAAAGTAAAATTCGTAGAGGGTAAAAGTAGATGGGTACAAGAAAGGGTAAAATGGATGTGTAGGGAAATTTACATTGGAGCGGGCGTTCCATCACAGTTAAATTAAGTTTCACCATGTATGGATCTAGTAATCGGAAATGGCTCCCGATGCATACTGAGGATGTTTTCTATTTACAATACGGAGCCTGGTGGGTGAGCAGTAACGTTCGGCTTTTCACTCGGGAGGATGAGAATTCGTATCCTCGTCCGGTCATCCAGATTTAGATTTTCCATGGTTTCTCTATATGACAATAGACGAATGCCGGTATGTTTCCTTCCAAAGCCACGGCCGAATCCCTTCCAGCTCCTTGCTCCTAATCATTTCACCCCTTCACTGACTCGCCCTCCAGTATATGCCCACCACTCTCTTTACTTTTTTCTTTCATTTTTTTTTTTTTTTTTTTTTTTTTTTTTTTTTTTTTTTTTTTTACTGCTTTACGCCTCGTCGACGGCTAAGGTCATTAGAGGCGGGATGGGACTGGAGGTAAGGAACGGGAAGGAATTCGGCCACGGCCTTTTTGAAGGAAGCATCGCGGCATTCGCCTGGAGTGATTTGGGGAAACCATGGAAAACCCAAATCTGGATGCCCGGACGGGGATTCGAACCCGCGCCCTCCCGAATGCGAGGCCAGAACGTTAACCGTTCACCCCCCCCCCCCCTGCTCGGTCTCTCTTCACTCACCTTCCATTCGTCAGTGACTCTCAACACAATATTTCCATCATGATAGATACTCTCAGTGAAAGGTCTGATAGACCAGCGATTAAAGTGCTTGCTCTGAAAATTCAAGCGGTAAGAGGATTTTTTTTTTTTTTTATTTGATCTTGATCATATGAGACACGCCATCAGATTTCGTGTTTCCAATTCCACGATAAACTGTAGGTCCACGCAACTACAGAGACGGAATGCGTGGCAAATAGAAACTCTGCACTCAGTCGTAAAACAATACGACTCTGGTTACTTTAGTTACTTTGGTAAACAAATTACAGGACGGTGTAGACTGCGGATTATTCAAGTGTTCTCTCTGCAACTCAAATTACTTATTTCCCAGTCTTCGTTGTCATTTATATCAGGGTTTCTCAAAGTGGGGTTCGCGGCAAGATTTAAGTAATGGCGGCTGACTGCATATCTCGAGTTTACAACACGCATAATGGTGAATTGAGACTGAACATGCGCAAAATGGTCCTAAAGTCTACTCAACCTGCTACAAGAAACAAGGCCATCAATCACATTAATTAATAACATTGTGCTCTTTGTGTCTACATTGCTTTTTAAAAATAAAAATTCATATTTAAAAAAAAAAAAACTATTTTTAAGGGAGCAACGGCCTGAGAAATTCTATACGGATGCAAATGGACATATCAGGCAAAGGGCTCTATTTTTTTTCTTTCTCTTTTTTATATATTCATTGAAGTATAAGAAAATTAAGCTAAAAAGGCAATGGGTTTAATTTAAAATGGAATTTTCCGCATTGCACAGGCACATTGGATGGCAAGCATGTTATAACAGTTCTACTGAATAGCGGTTCTCTTTACTTTTAATACATAAAAATAAATGTTTTTCATTGTTTTACCAGCCCTTGTAGTTGCTGAATACCGTTTTAGTATTTTGGTGGGCGGAGAATTGGGAAAAAACACTAATATCGAAAAACATTTAGCCGCAGCATATTAGGTAAGGCACTGGCTGCATGAAAACTAAATTTGCATGATCACAACTTCATCCAGGGAACTGAGTTAAAATGCAGTATGTAATAGTAGGGGATGAAGCTTTTCCCCTTTCTAGATGAGGCCTATTCCAGGATATCAGTTAAAAGGAAATGAAGAGAAACAAACTTTCAGTTACAGGCTCAATAAACTAAGGAGGGTGAGCGATAACGGCTATGGTGTTATAGGGAGAAGGTTTCGAATCTACGAAAGAAGAATACCGATGTTATCGGATAAGATAAATAAAGTAATACTAGCCACGTGCTGCATCCATAACCTTTTGATTAACGATATCTGAATTGGGTTGCAGAAGATAAGAACGATACTGACAGAGAAATTTCAATATTTGACTTACACAGGTCTCTAAGCTATATCAGAAATCATTCAGATTTGGAATAATTTCACAAAATATTTTTAAACAAATCTAGTTAGATTAATTGTTAACACGAATCTTTACCAGCGGGATTCAAATAAAGTGATAGAAAATAATAATAATCACGTATAATAAACAAAAAATAAAATATGAAGCATGACATTATACATGTTTTAACTAGTTTCCTATTTCCTTCCACATATTTTTTTATTTTGTTATTATATTTTGCGTCTTGTAAATCATAAAACTCTTTGAAATTCATTACGTATGAGATGAGGTCCTCTTTATCCAATATGTTTGAATAGTTTAAGTTAAAACATACGAGCAAAGAAAAAGTGAGTGTGGGCGAGAAATTTAATAATTTTTTCATCTTTATTAAAGTTCATAAAGTAATTAAATTTTCAGATTGTAATTATTTATATTTTAAAAAAAAATCATCCACCATCCTGCGTGCAAATTTGCAGCCAATTTTGTTGAAGTAATGCAGTTAATTCTCAGAAATAGGAACATACAAGTTACAAAAGTCATTCAGTGCTGTTGGAGCTCCTATCGCAAACCAGGTCGCCACTGAGCGCATCGGAGCGCACAGGCGGAAAAATACGCCTGAGGATCTTACAATGCGGTGCGACTCGACTCGCCTTTGGTGTGCGTTACCCCAGTAGAATCTGTGTGAGCGATAGCTGACGCATTTCTGCAGTGCGACGTGACCCCTCTAATGTGCGCTTACCTTTATACATATGTTCGTTTGGGCCAACTAGTACCACTTTAAGCTTTTGTTTGGATTAAATTTTGCTATAGATGTGCACACATTGTATTAAAAATACAGTCTAAAGTGGAATCCGAACCATGGAACGTCATAGCTCATATGATCAAACACAACTCTCAAAATTCCTGCACCTACCGGGATTCGAGCTCTGGACCAGAGTAGTGGCAGTTTTGAACGCAAACACCTTAATCACTTTTTTTTAACCATTGAGCTGCTAGACCGCGCCTTCTTTTTTTATATATTTTAACGCAACATTAAAAAGCCTGGGAAGAGGTAACACGATTTGACGACTCACGTGTGACTGCTTATCAGGATGCCGTCAGAGATAACACTATAGTCACCAACACGCGCCTTGCAACCTCGCTCGACAGGTGGTCCAACGGACACTCGAGGGAATCCCACGTCCCGTGACAGTTGCACACGCCAACGATGACGTCATGTCTCGCGATTTAGAAATGATTTCTCGATCGACGATCGTATATGGAGCAGACAGTTTGATTGCGCTCATAAACCACTAGTGATGTGCCGGACATCCATATCCGTATCCGCGGATGTCCGAGGGGGAAAAAAGATCTGTATCCGTATCCGTTACTTTTTTAGCGGATCTTTAACGGATCTTTTGTAAAGAATTTCATTAAGCACGTATATAAAATTTTAAAGATAGGTGCCAATGAAATATCATTAACTTCAATTCCAATTACTTTATATTTCTTAAAATCTCATATCTAGCACATTCATATTGAAAAAATTAATTATTTAAACATTTATTTTACCAGATTACCGTAGGTAACTTGTAACTTTCCACTATAGTAAGTTTTAAGGTATTATTTTAACTATCTTTATTGTGAGATCAGATCTGTAATCTTTGTGATTTGATAACTGAAATTATTATTAAGGTACTGTAACAGCCCTCAAACATAAAGTTAAATGGAATTGTATTTTATGAAGCGCTTATAGTAAGCTAGAGTTTGGTTGATTAGGATCCTGTATGTTTGTTTTGCAATTTCCTGTAAATCAATGTAAATAGACTTTGTTTTATGAAAAGAAATTATTTAGAGGCTATTTAATATGTTTAAGAACAGTACTATGCAAGAGAAATGTTGTAATTCCAAGTATTAATGCAAGTTACTATGTCTAAAGGACAATTTGCTACAGTTTAAAATGATTTCTGTGAATAATTTTGTCTTTAAGTATCTTTAATTTCCATTTCTGACCTTTTGTAATGATTGTAAATGATTATGTATTCATTCTGATTGTTTTTAATATGTTTCAATTGTTTAAGAATTGTTAATGTTCGAGAAATATCTGTCGGAAGCTTTTAAAGTGTTCTAAAAATTTCAATGAAGCTTATATAAAGCAAGCATCCGACACAGAGAAACAGTTATCATCGACTCAATTTCAGACGGCTTAGAACTGTATTGTCTGTGGAAAAAGTGTTGTATGCAATCTCTGGATTTTTGACAGTATCGTTGACGTCGTGTTTATGAATATAAAAGCAAATTTTTACTGAATTGTATCGTGGACTAGTTATTTATCATATTAATTAAACCACGAACAATCTAATTGTACCTCTAAACTGTTTATTACATCAAATAAAATAACCACTTTTACAGAACCTCGGAAAAATAAATGTCATAGTTACAATTAATTTTGGTAAATTGTAGTTCAAAAAGAGCAACCTGGCAACTTTTTCACCCAAAAGTCTATTACGATGAGTACCATAAATAATTCCTGCTGCACTGAAAAACTGATCACTTGGAACGCTTGTTGAAGGTGATGATAAATATGTGTCATAGACCTCCAAATTTTTTACTAGACCCTATTAATCTGCCAATAATTAAACGGATCTTGATCTCATGATTTTCTTTTTTGATTGGCATATTCTGCTAGAAAATTAGCATTCGTATATGATAATTGGTTTTCAGTTTCCTCATTATCATCGTCACTATCTAACATATTGGCCATAGAGTCTTCTAAACTGTTGCAGTGTGCCTTTCATACAGCGTTTGGTTTTTCTGTGCTAATTGTAGTTGTTGGGAGACTTAGTGCTTTCTGAAGCTGTAAGTAATTTCTGTTTTATATCTTTGATAAAAAAAAGTCACTGAATAATTTACCTTTGTAGCGTGGTACTAAAAACGTTGCTATTTGGAAAAATATATGTTTGTCGATTTCAGAAAAAAACTATAATTTAATTCATTCTTCAAAGAGGACAAAAACTCAAGAATGGCTGGTGTGCTGACGTTGGGAGTTTCCCCACTATCATCACCAATTTGCATCTCATCATACAATTTATTTAATGCTCATACTAGAGGAATAACGTCGAATATGGATGTGTTTTGTGCGCTGACCCTTTTTTTGTGGCATCCTACGAAGGCTTCAGTACAATCACTAATTCTTGAATTAATATCCACTCTTCGGCATGAAGTTGATCTATTTTATTAGTAGTAGCATAAAGCGACTGTGAATCCTTAATGCAATTAAGCCTTTCCAACATACAATAGCTGGAATTCGAATGTGTCGGTGAATCTTGAAAAAATTTGAAATCTTTTTGATTGAGTCAAACTTGTGTTGTTTCTAATTCTTGCTTTTCCATTATAGAGTGGTTGAAATATCCTGCATTTTTTCTGCATTTTATAAGTGATGTGGAGATTGGATCAAGTTTTGTTAACAGCTGTTTTAACAAGCAGATGCAGCTCATGTGCTGTACAGTCAATATTATTTATGTCAGCAGTTGATGTATACTCAATATTATCTACGTCAGATAAAGTGCAGACACGTTTCATGTTGGGTCCCCCACCTCTTTCCATGCAGTGCACATTCTGTTTCGGGATTCTCCACCCTTCAAACATACTTTGAAAAATTGCCGAAATGTAATCTCCCGTTTGGAGTTCTTCAAGAATCTCCCCTTTTAAAGCGATATTTTTTCTTATAAAATCATTTGTAATGTTAAGGATAATAATGAAATACCTGACCAAAAATCCTATCAGATATCTGATGTGAAGGAAACATTCTCAAAATCCTTCAACACGTTCTTTATTTTCGATCGTAATGTTCGCTGCAAATAAGTTCCGTATAATATGTCCTGCCTTTTAGAACATAATTTGCAACAACATGATCCATCAATCATCGGAAACCAAAAATCTTCTACAAGTTAAAAAGGTAAAAAAGATAAAGCCATCATATCTGCAATTAAATAGTTAAGTTTTATTTTGTATTATCCCACATTTTAACTTTTTCTATGTACTCATTAAAAAATGATTTTCTGAATTCTCTTTTTACCGTTTTAAAAGAGGTTCCCTGCTGAATGTTTGCGCCGGCAATCTTAGCGGATTCTTCTTTTAAGAATAACTCATATTCTTGTGGGTTTTTCGTCTTAAGGTGACTTTTTTTACGAAGTTATATCTTATAGGAATACATTCCTTCACAGATTTTGTATTTAGTGGATTCGTCATTTACTATCGTAAAATATTTTAATATAAGACTACTATACTTATTTTAATTTAACTTACAACTTCCCAAAAACACAAACGTATATAATGTACGCTAACCTATTGTAACAGCCCTCATACCTGAATTTTGAATAGTATTGCACTGTATGAAGTATTTGTACTGAGCTAAAGTTTGCTTGAATATGATCTGGTACGTTTGTTTTGTAATTTCTTGTAAATCAGTGTATATAAACTTTTGTTTTATGAAAGAAAATTATTTAAAGTCCATTTAATATGTTTAAGAACAGAATTGTGCAAGAGAATTTCTTAAATGTTTGTAATTCCATGTATTAATGTAAGTTACGATGTCTAAAGGACAATTTTCTACAGTTTGAAAGGGTAAATAATTTTGTATTTAAGTATTTCAAAATTCTATTTCTGATCATGTTGTAATGATGTTGAGTGATTTTGTATTAATTCCGATTGTTTTTAATATGTTTAATTGTTTGAGTAATTGTTAATGTTCGAGAAATAGGGCGGATGCCTTTGAAGAATTCCAGAAACTTCGATAGAGACTATATAAACAGATCGGCAGGACAGATTCAGTATTCAGTCAGTATTCAGTTTTACAGAGAGTTTTAGAGTTAGTTTTCTAGTTGAGTTCACAGAAGTTTTATAAAGATGATCTTTGCGACTGCTCAGAAGTGCATCTCTGTATTGTATCTATGCATGTGAATATCGCTGACTTCGTTTGAAAGAATAAACAAATCTTCAACATAACCTTTTGGTGGACTTTTTAATTAAGCAATATATTAATTTAAAACCACCGAAGAACCTAATACTATGTCATCCTAAAATATAAACATAAACATGCACAGTACAAGGTCAAAACACGTCGCATTAGATCGTAATTAACGACTTTTTCACTGTTGGTTCAAGTTGAGATCCGTATCCGTATTCGCGGATCTAGAATCTAATGCTACGTATCTGTATCCGTAGCCGCGGATATACATTTTTAACGATCCGGCACATCACTATAAACCACCGCCACAATATGTACGAGGAAGCACAAAAGTGTCAATCTTCATTTCAAACCATGGTCCCCGCGTAACGTCTTGGCGGATCTTGAAGCTGGCAAGGTGACTTGGTTACAGACTACACGACAGACATACGTCTGCCCAAAGCTTATTAACTCCCTGCATAGATGACAAAACTCACTAAATAGTTAACTTGTCGCCAACTACCACAAGGAACCGCAGTCATCGTTTAAAACTAATAATAGTAATGAAAGTAAAATGCGCAGGAAAGTTCTCGTCCTAAAACTAAATCCTAATTATGTTTCAGCAAGAAAGTTCAGCTCGGATTAAAAATAATAACAATAATAATAATAGTGAAAGATAGTTGGAGCAAGAAATGTGAGAAAGAAAAATTGGAAGTTAAAAGGGGGAAAAAGATAAATCATTTGCGAGTTATACCCAGTCTGCGTCTCGTTCATAGATTTTGTATAAGTTCAGATTCACATGGAAAATTGTTTAAAAAAAAAAAAAAATTGGGAAGCTTTTAAAAAATTAGAAAACGTGTTCTCGCAATATATTTTTATTATATGATTCAACAACCTTTCTGCTGAATGATATGTGACTTTTGTCGTAAAAGATTATCTATTGAATAATAAAATTTCCTTTACTGATGTTACAGATCGCTCGAAATTTTTTAATTTGGTTAACTTTTCGACCCCTTCATCAAAAGTTACCAAATCTCTGGAACACATCTCACAGGGCAAACAGAAAATTATTAGCTGGGCTTAAGAGTTATTGGGAACGAAAGCGAGCATCCAAAAAGAAATAGTCATAAGCGCTCTCTAGTGGGCTTGAAACAATAATAATAAAATAAAATTTCCTAAATTTAGTCATTTAAATGTTTTGCGAAAACCATATACTCAAGGACGATCGCTATAGTATTTCTGTAATCGTTAGTAGGCTGCTTATCAATGTAAATTATGAAAGATATTTTGTATTAATAGTTTTGGGGAAAAATGGTAGAAGTAGATCCTTAAATGTTTTCACACTAAAAGTTTGGGAAAATTATTGAATAAAAGACGAGCATTTTCAGAGTGGGTGTAATACTAGCTTCCGTTTGATATTCGTAATGACTTTTAAAAAAATAACTGTTCATTCAATATGCATTAAATCTCCCATAATTTTTTTACCTCAGTCGTATTTGGGGTAGCAAGAACTAAAATAGTGCGGAATTACAAATTTCGTTAAGAACGTACAGAACATTAAAAATAGAAGAAAAGTCTTTGCCGCGATCAAAGAAAACGAATGAATACACAAGATATCCTACAGTATGTTTCCCTCAAAAAACAAATAAAAAACAAAAGGTTAATTATGAATATAAGGTGGGGAAAGAATTGCTTGCTGAAGACTTGAAATGTAAATATCTTGGCATTACATTTGATAACAAGCTTAACTGGGCAGGACACATTGGACATGTGGTAGGAAAAGGTTTCAAAATCCTGCACTTGTTGCAGAGAGTGATGAGGGGATGCACGAGAGAAGTAAAGGAATTGGGTTACAAATCTTTGGTCAGACCATTGCTCGAATATGGTAGTGTAGTATGGGACCCTCATTTTACGTATCAAATACAGGAGTTGGAGAGGGTGCAAAGAAAGGCTGCTAGATTTGTTTCTGGAAATTATCGCAGAATGAAATCAGTGACAGATATGATAAAGGAGCTGGAATGGGATTCATTGCAAGACAGGAGGAGGATGAGGAGGGTCATGGGAGTGTTCAGGGCGTATACTGGCGATGAGGAATGGAAAGATATTGCAATAGGTATGAAAAGTAGTGCATGCAAGGGAACAGATGACCATGACCACAAGCTGGCACTCGATTTCAGGCACAAGGGTGTGGGAAGATTCTCTTTTTTAGGTAAGAGTGTCAGGGATTGGAATGAGTTACTAAGAGAAATGATGAATAATTTACCGAAAACTTTGAAAGAATTTAAAGATAAAATTTGTAGAGGGCAAATGTAGGTAGGTGCAGGATAAGGGGAAGATGGGTGTGTAGGGAAATTGCCACCGGAGCCTGTGCTCCATTGCAATTAAATTAAATTAAACACAGATAAATTTCCAAGAAAAGCCGAAACTAACAAAAATTAATACGTGGAACGAATGAAATAGTATCTAGACGAATACAGAAATACTGGACAAAAGTTAAAGCAAAAGATGAAAACCGATGAAATAATATGGTCCAGAGATTGCAGAAATGGAAAACAAGAACAATTTATTGCATCAGCAAATCTCACCGCGCTGTGAACTTAATAACGTGCAGTAACTGTGCCTATCACTCTAACATATAGAAGTAATAGATCAAGGAATGTGAGTTTAAGGATCGGAAGTAACGGAGAAGAATGACACAAACCAGCCTTGCAAGGCGGCTAGAAAAGTTGCAGGCTGTAGCAAAACATCGTGGAGATGGCAGCTGATAGGAGAAAATCTAGGGTAACTTCGGTCAATATCCCAACGCAGTGGACTGGAGTGGAAATAGGCATGTTTGAATACGCAAAACAGAATCGGAATCAAGAAGCAAGTACTCAACTTTCACACAAAATTTGCAAACCACACCTCATTTCAATTAATAAATTGTCTCTCGACTGCTTTAATACAATCTTCCATCTCTTCCCATATCGAGCTAAACTTCTGTAAGATGACAGCTTACATCTGTTCCCGATTTTAGATTAAATGTGTCACAATGATTTGTAGTAAACTTCGGTATTAAGCAGACATTAGTTCATGCAATATCCGTGAGATGCAAAGAGTAAGGTTGGTTTTATACCGACACGGCCATGATGGAGGAATCCATCGTCAGAGCCTTTACTGATCGCAAGACGAGTGAATTAGAAAATATATCGAAAGATTGTTGTATAAGGAAAAGATATATTGGTTTATATAAAAGTATCAACTACAGCAATTGTACAGACTGTATTGTGAATGGATAATTAATAAGTGCAGGGAAGTTTGCTCAATTGCACTTTATAACTGTCAGTAAAGAATAGACCCTTTATTGCAACATAGCTTTTAAAGTTATCTGCTTTCCATATTGAAATCTTTGTCTTCCTCCATAGTTCTTAGCTTCGACTGTTCCGTCCACTAACAAATTAACTAATACCGCATGTCTTAAAATGTGACACGTTATCGTTTTTCTTATGCGAGACTTTTCTACAAACTTCTTTCCTCATCCCTCAAAACACATCCACTTCCTACTAATTTTCAGCATCATTCTGTTGCAACACATTTAAAATGCTTCAATTTTCTTTCTTCTTGCATTCCTGCAAATGTAAGCTTCACTACCGTGAAGTGCTTTGCTCCGTACATGCAGTTTTAAAAATTTCTTTCCGAATCTTCAGTCAATGTTTGAAACAAGCATAGGAGTTCAGCTGCCATACGTCATAGCAACAACTTGAAACGTGAATTAAGCCATAACATACTTGTAAAAACAACTCGCAAACAGCAAGACTATTATCAGCTTTTACTAAGGCACCAAACCATAGAGCTCTTCATTTTGTCTTCTTCACTCTCTTCTCAAATAAATAGAAACAAAATAAAAGAAAAACAGTAAAAATATGCGGATAAATCACGAACAAACAAAATGAAGAATCTCTGGATGTAAACAGCTGAACAATAAGAATGCGCACCTGTGATCCGTCAAAGAAGTTGTGAGAGATTAGTTCAAAGAAGTTCACGTGAGAAGAAAAATTCAAAGCATTAAGTTTGAAGAAAGTGCTCAACTACCACATAACTAAAATGTAAAAAGTCTGATATAGTTTTATTAACTACTTTGCAACTCGGTATCAATACTTTGAAAATCATCAAAGATTTATGCAAAACTATATGACTAATTGTAAACAATTTCGATTGCTCATGATAACATGAAATGTGTCCGAAAATTAAAATACTTTCACAATGGTTGCTATGGCGCTTGTAAATAAAATTTTCTGTTATTTAATGAGCAACTGTGGAGGAAATACCTATCACAGAAACTTATAAAATAGGTTCTTACCATTATTGTTCTTCAAAACAGTCTCGCCCCTTTCTAATGCACTAATAAAATCTTTCCGGTCATTACTTACAAACCCTGTCAGCCGTTTTCGACGGTTCAATATCGGCCCTACTCCATAGGCCCAGAGACAGGTTTAAATCTGACATCGTCCACTCATCGAATTGTCTTCCAAAATATTTCTTGTATTTTACAGATTTATGCTGTGTCAAATTTAGCAGACAAAACGCCTTCCGCAATCTCTGTGGTTGTTTTTGTACATTTCATACATTTCTCATATCACACTGGAACATTTTGAACACTTTGCATTTTAGGATACATGCTGTAATACGGTATCTGTGAAACAACCATTTCCTTCGGCGTTATAACGCCCTGAAAATAATTTTTCATTCGATAGCTTTGGCGGTTGCTTTAGTCATAGCTATCAAAGTATTATCTAAGATTCTAAGTCATTCTTTGAAAACGTTGCTCAAATCATTGAGTTGATGACAGGATGCACGTATCACAGATAACAGCTAATGACAGGATGCAATGACGACAAATCAGAGATAACAGCTAATGACAGGATGCGATGATGTCAAATCAGAAATAACAGTTAAATCACGTTTTTAGCCAGAAGAAATGTTTGTAACATAGCGAAAGGTGTCTATAAATCATGTACTGTAAATTAACAGCGGGGTTGACTTCTGGCTCCCTTTAAATCATAATTACAAGCTCGTCTGCAACGCAGAAATTATGCGTTTAAGCAATGGACGCAAAGCAATGCTGGCTGGTATCAGACATTTAAAAAAAATTAACACAATGTGTCTGAAAACAAAAATGGAAAACGTCTTAATGATTGCTATTAGATAAAAACATTAATTGTTGAGTTGGGACCACCAGTGTAGCATGTAATGCGATTGATTAGCTAACTTCCCACACTGGATTCATTACTTCCTATGCATACTGCAACTCGTAATAAAGAATAGGACTCCAAACAGCAAAAATTCCTAAACTTATGTTTAGGTTGCTAGGAAACAAAGGTGCTATAAAACGGATAAATTAAACCAGCGTTTACCATAGTTGAAGCTTGTCGTACCGTAACAACGGAAAAAAACGTACACACATAGTGCGTTGAAATTTTTTGGTCCATATACCTTCTTGAACAATAGGCTTGGATAGCTGTTCGACGGAGGCTGGCAGCCAAATCCTTCAAACAACAACCTGATTCTATTGTTGAAGAATAACTCCATCAGCCACGGTGCGAAATCCCGTCCGGCCATCCAGATTTGGGTTTCCCATAGTTTCCCCAAATCACTCCAGGCGAATGCCGGGATACTTCCTAAAAATACCATGGCCGAATTCCTTCCCGTTCCATGTCCCCAGTCCCATCCCGCCTCTAATGACCTAGACGTCGACGAGTCGTAAAGTCATAAGTAAAAAAACCATATCAGGCAGCTACCTCACTCTATTGTTGAAGAAGCGTTATCATCACCATCAGCCAGTTCAGTCATTAAATGATGTGGCCTCTTAGAATCATGAGTTCAGGTAGAACTCGAGCAGTCTTCTCCAGGTCGCACGATCTTGGCTGATCCTTTGCCAGTTAACACCGCAACCCTGCATATGTCCTTGTCCCCCTGGTCTGTTGGACTCTTTCTCTGTTTCCGACGATCTCTTGGGCTCCACTCTAACACTGTTTTTGTTCATCTTTGGTCTATCTTCCGAACAATATGTCCGGCCTACTTATCTTCTCCAAGATGTCTGTCGCTCTTGTAACAGACCTAATGTCTGTTGTTTTTTCTTCTTCTCTTTTCTAGTTAAACCTAGCATCGGTCTTTCCATAGCTCTTTGGGTCGTCTTTAAAGTTTACCCTTCGTAAACTCATTCGGTTTCCAGATCTCACAACCGTATGTCAGCACAAGAAGAGAGCACTGGTGGTAAACCATATTCTTTAGATTTGTGGGCATATTAGATTTGTAGATCGTGAAATGCCTCCCAAAAGCTTGCTGCTACGGAAATTTACAGATCTTACATCTTCTCACATATTTACAAGCTAGCAAAGATAAATTTACTCTGATATTTTCTTAAGATGTATTCTTTAGTTGTACATTCCCCTCTATGGACCATTTGTTAGACATAACTTTTGTTTTTAAAAGATTCATTCTTAGGCCAACTGATTTACACTGGGAGATGAGATCGGCAGTCAAGGTTTGGAGTTAATCAATGTCATCAGCCACAAGCGCAATGTCATCAGCAAATCTCAAGTTGCTAAGATAACATCTTAAGAAAGGATATAACTCCGAAACTTTCAACGCTCCATCTATTTACATGTGTATCCGTGTTCTGAAGCCGTGGCAATTTTCAATTTTGGTTAACGGTGGCTATTCTCCTTCCCAAATGTTTAGTAAAATTATATTTATTAAGACAAAATGCAACTGTTGCACTAAACTCTGACTTCATAAAAACGTCAACACAAAAGACTGTGACTGATTGGTGAGCGGTAGCATTTGCCCTGGCATCCGAGGACCCAGGTTCGATCTTTACTCCCGCCATCTTGATTTCTGTTATTCGAAATCGCTCCAGGCGACGGGGGAAGATAAAAATTAATCACCCTGGAATCCTCTGCGGATTGAGTATAATACCCTTATGAAAAGAACTTTAAAACAAAAGTGTGAACCAGAAAGTCGGAAAGAAATTTGATAACAATAATCTTCACCACAGAGAATGAACTAACAAAATCTTGATCGCATGTCGTCAAGATTTTTGTGTTTGATTTAAGGTAAACAGGTTCAAGAACTTGGGGAGTGTATTAGAAGAATGTGGAGGAAATGATGGCGAGATAAGTGAAAGAGGAAAACAAGCAGAGGCATTTCTAAGGAGTATTAGAAGCCTGATATGGAATAAAGATGTGCTACAGAGAAGCAAGAGAGTAATCTATCATACATACTATGTGCCTATCTTGACTTATGCTGCTGAAACATGGACAATGAAGAAGCGGGATATCAGCAGAGTACAAGCAAGCGAAATGAAGTTTTTAAGAGGTAGAATGGGAGTTACTAAAATGGACAGAATAACGAATGAAGTGATTAGATGCGCCATAAAAGAGGAACCCCTACAGAAAAGGGTAGAGAGGACCAGACTGAGATGGTATGGACTAGAGATGGGTCGTTCGTGAGTGAATCAGTTCTTTTGAGCAATTCTTTTAAAAGAGCGAGTGAACAGTCGCTCACTAAAAAGTGAACGGTAGTTCTTCTAGGTGAGTCGGCTAATTCTGAAGATCAAGAAGAGCTTGTTCACGTGGGCTTTGTGGACTGTTGAGCTAAAAAAAATGTCTACTAATTGCATCAAAGTCGATTTAAGGGGGGTATTTTCATCGAAAAGTGGGGGTTTAACCGGATTTTGAGGGATGAGACCTAAAAAAAAAGGTCTCAAATATTACGGAGCAAGTGAGCTAGTGAACCGTTCAAAAGAACTAGTTCTTTTCGTAGAGTGATCAAATGAACACCGCTCTTTTTAGTGAATCACTTTACCCACCTCTAGTATGGACATGTAAAGAGAATGGAGGTTCAGAGAATCCCAAGAAAAATCCACGAAATTAAGATGCATGGTAAACGACCCAGAGGAAGACCAAGAGATGGATGGCTGAAAGGAGTAGAGGAGTGTGTACGGAAGAGAGGAGAGGACTGGAACAAAGTGGTGATAGAGAGGTGGTGGGATGAAAGAAGGAAATGGAGAGGCTTGTGCATGAAGCAGACCCGGCCAGAGGCTGGAAACTGTTGAGGATGTTGATGATGATGTAAGGCTCGATCCGTACTTTTTAAATGACTGCGAGATTTGACGCTAGAATTGGACACACGCAAGAGATAGAATAAAGACGAAAGAAGCCTTGGAAGGTCGTTTATTGAGCATTTAAACGGCTCTGATATATCTGCAGGACATTCATTCGATGACAGCTGTGGTGATGAGTTACTACCCAGACTCGAAGGGAGTCTTGTTTTTGCTTAGCAATGCAAATTTGCTTCTTTATTTCGCACTTCAGATAGCGACCAAACATTGCTCAGCCCTTGTCGTATCGCGTTATAGTACCTCGCGCAGTTTCCGCGACTCTGCGTTTTAAAGCCGAGCTTATGCTCTTGGTGTCATTGTATTTCCGTGTCAGGAAATGAGTGGCGTGCGACACGAAATGTAGTTCGCGTCACGTAGGCCAAAGGACAACTGCCCAAAATACAGCTTTCAGCGTGCAGAAGCATTCATGTCATGGCATAGCGTCATAGCACACTTACATAATCTATATTATATAAAGATGAATGTACGTATGTTTGTTTGTTCGTCATACAAATCCACAGTTTTCATCCGATTTCGATGAAAGTTTACACACTTATCCTTTGAAACAAGGAGAAAAGTACTGTCTACATTTGGTTGAAAAAATTTCTGCATAAATTTCACACGTTGTCTTATAATTTCGAAAATTACTGAACGGTGATAGACAGACGCGTAGAATGTGTAGGTCTCTGTACTGCCTTTCCATACAGTGCGGCGGTCTGGTAACTCAGTGCTTAAAGCGTTTAATGACTGCTGTTTGGATCGTGGTCTCCGGTTCAAATCTCGATACAGGTAAAGATTTTTAAAAGTTGTTTTTGATCGTAAGAGTCACGCCTGGACCGTCGGTTATTCGGATTGAATGTTAAACTGTAGATATCACAAATTTAGGGGTTCAATGCGAGGTAAATCGTAGGTAGTCTTGCAATGCTGTAGGTGAACACTTTTTTACGTTATAATGATCCGTCAGGTGTTGTTCGCAATCAGTGTGTGTGTGATCTGCAGTACTAATACTGTAAATGCGGAAGTAAGTCTCTGTGTTTTTGTTACGTTTTGACGACTAAATGGCTATATAGATATTGATGAAATTTGACAAGAAAATCGGTATGAAGGGCACTGGACATTTTTTTCCAGTATGATTAACAGTTGTAGTCAAGAAAATTTGAGAACTTATCCAATGGTGACAGAAATATGTTGGAAATTAATTCTCTTCAAGAGAGAGGTTCAACGGTAGAATGATATAGTGATAGCTTTCCTGTCATATTATGCCGACTCGGTGTTGTTTGGGACGAATCCTTCGATACCAACTACTTTCTACATTCAATTCTGGCAAAGAAATTTTTAATCCACGCGTACGAAGTATAAATATAACATAATGTATTCATTTTGTTGTTTTGTGAATTGCAAATGTTGGTAGTAATGTTATTTAAAGGCAAAGAGTAACTGGTGGCGCCGGAGCCGAAGCAAAGGAATGAGTACTCAAGACAATAAAGGAAACTAAAGCAGAGAATGGGGTAAGAATGCGGTTGTAGCCTGGAGGCGCAGCTCAAATCATGAATAGTCTAAATTAATTGAACTGTAAGAGGAAAAGTCAAGTATTATATAAAGAATATTATGGTGGTGGATAAAAGATAACTGATAAGTAAAGTTTGCAATTGCTTTGTAACTCACATCTCAAACATCAACAAAATTCTGAAAGGGTATTTAAAAAAAAAAAAAAAAAAAAAAAAAAAAAAAAAAAAAAAAAAAAAAAATGGGCGTGTTATAACATTCGCTGTTTTCAAAGCGAAAGTTTACATTAGTACGAAAAGTATAATAATAAAAATTGTGTTCTGTTTAATTGGGAAAAATTGTTTGCGGGAAGCTTGTTCGATTAGTATTTTGAAATAAGAGAATAAATAGCACAATTATATATATATATATATATATATAAATTATTTCAGAGATTAAGGGAGGATTTTTGGAGCTTGTAACTCTAGAGCTATGGTCATCTGCCAGGAAAAGAAACTACCAAGACATATTAATAGGCTAAGACACTGCCATTAAAAGTAAAAGATGCATAGTTGTATAGGGGAGACCGAAAGGAAAAGTTTCAAGGTATTTGTATATCCTATCACGGGTAGAAATAAACGTTATTGTAAAAAATATGAAATTGGTAAAATGTGTTAAGGAATCGCCATTCCAACGGTTTACCCTTCAATGGTAAAAATAAAGTGTCGTTTCTTACGGGATAGCTTTGCTGATTTTATTATTATTAATTTTAACTAACGCTCTGGTGGCAATTCCTTAGACATCTAATTACCCCTTTTTTTTATTTTTTAATATTTTCTTTTATAATTGGAGTGTTATATTCTTCCATATTTTAATTTTAAATTCCTTAAATGTTTATGGTAAATTATTCATCACTTCACTTGGTAATTTGTTCCAATCCCTGACACCCTGTACATTCCCATCACTCCCTTTCCCTCCTCCTTTTCTCCAATGACTCTCAATCCAGCTCCTTTATCATATCAGTTGGTAACTGGGTCCTGCGATAATTTGGACAAACAAATCTAGCTGCTATTCTCTGCACATCTTCAAATTCCTGTATTTGATAACCAAAATGTGGGTCCCAAAATACGGTATACCATGTTTGGACGGATTAGGTTACCTACGTCTAACCGTATTGGAAGGCAGAATAGGTTATAAGGTGGTACAAGGTAACTCTAATTGATACGAGAGAGAGAAAACCGATAGAAAACACAATGCAATCACAACTCGGTGAATTTTATTTATTCATTTCATTTTCTTTCTTGTCCCACTGATCTTTTCTGATGAAAGAACTGAGATGTGGAACTTGCATTTTCTCGTAGACGTGATGTAGAATAATACTGCTAGATGACCCGTGCCAAAATTTCGCGAATATAATGAATAGTAACGTTGGTGGTTTGTAATAGGATGAAAGAAGAATCGCCTCATTTGTTTCAATTGTTTATTTGTTTAATATAATGGGTACATAAAAAAAGTCGACGCCAGTGAAACAGTTTATCAAAATCTTTGTGATATGTGCTACTGCTATGAAAGGACTAGGCTGTGAACTGTCTCATACGCGCGACTTTCACATTACTATTGCCCTTTCACGGGTCAAATTCCGAAAAATTTCGTTCTTAAGAAAGCAGAGGACCTTAATCTTTAATATAATAGTCATTTATGAATTTCGGTTAGGTATTAAGGGAGATAAATGGCTCATGATAAAAAAAAATACGTTATGGAAACCATGATAATTTTGTCCTTTATTTAAAACACAAAAACTTAACATTTAGCACCCAAAACGAGTCTCAGAAATCAAGAAAATTGGTATGTGAGTTTACATAACTAATTTATTGATCATTTTGCAATCGAGATCTTTATTATTAGCCATTATCGTAGAAACCGTATTCTGCATATTTCTGTACCACTCAGAATTTTAATTTCATCATACCATCAGTTTACCATCTAAACCTAGGAGTATGAGCAAAGAATGAAAGAATCATAGGAGATTCAACTTGTTACTCTGCACACATCGTGATAACAGAGTTACCTTGAGCCAAGTTTAATGTCATGTGTCGGTTTGAAGCTAATAAAGCTGTCTGCAATACTAAATCCCTAAATTAGAGATAACTGATATCTATTACGTCATCTCGTTTCCGGAAATCAGAACACGTTATTACGTCTTGGCCTCGAAATATTCTCCAAAGTTAAAATGAAATGTATGATTCGGTAAGTTTTTTTTTTTTACTAGGAATGCAAATCAACACATGTATATCAACAGTGTACGAAGAAAGTGTTTCTGGTTCGCTCTTTCATTGGTATAACAATAAAAACATGGAGCAGGATATATAAAAATTTCTGAGTAGACAAGGAATGTGTGTGTGTGTGTTTTTTTTTTTTTAATTTACCTCTTTCTTCATATTTATTGAAAAAATAGTCAAAATTAGTTGAGGCGTCACAAAACTTATAAATTTTCGATACAAATTTCCTGCATATAATTACACAAATTCAAAACGGCTACATAATTTAATTAATAGATAAATCCTTTACTGTGAAGTACTAATTATGTAAACATTTTTCTTTTTTGTTGATATAAACGCAGAACTTAAGTTTATAATGTGTATAATTTGCATGAATAAAGTGTTATGCCATATGTTCATCAACTTTTTTTTTTCTAATGGCTTTACGCCTCGTCGACGTCGAGATCGTCAGAGGCGGGCAACAAATGTGAAGGAATTCGGCCATAGTCTTTTGAAGGAACCATTCCGGCACTCGCCCGGAGTAATTTCGGGAAACCACGGAAAACTGAAATCTGGATGACCAGAGGAGGAGTCGAACCAGCGTCCTTCCGAATGCCCAGTCCGTCGTCACCGCTTGTCCCCAGACTCGATATCGCTGAACGTTGAAACGTCTCGCGATCTGGTGGTTCAGTTTGCTAAAATCGCGTAACTGGTTACAGAAAGTCCCCGCCCGAAGCCTGGTCTCGGCTGGAATTTTTGCGGGTCTTGTAATGTCCACTTGGTAACGGGAAGTGTGAGCGTGTGAATTAGCCCGTTTCGGGCTATGCTGCAACATTCCACGCTTCTTTGTCTTCGGCTAGGGCCAGCTCCTACCTGGGCTAGAAGCTAAAAGCGTCGTGCATTGAGAAAAATTCAAAGAACCTATTTGATCTATGCCGAGAGAAGGTTTTCGGGAACAGTAGAAAGTTGCAAACCAAAAAACCGATGTGTCGTGCGGTTCCTGGGAAAAACGCGAATTGAGGGACGTCCGCTGGGAGCTCAGCGAACCACAGATTTTGTTAATGTTGTTATAACTGTAAGTTGTATGCTGCATGAGGAGTACCAATGGAGATTGTAGACGCCCTGCTGAAATTTCCCGCGCCAGCTAAAACACCGAGGCCTGGAATTGAGTAGTAATCAAATTTTCTTACGATACATACTCATACGAGTACTGCAAAAGTATCAATACTTACTCATATCGATACTTTTTTAAAAATTAATGTCGAAATATGAAAATATATGTGACATGTTGCTAAATTATTTATTTTATTTGCCTTGTGTAATAAAATCAAATAACACTCAGTAAACGTTTTAATTTATTTATTAAATTATAATAAAGCTCACATGTAAGCATACTTTGAAGGTTTTGTATTATCTTTAAATGTTTATTTATTATAGTTTTAACACTTTTAAACAATAAAAGTCCTCTTTTGGAAGGTTTCCCAAAAAAGCAATTGTTCCAAATATTTTGGGGATAGCTTGTTTCTTTTGTTTGTCATTGTTTATCCCGCATTAGAAAACAAACATTCACTCAATATTGACGTTGCTACAACAATGAGATACTGTTGTACATATCTTTACAGACAAGAAAATATAAGTTTCATTTCTTCCCATTATATAAATGGATTTCAAGAAGAGAGAGACTTTGTCACTACGGAGTGGTTTCCTTTTCTTTGTGATGTTTCCAGAAGTGATATTCCTGTGAAACGCTAGCTGAAGCAGCTTCTTCTTCCGATTCACATGGGCTACCTAGTTGCTTATGAACCATAACTTTTAGTTTTTGTGGGGGGGGGGGGGGGGGCCGCGTGGGAGCGACCATTGGCCAGCTATAGTGAAATACGCGCCAAGTACAACTTTATTACAATGAAATAGCGACCCAAAACAAACTCTTTGATATTAGATTGCCTATTCTAAGACTGATTTTGTTTCATTTTCAATTCTACCAACTTGATGTCAGCGGGAAATTAATTTCGCAGGGGTGACTGAGTGGCGAAGCAAGGTTGAAGCGTTTAGAATTTAACAGCTGTTGCGTTTCGATACTTTCGATTAGAGACAAGTACTTTTCTTCCGATACCGAGTAAGTATCGAATGAATTTATTCGAATTCGAAAAGTACTTGGTATCGAAACAACGTATCGAGTACTTACTCGTATTTACTTGATCAGTACCTGCAAGCGGCCAACACCACTGGCCTTGCAACCAGCTGATCAACTGGGTCCGTGAGACTCTGTTATCCGCGGCTCATCTGCTACGGTAAAGAACTCCGGTGCACACTTGCTTCATTCAACCCCACGCAACGCTCGGAGATTTGAATCATGCTTTGAACTGTTCAATAAACACTTCATTTTGTAACTTCCTTAAGTAGTCAGTTCTGATCAATAAATCAATCAATATTATATTAAAAGAAAATAATAGGTGTTGTAAAACCTGCTTTCAAGGAATTCCTTTCCAATGTATCAGTATGTCATTTGACTAGATGAAGATATGTGTTTTAATAGTAATTTCAAAAGTATTTCAGAACTGGGACGTCGCTTCTCTCGGATAGATAACACTTCCATTTTTGGTGCCTACCAGGGATTAGTTCTACTAATTATCTTATGAATTAATGTATCTCATTAATTTTAATAACTTCTTCAAAAGTAGACACCACAGTCTTAAAAGTGATCTTCACCTCTTCCAAAGTTTTATTTTGTTCTTGCGAAGTAAGCCAGGACGCTCCGTGGTTCTAATTCAACGTAAAGCTGTAGGTTCTCTTTACCTGGTTAGGGGCCATCCATGGCGAGACTTCGTGAGATCTGGTCCGACCCCCCCCCCCCCTCCTAGAAATCGCCCTCGCAACTTTTTGAGACCTTTTTTTTTTTAGGTCTCACCCTGCCAAAGTCGGTTACACCCCCACTTTTCTACGAAATACCCCCTTAAAATCTACTTTCGCGTCATTTGGAGACCTTTTTCAATTTTTAGCTTTACACTCCAACAAGAATTTGGAAACCTCACGTGAGATTTCGGTTGACCCCCCCCCCCCCTTGGTGAGATTTCGCCCGACCCCCCCCCCCCCCATTTCACCTCACGTAATTAATTGACGCCCTTTTATGGCAGCCATGACAGAAGTGCTCGCACAGTAAATTGAAATTCTGCTAGGAGGACTCCATTATTTACGTGAGGTGAAATTGGGTGGGGAGGGGGTTTCGGCGAAATCTCACCAAGGTGGGGTGGATGGGGTCGACGGAAATCTCACGTCATCTTTTGAATTTCTTTAAGAACAGTAGAGCTAAAGAAAAAAGAAAAGGTCCATGAACAACGCCGATCCTTACTTTAGGGAGGGTACAACCGCCCTAGGAAGCAAGAAAGCTAAAAAAATGTCTAAAAAATACTATGAGATCGGTCAGTAGAGGGGAGGGAGAGGGGATTCAGTAGCAGGGGCCGCTGCAAAAAAATGGAGCCCCCAGAGCTTTGCGTTCCCCTGAGCTGAGCTTGTAGGTCACTGTACCTGACAACAGATTAATCACTTTAGTATCGGTGTTGACAAACCAAGGCTATTATTTTCTTCTCTTTCTTTTAGAACCGGAAAATGGTCGTCGACCATGACCATCATGAAGGAACTATCCCGATTTATGCATGGAGTGAATTAGTAAAATGACGCAAAACCGAAATTTGGTTCGTATGACCTAGAATCGAACCCGCGCCCTAACGAAAGGAAGGTCATTTTGTTAACCGTTCACCTATCAAAGTGATGAAACGGCTATTTCCCACAGAGTCGAATTTTTAGTCTACAAAGTTTTTTAAGTTACAGGCTGGTTCAAGTCTGCGATACGTAAGTATTGTGGTAAGCGATCACAAAACGAACGGATATCTTCGCACAACGATTAATATTTTATCTTACCATATTAATATCACACCATGGCATTTCTCCCCACTCGATTCTCCTGAATTCCCAGGCAACATCGCATTTGTCGTTCTAAACTTGAAATCACAACACTGATTCCAAAGATGTAACCTGCCTATGTTCATAGGGCCAGTATTATTTCAATCCGGCACGAAATCATGAATCTAGTTTATTCGTATGGCATCCATATTGCCGACTGCCATCATTTTAAAATAATCAGATAAAAATTGAACATCGCACTGGAAGAAAAAAAATTTACAATCTTACTAATCCCAAGTCATTTTGCCAAATATTTTTGTAGTTCAGACTATGTACTACATACATTTTTCGATTTACACAACAAATAACGTAGCCATTACTCACGAACAACATACATATAAAAATTAGAACTGAAAATTAAATTTTAATCCAAAAATAAGATACTTTTCCACCGGTAATCAAAATGTCCAACCGCCACAACAAAAACAATTGAAATGCCTCACCACAGTTAAACATTCGCGTTATATCTTCCCGGTCTCTCACGTGAGATATCTGAAATAAGGATCGGGGGCATTTGTTTCGCTATCTATGGAAGTCTGTTACCATATGAGCTCGTCCTTGCGCAGCGGAAATGAGCAATTACGCCTTCAGCCTCGACACATTACCGAACGGGCATATAGGACGCCGTCGGGAAATAGTAATCTAGTATTCGCCTTATCGTAGGATAGGAAGTTCCTGTTCACGCGTTTCTTTATCTTGGAATTGATCCGTTTTGCGCATGGGCGCCGGCAAGATTACCTTAAGGGAGGTGCATTGCATTTTTTTTATACACTATACATAACACGTATTAACTAAGGATACTGAATTTATTGACAAGGTTTTGAACAAATTTGTACAACAACATACGCGCTTTAAGTTATTATTCAAATAGTGAATTTAATAATAAAATTTTTGTTTCTTTATCTTTTTTTGAGTATTTTCTTTCAAGGCAGGGGAGAGGGGGGGGGGGTGCAAGTGCACCCGCTTGCACCCCTCTCCCGGCACCCATGGTTTTGCGTCAGATGTTCGTATGAAAATTACACAACACACTAAACATGTCACCATTTCAGTTGTTTTTTAATATCTTCTTTGGACGTAGCACAGAATCACAAAAAAATATTGATGGAAACAGATTTTAAGCGAAGCTTGTGCACTGGCTACAAATTCCCTACACTACCACTTTATCAAGCAAATTTTTAAAATTTGTATGTTTTTTTTTAAAAAAAAAAAAAAAAAAATTGGAAGAAAACTGTTCAGCACCTCCCTCGAAACTGTATTCAATTTAGTTACATATAAATTAAAACCTCCTCACCAGCTGAAAAAATTATCAGTTTATAACTGTCCTCTTACTTTCTACAAAGTAAGTATTCCTAATTCTTTGCTTAATAACCAGCTCTCATGATTGAGGCATGCTTCATCGCCTACATACCCACTATATTTACCTACCTCCTATCTTCCAACTACTGCTAATCCAAGTTGTTTATTGTATTGTGTTTAGCAATTTTCAGAAACAAAACTACCCACCCTCTCCCATATCTGACACTTCTTGACTTGATACTTTTGAAAACTAAACACAGGGGAACATACTTTAGTCTCTAGAGGCAGTGGCGGATCCAAGGGGGTAGGGGAGGACGCTAGGAGGCTCAAGCCCGCCCCCCCAAAAGTATCTAGATCCACTTTTTTTAAGTTCTACTGATCTTTTATGGGCAGGAATATGAGACTTTAAAGACTAGCCTCGTCCAACTCAATACCCCCTCCCAAACCAAAATCCTGAATCCGCCACTGCCTAGAACAGGGGTGGCCAACCCCAATGATCTGCCGGGCCACTTTGGAAATGCGTCATAACTCCGCGGGCCTCATATAAAATTATACATCACCACCATCCATTTAGTCCCACTATAGTCATTTTCTGGAGTGAAAAATTGAAACATAATGAGTTATTATTATTGTGGTTACCATTATTCTTACATGTATACATAGATAATATAATAATTATGACACTAAACGCACACTGTAAAGAAATATATAACACTAAAAATGAAATATAAAAAATATTTTGTAAAAGTGTGACGAATCTCGCGGGCCGGTAAAATGTTCATGCGCCCATTGGTTGGCCACCTCTGGTCTGGAGGGATAAATGGAAGTGGAGTAATAAGATCAAAATGAAATGTGCTCTCTCGATCATAGTTGTTTTGTCGATTCTGTTATATTTTACTTGAATTTGGGGATTCAAATAACATGTGATTACAGAATTATGTTCTTCAAGCAAATATTTGAACTTTTTTAAAAATTGATCAAAATGACTTTTTTTAAAAAAAAAAAAAAACCTGGTCCCTTTCCATATTTGAGTTAATAGGTCATTAAAAAAATTAACTGGATTCCACAGAAATAAATTATTTACACTTTAATATCAAAATTTATATACAAGTACATACAATACAGGTCACATGTATCAGTTTCAAGTCTTACATACATTTTCTCAAAATTAAAGTTTCTAAACACTATATCATTTATTGGTACTCTAAGTGACTCCTTGATGGAAAATTTATCAAGTGTGAAACTCCTTTTTCTGCTTCAAATAAAACTTTTGTAGGTAAAAACAGTTAATACTCCATATTGGAAAACAAAAACTGAGCAATTTTTTCAGGCATTAAAGATGATTGCAGAGGCACATTATTCAAATTTAAATTACTTACAAAAAATGTATTCATTTCACAAAATAGTCTCCCTCCTTTTCCATGTGCCTGCACAAATTTCGAGCAGCTTACTGAAATAATATTTGGGGGAAAGAAAAAAAAAAATCTTTAGACAGCAGACTTTCAGAGGTTGAAAGTATTGTTCACCCTTAGCGAGTTCTAGGAGATTGCGTAGGCTTATTCCTTTTGTAGATGTTTATATTATTCCATAAAGTCTTCACGAATTAAACATTTTCACATTCTTTTTGGTTATAAATTCAGTACAATATATCACAGTTGTGTTCTCATTTCAAATCATATCTGTCAAACGACACTCCATCCTAATTGCTCAGCTACTAAAACAGGTTGGCACTCATTCCTACAAATCAACCAGTTAGTTTCTATCATAATTCATGGAGCTGATGAAACAATTTAAATTTGAACGCCAGAGGTAAATCCCAGTGGAAGTGGGGGAGAAGGATGGAGGGAGAAGTTGTAAACTTCATATGGAGAACTTCTGCAATAACTTTCCATAAGCTAAATGTAAACCTCAATGTATAATAAGTTGTAAAGAGTATATTTGCTCTTTTGAAAATAGAAACTTTAAGCACATTGCAAATAATATTAGTAGAAATGATGTGTAAGGATAGAGGGACAAAGATGGCAGCATTATAAATTACAATTTGGATACTAAAGAGAAAAAAAAATATAGATTATGGCATCATCAAAAAAAATAAAAACACAAATCTTCAGTGACTCTTTATATGGTTAAGACTGTTTTATAATACACAACTGTGCTATTTCACATCTTTTACCATGCTCTATTCAAAAGCATAATTTAGGTTTAAACATTTTTTCACAGACTGTAAATGGATTACCTTCCTGAAAATGTTAGTATGAAAAATATACGATGCTCCAAGAGCTTTCTCCGATAGGAAAAAATGGAGGGTGTTCAACAATAGTGTCAATGTTTAGTCTTAACTTGATTACTTATAAATTTGAACTTATCTATAATGTATTAAACATATTTAAACCATCTAACTGTTTTAACTTAACAGTAACACATTAACTACATTTTTATGTAAGACTCTAAAGTCAATGAATCTCAAAAAGGTAAGCAGGAGCGAAAGCAATATTGTCTCTCGAGGTTAATTTCCCATTTGAGCTTACTATAACAAAATACATTTTGTTATGCTGCAAGAATTGCACACACTAGCGACAAATTACTTAAATACATTAAAAAAGGTGAACAAAGTTTTGTGCAAAAGCATTTTGATTTTTACATGTGCCCAAGGAGACATTAGCATATAACATATCACAGCAATATACATATTTGCTGTGAATATAAGTTGGCACCACAATATACATTTTATCATTGTAATAACATTTATATTGCCAATTTTAAGGAAATATAAACTCCTGACATTTTGTGAACAGTTTTTGTTGCAGCAAAATGTTTGTAAAAAATTGCAGCAGCCATTGCAAATAAAACTATCACCAACTAAAACTGGTTTCCCACCAAATTTTTGAAACAAGCGTTAAAAAGACTAGATCTTTCAGAAAAGAAAATTTACAATAGAGTGACAGAAATAGCACAATATTGTAAATTTTTTTCACTGTTTACAGTTTGTTCCAGTTTTTAACAAACAATACAACATTTAAAAGGTAAAGGGGAAAACTCACAGCTCACAAATATTCCTTAAAACGTAAACAAATGCAAAGTGTTAAAAATGCCAGAGAATATGTACACATATCTGAATCTCATTTATAAATATCCAACGATACAGCCTCCAGTTAGGATGTAAAATTTCAGACTTTGGATGCATCACAGATCATTTTCTTGAGGACTCATGACTTGAGACCATGATTCCTCCTCTTGATGCGAGCGTAGGGGCCGATGTCGGGGTCCATGACGAAGTCATATAGTACACTCACCCAAGAATTGTGCTGAGGTAGATTATCATAGTACTCGGCGGCTATACGTTTCACCTGTGTTGGAAGAAATGTAAAGATAACTCAAATCCATAGTAACAAGGATTTTATAAGTACCATCTTGTTGTTGCCATTCAACAAAGCTATTATAATTGTCAAACTCGGAATCAAGTTAAAAATATTAACATTTCATTCTTAACATTCACACTTATCTGTAATTTTCAAAGTAACTTTAAAAAGACACACATTTAATGTGCTCCTTTTTGCAAGATTTTGATTGCCCATTCGGGTAGTTGCCAGTGAAAATTATATCAATTATGTTCCATCTTTGTAATCAATTTTGTTTTTAAGAATCCCCCCCTCCCACATTAAGCAGTTGATAAGCGTAAAAAACTAGAAGAGGAAATGTTAGCTGATGTGGACATCCAAATTAGAAATCTTGCAATCTAACCTTAGAATGTTGGTTGCTATAACTACAACATATTTGAACTAAAATACCTCGTAAACAGATTTTTTTTTTTTTAACTAAAGCTTTACACTGTTAGGCTAACAGAAGTTGACAAAGTAATGATTCTACATATTGTGTATAGAAGATTTCTGGTCAGAATATGAATAACGAACTTCCTGGTAAAATGAAAGTGACATTTGTAATTAGCCATTATTTTGTCAATTTGGAGACTAAATTCAATTACAATAGACATTTAGTCAATAAGAAAGATAATTTGCTTCACTGGTAACTTTTACAGAGTCCGTTCTAAAAATAAAGATCTACCACCAGGTGTCTTATACCATTCACCACTGTATCACCTACTGAAATTTGTACTAATTGTTTACAGTTTTGTTCACAGGTAGTTTTGTCGAGTGTCTGTAACCTCGGGGGGGGGGGGGGGGGGGGGGGGGGGGGGGGGGGGGGGGGGGAAGAGAGAGAGTCTGAAAATAAGATCTGCATTTATGTTCCAACATATCTTTATTCAACAGAAATGCTGCAATTCTCATCTTCAAAATAGAAAAATTGAATAGACGTGCAAACGCTGTCCCACCAAAAATATATTAGTAGGTTAAAAATCAGAGACCGTACTTCAATATTTCTTAGACAAATTTTCTAAGAGAAATAAAAAAACAAACATCACATGAAAACTTGAAAATAGTGATCAACTTTTGAAATCTGTACTACCAATATCAACATATATTTGTCTATGAAAATCCAGAAACAATAATAAAAATTATTTCCATCAATAGCCTAAATTCCTTGCTGATCTCATTTAATTCAAAGAAGTGTTCCAAAAATTTCTTTCAACTGCTAGAAGGTCCAATAAAAAATCTACAAGTATTTAGATACAAGTAGAAAAGTTAATGTATTTTTTAACCCCACAATGATTGGAGTTTAACAAGTTTTCAGTTTTCTAACCTCTGGCAAGCGTGACCCCGGTACTGCTGGGAAGTCGTGGTGTTCATTGTGGTAACCCACGTTGAATGTTATCCAATTGAGGCAGCCATAATATGAGTAAGTTTCAAACCCCTTGCGGAACATGTAATGTTCAGATATGAAGTGTCCAGCCACCGGGTGCAAACCCATGGCTAACAAAGACCCAGCAAGCAAATATACCAGAACTTTGCCACCTAAAGAGACAAACATAAAATCAATACTTTTCAAAAATAATAATAATATCTGAAGTTTATTATACTATAAAACATGGAAGAAACTAAACTAACTCTATAGTGAATTATGAGCAAAAGACCTTAATCTGTGTTTAATTTCAAACGACCCTCGAATTAATACAGCAAGTATCAAGGTGTACAATAGACTGTAACAATCTCTGCAATTCGGAACCAGACCTTTAACCTTTTTCTACCCGAAAGTACTAAATTTTACCATTATGTTTATCACCAAATACTTCAACTATACAATTGAAAACTGCAGTGTTCAACCTATACTTCTTCATACCATTTGGTCAGCCAATTAGAGAATACCTTTTAAATATGGCACAATACAACCAACAAGTTTATGTTTTCAAGTTGGAACTAGTCACACAAAAACAATGAACGTCACATTCCAATGTTTGAAATTAGAATTTACTTGATAAATAGTGAATTGTATCACTTTTTTCTTATTGTCATCATTACTGTGATGCATAGAAATTAGTCTGCATAATTTAAATAATACCTAGAGTTCCAATAAAAATCTGAAAATATATATTTTTATATAAATATAAATTTTAAATTAAAGATTTCTTATTGTACATAGGAAAGGGTTAAATGAAGATTCTGAATACATAAAAACTGACAAATTCAATCTAGTGGTATAACTGATGGGCCATCACACCAAAATAATGTGAAAACCAATACCACTTACAAAATAGAAGACAATTTTCTAATCATAACCAACCATTTGCAAATGCATGAAACTAAGATACAAAGAAACAATGTGATAAACCTTACTGTTAGTACTATTCCTCAAATTGAACAACAGCACATCTTAATTTTTTATTAAGTATGCTACAATTTAAACTGCAAATAATGTAACAAACCTGAGTAGAAATGGTCTAAAATCAACATAGTGAATGAAAAAGTTCTTTATACCTACCGAAATAGTAGTAGACTAGAGTGTTAAATGCAAGCTGTATGATAAAATTGTATATCTCCATAGCTGTGGGTGACTTGGGGTAGGTAATCAATGGCCTCAGAGCATAAAAGAAGGGCTGCAAGCAAACCCAGCAGAACTTTCCAAATGTGTTGCAGAACAATTTTGCTTCTAAATAAGTGGGAATATCAGTGTCTTTTATTTCATCTCCCTGAAACTGTAAGGAAGGAAAAATTGTTTGACACAAAAGTATACCAAGATAGAACCAACAAAACTATAATGTATACAAATATTGAAATATTTTATTTCTACTAAAATAATGATAAACCTGAAAAACATGAATTATGGCCCCTACACATTAGTAACAGACAATTACATCTGTCAATGTAATACATATATTCATTAACTAGATACAACAATCAAAAAATGAAATTTACCTTATGATGCTCCAGATGATACTTCCTAAAGCTCACTGAAATAGGTATGCCTATTGGCAGATTGGCAAAGAATCCTAATAATCTATTAGCCAAAGGCCTTGAATGACCAAATGCCAAGTTGTGACATATTTCATGTATTGCTGAAAAATTGTAAGTAATCATCAAATACTGTACAAGGCAAACACATTAACAGGAAAGTAAGCTTTTGTAAAATTTGAAATTTTCTCTCACGGGTACCAATGTTAACAAATAAGTTACAAGCAAGAAATATGCGTGCCGAACAGATTAAAATTTTAAATTCTACTACTAATTGGAATTTAGAATGCATCAGTAGCAAGGTCTGTCATTTAACATATTAAAAGGTATAACCACATTACCACAGACGCCATACTTAACTGCCTACCTAAAACAGAGGGAATGCTAGTGAGTATCCTTGGGACAGTCACACAATTTGACAGTCAGTATCAAATATATTACATAAGTAGTAACAGTGAAAATGCTGTGAGAACGAAGGCTTTCACGGCGTATCGATGAAATATAGTCTTCGCAGGTTTTCCGCCGTATATTGTTGAAGAGAGACAACAACGTTGTTGTCTCTCTTCAACAATATACGGCGGAAAACCCGCGAAGACTGTATTTCAGTGAAAATGCTGTTAGACAATGATAATAAGGAATTGTAGGGAGAGTAAATAAGTCACTCACTACAAATTAAGGCATGGAGGCAATGTTGAACACAAAAACATGAACACACTTTACAGTATTTCGGTAAAAATGATTAGTAATGAAACATCTTCTAACAAAGGGAAAAATCAATATGTTTGATTACGTATTTTAATTTCTAAGATTTTTGTTTTTTTTTTTTTGTTTTTTTTTGCTTAAGACTTGACACTTAGTCTACGTCAAAGTCATTAGAGGCAGGAAAGGACTAGGGACAAGGAACGGGAAGGAATTCAGCGATGGCCTTTTGAAGGAAGCATCCCAGCATTCACCTGGAGTGATCTGGGTAAAACACGGAAAACCCAAATCTGGACGCCCGGACAGGGATTCGAGCCGATGTCCTCCCAAATGCGAGGCCAAATGCGACCCACCATGCTCAGTGTCTAAGAAAATATTATGTGGACTTTTTGAGATATCTATCTTGACATCTGTATCCCTGGCAGTGGTAAAATACCGCCCTAATATTTGAAATGTCTTGGTACAATGAAAAAAGAAAAATTATCAAGAAAGCAGCAATGGTAATACACTCTGAATATTTAACTTTTAAAATAGTGGCAATGGTATTGTCTTGTATTTTCTTGCATTTTCAAGGAACTTACTGAAAGATTCACAATACATACCTTTTTTTTTTTTTTTTTTTTTTTTTACAGTTTAACGTCCCTTTTTAACAACGTGGTCTTTAGAGACGGGAAAGGATGGGGGCAAGGAATGGGAAGGAATTCGGCCATGGCCTTTTTTGAAGGAAGCATCCCGGTATTCGCCTGGAGTGATTTGGGGAAACCATGGAAAACCCAAATCTGGATGCCCGGACGGGGATTCGAACCGCCGTCCTCCCGAATGCGAGGCCACACAATACATACCAATCTACCAATTTAGAAGAGCATATAAACTTACACAATGGAAGAATTTAAAGTAAAAACCTGGGTAGTGAAATTGCTACTGTTGCAGATGCTCCATCGCAATAAATAATATGGTGAAAATAAAGTTGAAACAGTAATAATAAATACTAAGATATTCATGTAATGGCTTATGTCATTATGCAATTGTTCTAATTTAAATTCTTGTTTCACAGTTCATGGTAACGAGTTACCTTATTATCAGCAGACTGGGTACCAGGCACTGTACCGTAGCTAGGTTAACAACGGCCCTCAGGCCAGATGGGTGACTTTTTTTAGCTCTATCAAGTCTTGTGAGGTTTCCTAGCAGGGGCTCTCTGAGCTGAGCTGGGGAGCCCTCCGATAGCTACACCACTGACCAGGCACCTACCGGCACTGATCTGAAATAGTCTCCTGCTCCCAATTTGAATCCCCTTCAATCTAGTTTCAACACCGTTTCTATTTCTTCTTCTGACCCCCCAGGAACCAACCATTAATAATCCGTTTTGATTTTTGTTGCGTATCAATCCAATTTTAATACACATACTTTTCTCTCTGTTTCTTTTTTTTTTTTGACCTCGTCTTTTAGTCTCTTTCTCATATTGCTGTCGCCAATTCTAACTTCTCCCCTACCCTATTTATAATTTAACACTGAGTAAAAAGTTACTTCACCTCTTGATCAGACCCGGTGCACTTCATATTCTATTGCTGAAAGAGCTTTTTGTTAGATGTTAGTGTATAAATTTCTGCACCATCTTATCAGCTCTAATAAACAACTGCCCTCTTTTTTATTGTATTTGCTAATAAACACCTTTCCGATAAAACTCTTCATAGTGCATAAAAATTATGACATAGGAAGAAACCAATTCTTACTACAGGTGGCAGAGGAAAGTGCAGACGCACAACTGACCCATTGCAATAATCAGGTGCTTAAACGTTCACCAGCAGAACATGGTGGGCACCCCGTCCCTGTACACACTGCATTATAGTGAGAGCTACATTAATGCAGCAGTATCACAGTGTAATTGCAAACTAGCCCCACTCTGGTAAATGTAAACTGATAGTCTTCACAGTCTTACAGAAGAAATTTGTGTGTACGGTGCAAATAAGATGGTTAGGAAGGGCAGAAGTGCACCAAGATGTGTTTAGCAAACTGTTATGCACAATGAACAGTTGTGTTTAATAGAGTGTATGAAACATTTCACTGCACTTCCACCCTACACGGCCAAAGTATTTCAATCAAAATATTGGCGTTTAATAAGCACTTGCAGCACCCTTCGGGAAGCATAGAAACTCCTCCGTTACAATTAATGTACCTTGATTACTATCAATAAAATCAGTATATGGATTATTTAACACACACTTGAAATAGCTGCCTTTCAATCATTATGTTGTGAGGAAGATGCGTAGCACTTATGTAATGCCACTTGCCATCGGCTTTGAGGCAATTGAGGCTTATATGTAATGTTCTCCTTTCGACGAAGGGCCAAGACCCGAAATATAAAATGTTATTCAGTTTTTGTCTTTGCATGTTCACACCATGCAACCATCATCTAAGGTAAGTGGTGGTTTATTTCACTATCCTATTTTGTAATCCCTATTTGCTACTTAGCACCTATTATTTCCTGGTTACTATTATATATATATATATATATATATATATATATATATAAATCCAAACAATAAGTAACGGAAAGGAGTCAAATTAGGATAGGGAAATGAGCCACCACTTACCTTTAGATGATTGATGTGGGGTACGAACACACAGAAAAGACACAAACACAAATAATGAAATTTTCGGGATAAACCCTTCGTCACTGGTGAACATTATGAGAGGTGGGCACAGCTGGAGACTGCCTCACACAAAGACCTGTTAAAATACTGGCTGATATATGAAATCAGATTGGGGGCCAACACTTATGAAAGCAGCCATCTGGGAACTCTGATACTAGGTCACTAAAGCAAGTTAACAACTCAAACACAAGAGGTAACTAATATTAGTGACAAAACAAGAGGCTGTATTAACTGCAAAAGTTGTAACACAGTTCTTTAGAAGTGCTGTAATACGTATCAGAAAATTTAAATTTTGTTCAATACAGGTGCATACTTCTCAGCACCTCACAAATTGAATTTTTGTCATTTTAAGATTATATGTGACATCACTACCTTCAAACTACACTATCACAGCTCCCAGTTTAGATTAACACAGTTGTTAAATATGAAACAACCTGTTTCACTACATAATAGTTGGAACAAATACCAAGGAAATTATAAGTACTTGTTTGAATAAGTTCAAAGCTTATTTCATTAGTAAATGAAAATAGGGACTATAATTAAATATACTTAATACTAAAAATTTCTACAAGCTCACACGAATCAAAGTTATTAAAGTAATTTATTTCCCTTAAAAAATTTCACACAAAGTCAGTGCCCAGAACTATATGGACTGGTGAATGGTAAAATATACTGTAAAGATATCTTACTTACCCAACATTAGGGAATGATTGATAACTCCTCCAAAAACATAAGCAACCAAGAAAATCATTGGCCATGACTGATCTTTCATTACAAACATCATAGCGAACTGCACAAGAACCATTCCTGTTACAACCCATTTGAAATTTGGATCATACCCAAATAATTTTTTGATTTGAGGATATTTAGCTGGAATGATAAATATTTAAACATTAAGGACGATTAAAACATTAAGAATGAGCTCATGCAAGTGCACACATACATACATCCCAAAGTAATTAACATAAATATAATGTTGGTCGATTTAAAACAAGGTCCAAATATGTTCCTGGCATACAGACATGATCTGCTAGGTTAAGTAAAACAGCAAATAATTTCAACTGCTTCAATACGTTACACTTCGGAATACTTCTGATATCTGTTAAATTACCAACACTAGAATTAAAACTTAAATTGACGGTTTGTGTCCAAAAAAATCCTTTCGCTGCATACAAGAATAAGAATTTATAACTCACAAACCTAATATAATCTTACAATCAGTAAATGAACTTTAAATTTTTATCCAACAAAATTGTAAATTTGGCATAAACGAAAATTTTTATAATAGCTGAAAGAAATTGACATAGTTCATTCAGACTTATATTTAACACTGTATGTAATGTTAATCAATGAGTTAGTAAATGAAATCATTAGACAACTAAAATTCTTTTGATAGTCATTTGATTTAGTCAGATTTTCAGCACGTGAAATGAGAACCTAGTTAAAATTTGATATGCATCCAAAATTATTGTAGCTTGCAAAATTTTCTTGTTGGGGACTACTGGAGATCACGATTCCACTACAACATTCACTATTGAAGCCATAATACTGCTGTTGTCAATCACAAGATGTATTATCTTCAAACAGTAATTCCATTGTAATAACGCCTGGACCATTATTTTCAAAGAAATTAGGTTGTAATACACCATGGATCAGCCCGACACCATTAAATGTATGCCCAAAAGTATTTCTAACAGTGTCTTGCATTTGACTACTGCAGTGTTACAATGCCAAATCCTTGCGGAACCGCAATCTTCAGTAATCTTCTTGCTTGACACATACAGAGATTATAAATTTTGCTACTTGTTTTTACAAGTAATATCAATATGGTGACTCAGCAGGCAATTACACCACCATAAACATTTTCATTTCATGTAACCTGTTGCATACTGTAATACACAATTTATGAATAAATATGTTACGAACAGTCCCTTCAGTTAATGAAACTTCTCAAAGAAAGTACAGGTAAATTGAATATTGATTTTTGGGAAAATAAGGCTGAACACACGAACTGACCCACTGGTCTGAAATTCGATGGATCTGTTCCTTAAGAACTATGATTTGACAAAGTGCACATTAAAGCAAAAATAAATGTATCTTAGACAATGCCAATGGAAAGTTACCATAACTGCCAATGTCGGCTGACCAATTATAACATCTTTGATGCCAACAGTAGTATCATCAAATAGAACCTTATGCTGTAATGAACTGGGAAAGTTTTCACTCTGGTCTAGGCTTTACTTTAACCTAACAACATCTGGCTGTGCTGTTCTGATTTAATAAATAACAATTAAAATCAAAAAGTTTGAGGACATTTGGAAACATTACTGAAACTGCTAATGCAAAATTTGGCTACCATGTGGAATGTGCAAGCAAATTGCCTTCTCAGGAATGATAAGTTGGCTAGACAGACATACTACAAATCTATCCATAGTATGAGGAACTTTAAATATGAACACCTAAAGGACAATTTAAATTGATCATAAATGGAAAATTTGAATTTAAAATGTTATTATCACTATAAATTCCAAGACAGTATAGTTTTCCCACACTTCAAAGAACTTTCAGCTATGCCAAACAGGGGGAAATAGAACCAGAAATCAAATTATTGGCAACAAGGATGAAAAATTTGAGTCTACCAGAGAACACAATTGCTCTACAAAAACATTACTCCACACAGAATATGATGTCATAATACAGAGTAGTCAATAACAAGAGAAATTATATCCAAGCAGTAATGAGACTGTATTACATACTGGATCATTAAACTACACCCCAGATAAAAACTACTTTGGAAACATCATTCAGAATTTCCAGGCTAAAAGGCCATGGTCGATAAGTAAAAGTTTTACTTATTGACCACGGCCTTTTAGTCCGGAAATTCTGAGTGAAGATAAATCCGGCGGTGAAAGCCTACATTGTCTGATATTTGGAAACAGTTTCTAGTCATGTATTGTGTTTGAGTATTGCAGTATTACAACACCAATACTTCATAGAACCACAATCCCCAATAATTCCCAAATTTTATTTACTAATATCTACCAAACAAACAAAACTGAACTTACTTTCTATTTAATAGCAGCAAGCACAAAATAAATAAATAAAATAAAAAAATCAATTTCTTAGTCCCCTATTCCACTTAACACAATAAGTCACTCGCACTCTACAAAATTGACTAATTTTCAAGACAAAGTCTCTTTCAGTAACTTTTTCACAGTCAGTCCTACAGACTTATTTGATGGCCCAGTTGTGGCATGGGACAATTTAAATAAATAAGGCTGTATGTCCACATACGAAGTATCAAAAACTAGATCCAATTCCGACTGGTGGGGAGTTTCAGGAATATATTCATCTCTATTCATAACTTCAACGATATACAGGATTTTTTCACTCAGCAAGTCACCAACTTTTTCACGAGATATCTGTCGTTCATATTCACTATGCAATTTTATTATCTCTAGACGAATAGTCCATACTTCCCATGGAATACACTCTGCCAAAAATGGCCATCTATTTTTCTTTCGCTGAAAGAATTCGAGAGAAATCTGTCCACTGGTCTGATGATTACTCCTGTGAAGCGTTTCCAAGAACGCTTTAATTTCTTTCTTCAGGATATAATCGAGGGCTTCAGAGGAGCAACAAATGTAGGTTAGATCAATGAAGTCACAATCTACATCACACAAACCAATTGCTCCAGCCGAGTAATTTTTTTCAGTACTGAACTGAAATTTACCCAAAGTTCGATGCAAAAGCACTGTATGAAAAAGACTAGAAACAACTTCACTTATTTGCCTCGCTTCAACTGTTAAATCAAATGTCTGCGATCTTGCGTTCATAATATAGAACGAGTTGAAAAATGTTGTAAAAACTAGCAAGCACTAAAAAAACCACATAAAACAAAAATACGGAAATTTTACGAAAATGTCTGTCTGATAACTACATATGCTGTAGCACCTATGAACACTGGCCTTTACACAAACAAATTCTTGTCATTAATCACAGCATTATTCGACACCAAAAAAATGAAAACAAACTTTAAGAAATTTTGTACAATCGTAATGAGATCGTAGAAGATTTTAAAATAGAATAACTTTATGTTTATTTAACAAATCAAAAATTGTGATTTACAACAAAACATATCTGTATGATACAACTTCGTCTTTACAATGCGTTATGACGCGCCAACATGTCACCACCACACACTAATGTTTAGTACCACTAGCCTTTGCGCATTCATTCTGTGGACCAAAGTGATGTAACACGTGAATGACCTCACGCTTAACGCGAGATTCATTAGTTTAACACTTGCCAAAACTTCAATAGATACACGCAAGCATACAACCAATCACAAAATATTCCTGATAAGGGTGCAAAGGAAAACAACTTTACAATGAACTTTCAACTGCAACAAAGATAATCACAATAGTAGACACAAATGTTAACATCCCAATAGCCAACACTCGCAAAACAAATACCAAAACCAGTCACACTCTCACCTAAAATTTCTTTCCTCCTGCTAGCGTGCGGCTCTTCTGTGTAGGACCACTCGAAATCAGTTCTCGACACATGTGCCCCCATATTTACAACCAAGAGATGCAAACTATCACTACAATTCCGTCCTAGAGCTTCAAACCTTAGTCTTCAACTAAATCTGCCGGCCCACTTACGCGGTCAGATGTTCTTTTAACAATATAATCACCACAGCACTCTACGCCCACATAGTATCGATCTATTGGTCGACTGTATCGATAACAATACGTTCGACTGAAACTTTTTACTTTTACAAATGGTTTTACTCGCTGTCTGTACGAATAGGAGTAATATAAATTAAACTTTCGCATCAATATGGTGCAAATACCATTTTCCATCCGGAAAGTCGAATAAATACTATCTGTTGGTGTTATTAAATAATGATTCCTTAATTCTAAACTATCGTAACTCAACTTTCTTGCATACCTTGCCGCGATTTCAATGCTTCCAACATTGGAAAGAAAATTTGTGGAAGAAGTAAATTGAAAGCTTGAGAATGGTAGACGAAGTGACAAAGTCAACGTTAAGTGGGATTCCCTTACTCAAAACAAAAGCGGGCCCAAGAGATAAAGAATTATGGGTTCAGAGACTGAAAGAAGAATATCAGTGCTTGATTAAGGTATATGCTTCATTTTGGTATACTATTTTATGTCTTTATCCTCTGTAACCATATGGTACTCTTGTAAACTTTTGTTACTCTTTATACATTTGTTGTCAACAGTACGTGCAAAATAACAAAGCAGCGGACAATGACTGGTTTAGACTTGAATCTAATAAAGAAGGCACCAGATGGTTTGGCAAGTGTTGGTACATTCATAATCTTCTGAAGTATGAATTTGATGTGGAGTTTGATGTAAGTTGTTATCAAACAGTCATGAAAAGCGTAAGAGAATAATCGATTAAATATATAACTGTTATAATTTTTATGCCGTAGATTCCCGTTACGTACCCCACAACTGCACCAGAAATAGCACTTCCGGAATTGGACGGGAAGACAGCAAAAATGTACAGAGGTGGTAAAATCTGCTTGACCGACCATTTTAAACCGCTTTGGGCCCGGAATGTTCCAAAATTCGGTATAGCTCATGCTATGGCTTTAGGGGTATGTGTATAGTTATTGAAGTAGTTTAAGTGGTGTAATGTTGGTCCAGAGTTTATTTCAACCCAATTATTGCTTGAAAGTAATGGTCCAGGGTGTATTACAGCCTAATTACTATTTGAAAATAACAGACTACCGCACTATTATGAAGTCATTAGGGAGCAGTGTTTGTAATGGAATTGTGATATCCCATAGACCATAAATTATGTGTCATTTAGGCAAATACTGGTATAGCGCCCATTTCATGCTCCAAAATCAGATGTAACACAGACAGAATAATACAACACAAAATAAAACTTGCATAATTTATAGAACGCAGTAACATATGCTGCCCTCATTTACCACTTACTCTCTTTAATGACCTTTAACTGTCATCAGGAGGTTAAAATTCTTGTAAAAAATCAATGCTGACTCATACTGAAACTGTCTGTCTGTAGCTGATCCATTTGTCATATATCTCGTCTCTTTCAATGAACAAGGTTTCAGTTTAATTCAAGATCATGATTACACTACAATTTTCGATCACATTAGCCTATGATGTCACACTATGCCATTGACATACACACTGCATTTGCAGCTAAAAATGTCACTAGCATCACCTGCATGGAAAATGGGTCAGTTAGAACCTATTCATTCCATACCGTCTACTAAAAAATTGATTCTGAAAACAAATGAGAAACACGTTACATAACTTGACAGAAAAGTTTTGGGAAATATTAAAACTAAAATTTATGCAATATAGCTCTATAGTATTTTTTACTTTCGGGGCCATATTGCATTTCAACCTAACCACAACTGCTTGCTTAAGAGACATTCTGTAATTTCAGGTATTGTGATATATGATTAATCTTTATTTTTTGCTGGAACAATATTATTTTTTTAGGCAATATATTAAATATTTTCAAAGAAAAATTGGCAAATATTTTGATAATAAGTAGTCTATTGGGGATATCAGATATCACATTCTATCAGAATTGTTTGTATCATTTTATGGAGTTGAATACACCTTGCTTAATTTTATATCATAATAGCTGACATTACAAAATGCCACTTAAGTTGTGGTTAGTTTGAACTGCTGCCTGGACCCGAATGGTAAAAATTATTATACAGCTCTATTTTTTTTTTTAATGCATTGCTGCAGTTGGTTTGTCCCCACCTTAGATAACCCTTACTTTCCGTGCAGATCCGATTAGTGGCATTTGAAGTTGTGCACAAGGTGTATACTAGGGTTACCAGAATTTCTTCTAAAAATCCAGGGACGCTTCACAACTTTTTCACCAAAATCCGGGAACGCTTTTGGCATTTGTCCTAATTACGCGTTTTATTTTTATAAGCTATATGATTAAATGTTGGGTTAACTTAAAAGCCACATATTGTTTATATTTTGTATTTTAAATGAGGATCACAGACAGCCATGTTGCACACAGCAAGGAGACTTGATTTTCCAAAGCTGTTGTGTCCAAGACGCAGTATCATTGTAATGTTCTTTTAATCCTAGGCACCTACAAGGAAAGAAGTGTGCTTCATATCTCTTGCTTTAAACGAATGCATTAGCAAATCAGGGCCTTTAAAGAATTCTTGCTTGATTAAAAAGAAAAAAAAATTCTGAGGACAACAGTAAAAATCCGGGGACGAAATCTGTCTGGGCACAGAGAGCTAAATACAGGGACTGTCCCCGGCAAATGGGGACGTCTGTAACCCTGGTGTATACCTGAAATCATACTCATTTTTATTTCTTATAATGTCATACAATATTCCATACACCCTTGTTACATAATATCTATCATGGTTACAAATGCACATCATATTTCTTACACATCAGTACGACATTTTGTACTGCACTACGATCATGTAGGATTTCATAAACCAGTGGTTACTAACAGCCTAGACAGTTTCTCTATATTTTCTGCTTGGTCCACCTAATTGTCAACAGCCACAATTTTTACTTTGTCTTGATCCTTCCAGGTTTGTGGCACAGCCCTGTACCATTTGGCAGAAAGTTCTCTTCACTAAATTTCACCAGTTTCATACAGCCAAGTTTTTGGGCTCATTGCATATGGTGGAACTTACATCCCTTTGGCAGTGTATCAAGCTTTCATATCCAATGATTATTACACAGGATAGACAATTATGACTATCCTTTCAGCACATCTTAAAAATAGGGCAGAAAAAAAATTAACAATCTTTCCAATCTAATACATTCTCAAAAATGAAACAGATACAATGAGCTAAACCATTCTTCTCTGTAAATATGCTTTACCTACCAAAATTCATATCTGCTTTCCCCAAAGCAGGTTTTTGAATTCAATTTTACCGACCGTGGTAGATGAGCGGTTAAAGCTCTGGTCTCACATTCTGGAGGATGCCGGTTCGGATCCTCATCTAGGCATCCTGTTTGGGTTTTCCATGGTTTCCCCAAATCACTCCAGATGAATGCTGGGATGCTTCCTTCAAAAGGCCATGGTCGAATTCCTTCCTGTTCCTTGTCCCCCGTCTCATACTTCCTCTAGACCTTGATGTCGACGAGGCATAAAGCCATAAGTAAAAAAAAAAAAAAAAAATTGTTAAATTATGATAGAGTGCACACTAAAATATCCAATTTTCATATTTATCTAATTAGTATTTTTTATGATTATTATAATCTTTTGTACTTTCAGTGTTAAATTCCTCACCTATTGCGATTTACGAATTTTAAATTTGTTCAGCACTTTTGGTATATTATTCATTACTTCCCTTGGTAACTTATTCCAATCCCTGACACAGTCATCCACAAAAGAAAATTTTCCACTCCCTAATACATAAAATAGAGTGCCCGCTTGTGTCTACAGTCATCTTTGCCCTTTCATGGGCTACTTCAAATTCTTTGCCTTCCAATGACTCCCAATCCATCTCCTTTATCATATCAGTTACCGAGTGGGTCCTATGGAAATTTGCTCAAATTTAACTACTCTCCTCTGCACACCCTACAAATCCTATATTTGGAAACCAAAATATGGATCCCAAACTACACCACCATATTCAAGCAATGGTCTGATCAAAGTTCTGTAACACAATTCTTTAACATCTTTGGTATATCCTCTCTCCAGTAAATGAAGGATTTTGTAATCTTTTTCCTACCACTTGCCCAATATGTTCTGCCCAGTTAAGTTTATTATCAAATGTTATGTCAAGATATTTATACCGAGTCCATCCATCTAACCTAAAATGCTCGATAAATATATCTCTCTCCATCTATTAAACAACATAATGGTTACTCCCCTTGCAATAACCACACTGCAAAGCCTGCAGCGTTCATTGTGTTCCACTGGTTACATCACCATAATCCTAAACTGTTTGCAACCTGTGGCAAGATCTGCCAGGAACAAAGTCCTTGCTAGTGACTCCTGTCATTCCATCGTTACTACTTATCGTTTGGAATTTCTGCTTTCATGGGTCGTCTGGTACATCCTCTTCTCTTGTTAATACTATTTTACTTCATTCATATTTATTTGCTTTTGGTTTACCTAAAGCCATTTTGACTATTTTTGGTAGGTTTGTTTGCCGACCCCAAACTTTGTTCTCATAGCTCCAGAAATAATGAACATATTTGAATGAATTTAAACCATCCTTATATTGAAGTTCTGCAATTTTATTCATGGTAAATGAGACAAAAGTGCCATGATGTGTAGATAGACATAATAATTACATTACTGCACACTAGCATCATTAGATACTATTCATTTACTGTAGCAGTAGATTAGTCTTGCAGAAATTTTTCAATTGCTACATCTTTATTAAACTTTATAAATATGGTTCTCTCTGAGCAGAAGGTTTTATCTTATTACTCTTATATCTCTAAGATTATAACAACCTTACTAATTTGTATCATTATTTTAATTTTGAGATATTTTTTAGAATTTTTAGCATTTTGTTGTCAAAGAAACAACTACGTTTTTAGTATATTTTAGCGTTGGGAGAATATAACTAAAGTCTTATACATTTTTAAAGTGTTTGATAGCTAAAATGCTTTGTTTATTACCTTTAGGAAAAATGTGTTTTTAATTCATTGTTACTGTTTCAGCTTGGTCCATGGCTCGCAGTTGAAATTCCAGACATGATAGAGAAAGGTGCAGTTTCATATAAGGAAAAGAATGATGGATGATGATAGAAAAATTGAAGAGTTAAACCAGAGGTTACATTTGAGCCACCTGTGATCCTTTATTGAAATGTTTTAATTCAGTTTTTAACAGTCATGGTGCTTCATTTCAAGTATCAGTATTTCGTTTCCTTTGGTTCAGAGGATCTATGTTGAAGATCTATAAAGCAATTGTCTGAGTGCACAATAAATTTGACAGCTTATTTAATACAAATTTAACATTCCAGAAATAATGACAACTCTCTTTGGAAAAACAATACTTAGCATAGATGAAGGCAGGAGAACAGTGGTAAACACAAAAATAGATTAACATATATAATACAATGTCTGGTTTTTATCTTAGTTGGTTTTAAAAACATGTCAAAGTAACACACGATTCAATAACCTTCCACACAGCTGTTCTTGTGACATCTTCAGATTCCAATTTTTCAATTGTTCCTGGACATTTAAATCTCTACAAATATTTGTTTCTAACTTTTAATGACACACAGCAGTAGAAGATTTAAATATATATATGATAATGCTAGGCAGCAGTGTCACTAAAATATTTTAAAAAATTCATGATGTTTTCATCTCCTTTAACTTTGATCAGAAATGTCTCTCATTGGAATATTGGAGGGGGGAGGAGGGGCAACTGAAGTCTGAACTGGATTTGTCAAAATTTGGGAACTCTGAACTTTTTGCTGGTGTAGCTGCTACAGAGATTCACATCTAATATTTAAATGAAAAATTGACAGAACAGATTTGTGAAACTCGTAAACTGCAAGAAGATAATGCTTTCTCGATGAAGGATGTGAAATGCAATAAAGAACAAAATATTGTAATGTGGTTGTTTGTCTTTTTTCTGTTCACTGCTGCTCTCCTGCTTACATCTATTGTTTTAAGTTTACTTTCCCTATTTTCACTGTTTTAAAGCATTTCCTTTGACATTATATTTTTGTGAGTGTGTATATATATAAATGAGGAAGGATAGGAATTATTAAATATATGTATATATTTTGCATTTTCAATAAATTGTTGTTATGAAAATATTTCCTCCACTTCTTTAACAACAATGTAGTCAAAATATGTATATAGTGGTTTTGGTAATATGACAATTCACTAGACTTGTAAAGCTGTTCATACAAGGATTTGTAAAGTAAACACATCACTTACCAAAGATGGTGGGTGGTTGGGGGGGGGGGGGGGTCAGGAGCTGTAACAATATTTATAGTGACTCCTTAGTCATTCCAGAGAGCTAATTAAACTGCCAGCGGCATGCAGATATCCACTTCCAACTCTGCCATCAGAATAAACCTCTATGCTTGCTTGTCGGTATGGGAAGGAAGGAGTGGGTGAAAGTGTAAATGAATTTAAAAAAGGCAAGCAACTAGGAATGAGGGAAAACTAAATGACCATGACCACAAGCTAGCACTATTAAAGAGAGTAGAAAAATGTTCTTTTGTATGTAAAGGAACTGGAGATGAAATAAATTACCAACGGAAAAGATGAATAATTTGCTAAAAATACTTAAAACAAGACAGCATAGAGAAAAATAACCCGTCACTTACCACAGATGAAGGCAGGGAGGCAGAAAACGCAAACAAAATTCACTATATTACAGTTAATAGCCTTGAAGGCGAGACATATGGTAGGGGGAAGGATGTGAACACCTCCTGACCCGCCACATGAATGAAATATGTGGGAGGGTGTGGTTTGAACCAGTGGTGTGGAGGAGAAGGTTTACCAATGATAAATGTGGAAAAGAATCAGATATAAGGTAGTTGTGTGAGGATTTTGAGGAGGGATAAGGATTGTGAAAAGAGGCCCTGTAAGGGTCCCAGGAGATTAAGGAAAGAGGGAATTTCAAGGCAGATACTCTCTGTGGAGTGTGGATGATAGTTATTGGAGTCTAGGGGAACTAGCTACAAACAAATATATCGTCCTTCCAGCAGATAAGTGCTCCACCACCATGGTCATGGACCACGATGCTGAAATCCTTAGACAGCTTTCAGACACTAAGACCCATTGTCCACACTCCACAGGTTCCACCTCTTCCATCTGCCTTGAAATTCGCTCCTTCCTTGAACTTCTGGGCCCATTACAAGGTTTCTCTTTGCAATACGAATCCCTCCTCACTCCTCATAATCTTCGCACACTTACCTTATACCTTCTCCTTAATATCCACAAGGCTGGTAAATCTATAGTTGCAGCATATGGTTCCTCTACTGAACGGATTTCAGTGTTGGTGGATCAACACCTCCTACCTTTAGTTCAGAACCTTCCTTCCTACAGCAAAAAGACATCCCACATTTCTTGGGGCATCTGTCCCAAGTCCCCTCCAAACTCCTTTTTTGTCTCCATTGACTTGACTTCCATGTATACTAACATTCCCCACTGGTCTCAGTTCCATGCAACAATTCCTTGATATGCCCCCTTCCCCCCCCCCCCCTTAAAAACACACACACAGTCTCCCCAGGATATCCTTTTTCACATCCGTAGCCAACTTCATCCTCTCTAACAAATACTTCTCCTTTTGATATAGTCTTCTCGGGGGACTAGCCGAGTAATCAAGGGGTTTTCACACGATATTTCGGCGATCTGAAACTCCGTCGCCATCTTCTGGTGATTGCCGAAATACCATGTGAAAACACCTTGATTACTCAGCTAGAAGACTACATCAATTCTCAACGCCGAGAAAAACTTCACTCTTATACTTCTCCTTTAATTCCCAAATTTATCACAAGATATGTGGCACTGCCATGGGTATTCACATGATCCCATCCCATGCCAGCCATCTCATGTGGTTTAGATACATAGATGATATATTTATGATCTGGACACATGGGTAAGACTACCGCCTAGATTTCCTCAAGTCACTCAACAACACTCACTCCAACAGTTTAACTTTGTCATATTCTCACACTTATCATCTTTCTTGTCATGGATATCACCCTATGACAGGGTGCCGTTCACACCTCTGTGCACATCAAGCCAATTAATTTTCAGCAGTACCTACGCTTTTACAGTTGCCATCACCTCCACACCAAACGTTCTCTCGCATACAGCCTTGTAATCTGTGGCAGACATATCCATTCTGATCATGAATCACTTTCCAGATATTTCCAAAAACTATTCCAAGTCCTCGTTTCCCGCTGTAACCCCCATGATCTTGTGGAAAAGCAAATCTTCTGTGCTATCAACCACAACCCTTGTTCTGCACTTGCTAAAACTGAATGTGGACCAATATTAATAACAAAGTTCTTTCCTGGCCTGGAATCCATTAACCAGATCCTTACCCGTGGTCATGACTTTCTTTGTTCTTTCCCTCGAATCCTAAAATCATACCCACTGCTCCCGTCACTTGCTTTAGCAGACCTCCTAATCTGAACAGCATATTGTTCCACAAGTACTTACCTTCTGACTCGACTGTTATATATGCCACTGCAAAACATGCAGCATGCATCCAGCCACTACCTAATCTAATCTCATCACAGGAAAATCCTTTCCTATTATTGGACACCCCAGCTGCACTACCACTCAACATATTTACCAACTTACCTGTCTTCACTGCACTGCTTCCTACATTGGTCTCACCTCTCAACAATTGCCCTACAGAATGAATTGCCACAAGCAAAATGTTTATACTTCCAACCTAGACCATTCATGCCATCACGATTCCAACAATCTCAATAACTGTTTCACGGTTAGAGCTGTCTGAGTTTTTCCGGACACCACTACCTCTGTGGAACTCTGTAGATGGGAATTTACCTATCCTAGAGACCAGACATACCCCTGGCCTCAACATTCACTAAACCTGTCGCTTACTATTTTGCAATTTTACAGGCAGTTTTCTTATAAATTTTCCAAATATGTAAATATTTTTATTATATTTTTTATATCTTTCTAGCTTTATAACAGATCAAAATTATATTTAAAAAAAAAAAAATCATTTTACCTCAACCAATCATCACACATCACTGATCTGTTCCACAGTTATCGTTAGTCAACTTGCCCTCCCCCCCCTCCCCACCAGTTCAAACTCCACCCTCCCACGTGTTTCATTCATGTGGTGGATTGGGATGTGGTCACATCTTTTTCCCTGCCATATATCTCATCTCCTACATGACTAAGGTTATTAACCGAAATATTGTACATTTTTTAAGTTTTTTTTTTTTTTTTTTTACGTGTTCATCTTGCCCTCCTGCTTTCATCTGTGATACGTTAAGGGTTATTCTTCCCTATCTTATCTTATTTTCAGTACCTAATTGCAGTTTCTTTGTCTCCATTAGCCGCATGTTGGTGAAAACACTGAAAGAATTTTAAAAAATTTAAAGAGCAAAAGTACCTGAGCGGGGAATTTGTGCTCAAAGGATTTCAGGTAGTAAAAATAATAACAAGAAGAAAGAGGTAACTAGGTGAGTGAGTAAACTGCCATCAGAGCATGTGTTCCATCACAAATTAAACAGCAACAAATATCAAATAAACTTTTCTCGGGTTTTCTGCCGGATAATATTTTTATTTAAATCATCGTACAACGTTTCGGCAGCAACCTCCGCTGCCTTCATCAGGTACTGCGTCATATCGAAGCTCAAACAGTAACTGCCTCACGGACGACCCGGAACTTCCATAAGTAGCCTGCTACCGGGGAGAAATTTTCCGCTGCTCCGCCATTGGTCGTCGCTTCAATCAACCCCAGACGGGGTGGAACCGGATGGCCGCGGCTGAAAATGACACCAATGATGATGATGATGGTGCATCACGTGGCTCCACGGAAGTCACATCAGCAACAAATATCATTTAGCTTTTAGGTGAAAAATAAATAGAAGATAAATAAAAAATATACTTTTAGTAGAAGTATTGTTAGGGAGGAGAAGGTTATCATTAGAGATTCAAGCTAGTAGGATTTCTGATGCGTGGGTATGTGGGATATGTTAGCAATTCCGTTAACAATACAGTGCATTAATTTTCCGTTGATCCTAGTATAATTGACTGACTCTGTGGGATTTGGAAAGGAGTCAATCTATAATACAATCATAACACGCCAGAAGACACATTGTCACAGGATAATATGTATATTAATTATAACAACTGAATTTATAAAAAATAAAATAAAAAAAAATACTGGCAGTTTTGTATATATCTTTGCAAGAAATTCTTCTATGGAGCTGGGAAGCTAACCCAAGTGTCATCCAAGCCTCTGCCTTAGTATTGTGCTATTGCACATCAGAGTATGCCTTTCCTGTGTGGCAAATGTAATGTCATTCTAAGACAGTGGATATTGCGCTCCATAGAACATGCCGGCTTGTCACAGGATGGCTCACACTCGCCTGTGCCAAAGGTGGAGATGTTGGCTGGCATTGCCCCTGGAGACATACACTGGGAAGTTGCTACCAACACGGCAAGGCTCGTAGTGGAAGAGAAGACACCTGACAGCCTCTACATGGTTATGCACCAGCATCATCAAGACTGAAGTCACAAGTCAGCTTCTTAAGGAACTCAACACCACTGAGAGGAACACCAAGCTGTGAGAGAGTATTGGCCTGGGAGAAGAGACTGTGACAAAACATCAACTGGATCAAGCTGAAAGCGGATCTACCGCCTGGGCCTGAACAACCATGATTCATATGGAAGTTGCTGAACGGACTTCAAGTTGGCCAGTCCAAAGACACTCTCGCAGGGAGAACAACCAGATACCACATGTTTCTGCAGTGAGATTGGAACTATGGCACATTTACTGTCATTCCCATAACTTTTAATAAATATATCTCAGTCCGACCTTCAATCAGCCAGTGACAAAGCCATCACATTGGTGGAAAAACTAACTCGTATCTGATGCTGCAATTGACACGAAAAGGAGGAGTAGAATGAGTTGGCAATTAAAAGTTCTTTTTGGATTTAGTATTATCCCCTGCTATTCATTTCAGATGTGTTGGGAACTTGTTGATGGTATGTATCTCTAAATACATTATTTTTAATTATTGTGAAGATAATTTTTAGTACTAGAACAATAATTGTCTATTTTACTGTTTGTTTAAAATAGAGTACAATTGGTGACTACTAAGGTCATTATTGTGTATATGCATTCAGTTATTGATGTTGTGTTTGTGTTCCAATGGAGGAGATCAGGCAACATTGATAGACTGTGCGGAAAAGGCATCCGCAGTTGGAGTTGAAATAAAGAGTTTATGTAGCAGCTTTACCCCAGAAAAACCTGGAAACTGGAAATATTAAGATATGACAAATTAATATCAGCCAAGTAAGAGCCTTCAAATATCTGGCAACTACAATCACCGAAGACTTGATATGCCACCAAGAAATGAAAATTCATATTTCTGTAGCGAAGGAAGTGTATAATAGGCAATTATTAACTGCAAAATTAGATAAAGAACTGAGGAAAAGACTTGGTAAATGTGTCATATGGAGTGTAGCACTTAATGGGGCAGAGGTGAGAAGATGAAAAAAGGACCGAAGCGTTTGAGACATGAATGTAGACAGGGGCGGATCCAGGATTTTGGTTTGGGAGGGGCTTGAGCGGACTTGCTTGAGTGAATTTTGGTTTGGGGGGGGGGGGCTTGAGTTGGGCAAAGGGTAGTGTTTCATAGTCTCCCTCAACCCTCGAATCCTTATAGCTAAAAAAGGTCTTCAAAATTACAATGTCGGAAGTGGGACTTGAGCCTCCTAGCATCCCCCCTGGATCCGCCCCTGCATGTAGAGGAGAATGGAAAGGACAAGCTGGATGGAAAAATTGAGTAATGTTGAATTGCTGAAGGGATTGGTGAGAGGAGGAAAGTATTGACATCATAAGATAAAGAAAGAATAACTGGATGGGCCACTTGTTGAGAGGGAAGCACTTGTTTGCAAATTACTTGGAGGAGTGAGAGGAAGCAGGAGTTACAAGATCATAAACGACATCAAGGAAAATGGAAATTATGTGGACCTGAAGAGTTGGGCAGAAGAGCATGGAGTGCTACAGAGTGAAACTCTGACTTGGGACAGAACATTGATAATGATGGGTTAAACTGTCCCAGAAGATTATTGCTTGTGGCATTATGCAGTGAAAATAGCAAAATAAACTAGTTTCTTCATACTGACCTATACTGAAGTTGTATGATTTGCAAATGTGGTTGCACCCTTTTTTTCTTTTCAAAGTCTGAAATATATGCCCTCCAATTTAAATTATGGTCAGTAAAATGTAGAAGTTTTACTGTCTACCTCTTGAACAAATTGACCTACAAATTTTATATATATGTCTGGTGCTAATTTTTGTGATATACTGAACTACATATATTGAATTTTATCAAAGGTTGACAACAAGCCATCAACTGTGAAACAATCTACAAAGGTAATATGACTGTAACTAGAAAAAAAGTTAAGATATTTTTCAAAAATGAGATTGTGGCACTGGTAATAACTATAGAAAAGGAAGCAACTAGTTTTTAAAATTTGTCTTGTCTGTTCAGATGAACAGGATTCACAAAAAACAACTGATCAGATTTTGAATAGTGTCCAGCTTCTGTTTCATTTTGGTGTGAAGTTGGAAAGCTGAGAAATTTAAGATGAAAGGGTTCACAAATTAATATACATTTATCATTGAATGCAAGAACCATTTGTCGGATTTACTTAATTCTAACAGTTGAAATGCTTACAGTACTTTCAGTGAATGAACGACATTGTCTTATTCAGAAGAATTGAGTTAACTTTTTTCTCGGTGGTAATGTGTAAACTGCGACTTGTTTGGTTTAATCCGTACATTAAAAGCCATGGAAATGAAGTAGTGGGCAACAGCTAGTTATTAATACCATCAAAGACATAATTTGTATTATATTTAGTAGAGAACTCTTGGAAGTTTTTTGTTTTAAAATAATAATTCTTGTACTTGTCATTAGCAAAAAGGAAAAAATTTGAGTTTTTAGATGTAACACAAGGTATAGGACTATATCAAAAACAATAGTGATACTAATATAGAATCTGGTAAGTCCCCACTCAGAAAACTGTGAATCACATGATACAGTTTAAAAATTTTCCAGAGACACTCTTCAAAATGTATACACAACTATTTATTAACAATGTCACCTATATCGTAATCCCTTATTTTTTATCTGAGAATTTCTTGATCAACACATATGCCTTACACAAACACTCCACCTCTATGATTTGATCAAGATCTAACAAATCTGGATCTAAGTATGGTGGGATCCTCCGCCTCTTTCTCCCTCCCTCCCCCCCTCATGAATTCACACAAGCTACCTGAACAAACATAGTCCAGAGTGACTGAACAAGAGGGACAAAAAAATTATCCACTGATCAGTTATAGAGTAACTATGGCTGTGTAGGGCCTACATGTTTTTTGTCTACAAAAGTGGTCGTCATGTGCAAGTGTAATAATTTTATGTTGACTGACCTTACCCGTGATTTCATCTAAAATCATTTGGAATGATGATAATTTGTGGACAACCAGTAGGATGCAAATAATACTATCTCCAATTATCCAACTGCTTAACAGGAATCTATATTTAACTTGTTTGCTGCAGCACACTGAACAATGTGCCTTCATTGTGATAAATAACTTTTCACTTACACAACAATCATATTTCTATTAATTTATGAGTGATAAACTCTAAAGATAAAAAAAAACTTATTTCAAATACATAGACAAATTGGAAGCAATTGGAATACAAGCCAGAACCACCCAGTAATTGTAAACAATCGGTGACAATAATGAGAAGTAACAAATATTTGATTCTGGAATTCATATAACATCTTGGGCAGAGGTAAAACATGTTTAAGTTCAATATTTGTAAGGTTTTTAGTTATCACTTTCAATTCCTTAAATGGGAGTAGTAAAACGGTCTTTTCGCTTCCAGTTCGCTACTGTAGATTTTTTTCAAGAAACAATATTTCATTTCTTTGAACGTTATTACTGAAAATTAAAAACCAATTTAATCTGCTCCTTAAATCTTATTCATGGCCAAATTAATGAAAATCCAAACATTCACAATATGGTAATGCCTTGAACAATAAAAAGAAAGTGTAAGGCATCAAACAAACATTTTTAAATAAGAATGGTGATCACTATTTTGTATAATATCCTTGGAATTAAAACATTCATTGTAATTAGGGGCATAGCTATCATATCAGAGGTCTAGGTGGTGGTGTGCACTGGGGCCCTTAAGCTCATGTGGCCCCCAAGTGCAGCTCAGGGGGGCCCCTAAAAAAAACACCTTAACCTAGCTACGCCACTGATTGTAATTACCTATAGTCTCATAGCCTGCTGTAGAGACTGCGCCTTTAACTTTCTAGAGATCTGCTTTCAAACAAATTCAGTAGAATTTATGGCAATATGACTTGTCATAGGCTACTTTTTTAGTTCTGTATATGTAAATGGACAAGATCTGGAAATTAAAAGTTAATTCACTGGGACTGACATTTTGCCTCCATCATGCCTTGTCATAAAGTTTAATGAAGAATCTTGTAACTATTTATGCCTCTTTGTTTTTAAATCAGTTAAAGACAGGACATATTGTATGAAATAATCTATTCAGTTATCAAAAAGAGAATAAATTATGCAACATTAAGATGTTCCACATCCACAAATATGACAATTTCATATTACATAATCAACAGCATTTTGATATCACAATTTAAACTTTTAATGTATATTCATACATGCAAAAATGTATTGGCTTTTGTACATGGGTTCATAAACAACTGTGTCCAGTTACATCCAATAAAAAGCATTTTACAAATTTGATACATAAATTAAATTGCTCAGTTCTTCTTCTCGTCTGTTGGCTCAGGTTCTAAAGGCACCTTCTTTGTCTCTGCTATTATCTCATCTAATCTGTATAAGTCCTTTAGTGAAACTTCTCCAGTCCCCCTTTCCAAGGGTTTAGGTTGAGAAGCATCTGGTTTCCAGCCTAACATATATATTATCTGAAACGTCGCAGGTACTGAAGTTGAGCCATCATCCCGAGTTTTGCCATAAAGTTGCTGATAAATTGCTGCAGCAGCTATCATTGTATCTCGACGAAGGGTAAGTTTCCTATTACGGGCAGCGTTATTCTCTCCCATTCCTTTCAAATCCATCATTACTTCAAACACTGAAGGGTAACTGACAACTATTTCATCAGTGTCTACAGTCAACATAGTGAATCCCGCTCTCGTCAACAAACTACCAATGTCTCGTATTTCTGTAAAGGGAGAGATGTGTGGAGCCAAACCTCCATGCCTTTCCAATTCAGCCAACTGCAATGAAGAACGCAGTTCGAAGAGAGTATCACCTCCAAAAACTGCAGCCATAAAAACACCATCGTTTTTAAGGCATGTCAAAATTTGCTGAAATGCTCCAGGCAAATCATTAACCCAATGCATGCTCAAGCAACTAATAACTAAGTCCAGAGAATTCGGTTCAAAAGGAAGTTCCTCTTCATCAACAACCTTCCTTTCAATAGGAACGTTCTCTGGTGGAACTGCTTGTTCTAGCCACGTAGGTGACATATCGCATAAAATGAGTTCTTCGACAGACTCCGCTAAAATATGCCTCGAAACGTAACCACGGCCACACCCAAGGTCAACGGCTCTTTTAAATTTCCTTTTTATGTCAAATACACGATCTGCTAACCGGTAACCCACTTCTTCTTTCAAATAGTCGTACAGACCAACATCACTGGCTTTCGCTGCTCTCTCCCGTTGATATAGTTTAGCACGTCGATCAAAAATATTAAGGACTGAATCATCTGGCGGACGTATCTGATATTTCGCTAGGGTGGTAGATAAATTACGAATAAACAAATCTGAAAGACTAGCAAACTGTTTCTTGACTACACATAACCTTGTAGCTTTATTCATACATTGACAGGAAGAACAGAAAATATTACTGTTAACATTTGACAAAAATCTATATGCAGAAACTGACAAACACTGGCTGAGAGACTGACACTTAGCCGAAATCATTTCACAATCCAAAAGTCACTCCACTTCACAAACTCCTCAAACTTTTATTATTTATCATTATCTCTTTGGCATGAAAGATACCACCACATTGTAATTGTACACTAACCTAACATTATCTCTTCCAACATATATCGATATGTGAGGCTTAACAGGTAGTTTGTCTCAATCCAAATCATTGTATATGCCCAAATATTTTTTCCCGTGTATATCATCGTCGTCAAGTCAATCACTGAATAATGGGAACTCTTACAATCATGAGTGAAGATACAACTCCAATCGTACTCTATAGGTATAATGATCTTGGGCAATTCTCTCCCAGCTACCCTATACGACATGCAATATTAAGTAGTAATTATCCTCGGCTTAGAAAAAAAACTGCTTTAATTGTAACATTAAATTAATATATTCTCGGGTTACTAACCGAGTAAACACTGTGTTTTGACATGTTATTTCGATGATCATAAACTCCAACCCCATCTTCAATTGAGGTGCTGACGAGGCTGGAAGACCGAATCCTTACAGCCTATTTACCTGGTTAGTTCCCCGAGAACACTATATTAATATACAACGCCGAGAAAGTCTTCGTTCATTTACAAAACTAATTTATTGTTTGGAGTATTTTTTATTCCATAGATATCTGCTGAGGAAAACACTCTAGGAACTTGTCACAGTTAATAAATATATATATATATATACTAAATCATAATTTCATTTATTTCACAATGGAACATGTGCCTTTCATGAAGAGTCTAGAGCGTACTTTGTCATATCTTTTGCGTTTCGCCAGGTCTTGTCTATGGCTGTCAGTTCTCAGCCTACAAATTTCTTTGTCATCCGAGGTCTGCCCATTGAGGTCTTTGCTCCATGGGTCTGCCTTGCTTCCTTCCCTATAATGTAGTCTTGTGTAGTTCGCGAACGAACTAGTTCGGAAGAGCGCTCCCACAGGCGAACTATGCGAACTAGTTCCCAGATCTCTCGCTCCTTAGTTCGTTCGATCCTTTCCCGAAGACCAACTTTTGTTTTAGTTTATTATCTAAAAGGAAACACAGTTCCTTGTGGACACATTTCACTGAAGACACAGATATAAAAATAAAAGAAAAATAAATTGTTCAACATTAATAATTATTGCAGAAGTCACAATCGGAAATTTAACGTGGAATGTGAAAATAAAATACACTTTGATCCCATTAACAATCAAAAGACAACCATCGATAACCACAACTACCATAACAAACAAGAGAGCGCGTGCAGTAGCGCTAGCAAAGCGAGCGAGCGAGCTGTCTTGGAGGACCTAGTTCGCGAACTAAACTGATCGCTCCCGGTCGCGAACTAAAGAGAGCGGTACCGTTCGCGAACTAAAGAAAGCGGTACCGTTCGCGAACTAAACAGAGCGCCCCCGGTCGCGAACTACAGAGAGCGGTACAGTTCGCGAACTAAACTGAGCGGTACGGTTCGCGAACTATATTGAGCGCTACCGTTCGCGAACTAGCACCATTCGCCGCTAGGATTTCCAATATTTTTTCGGTTGATGGTAAGAATTTTTTAAAAAGAATAACCTATAAAAATATGCTACACTTCAAACATATAATATTTTACGAAAGAATAGAAAAGGATAAAAGGTATGTTTTTACTATTTCATTTTTTAAGCTATATTTTTTGCACTTCTTTCATCTTTAATTCTTTTTTGCCTACAGTAAAATTGTCATTTGCTTTATCGCTTTCAGTTGTCAAATTAATTTCGAGAAAAAGCTCATTTTTTATTCATGAAATACTTCTCTTACTTTTACCTGGATTTCGTATAATATTGTTATTTCAGAGTAAAGTTTGTTCACTTTGATATTCATTTTTTCTCGCAAATTTATAACCTCTAAGATAGTCTCACAGTCATCAAATGAAACCCTGTGATTTGAATTTAATTTTTGGATTTTGTATAGCCAATTGCTTTCATTAAAATCTAACTATTTACTAAGATACTCCAGACATTTATCAACGAATACTAGAGCATTATTTTTTTATATTATCCCTTTCTGTGGAGAATTTGGTTTCTAAAGGCTTTTTCTTGTTTTCTTAACGAAAGAACCAGTATCTTTTACATTTTTCTAGCGCTGATTTTAAAGCTGACGTAATATAATACTTATCTCAGTCTGTTGGTAAACAGCTTTGTGAAAGTGATCAAAGAAATGACCTGCGAAATTCAAAAAGATTTTAACTTTTGTGTCTTCATCAGTTTCATTTGTCGACAAAAAATTGTGAATGGATTATTGTGTGTTGGATTATTCTCCCCTTCACTAATAAAATAATAGCTCAATGACTTCCAATTCACTGGAAATTTACGCACGTTCGTTATTGTTACCACTTTCTCATTCAAGGGTCACTGTTATTTTTATATGTCTAATTATGAGATATCACACTGGAAGTATTAATGTTATTTTTCTTAATAATTTAGGTAATACTATTTCTGTCATATAGTACTTAAGTTTTAGCCAATAGCAGAATTATATTTTGTCCATGATTTCCAAAACTTTATTTACTTGTATATAAAAAAGCCGATTACTTATAAACGGGTATTTTAATTCATCAAAATAAACGCGTTTATAATATTTTATAAATAATGTTGTGTTGTTGTTGTTGTTGTTGGGGTTTAAGGGCGCGTCGACGACAGGATCATTAGCGCCTTTTATAAGTAATGTTTCTTCCATGAACTAATAAACAAATCCATTTAAAAGGTTAATATTCTACGAATGCATGTAAAGTAAATAGTAAAAACAGCACAATTATTCAATTTACCCATTTGTGGAAAGGACAATGAGCACTTTGGTTTATCGGCGCCAACTGTTCATGCTAATGTAATTTGAAAGGGCTATTACTAAGCAATAACTTTTGTTAAGAAGGTCATATTAAATTCCATTTAGAAACGACAAAAAAATGATTATGTCCTAATAAAACTGACTTAACAAACAAAATAGCACGTGCAGTAGGGTAGCAAGGCGAGCGAACGATCTGTTTCTCTGAATTCGAGACGCGAACTAACGAACTAAAAGAGCGAACTAGTTCGCGAGGGAGCTGCTAACTAAACTGAGCGCTCCCCTTCGCGAACTATTATGCGCAAGTCTACTATAATGCAACCAACCAGTACCGGATTAACCACGTAGCAGGCGGTAGCAAATGCTACGGGCCTCGCTTTTTTTTTTTTTTTTTTTTTTTTTTTGGGTCTACAATTTTTCCCCGGACGGCAAAAATCAAGGACCTCTTTTTCACATTTGCACGGGCCCCGCGCTGTCTTAATCCGACCCTGCAACCAACCCTTCGCCTGTTTGTTTTGTATGAACTAAATATTTTCGCCCCTTCTTGATCTCTAAGTTGCGTATTGGGTCTCATGTTCGGCCACCATTTTTCCAGTACGTTAATCATGTGGTCATTTTCGACGATTTGCAACCATACATCAGCATTAAATTGACATCGCTGCTAAATATCCGGAGCTTAGTGCTGCGGAAATAGTTTGAATTTGCAAACACATAACAGTCGTTGTAAAGGTACCCTTTGCTTTATACAAAAGTCTGTGAACGTCTGACATGGCTCCACCTCAACCAATTCATTCGTGAAGGCTCAGGTCACTGCCCACAAAAACAGTGAGTGGGCGGACAGGATAGCGAAACTACAGGAGACAGACGGTACAGCACAGAACGAGACTCGGAAGTTCGCCTAACATAGACATCGCATGTTTCCATTCAAAACTGAAGAAGAAGAAACAGACTGCAAGTCATCAGATAAAAAGACTCTGCTAGAAGACACCTTCAAATTGGACGTTGCAAAAGCTTTTAACTCTGTGTGGCACGAGAGCCTGCCGTATAAAATGACAATCCTTAGACTGACCTTAAGCTACTAGAGCGAGTTACCTCAGGCAGAGGACATTCATCGCAAAATTGCACGGCAAGACAGGAGGAGGATGAAGGGGGTCATGGGAGTGTACAGGGTGTATACTGGCGATGAGGCATAGAAAGATATTGGAGTAGGTATGAAAAGTAGTGCATGGAAGGGAAAAGATGACCATGACCACAAGCTGGCACTCGATTTCAGGCACAAAGGTGTGGGAAGATTCTCTTTATTAGGTAAGGGTGTCAGGGATTGGAATGAGTTACCAAGAGAAATGATGAATAATTTACCGAAAACGTTGAAAGAATTTAAAAATAAAATACGTAGAGGGCAAATGTAGGAGGCTGCAGGATAGGGGGTGTACGGAAATTGCCACCGGAGCCTGTGCTCCATTGCAATTAAATTAAAAAACCCTTCCCAGTGCTCTGTAAATTGCCATTTAAATGAAACGCTTGTTATTATCATAGAAAGTTGTTCTGATCTTTAGGAATCTCATCAATTCCAACTACCTTATCGGAGTTCATATCTTTCAAAGCTCTGTCAAATTCTGTGAGTAAAACACAATCTCCTAAATCATCAATAGTTACACCTTCTCTTTAGAGCATACTCGAGAATACTTGGTTTGTACCTGATTGCCTACACGTAATTAACAGGTCATTAAATACAGTAAAATGTGCTGTAATTGGTTTGAAGAATAATGTTATAGTCTTGTACCTGTGCTGTAGAAACAATTAAACATCAAATAACGATTAAATGCTATCAGTTCAGCAGTAAAGGAAATGGGAAAAATGGGTGTGTCGAGAAATTATCACCGGAGCATGTGCTCCATCTCAATTAAATTAAAATTCAAAAAATAGTTCACAGCCTCCAAATTAGTACTTTCTGGTGAAGCTATCTTCAGGAGTATGAAGATGACACAATTATTAAAATTAGTTGTAAATTCTCCTTTTTGTAAATTTCTGATATCAGTTTAACTTTTCTTTGTATTCCTTTGCAGTTACTTTTCATTCACTTTCTTATATTTCCTGGTTATTTGATTTTTAAAGTATCTGCATTACTTTTTCTGCTTAATTCTAAGCATTTTGTGCTTTCTCCTCTGCTCCATCAACTTCAAAATTTCTTCCTTTGGTCACGGTTTTAGCCAGCTTCTTTCTTGATATCCAAAAATTGAGTCCTGGTGTTGGTAATGCTCTGGTCTTGCATCTGGGAGGACCTGGGTTCGAATCACTGTCTAGACAACCAGATTTCAGTTTTCCCGAAATTAGTTCCGTTTCCTTCAAAAGGCCACTCCTTAATTACCTTGAGATGGACATGTAAAGCCATAAGCTATTTAAAAAAGTGAAAACCTATTTTTTGTCAGCTTTATAATCAGTTAATTTTGTTCTTCTTCTGTTGATTAATTTCAGAGTTATTTTTCAGACTTTCATCTATAATATCTGCAGATTTTTCTCTGAAGACACATAAAATTTATTCACTTCACATCTGGTTTGTCTGTTTCTTGTTAATCCTCTTCAATTTCAGTGCCTGCACTTCATAACTATTAGGTAGTGAGTAGTCAGAGTCAATACGCACTGCTAAGTATGTTTTGCACTCTAGAACTTGGTTTCTGCATCTCTCTTTAACCATTACATAATCTAGCTGCTATTTACCTGAATCTCCTGGACGTTTTCAGACTGAGTTTATATTTTTCAATAAATTGTAGCAATCTGTTACCTCAGTCATTTCTTTCCCAGAGACCAAAACTTCCGACAGTATTCTGCTCATTTTCTTCCCTCATTTCCACATTACAATCACATATGATTATTAGATTTTCCTCCCACCTCCCATATTGCATTAGTTCTTCAATTTCATCATATATCTTCTCTATTTTGTCATTACTCTCTTATAACATTGGCATACAAGACTTCCATTATAGTGGTTGACACTGAATTAGTTTTTATCCTCTTCAAAATAATCCTGTCACTAAACTGTTCATGATAACTCACCAGTTTCTCTAACCTTTTGCTCATTACAAATCACACCAGCAATGCCTCTGATGGCTAATTATTTTACTAACCCCAGATCAGAAATCCTGTGCATTCTTTCACTTAATTTCACTAGTCCCAGTAACATCTAACTTTTTAAATTCTCTAATCTACCTGCCCTATTCAGACTTCCAACATTCCATACTTCTACTCATATAATGTTTCTATCAATTCGGATGACTCCTCAAAGAGCAATCCCCACTAACTACTTTATCCAGGAAGAATCCATCATAGAAAACTAAACAAATATAAAGGACCTGATGTGGGTAAAATTTTCACATATGTACTGAAGCTAGTTGGAGACAACTTTGTTCTAGACCTCGACATATTATTTAGATTGACTACATGGCACATGAAGGAGAGGAGACAAATAGGTTTCAAAATTATAGCTTTATTAGTTTGACATAAGTTGATTAGGATACTGATATGCAATCACATCAAAAATAACTGTGGGGGAAGAAACTAGTTTGTGAAACAGTAACACGGGTTCAGGCATGCAAATTGTTGTGAATCAAAGCCAAATGTTTGTACTTTGATAGTACTGATGAGGAATTTAACACAACCAAAATTTTGAAAGTGGACCGGTCTTCTGGTGAAATCCTCGCAAAGTAATGTCACCAATGACACAATATGAACATAATGTACTCGTGGAGATGAGGTATTTATTCTACTAATACCGTTAACTCTATCGAACTTTCCTTTCCAATTCAGACATCTACAGTTTCTCAGAGAAAGTTCAGTCACTGTGTGTTGTAAAAGTTTATCTGCAAAAACCTTCCATGGCATTTTCTATGTAGCTTACTAATGAGTGAGCAAGAGGTCATGTCTTCAGGTTCAGTAGGAACATAGTTTACTGATAGGACTGCGAGAAAGTGACTTAACAGGTTAGGTACATATTTCAAATGCTGTATCAAATATCACTGCTGATGGTCCACATTCATCGAGTTATGAAATGACTTATAATGAAATTAATCTCACAGTAAATGTAGAGATAGCAAATAATCTTACTAATCATAACTCAGTCTCCTAATTAATGAGTAAATGGCTCGATTTACAATGGGGGCCAGCATAAGGTTCGATGTTTACTCTCTCTGATTAAAGGGTATTAGATATATTGTGAAGGAAATATTTTCTTACTGTACCAAAACACAAGCCTACAATTTTAAATCAGATATATAAAAGACATGAATCTGAATCAGTTCTTTAATTTGCTAAGAGAAAGCTGTTTTGATAATATTCAAAACTGTACCATGGGATACGCTCCATCACAATCAAATTAAAAACTTTTTTTTAACATAAGGATGGCTGTAAAATTTTATTTTTAAAAATATAAGATATATTACAGATTAGAAGTAACTGCAGAGAAAGAATTCAAACATACTGCAGTTGTAAGAAGTTGTAAACTGAAATGTACAGGAGTTATATACAGAATAAGGTCTTCAAATCTACCACAGTTCTCTTCAATATCCGAACTTGTCATTTAACTTTGTACGACCATCTCCAGATTGTCCTTCAGGTGGGACCCAAACAGAGTAGTCTGGGTTGGACTGGTCATAATCTCCCTTGATCTTGTCTTCCTGCTTTTTCTGAAACAATACAATAATTGTTTTATTATACTGTCTATTACGCTGACACTGAGGTAATGGAGCTCATAAATTAGTACAATGCCTAATAAATTAAGTTCTTGAATGTAAATATTAATCATATTTTTCTCTTGGAAACTGAAAAATTATTAATATCATGGAACCTTGAATAGCACAGTTATTTGTTATTGCGCTTCCATTGTCTATGTAAGCCTTCGTTCAATTTTCTCTCATACTTGAACAATGGGAAGAGTGTTTTGATCAACAACATGCACATGTATTCTGCAAATGATTTTTATTTCAAAACTAAAAACTGCACTGAATGGCCATCTTGCTGAAATTAATGATACCATTATGAAAAATAGTTTGCACATCTATGAAACTTCCCAGATATTTTCCCCCAGCTGCGACTCCAAGTAGCTTTCTAAGCGAATGGTAGAGGCCGCACTTAAAAGATCTGTATGCCTTTTTAACATATCCTAGAAACTTTTAGACTAAGATATGCAGGAATTGAACATAACTTCTCCTTATTCACACAACAGGGGAAAAGAAATCATATGACATCTAATAACCATTTAGTGTAATTTTGTTGTAGGCATTCATCCAAAAGTTTTTACATACTTTTAATATATTTCAAGCACATGTCAGTATCAACAGTAATGACATTTTGTAGGTGTCAGTTGTATTTACATGTCACAAAGGTCAATAAATTATTATGGATGAAAGTGATAGGTTCCAGTAAAACATACAAAAAGGTTACCTTTGCATTTTTTGTTTCTCTTCTCCTTGATCTTTTCTTGTTCTTTTCTGATGTTTTGTTTTCTTCCTCATTCACTAATCCTAAATCTGATGGCAATGTAGGTCCAATAATTTTCTTGTGATAAGATTGGGAGGGTATTTCCGAACCACTACTGCTTCCTAAGTATTGAGAAACATTGTTTTGTTAAGACAGTTTAATTGTAGATGGAAAATATTATTGCCTCTCACATTAAAACTCATTACCTGTATTATCTAAGCTACCAATGTTTTCCTGAGCAAGGTCCGGTGTGGTTTGCTTTAAATCATTGTTATTTCCTGTGCCTTCGAGTACTTCTGGTTTTGTATTCTTTGCACCTTCCACTGTCTTTGTAGAAATGGGTACAGAGTGAGACTGGGAAATGTTCTCTTCCTTAGCAGTGCTGTCATATTCAACTTCCTCCTCCTCTTCTTCTTCCTCTTCCACATCATCTTCTATCATTTTTCCTTGTGAAATCTGAAATACAAAACTTTTTCTTGATATGAGGGAAATATCAATTAATATCTACAACTAAAAACAACAACTGTAACCATAAATATAGCCAGACTAGCAATAGGAAACTGATGTGTGCGTGGAGACTTTCCCGGCGTACTGAAGCAATGTAGTCTTCACGGGTGTGCAGCCGGATGGTGTTTCCAAAACACCATCCGGCTGCACACCCGTGAAGACTACATTGCTAGCAATAGGAAGTTTAAAAATTGAACCACTGTCTACAGCAAAAAAATGAAATAAACATCTTCCAAACAAAGGACAGAAAATCAAGGGATATAACAGAGCACATCTCAATATACTTTGAATACTTATGGAGGCATAAATAAAAGTAATGTATCAGAACCTGTTTACAAAAAGTGAGAGCTGCAAGAATGATCGGTATTGTGAATAATGTAGGAGGAAAACACGAATAACTGAAAACTCTGTAACATAGTCATCATAAAATTTCACATATTATTGTTTACTTCATAAAACATCCCAATCAGACATGTTAGCAATACTGATATGCCTTTTAGGGCTCCACAGCCAAAATAACAAAAACAGACATCTGTCTGTACATCATAGCTTCATAATTCTGTTGACTTTGCATCAACTGTGCTCAGATTTCATGGAAAGATGTATTTCACTGACTGCAAAACCAGTCTGTAGTATAATAGCTCAAAAGGTAAGAGATTTTCTTCTCTTCATATCCCATTGAATGTAGTATCACTGGACAGGTATTCTAAAGTGCAATTCATGTTTTGTTGAGACATTTTTATTGAATTGTGTGTTTTGTGAAATATGAGTTCCCAAAGTTGTTAAAAACAAATCTCCCACCCTGCTATTATATAACCATAATAGAGAAAATTTTGAAAAAAATAATAAGAACATTTAATTAAAGTATTTTTTAAATTTAGATTTACCTATGGAAAATGTTACACAAACTTTGAAAAAAATAGAAAATCAATTACTAACAAGCAACCTTGTAATCTCACCACATGTGTCATCTGTGACGTAAATTTATAGGAATATGATTTTTATTGACTGCAAAATAAACTCACAAACAAGCTCTTAATATATATCTTTTGTTTTTACTGTTGTGAGGAGATTAAGGTGGCAGAGATAAAATTCTTAAGATTAGTTGCAGGACACAATGAAGCATGAAAATGTTTTTAGACGATTGCAGATATTCAAGTTAGCTGCCAACATCAAGGAATACAGAAGCAATTGGTACCAACATGTTTGCAGACAGGAAAGAGAATCGATCCCTCTAAAGATTCCAAGGAAGACCGACTAAAAGATGGAAACAAAAGTTACTGAATATTCATAAACTGAATCCAGAACATGTCGCAACAGCCTAATTCATGCAGACGGAAAGCAGTGATCGTACTGTTGTGAGGAAAAAAATATGGAAATTTTCTTAAATTAATCTTGTTTTACATGGTCTATCAATTTGCCAGTACATTAGACAGTAAGCCCTACTAATTTTAGACAATATTCTTTGAAATAAGATACCTGCTCAGCAGAGAGCACAGTGCAGTCGTTCTCTGTGTTCTCAGACCATTCTACAGCTAGTTTCATCCATGTATACTAAATTCAAGTGGATTATTTGAAACTAGTTACCTTGCTCATCTGCGCAGCAGCAACTTTCCTCTTAACGGCTGTGATGAGAGCTGCCTTGTTGCTTCCGTGTGATCCCGATTGCTGAGCAGTGGCAGGAAGCAGCTCGGGAAGTGTAGCCGGTCGAGCAATGTTCACGAGTCGACGCAACTGTTCCTCCTCGGCAAGTAGGGCCTGCAGCTGAGTCTGAAGCAAAAGTGCGGGTTATTAAAATCAAGTATACCCTTCAATTAATCCTTATTGAGATCGTGTAGAAATTCAAATAACACACTACTCTGGTTGCAGCTGCAGAATATCTGAGCAAGTACCTAAATTTATCTATGGAAAATGTTACACAAACTTTGAAAAAAATACACAATCAGTGACAAATTCTTCAACTGTAGCCAACAGGCTGGATTTCAAGATCAATTACACTTTCATTACAAACGACCAGTGATAGTACAATAATGACAGATAAATAAGAGCACAAAGAGAAGACTAAGAGGGCGCAGTACTGTTTTTTAAGTACAAAAATTCTGAAGAAATATTATTGAACTTTTACAATATGTAAAAAGTATATTTCAATTATAACATAAAAGAATATTTCAAATAACCAAACGTTTAATTTTTTTTAGTAATGTGCTCATGACAGATAATTCAATCATATGGGGATGCACTAATTACAATTATAATTATTAAAGAATTTTAAAGGTGCTGTAGAAACAATAAATAACTGGAATTTTGATCCCATATTCTAAAAGTGATATATGACACATACCTTTAAACTGGAAACTAGCTTCTTATCAACAATTCCAGATGACAACTGACTCATGAATGCATCCAAGGCATCCTCATCATTGGCATCATCGCTGCCAACAGCCAACAATTTCTGAGAAGCTTTATGGTAATCACTTTCAATCTCTTTAATACGTAGTAGTAATTCACTGTGCTTCTTGAGCTGAAACGAAGCAGTAAATTATGCCTAATCATCCAACAATTTTATTTCCTTCAATAAGTCTGTACATCTACATTCAATAGGTTTTATTTATTATTATTTTTTTTTTAACTGCTTAACAGCGAGGTCTTTAGAGACGGAGAGAATGGGGGGGCAAGGAATGGGAAGGAATTCGGCCATGGTCTTTTGAAGGAAGCATCCCGGCATTTGCCTGGAGTGATTTGAGAAACCATGGAAAACCCAAATCTGGATGCCCGGACGGGATTCAAACCGCCATCCTCCCGAATGCGAGACCAGAACACTAACCGTTACACCACCACGCTCGGTAATAGGTTTTAACCTGGATTCCAACAACATAGAACAGAGAAAATGATGGTGTGATTTGCTCTATTCCATGTGGATGGAATCACACTGTAGGAAAGCACACCGTCATTTTCTTACCATCTTTTAAACGAAAATTGTTAATTTAATAAAATTTGATATTTTATAAAATCTAATTGAAATTCAAAACGTACGTGAGAAAAAACCTAAAATAAATTGACGTATCTTCAATCATATTAATAAATTCAAAGCAAAATTGAAATACTGTAAAATGAAAGTGTAATTTAAAGAAACTCAATTTCGTTAACTAATGGGACATGTTTACCATATATTTACCTGCTATTAAACTAAAGGTTTATTGTTCAGAACAATTTTTAATTTAATACTCTGCCATTAATTGATGTAGTTATATAAAAAATACCTCACATGTTAAGTCAGAATCTAAGATTTCAAACTATTAACACCTGTTAAGAATCTGTTTAGTAGTTTTGCCAAAACAAACATACAAACATAAAACATTCTAAAACCAGTTTTAGTTGATGGTTGTTGTTGTTTTTCTATTTCAGGAGCCTCTAAATTGTAGATGTAAATTTTTTTCTCAAAATTATGCTAATTGTTGGCAGTTTTTAATAGTTTAAATTAATGATATAAACATGAATCCCTTTAAAAATATGAGCACTGATTACTACTGTGAACAATAAAAATAATCAGATTCTGCAAAATGTTTGAAACTAAGTTACCAGTTGGTTGAATAATTATTAATTCCACGTTACAGATTTCACATTCATTACGATTACAGAAATTTCCAGCCACTAGAATTAGAAGAGAATTTTTTTGCTGTTTTCTAAACTGCTTGATGATGAGCATACAAAAGAGATGAACATGAAACAATGTGTTTATTGAGGCGATTCCTAGTTTATGTACATGATGTCTTTATTTCTAGATTGTGTTTTCAAACTCACTACCCGACATCTTTGTTTTAATTTCTTCCTGCTGAAATCAAGTACCGTGACAATAATTTGAACTCATTAAAATCATCAGGTTATGTTGCGATGTTTATTTTATTATCTGAGCTTTCGGCTGTTATCCTGCAGCCTTCATCAGAGATACTGTTTATGTTGACAAAGCAATGAGCAACAACACATTGCAGAGTAAAAGAGTGCCCACCCAAGAATCCAATTCACCATGTATGTGTAAGAAAATGGACAACTGCCATTTCTCAATGTTCTGGTTCATAAGCGAGGGCGATGGACATTTGGATCATAATGTGTACCGCAAGGAGACCTACACTAATAGATATCTGCACCACCTGTCGCATCACCCGGCAACAAAAAGAGGCATATTAACATCACTGAACTTAAGAGCGAGGACAGTATGTGACTCGGAAAGCCTGAAGGAAGAAATGGAGACACTTATAAAAATATTCTGAAGCCAATGCCTGTAGTGTATTCAAGATAAGGGTTTTAAGACCCAAAAAAACCCATGGAAGACATCAACTTATCTCATGATATCAATGTGCCAAGAAAATCTGCGTGTATCCCATACAAACATGGTGTCACTGACCGGATTGGGAAATTGTTAAGGCGAGTGGAGGTGCGAATAGTATATAAGCCTCACTGCAAACTTGGCCAGTCATTAACCAGGGTAAAAGACAGATTACACCCACACCAGCTTACATGTGTTTATGAAATCCCCTGCAGCTGTGGCAGTGTATACATCGGAGAGACAGGTCGCACAGTGGTGGAGAGACTTAAAGAACATATCCGCCACTACAAATATAACAACAGCGACAAATCTGCCGTGGTTCGCCATGCTATTAACACCGGGCATGAAATAAAATTTCAAGACACGAGGCTGCTCTGGAGAGAAGATCAGTCGTGGCTTCAACGTGTGAAAGAGACAGCAGAAATTTTAAAGAATACGGACATCAACAAAGATAGCAGCCTTTTACTCTGCGATGCCTGGTGCTCATTGCTATGTCAACATAAACAGTATCTCTGACGAAGGCTGTAGGATACCAGCCGAAAGCTCAGGTAATAAAATAAACAACGTGGCATAACTCGAAAATCTATTAATCATGAACAGAGACGGCTGTAGAAGTCTTAGGAATCATATTTGAGTATGTTTCTGTGTGAGTGCATTTTATTTTTTGGCTGCCTGAGATTCACGATTCTCTAGTCTAAACTTGTTCAGCATTGAAAAGAAAAATCATATGACGTACCAGGGATTCATAGGTCTCGGTTTCCTGTTCCAGTTTTCCCGCAGCTTTCATTCTCTGCTGTCTTTTCTTCTCCACGACACCCGTTCTATCCAGGAACGTGTCTTCATCACTGTCATAGAAGTCGTCATCTTCCCAATTTTTAGCTTTACGTTTTCTGCTTTCTAGTATAAATAACATATCATGAAGATTAATAACCAAATAAATGTCATAATATTAGCAATCTAGGACCAAATATGTTTATTAAACAAATTAAAACTTTAAAGATCTTCACTTTAAGTTGAGACTGGATAGAAGAATCCAGCTAAATTTTAACATTAACAAAGAAGTTACTGAACTATTTTAATATTTAGAATTTTTGAAGTAGCATTATTGAAAGAAAAAAAATATTATTATAGTGGAATAATTACAACTTACCACAGAAGATGACAGGACAGCATCAAAACACAAAAAAGATACAAACACTAATGAAACACTATATTAATCAGGTATATATCCTTCCTCAGTTCTAGCATATCACATATCAAGGGGCAGTGTTGAAATTTTAGGTAGTAGAGCAGGTGGAATAGGCCGGAGCAGATTCAAAACTGCAGAAAAAACTCAAAATGATATCCAGTTTTCCTTTACAATTTCCTCTTTTCCCAACACCTATTTTCAATTTCCATCTACTACCCCTTTTAGTCTTTCATCATCTGTACCAAACATGAACTACTGTTTGACAGGAGTTGTGATGTTTAATTTAATTTCTGTTTAATTAAATATATTACCTTAATATTATTTATATTTTTTCGTATAAATATTTGCAATCAGCTTTGTTCCCTCCATGATATCTTTATACACTTTTTATTAATTAACCATTGAATTTTCTAAGTTCAGATATATTGTTTCAGCTCATTACCCCTATCCCTTGTCCTTATTTATCCATGCTTGAAGCTGCCCATACCCCTACTATCCATTTAACTGCTACAAATTAAGTCATTTGCCCTTAGCACCCGCCCTGCATAGCTTTTTTGTGTGTTGATGCAGTCCTGCTAACATTTATGGAAAGTAATTTTTATTTTGCTAGCCAGTATCTTCTGTTTCCTTGTAATCCATTACTGAACGTTGATAACAACAGAACATTACCCTCAAAAGCAGTAGATCACCAACATTAATAAATCCCTAACTCCTAGAACTATCCAGCACTAGTGAAGATAGTACTAGGTGAAAAACCAAATGCGTTTTGAAAAGGTAATTACCAACCTGAAAAAAAAGGAAAAAAGAAAAAAAAAGAGATGGAATCCCAAAGCGTACACTGTATGTGCATAGCTCATCAATGCTTTTGTCAGATGTATCTTCCTACAATTTTTGATCATTCTAGAACACAGACCCAGAAGAAAACTGAACTTCTTATATAACAAGATTGATATTTAAATAGCCGTTGCGTTATAAGGTTTGTTGTTTACTGCCTTGTTTTAATGAAATAATACTATATTTCCAGACATCAGAGTACAAGAATTACTAATATCATACCAATTTACGATAAAACTCATTGAGGGGGTTACCCACCTAGAAACAACTTAAAAAATTCAGTTGGTTGAGGTATAATATTGTGAAAGTGTGTATCAGAAACTTATACATTCACGATAGCCAAGTGATTACCCAAGTAACATCTTAGCAGTATATCTAATATTACATGTGTAGCCCCTTGCGGCCCACATATTGTGCACTTTGGTGAACAGTTGATCTGAAATTGCAAATTGTTTTTGAAAGATAAATAGTTACCTCTCTCATATTAATTGTTTCTGCTTACTAAGCTTAGTGACCTGGCAGAGAAACCATGTAACCAAACTAATCCAAAAAGTGACACGAAGAAACTGCAAAAGACCTTAAGGAAAATTAGGGAAGCGTTTAGAAGGAACTTGCACTGGCTAAGAAGAGTGAAGAATTTTCATGTCAAAAATCAAAGAAGGCAAATGAGACCAGATAAGGACTTAAATGGTGTGAAGAAGGGATAAAAACAATGGAAATTGTGTGTTAGAATTGAGTAGATTTGAGAGAAGAATTTAAGAGGAATGAGAAAATTAAGTGCACCAATGTGGACAAATTCAGTGGTTTGACAGAATTACCTACAAAATGAGGAGAAATTAAAGGCTTTTGTAATAAAACGTGTGTGCAGCCGAAGTGTACATAACAGGAAACTAAAGATATATGACACACTTTAAAAACAACAATAGATTAGTTGAGGATAGAAAACTGTTAGTGATTTTTATTTAGTACTTGGCAAAAATACACATCATATTATTAAGAATCATTACAGTGTGCAGGTAAACACCTAATTTAAGTTAGCCTACTGACAAAGAGCATCTGCCTTAGAATTACTGTAGTCCATGAATACTATAATGGACTCCATGGGAAATTTTAAGAGGTTACTGTCAGAATTTCAAGTTAGTTCTCTAATGATATGAGATACAGCTGAGCTGAGGATGTTGGTGTTTTTAAATTAGGGAGAGGGAAGCACAGCTATATGGCTGGAAATTTTAGAAGAGAAATAAGGTATACGGAATGGTTCCGTTGTGTATGTGCGAGAAGAGTCATAAATGGAACTGGAGATGTAACATGCTGGATTCTATGAGGTTCTGCCCATCGACATTTCTGATTTTCATATACAAATGTCAACACTAATGCAGCAAAACAATTGTAACTACTAGACCCAGAAACTAAGATAATTTTAAAAAACTCTCTTCTAAAAAGGTACTCCACAGCAACTCTCACCATGTGTAGCTTGACGCAACATTCCATATCTATCCAGGATACGGCAGGCTTCCAGAGCACACTGAACAACAGCTTCCTTCTTCTTTCCTTTCACAAAGGCTTCTGCCTTCATTCCATTGCCAATTGGCAATCTGTAGAAAACAGGAAACTCGAATATTAGACGCTGTAATAAAACAATCAATTTTAGTTTCTTATGTAATTGTTAGAACTGGTTACTTAGTGCACATTCTAGTCCACTTCTCGATTCTCCTTTCCCATTTAAAATATATCCCGTACACCTTTCCTCTGTTTCCACTTTAAATAAATAATTATAAACAAAGTGAATATAAATCTGTCATTAAGTATTAGTATAATGTTCTCAGGTGACTAGAAAAGTTTACATACGATATATCAACTTCACCATAAGATGACGACAGTGAATTTGATCTGTGAACAGAGATTTCCCTGGCATATAAATGCAACATAGTATTCACGGGTTTGCAGCCGGATGTTTTCACGAAAAGATGAAATCGTTTCAACAACAACCTCTGTTATCTTCATAAGACTCAATGACAACACGTATAACAGAGATACAAGTTTCTTTCTGAGTGATGCATGGAAACTTGCGCTTCCAATACTAAAACAGGAGTGCAAGGGAGCACTGCTTCTGGACGGAGTCACGAACCTGCTGCGCTGCCACTTCTTGTGCCAACTTCAGCCACTACTGTTCCTCGATGCGATGATTGGATGGCCTAGCAACCATCTCTGGATGGGGTCTCAACTACCGACAACATCCAAATTGTGCTGCGTGCTGATTGGGCAGTTCTGCAACCACGAAAAGATGACTCCAGCTTGACATTGCTGATGTCCGACAGTTTTGCAGATTCTCTAGAGCAAGATACGATTACTTGATGAAGACAACAGAGTACGTTGTTGAAACAGTTTCATGAAAATATCCAGCTGCAAACCCCTGAAGTCTGTGTGCAGTAAATTTGATTGACAAAATATTGTGTTAAAATGCCTCGAAGATGGCAACAGTGAATTTGATCACCGAAATATTGTTTGTAAACACCTGATTAATTCAGCTAGTCACACAAGAACATTATATTAATTATCAATGCCGAGATAACTTTGTTTTTTGGTGTCAAGTATGTTAGTCATGTGATGGCTTTAATTAATCTCAAATCAAACATCTATTAGTACTGACGTACTGTTTGTTGTCTTACAACTGACTTTTATTATGTACATGGTCAGGAAGAGCTTTATTTGGTAAAAGGAGTTGAAGCACACACGTCAGAATTCAATAAGTCATATTACAGACTTTTTTTAACATGGCACATTTTTGTCAGCAACTTTTTCGAGGTGCATCCATGTTGATTTGAATGCTTGGAAAAACGATTGTTTCACTTAGGCCTTGTAATCTTGTTAAAGGAATATGACATTAAAAATCTTGTAAAACAGTCACATAAACGTGACATAGGTGCTATCTGGAGGAAAGAAAGTTGAAATCAATAATTTAATTAAATCCGAGTGTGAACTTTACTTCTGCTTTATCATTCATGTGTGAAATAGAATCAATTCATTGGCTTTCTGGCAGTTTGAAAATAATTTTCACTCAAATACAAAGGTGGCGATAAAAATCAATAGGTCCAACAATATATTTGATTGGTATAATCTTCTCGGGAGGCTATATCAATTCTCAACACTGATAAAAACTTCATTCTTATGTAATATATTTGATAATAAACTTATTTCAATTTAAGAATATACACCTGCAAGTAATTACTACCCTCAAGCCTCCAAGCAGCAAGATTAACATTTTCCTTTTTTTTGCTTACGGCTTTATGCTTCCTTGACGCTGAGGTCATTAGAGGCACAAAAGGATGGGAGGCAAGGAACAGGAAGGAATTCAACTATGGCTTTTTTTTTAAGGAAGCATCCCGGCATTCGCCTGGAGTGTTTTGGAGAAACTATGGAAAACGCAAATCTGCTTGCCGAGACGGGGATTCAAACTGTCGTCCTCCCGAATACGAGGTCTGAGTGCTATTGCTCCCCCACCATGCTCGGTTTTTCCTTCTCAATAAACCACAGAACCATTACTGTTCCATCACAAAATATGTCAAGAAAGTGCTCACACTACTTAGAGATATAACCTACAACTTTAACAGGCTAATCATAAAAGAGAATGACACATCTGGCAGCCATGAATGAGCTACATACATCTAGGACCACACATTAAACATGTTATATGTTTAATACATACAGAAGAATTCCTACAGTTCAGTCTCAACTACTGGTAAGCTAAAGTTTATTTCTCTAATGATTTATGCAAAATTTAAGTACCTATGTTTTCTACTCAATGTTGTTAAGAAAAGTAATTAATATAATTATATAACACACTTATCTGTTTACTTACTCTACTGAACATAAGAACTGACTATATCCCTTTTCCTCCACATTGTACTCCAAGTCATAGCCCTCTCTTTCAAACCAGCCACGCAATGTTTTCTTTGGATCATCAATGTACAGCTCTTCATTTTGCGTAGCAGCAAATGGATTTTCACTGAGATCTGTTTCTTCATCAGCATCCTCACCTGCATGGACCAAAGAATTTTATAATTTAACCATGTGTCAAAAAAATGATCACACTTACTTATATGGAAAAGGAGCACCTATTGTTTTCTGAAAACTTAACAAGTGAAGACAAGAATAAATAAGATGAACACAATATTCTGAGTAACCAATAAACTTATGTGAGAGGCACATAAACCACACGGCTAGATTGACAGGTTGCATACATACAAAAATCTTGCTTTGTGAATGAGCTGAAGTAGTTGTTGACAAAATGAAAATGGTGGGACAATACAATTAGGCAAGGAAAGAAATACTATGGAGACATAAAATCATTAGGAATGTCAGTTAGAAAATAATTATTTAAAAATATTACAGTGGTAATAATAAACTTTTTAAAAATATTTATGACTGATATTACAGTTAAAAAATAAATAAAATTGTAATTCATTTGCCAATTGAGATTTATTTATGGAGGTAGAACTAGATAAAGGTGAAAAAAGCTGTTAGAAACAGCAAGTTGGGAGCAAAAATGCTTCATTGGGTAGTAACGATAAGAAAAATAAAAAGTAAAACGCTTTAACGCAATATCAAGAAAAAAAGTGATAGTTGGAGATAACCCATAATTTACAAAAATTGAAGGCAGTACGAGTATAATCTCTTCAACTGATAACGCAGCTTTTGTCATTCCCAATTTTAACCAACCCTACCAGCTGCCAGCTTGTAGTCAATTAGTAAACTGCACTAAACCATCCTCCAGTGCACGGAGGGTTTATACCTGAACTTTCCACGTATACAAGTAGTTGTGCCATGTCCTGCTATGGATAACACAATTGCACTCACCCATTCCCCAATCTATTCCTTCTTCTTCCTCTCGCTCCAAACGCTTTTTCTCTTCTTGCTCACGCATCAGTTTCTCATATTCCTTCTGTTCCTTTTCAGCTTTTCTTTTTTCACGAAGTTCTGTTACACTTAACTCTGATTCTTTTTCTTGGTCAGACTCTGGGCCCATCAGAATGAACACCCTAGTGCTGTTGCCAAATTTTAGCATATGGCCAACCTGGAAAATACAAATATGACACAGTAGGAATCAAGCTTAGGTTATAAGGATATTTAATTTAATTTTTAATTTCAATAGATCTCACGCTCCAGTGGCAATTTCCCTACACACCCATTTTTCACCCTTTCCTGCAACCACATACTTTTGCCCTATACAAATTCCTAGTTTCAATTCTTTCAATGTTTTTGGTAAATTATTTATCATTTACCTTAAGAATTTATTCCAATCCCTGACCCCATTACCTATGAAAGAAAATCTTCCCACACCCTTGTGAGAGAACTTGGATGTCAACTTATGGTCAAGGTCACTTTTTCCCCTACATGTATTACTTTTAATCGTACATTGCAGAAAAGTCGCTAGAAATTTAATTAAAAATGCCAAAATATAACATGGCATACAGCCATTACATGTCGCCAATGTTAAAAAAAAATCAGTGACAGTCTCTTAAAATGTTGATTTAATCCTTTGTTGTAATGTTTTCATGCCTCTTCAGCTCTACTCCATTATAAAAAGTCACAAAAAATTGACAAACGGGCAATATTTACATAGCAACGAGCAGCCAGGGATAATCAATTGCTTCCATTGTAAACACATACGCCATTTGTGTGTTGGATGCCGCATAGCCAAAATTTCATAATTTTTTTCCACTTGCTCCAGGCCGTATTTCAACCTAACCACGATTTCTATGACAAAATGAAACTGTTTAGGTTGAAATGATCAGTGTACCAATAATTTTTATGTTATTTTAGCGGTAGCATTTAGCAGTTGCTCAGCCTTTCATATTTCAGAATTTTTAATTAAATTTCTAGCGACTTTTCCGCAATGTATGATCGCAAAATGTGAAGAGGATGTGTTGACGAAACGACTGATGTAAATTTCAACAGGTCAGTATCAGTTTCTGAAAGGTTACCAAAGTGGTGCAGTTCCCAGCTGTTCTTCTTCCACATAAAAATCATCTGCATACCTAACAAGCTGACACTTTTTGGTATTTACCTTTATTCCATGTTCACCTAATCTACTAGATATCCTGTCCAGATCCAACTATATCGAATCATAATCCTGTCCCATTTTAATTTTATCATGTAACGTCACGTTATCTGCAATCAACCTAACTTATGACTATAAAGCATCAACTCAATCATTAGAATAATGAACACTGGTACCAATACTCTATGCTGTGATCCCCCTGTTTTCATTTGCAGCTGTCTTGATATTCCATTTCCTACTCTGACTTTCACGTCTTTTACGGATTCCTCCACGCAGCCTGTCATTTTTCATTCACCTCAATAACTTTCTCCTAGTGACCACTCTATCAAATGCCTTAGGAGTGGTCCAGTGCTACACACCCAACTTGGCCTCTCTAGCCCTTTCCATCCAAAGTACCTTCCATAGAGCCTAACAACTGAGATTTACGTGAAATGTCAATTTACAAACCATTTTTTCCATGCAGAATATTCTGATGTGTTTGTGTACCAAGCTCTCCATTAAATTGAATCGACATTTTTTTAAAAGTGTCTAATCGACATTTTTACACATTTATCTTTTCTGGCATTTTTTGTTCCTTGAGGATAAAGCTATCAGTTTCTTCTGAAAATGCATAGTGGGACATGTTAAGGTAACATATTTCAAATGAAAATGCCATATGAAGCTAAATAAAAATTTCTAATAAGGTTTCTGGATTTGGCTTTTGTTAAACTTCTGAAAGTTTACATTTGGTCACATATTCCCTTTCAAAAACACTGATTCAATTATCACCGAGGGCAAACTAACTGGTCACTAAATAGTGAATTGTCTCCAATTATTTTATTTTGCTCATTCATCCTACTATTTCTTTCATCTTTGTGGTATGATCAGCAACTTGCAGGAAAAAGCTTCTTTAGCTAAGACTCACTATATCTGGGTATTTGTGGTAACTTAGCAACAATAGAAAGAAAGGCCATAAGGAGACAATTGTATGGAAAGGTGGCAGTATTGTCTGTGAATACCCAAATGATTTCAATATACAATACAATACATTCATTTTCCATTGATCCCAATATAAGAGACTGGCTCTGTGGGATTTGGAAAGTTGTCAATTTACAGAACAACAGTCACATGGTTCTATTTTCTTGAAGACAAGCAAAGCACTAAAGTATTATTATTTTATTACTCCGCAATTAACTAAAAGTGGGTGGTGTATTACACCAATCTTAATGTGTAACAATTTGTGCATAGGAATGAATATATGGGAAATGGCAGGAGGTGCCCATGGGCTATTTTGAAGAACTAGTGCTTTTTGTAATTACTGCCCTCCTCCCTTCAACTTTGGTGAGTGTGGTTTCTGTATCTCCACTAAGCTCTCGAGCTCTAGAACTATATCAAATATAATCTTACATTTGGTTTTGATATACTTTTATTCTTCCTCATCATCCTTCCTTATCAGTTACTACCTCTTTTACTTTTCTATCAACTAGCTACTTTTTTGTGTGAGTGGATACTTTCCCAGTGTAACAATACAACAAAATCTTCTCGGGTGTCCAGGCAGATGGTGCCTCGAGGCAGAGACAGTCAGCTGAGAACAACTTCAAGATACCTGATGAAGACAACAGAGTCAGCTGTCGAAATGTCGTGTTTTTACACCACCATCCGGCTGGACACCCGAGAAGATTTTGTAGCTACTTTTTTGACACCAACCCTCTGATTGTATTTATTTCTTTTAATACTTTCAGTATGAATTTTGATGTTTATCTTAAAAAGGAACTGCTCAGACACCAGCTGCCACTGGGTTCTCTTGTATGTGTTTGGGGCCCCTTTCCCCCACCATCCCCTTCCTCCAATGTGTTAACTATTCCTCCTGCTAACTCATCTTTGCACATACAAGTGTCGCGATACAAAAATTTTGACACAGAAAAAAGTGAAAGCTGACTCCACCAAATGAATGCACTACCGAGTAACCTCATTCCTTCGAGTAAATCAGTAACAGGAATTCGCCCTTTCCCTCCCACATTCCAGCAGCATTAGGGAAAACAATGTATGCACTTGCTGCCATTTGCTACAAAGGAGCTCAAACAGAAACACTTACGTGCCATGATTTTCTATAATTTTAAAAATGGAATAAATGAGGCTCAAATTCATGAGCATTTGTAACCAGTTTTTGGTGACCTTGTAGCTTCCAGTACCATAGTTTTCTTGTGTTTTAAAATTTGAAACGGGCTGGATAAAGCTAAACTATGAGGAAAGGTCTGTTCATCTATCCGCAGCAATAACCAAGTAAAAATATCATTGCTGTGAAAAAAATGGTCCTTTAAAGCTTTTTTCCTTTTTTTTGCACTCTGGGCTTTCCGGCTAATAAACTTCAAGGCAATTAGAGGTGCAAAAGGAATTGGGGGAGGGGTGGGCAATGAACGGTAAGGAATACAGCCATGCCCTTCTGAAGGAACCATCCAACCCATTTGCCCATAGTGAAGTTGGGAAACCACAGAAATGGGGACTCAATTCCATATCCTCCTGAATACTGGGCCATAGTGTTACTGCTCACCCATCAGGCTCAGTTTTGAAAAGAATTGCGTACCTTTCAAGGAAGTCAATGCAGCCTCGCAGTTGGAAGTCTCACAACCTGACAGATGTACAGATGTGCACACGCACGGTGTGAAGAAATCCTGGCTGAATTTATGGGAGGAGACTCCAGGTTGGCTTTTAACATTTTCACGTATGACAAAACCTAGATTTACCAGTTTGACCCAGATATTAGCTAAAAGTCACTAGTGTGGACCTTTCCTAATGACAGGCCACCAACAAATGTGATCCACCCTTGGTGTGTCAGCAAAAAAAAAAAAAAAAGACCTTTTTTTCTATCCAAAAAAGATCACGTAGCAACCATTCATTTGGAGGGACAATGGACTGTCACTGGTGGTCTACCACAATTTGCCTTTCCAAAGTTTTACAGGGGTTTCAAGAAGAGTGACCTAGTGCAGGGCTGTGAGGTAGCCTCCTCCACCATGACAACACACCTAACCACACAACCAATATCATTATTCAGTTTCCAGAGAAATCAAATGGTGACTCGTGCTCTTTACAGTTCTGATCTGGATCCATGAAAATTTTTCCTGTCCCCAAGTATAAAAAAATCAAATGCAAGGGAAGAATTTTCCAACCTCGCAAGAAGCCTTTACTATCTAGAAAAAGCAATTTTTCACTATTAAATCAAATGAATAGGGTGAGCGCTTTCAGATACGGTTTCTGCGAATGTGGAAACATCTCGTTAGATGGTGACTATTTTAAAAATACTGGAGGCACAGTGTGATTATATATAAATAATTTGAATGCATTTAAAAACTTTCGTAGTGACCCTTGTACTATCTGTGTAAGCCATGTCTACATCTACAGTTCCTTCATTCAACTGTTGCCACAAACAAATTAACTTAATCTGTATGCCTTATAATATGACCACTCATCCTCTCTCTTCTTTCAACAAGACAAACTTCAATTCTCATGTACCATTTCCAAAACAGAGTTCATACTTTATCTGCACACTTAAATTTACAAACTCGTGTACAAAATCGTATTTCAAATGTTTTAATTTTCCCTTCCTGCTGATATTTCAAAACTCCAAGCTTCACATCCACGCTGTTATGATCCCTACACACAGTTTTAGAAAGTTGAAGTTCACTACAACCCTACCTCACATCCTTAACACTTCTCTCCCACAATTCTTTAATTTTATTACAGCTAACTGTTTTCTATATATCATTATGCAATTTCATCTGTCCTCTATAATAATCACTTTAAAAATTCAATATACAACCAGGAATAGATTCTTCTTGCCATATATTAATTACATGCACCTTGAACTGCAAAATATTTTTAATTTTATCATTATGTAAAAAGTTAGAACTGAAAAATTGTCATACATGTAATACCAGTTAATTTCAGATCTATGAGACGGGTGAATGTATTAATATTGATGCAGTAAAAGTTTTAAATTTTCAAGCTGCAATATTAGCGAAGGTTGTTATTAATTTTAAAAGTACTGACATTTTGTGATACTGCAAGTGGAGAGAGAAATTTAGTTTTTGTTTATAATTTAGTACCATTTTACAGATGTCATTACTTGATGTGGATTGAAACAAACACATATTGTGGTCTATGCGGCGTAGACTGGAATTATGATTAACATTATGCAAAACAAAATAAAGTATTAGGGTACAAATATTCACTTTTAATTTTCTTTGCTTTCAATGTCACCATGGGTGCTGTGCAAAGTACGGCCAGTAGAAGAAACTGTTATTTCACGATGAAAACGTGATTAACGCATTCCTTAGGCATTTCTATTTAAGAAAAAGTGTACGCGAAGACGATAAAACAGGTAGAAAAGAAGTAATATAGTGAAAATCGACGGTTACGTGCGGTATTGCCGTTTTGCAGCAGCCATCTTTGCCACGAATGTACTCTTCCTCAAGCTGTACACATGTTGATTTTTAATGAGCTGTATTAGTGGATTGTGTGGTTAGGTTGTAATGCAGCCTGGACCAGAATTACGACTAATATTCCATGGTGTATACTGGATTTTGAACGAATAAGGTGGCCGCCATACCGAATTGTGACTGTAATGACGTCACAGGTGGAACGAGACGTCTATTGCCGACAATTCGGTAATATGCGTAACCGTGTTGTGTTTAGGCCTAGACCAGACTGGCTACTAATATTGAGTGGTGCTTAGTGGATTTTGAATGAAGAAAACAACGGCTACGCCAAATTCTAACTATAATTACGTAATAGGCGACTCAAGACCTCTATTAACGCAAAGTCTGTAACGTGTGTAAACGTATGTTTCGGCGCGGATTACACCTTTGTTAGATATTTTACGGCTTTCGGGTACACTTATCCTTAAAGTGCCAAGGAAGCAGCTAGTCATATTTTCAACCCAAATTAACAGTTTTTATCTACTGGCCGTACTTTGCACAGTAACCGTCACCATATCAATAGTGTCATGAAATCAGCGACATGCAGGAAATTATTATTGCTCTGCAATTTCACTGGTACATGGAGTAGTAGTGTATGGCAGATTACTGACATTACTTTGTTTTTTAAGGAACTGGAAAATGTAACATTCTATAACAACATAGCTGTTTAACTATCTACCATACTATACCTCTTATAACGTACCTGTATTCTAACATACATATTTTGCTTGATTCTATACTTGTTTAGGAAAGTCCCATGGGTACTACCTAAGTCATAAATATAAAAACCAACAGGATTTTGTTCATTTCCTTCCTTACGATACTGCAAAATGCAGTGATATCTTGATACTGTTGGATGTGCCATCTGAATGTCACAACTAGAAAGTCGACCAATGACATAAAATGGTTTATTTGTTAAGTCAATTGTTTCTATTATCTTTCCATTTTTCTCAACCTCAAAACTGTAGTCTTGATCTGTGATACCACTCCATTTCGGTTCCTTGTAGGGCAGAGGTATGGAATTTTCTTCTGCCTTTTCAGCAGGTGAAATACCAGCAAATTTCTTCTCATCTAAAGTTTCAACAGGAAGTGGATTTATTATTCGTGTATTATCTTCCTGTTTTGCTTCTTCACTTAGAATGCAAGTGGTTTTAGCCTCATTAGTTGTAGGTGTGAAAGCTTTAATTTTTCCTACGGTCTTACCTCGACGAGGGCCAATTAAAAGAGCCGGCTTCTTGAATACAGCCGTTTTTTCTGACGGTTGTGTTTCATCCGATATAGTTAGACCCTCATCTCTGTCACTACTTTTTTCATTGTTTCTTCCTGCCTGGCCATCAACAACTGTGGCTTGATGTTTTTCGTCATTTTCTTTTTTTTCTTCAACATTTCCTACAGGAACGTCAACAGACTGTTCAGTCCTGATAACAATTTTACTGTCTTTTCCATTGACATCATTCGCAATACAATCAGCGTTCATGTCCCCATCTTGGTCGCAGTTTTCCATCCTGCCAAATCGTAAATCCGGCAAAGGAATTCACAAATGAGGATTAAGATTCACATTTCTTCGCTCTCGCTGTTTTACATTTCAGCGTAGTCACATTTGTAAATGTTTAGAAGATCCACTTTGATAATTTTTAAGATAAGAATTCGAATGTATAATTAAATTCATGAGCAAATTACTTAACCAGCACTCCACAATAACTCAAACATAAATAAACATCACACATGATCACAAATTCCTTAAACTGCGAACCAGAGACAAATAATAGGATACAAACTGCAATGTTTACAAACTTCCCATAATCCGTACTCGGTAGCTAATGGATTGGTCATAATATGATCGTTGAAATCTTTCTAATGCCTATGAAGTATGACTATAATTGTAACAGTAGGAACACTAATTTCAATGAAACTATTAGCAAAGGTTACTGGAATCTAAACTGGTTAATATATGATATAATAGATTGTGAGATAATTTTGTTGCAACAAGTGTGTAAGGGTTGTCACACCTAATACATTAACTATCGATTTTGCTGTCACGAACAAAAATAAGAACTTTGAAATGTTGAACAATAGAAGTCTCTGCCGTAGATACTGATACAAAGTGTTATTATTGTAATGTTTGTAACTTTGTGTTGGGTGTACTACACAATATTATCCATATTGACTATTATCATTGTGTCTTTGATTATCTATGAGAGCATATTAAAGCGACGAAAGCGTTCTGTTTGAGGAACGTTGGAATCATGATTCTATTCCTTTCCTCTGAAACTTTTGTTTGTTTCTCGTGGTTCATTACATTTTTTTCTGAGGGGATAATATTTACCTCTTTTTATAGAAACCAACTCATAAGAGAAATATATTAAATCGGTGTTTACACTTTTTGATGTTCTTAACAGAAACAATGTTCGTAATATTCTTGAGGGGAAGAATGTAAGTTATTCGTGACAAGTTATCTTCGAGAATATATGTCTTCTTTTTGATCGTTTCTGCTTTATTCCTTAAGTTTCTTTATGTGGTTCTTTACACAATTCTGTTAACAATTTTTATTTATTTTTCAAATAAGTAGATAGCTACCTGATTTTATTCGTTGTATAAAAATCACAGATCTTTTGCTGTCGGTGTAAAAATGAATGTCATTACTGTGTCTCTTTTGATAACTAGGGTGACATACCCTCTCCATCGATTTTATAGTTCTATATATAGCAGCAGATTTATAAGGCAGACTTTCATTGATTATTTTGTTAAGGATAATAATCACGCATTTATAAGATCTAGTCCAGTTATGCCATTTTGTGACCCAACAGTACCATTTGTAAATGCTGGCATGAATCAGGTAAGCCCTTCAAGTTAGCACTTGGTTAAAAGCATTTTTTTTAAATCTAGTTATGACGAAGCTTATTCCATCATGCCGGTTACTTTACTCAATTACTTTTGCATTTTATGAATTTTTATTGTAAATTATTTCAATCCTAGTTGCCTATTCATACATGTTTACATTTATAAATTTTATTTTAAAATCTGATTCGACTGCAATGCCAGGGTCCCAAGAAGAAAATGTGCTATCAGTCTGAAATTTATTACACGTGTTCCTAAAGACGTATTATTTCATAAAACATTGTATGAAAAATGTATAAAGTTTTTTGAAATATGGCTAGATCATTACAAGTTATCACACAATAAATGTTATTACGGGTAAATCCTAGCCTGCGATACCGCCACTGACTGGCGTTGACGTGACGTCATAGTGACGTTGTTGTGACGTATTCGCTGTCGAGTTACCAACATAATCATGTACTGCCCATGTTATTACATGTTGATATTTTTCTGCTTGTTTCTTAACTCGATTTGATTCTAGAAGGGGATACCGCTACAATCTCTTACTGCCTTACATAGTAAACACACAGATCACTTTTTTTTTTTTTTTTTTTTTGTAACTGCTTTACGTCTCTTTTTAACATCGAGGTCTTTAGAGACGAGAAAGGATGGGGGGCAAGGATGGGGGGAAGGAATTCGGCCATGGCCTTTTGAAGGAAGCATCCCGGCATTTGCCTGGAGTGATTTGGGGAAACCATGGAAAACCCAAATCTGGATGCCCGGACGGGGATTCGAACCGCCGTCCTCCCGAATGCAAGGCGAGAACGCTAACCGTTACACCGCCCCGCTCGTATAGATGATGTCATTGTGATGTATTCAGTCCGTGCGTGCCAACATAGTAACAGTGATAGATATATGTCAGGTATCTGCAATATCATACGTTATGATTACATTTCACTTTGGTCCAGGCTGAATTATGACCAAAACACATATTTATAAAATATGATTTTTTCAATAATCATTTGAGTTTAGGCTGTAATGCAGCCTGGACCATATGTCACAATGACGTCGTATATACTATGTGATCTGTGTGTTTACTACATGAGGTGGTAAGAGATTGCAGCGGTATTCCCATCTAGTATTAAACCAAACAAACCAGGTCTCGTCACCAATATATTTCCTATTCACAACATAGCACACTTTTCACCTGGCTCCTATCTTCCATTGATTCCAAGTGAAACTATTTTATCATATCTGTTACTGTTTTTTGGGGATTCTACAATAACCGTGGCACCACAATTTCATCATGGATTCTTATTTAACTTTACGAGACAAATTAAAAGTAAAGAATAAAATTTTTTGATATTTCACTTAGTTTTCACGATATTGTATCTCAAAATTGACGTGGTTAGGTTGAAATGTGGCCTGGGCCAGAAAAAAAATAAAAATCACCAAACCCACTATATCTACACGATGGAAATGCACTATAGATATTTTATTTTATTTTATTCCTTGTGGTTGTTGTTAGGTTTAAATACGGCCTGGATCAGAAGAAACGTCACCAAAAGGACAAGGGACTATACCTGTAACTGATTTTTAACATGCTATATCTTGAAAACCAAGTGAGAATTTTTTTTAAAAAAATTATTTTTTATTTGTTTCGTTGAGTTCTACAAGAATTCATCATCAGATTGTGGCACCACGGTAATGATAGAATTGCCCTGTTTTGTTGTGTAGTAATTCCTATTAGAGCAAGAGTTTGTAACCTCTCCATGCCACCTGCCCATTGTGTTCATCCCATTATCACCAAAGGTGGTTTAATTTTAGCAAACACTTGCGTTAGACTAATAAGACACTACTATAAATTTTAGTTTTAGCATTCTGGTCCAGGGTGTATTGCTCGGAAATATGGTCCCGGGTGTATTAAAACCTAATTCCTGCTTGTAAATAGTACATCTTGTGATTGACTAGCATAATATTATGGCATAGGTAACAATGAAAGGAAAGTAATGCCGTGAGGCAATGTTTATTGGAAAGAACAGATGAAATAATATTATGACATTATTAGTTGGCGCAGTTGAATGATTATTGGGTGGTGCAAATTTTGCGTGTTGACTACTTAAAGCATAAATATCTTGGCATAACATTTGATAATAAACTCAACTGGATACTTGGTAGAAAAAGGTTTCAAAATTCTTTATTTACTGGAGAGGGAATGTGAGGGAGTGGGATTACAAAACTTTGGCCAGATCATTGGTCAAAATAGGGAGTGTAATATAAGACCCTCATTTGGGTTATCGAATACACAAGTTGAAGGGCGGTAACAAATGGCAGCTTAGATTTTTACTGCAGAATGGAATCAGTAAGTGATATGATAAAGGAGCTGGATTGGAATTAATTGGAAATAGGAAGAGGGTAAACAGAATGCAGGGAGAGTACATAAGTCACATATTGGTGAAGTGGGTTGGAAATGTATTGGTAGAAAATTTAGGAAGGGAAGAGATCATGATGCCCACAAGCTGGTACTTGATTCTAGACATAAGGGACTGGGAAAATGTTCTTTCGTTAGGTATGAAAGTGAGGAACTGGAATAAATTATCAAATGAACTGCTGTATAGTTTACCAAACACATTGAAATGGGTTCCGATTAAAATTTGTAAATACAAAAGCAGATAGATGGCTGTGGAAACTAAAAGAATATGTGATAAATAATAAGAAGAAGAAAGGGGTAAACAGATGTGTAGGGGAACTGCCACCAGAGCATCACAATTAAAAATTAAATACAATTTAAATAACATTGTCATCAACAAACAAATCTAACTTCTGATTGTAAACCATCAACACAATCATTTCTAGTTCTAGAGTATTGTACAGCAATTGTCCTAATACAGTATCTTGTAGTCCCATTTATACTTTTTTGATAGTGCATTTTGTACTCCATCATTTTGCTTTCTAGCTTTTAAGAATTTCTCTACCAGTAAGTCAGTTTCACATTGACTTTAGTAGTTTTTACCTTTTATACCACCATTTTTGACTCACTGTTTCAAATACCTTGTAGAGATCAAGTAGGCCTACCACGTTATCACTTCGGCCACCCTAGTCCATCTTGCCTGAAATGCTATATATAGCCTACTAACTGAGATTCACATCAATATTCTTGCCTAAACCCACGTTGCTTTTTTGCAAAACGTTTACTCGCAGACATTTCTGAAATCTGTCCAATGCCTCATACTGCAATAGGCTTATGAACACCATCCCTGGCATGCTAAGTGGAAAAATGTAGAATTTCCAGATGAGTCTCACTTTAACTTGTTCTACAGTATGCATGCATATGTGTTAGACACCACCAAGGCGAATGCGATCTGGTAGACTGCACTGTTGAGCAGCATAGTGGACACACGCCACATGTGCTGGTGTGGGGCACCTTTGGCTGTAACATACAACCTCTTCTGATATGTATTGAGGTCAGCCTCAACAGCAACCACTGCGTACCGAGCGTGGCGGGTGAGCAGTTAACATTCTGGCCTTGCATTCGGGAACACGCTGGTTCGAATCCCCATCCAGGCAACCAGATTTGGCTTTTCCATGGTTTCCCCAAATCTCTCCAGGTGAATGCCGGGATGCTTCGTTCTAAAGGCCGTGGCCAAATTCCTTCCCATTCTTTTTCCCCAGTCCCATCCCACCTCTCATGACCTCAATGTCAGGTAAAGCCATAAGAAAAATAAATAAAATCAATCACTACATCAGTGATGATTTAGAGCTGCTCCTGCAGGCAGTTCCACATGCCTTATTTCAGCAGCACAGAGACCAGCCACATGTGACTAGGAATGTGCTAATCTTGTTCAAAGAACAGTGGTTACCGAGGCTTCCCTGGCCTTCACGTTTGCCCGACATGTCGCCCATGGAACACATCTAGGATTTGGTTGGTCGGCAACTAGTCGTTCTTGTCAATGCATTGTGTACATGCCTAAAAACCACATGGCAGTGTGTTTACCCAGCAGCATATCTGAGCTTTCTTTGATTCCATGCCTCGACGTCTTTGTAGCATGTGGCACTTTCACACCTTACTGTATTATCATGGTCATAATGAAGTACTGTTCTGTAATATCGTTTTTATATTGTCCTCTTCTTGGTGTTTCAAATGTATACCAGTCCACATGCCTACATTGCCCGAAGTCTGACTTTGGCTTCACCATGAACCATTTATCCATTAGAATGAATGGTTGCAGACAATTTACCCCCAAAATCTAGACCACCTGTTGCTGCTCTTGTGATCTCTGTAGGCCACAACCACAATCATCAGAGTACTCCGTGAAACTACATCTCGATCTGAACTCTGTACGTGGGAATTGTCCTGTGAACACTTTCTAGGTACCAGACACCCCTTAGGCCACATTCTCAGATAATACTAATCTTCCCAGTAAATCCATCAATTGCAAGTGTAATTTGTTCAGCAACAATTCACTCTTGTCCTTCTCCCTTCAACTTTGGTTAGCGGTGTGTATATTTTACCTTTTAAGTATAGTTTACTTATATATTTTTAATTACTTATTATTATTATTCATTAATATTTTTCACCTCTTATACTGTCCATTTTTATTTTCTTATAATTAAATTTTTTTTCTTTTTTTGCACCTAACATTTCCGCTGATAGTGTTTTTGTCATCCCGACAACCTTCACTGTGTTCATAACTGTCAAAAAACAACATCATTCATGTGGCTGGGTTTGCCACCTGTGCCCATGCATGCATAGTCAGATGTTTCTATTTTCACGAATTAAAGTCATAATCTGAAATATTAAAGTTTTTTTCTCACTGAATCTCTCCCCTCTTCAATTTTGGGGTGTGATTGGTCTATTTATTTTTCCTTTCCATATTAAACTATATTTTTAAAATTTTATTTTTTAATTTGCTCTAATATTCATGTTTACACTTCACTGCTCTCCTCATGTTACCTCACTCATTCCAGGCATATCTAATTTTGTCTTCCCAGATTCTTCCCTGGAATTTTGGGATCATCTGAGGACATTATTATTTGCAAATGACCCAATAGGATCACTACTTGATTCTCATCATGACTTGTAATTAAGAATTTGTCTAGTATTTCCACTAGGTGGTAGGAATAGGACTGTCTGTGCCTGGAGCAATTTGGGGGAGCCATCTGTCAGTCATATGTGTAACTTGTGGTTTCTAAAATAACTAACTTAGTCCACAACCCGAAGGTTGGTTGGATTCTACTGAAGGAGGCATACTAACCCTTGTGTCAACGGTAGGAGGGCCAGTTCCTTTCCTCTGAGACCTACAGTTGAACAAGGAATCCGAACCACGTGATGACCTGGCATAGCTTATATGATTAAACTCAACTCTTAAAAATTCCTGCCCCCTCCGGAATTATGATATGTTCTTATATGATTAAACTCAACTCTTGAAAATTCCTGCCCCCTCCGGAATTATGATATGTTTATTTTTGTTTTTGTAATGTATTGTTTATGAGGTAGAGATTGGGCATTAAGCTAGGTGATTACAAGACTGCTGTTTTTTAATGACACCAAACCTTATCAAAATAGTTTATTCCATGTAAACGCACGCAACAGTGTGCCCTACACCTCACTGTTCCACTTTCTCCGCCTCCGTAGTGAAGTCGGATGGACACACCACTTTCTTGACCTCATGTCAAGCATGGCTAACAGGCAAATGGCACAGCAGTGAATGTTCCTTCCCAGTTTCCAGTATAGGGCACTTCTCTACACACACCTACCTGTGTTACCAACTTCTTCACCTTTCTCATTATAATACTATTGTTAATTTAATTGCTATGGAGCACACACTCCGGTGGCAATTCCCTTAGTCATCTAATTACCCCTTTTTTATTTTATTGTTTAAATTATCTTATATAATTTGAGTGTTAAATTCCTCCTTCATCTACTTTTGCGATTTATAAATTTTAATTTTAAATTCCTTCAGTGTTTTTGGTAAATTATTCATTACTTCACTTGGTAATTTGTTCCAATCCCAACACACTTATGTAGAAAAGAAAATTTCCCCTCTCCCTTATGCATTAAATAGAGTGCCTGCTTGTGGTCATTGTCCTTTTCCCCCTTCCATTGCACTATTCCTAATACTTCGACCAATATCCTTCCAAGCCCCATAGTCGGTCTCGTTTTCATTTGATTGCCCCTTATATTATAAGTTCTGTATAGAACAAATTATTTGTAATATACCTTTTCACCTTTTAATTATTCTTTTTTTTCAGTTCAAAGGAATTTTCTTAGGTGAGATAGTCCCAGAATACTCAAGAGTAGCGAACAGTCAGAAGTGTATCAGGGTTGGAGGGAAACATAATGACCTGAATGTTGTTGGCACAGATGGGTACCACCACACATTCTTTGAGATGCTGGGAAACTGGTCATTTGGAGATTATTTTAAGGTAGTATTAATTTTTCAAAAGCATTCACCATATCTATCAAGTAACAACTTAAAATTATGTATATTACACTTCTTTTTTTTCTGACAGGAGGAAGCTTGTAAATTGGCTTGGAACCTTCTAACAGGACCTTATGGTATCAGTAAGGACCGGTTATATGTTACATACTTCTGTGGTAATGAGTCATTGGGTCTAGAAGCTGACATGGAAATATATGAAATCTGGAGGAAATTGGGGTAATAAGAATTAAGTTTACTTAGGCTACCATTACTTTACTTCTGTTCAGTAAATTTTGTTTTGAAATAGTACTTTTGCTTGTATACATTTATTATGTGGCAGTAGAGATGATATACTTGTTTCTGAGTACTTCCTTCTGTGTGAAGTTCTTTGTATGCCCATATTCACTGCAGAAAAAACCTTGACAACTCTCTTAACCATTTACAGAGTATGTAGGTCGCAAATAATAAACCTGATGCTTATTTCTGAAACTGGTTCTGTCTGTCCTTCCTTGCTCTACTGTGAATTCTTTGGTTGGTATGTATCAAATACTGAGGCATCTCAGAAATGAAAAACAAATGCAAATATATAAAATGTTTTGTATCTATGTGTTGTTTATGTGCAACCATGCCCTCTGCTATGGTTAATATCCTTGGCCGTATTATACTATGCAGCACTTTTCCTTCCTGTGTATCATATGATCTCTTGGTATTTACTTATGCTCCAGCCTCGTTACATATCCTGTAAAATAGTACTGTTTTCTTCAACCAGGCCTGAAGTCTCCCATAATGCACTAGGAGGTTACATGTCATTAGCTGCGGGGGTATGGGAAATGATGGTTGAAAGTGGTCAACCTAATATAAAAATAGACGTGTGGTTCCTTATATATATATAAAAAAGACGTGTGTGTCCCTATGTTTCACTTTACAGCCACAACTGCATGGCACAGACCACTGGTGTTTGTGTGTGGTAGTAGCCTCAAGTCTCCCATCATGCACTATGGTGGTTGCATGTCCGTAGCTATGGGGGTGATCGACCTATTATTGCATTTCCATATTTCAACCAGTTTTCTATAAAAATCTGTGGAATCTTCTTGAATGTACTAAAATGTTTTAGAATTTTCTTGAATGAACTAGAATGTGGTAAAATATAACACATTTTTCAGGTATTAACAAATGTAAATAATTTAAATGCAACATATTTAGTGTGTGAACTGATTTTAATGCTACTTTCATCAGCAGAATTTTAATTTGGTAGAGAGTAACATCCATACTTTTTATCCTGATAGTATTTAAGGTTCTGTAAAAAAAAAAAAAAATAAAAAAAAAATAAAAAAAAAAAAAAGTTGCCAATTATCCAGTGAATCTGTCATAATTACCATAAAAATTTATTGCAAAACTTCCATTTTCAGTTACGATTGTAGCAAAATACGTAAGCCGCCAATCTATTGCACTTTTTTCATTAATTTTTATTTTAAATGCTGTGACTGTAACCCACTTATTTTGGTCTTTTAGAAATTTAATTTTTTCCAGCGTGTTAAGTAAACTATTGGTAATTTATTCCAATCTCTCACCAACTTAAGAAAATTTTCCCACTCCTTGTGATAGAGTGTGATCATAGTCATCTCTTCCAAGCACTACTCTTAATTCTTCTACCAATATCCTTCTAAGCCTTATCGCCGATATTCTCCTTGCATACTCTCTTCACCCTCCTTCTGTATTTCGGTGACTTCCAATCAAGCTCCTTTATGACATCAGTTACTGTTCGTGATCTGCAGTAATTTCCACAAACAGATCTAGCTACCCTCCCTTGCACCCCTTCCAACACCTGTATTTGATACCCAAAATGTGAATCCCATACTACACTACAATATTGAAGCAATGCTCTGAAAAAGGTTTTGTAACCCAATTCCTTTCCTTCTCTGGTACACCCATTTACCATCCACTACAATAATTGAAAGATTTTGAAATCTCTTGCTACCACCTACCCAACCCGTCCTGCCCAATTGAGTTTATTATTAAATGTTATACCAAGAAACTCAAACTTTTTTTCTTCTCCCATGCATTTGTTGAAATGCACAGAGTAAATCATTTTTTTTTTCATTGACCATAGAGACATGTAAAGGTGCGCTGCTGAAAGAATTTAAGATATAGTTAATGGGTAAATTGCCGATAGGTAGTGTGCTCCATCCCAGTTAAATTAAAATTTTCTCTTCCAATTTTGTCTTCAGCAGATGAAATTCTTCTAACACTTTTCTCTTTAAATATAAACAAATATTTCTAATTTCCTCTATCTGTGAAAGATGTACTTATCCACCATAATGAAACTTACTATACTGCCTTTCTGAGAACTAATGTTGCTGGATTATTGATTGCCATATCTCTGAACTGCAATTTATGCCAAGTCATTTATTCAAGTAATGGTCCTAGATACTTTATAATGCCAGTAACTAAAACCAAAGTGTCTATATTAATGGTTTGGCTACTTTGACAGCACTGAATTCAGTTAGCATACTATAATATATTGTTTCTGTGAAAATACTGTTAAGTTATTTATTAATTTTATTAGTCTTTTCACATAAATAATTCTCTCAGTGTTCCTGTAGATCGTATTTTGCCGTTTGGTGAATCTGACAATTTTTGGGAGATGGGACCAGTTGGACCCTGTGGACCTTGTACAGAGATTCACATCGACCATGTGCCTGGACGAAAAACTGCTGCAGACCGTGTTAACAGAGGTTTTGCTGATGTAACGGAGCTGTGGAACCTTGTTTTTATACAATATAATAGGTGGGTATATAGTTAATGAACTTCTTTATACAACAATAAAATTTTGATTGTATATTAATTTTTGTTTCATTGTTATAAAAATTGCATTCACGTTGAAAGGGTGAAGATTTGGCAAATCTTTAATCTTTAAACCGATTTTTATTCCCATCATTGAATAACTTTGCATAAAGTACTCAGAACTTAGTTCTTTCAAACTGGTTTACAAAGATTTACAGATTTACAAAGCCACCAGGAGGTTGGTGCTGGGAGTCTAATGTAGGTATAAATCAATGCAAATGTAAAATATATACATGGAAGGGGCAGATTAAATACGCCCAACACTCACCAAAGTTGAAGGGAGGAAGGCAGCAGCAACACAAAACAACACACAAACAAAGAATACACAATATTTCTTCTTCTTTTTTTTGTGTTGCTGCTGCCCTCCTACCTTCAACTTTGGTGAGTGTTGGGTGTATTTCATCTGTCCTTTCCATATAAATATTGGCTCGTGACATTTCTTTCCTTTCATTGTTACCAAATGTAAAATATAAATAGATCATAACTTTTACCGTAACTTTAACATGCAAAATATAATAGCCTACCATAACCATATAATGTACATTTAAGAGGAAAAACTGCTGAAGACATTTCTGTGAATCAAGTAAAACGTGTTAAACAGATATATGCTAATGAAAAATTCATTTGCATTATCAGTAATCATTTTTCATATATTTATAATTCCACTTTTATATTAACCTTTTACTTAGATTAATTCCTGGGTTCTCCCATTTATTTTTTGTTTTACAACTGAATTCTAATTCTCTCCCACATCCCAATTATCCATTAACAGCCTTAATAACTGTGCCTTAGTTACTTTTCTGGGATTGGTAGTGTATACCTTTCTTCTGGATACTGAAAATATGTTTGTTTCATGTGCATACTGGTATCAAGTTCAGATAATGCTGTTTTAACTTAATAAATAAAATTCCTAGCAAGCTCTGATTTTTATTGTGTACTTATTTTTTAAATTTTTTATTAATGACAAGATTTAAGTGTAATATGGTGTATATTATTAAATCATTCCATATTGTCTACAGAAATATTCATTTTGTTTTACAGAAAAGGAGATGGTACTTTGGAGAAACTGCCATCGTTCCATGTCGATACAGGAATGGGTTTTGAACGTCTTGTATCTGTTCTTCAAAATAAGCAATCAAATTATGACACTGATCTTTTCTTGCCATTATTTTCGGCTATACAGCAGGTAAGACTTAATAGCTGCTGGTTAATATTTCATTCAGGGCAAATGAAAGTCATTTGTCAGATCAGACAGCATCTATGTTTCTTTAAACTATACAGAGTGATTCACAATAACGTGGACAAAATGACATGGTCATACAATAAGAATCAAAAATCGTATAGGAACAGAGGGTCGCAACTGCAATCCGGAGCCGCTACAGGGCGTCTAAAATAATACAGACACAAAGAGATGTAACAAAATGATTACAGATCATTTTATTGATAATTACTCACTCACATGCTACTAATGCAAGCCAAATGTTGAGCCTACAGCAGATGCTCAAAGTTTTTGCCAGATGGCATTGAGACAAGCCTGGCATCTCCGTTGCATGGAACGGTGCACCTTCTCAAAGATATCAGGTGTATCTCGAACACATCCGGCTGCCGCAACGATTCTTCCTACCAAGTCTTCTGGCTATATACAAGTCCTTTTAAAAATCCCCACAAGAAAAAAATCCAAGGGAGACAGGTGTGTTGATCGTGGTGGCCATGCCTCTTGCGGCTCTAGCGCCCTCTACAGGTGTTTGCGACCCTCTGTTCGTATGTGATTTTTGATCCTTATTGTATGACAGATCTACCATGTCATTTTGTCCACGTTTTTTTTTTTTAATCACCCTGTAGAACAACTAAAATTGAGAAATAAAAGTTTGCTAGTTTTGCAATAATCACTTTACAGTAGATATTTCAAATTGATTCTATCTAGAATTAAATGATCATCTAGTTCTAGTACAGAAAACATATTTGATCATTGATGAGTTCTCAACTTTCCATTTGTGTGAACACATTGAGTCATAAACTTTACGATTTTAATCCTTAAATATAATTGTATGAAACAATATAATTGTAACAACCAGGGGAGCGCATGAAAATTTGAGGTCTTTCTCCAGTTTCACATTTGAGGAAAGTGTTTGGTTTCTTGAGTTGCCGCCCTTATATCACACATGCCGGCCAATAGTTGCCCACAACATCATAGTCGTGTGCTGAGTGCCTCTCTATGTGGGGGTAGTGGGCCAGAAGTATGATGGGATGGGTTGGGCAGCCAGGCAGGAGGCATAGTGGAGATGCACAAAGCAATGGGATCAAGTGCTGACCAGAGCACATTCTTGAACACAAGGCATCCTTTGCACTGCATAGTATATCTCTTCAGGGCCGCATTTAGGCTTTGTGGGCACCTAGGCATTACATGTGGTGCAGACTTCCCTGCTGGACAGTTGGCCCCTCCGACCTGTCATCATCGGTAGCTGTCTCCGGCTGCGGATGCTTAAATTTGAAATTCGGCCCTAACAATTTATGGTTGACCTTTTCTATCTCTACTCCTGGCCCAGGCGGGTGCCCGGGGCTGTGGTGCGGGCCCTAGACTACAGCCTAGGTGGTCTATGCTTAAATGCAGCCCTGTATCCCTTATCTATCTGGGTGGACAGAAGAATGTCTTCGTGCTGTCTTTGCCTAACAATCTGGTATTTTTTGCTGAAGTCGCTCAAGCATATGGCAAAAAGGCCTGTTGTTTCCTTACTTTCCTTTTGTGTCTCTTGCAAATGGCCCTGTTGATATGAGCTTCATTGTATCCATTCGTCAGGGATGTATGTCGCAAAAAGTTTAGCCCACCCTAAGACTTTCTGCATCACAGATGGCTCTTCTGGCTTGGTGCTCAAGGATTGTTGAAACTGAATTACACTGTGCATGATGTAGTAGCCCACTGTGGTATAGGTCAGAGTGAGTTGGTTTTCTATACACACTAGAATTTCTTCCAATCAGAATGTCCAGAAATAAAATGCAACTCTCTTACTGAACCTCCATCGTGAATCAGATATTTAAGGAAATTTTCTCTTCCTTGCAGTCATATGGTGAAAGTATCATCTACATGCCTATATAAACTAGTTGCCACAGTTCTGTGCTTTCCAGTGATCTCCTTGAAAATTCCGGCAGCCTCTTGGCTGGAATCAGTGGTGAACCTATGGCTACCCTGTCACTCTATTCGAAATAATTTAAATACTATTGTCACTATTGTTTAATACAGAATGATAAAAATGAGAATTGGTCATGATCTCTTCAGTTCCATAAGGTTGTCCAAGTTTCAATTTTTGTGTTTTGTAGTTAACAGGTGCTGAACCGTACAGAGGTTTGTTCGCTCAGCAAGACACTAACGGTCTCGATACTGCCTACCGTGTTTTGGCCGATCACAGTCGAATGATTACAGTTTCACTGGCAGATGGCATATTCCCTGCCCACAAGTAAGTCAGTGTTTCTACTGTATGCACAAATCACTCCTCGCGAATGCCGGGATGCTTGCTTCAAAAGGCCACGGCCAAATTCCTTCCCGTTCCTTGTTCCCCAGTTCCATCCCGCCTCTAATGACCTCAGCATCGATGATGTGCAAAGCAACAAGTTAAAAAAAAACACACAAAATGATTTTCTGAATGTCTTGGTTTTATGTGGTAATTGACTGCATTGGAATGTATGTCCCAGTAACAATTTTCCTACGTACCAGATGTTGCATTATGTAATTTTTTGCTTTAAATTCTTTCAGTGTTCAAGCTAATTTGTTCATCATATCCCTCAATAATTTACTCCAGTATTTGCCCTCCCTTAAGCCCAAAATTAAGTGTAAGTTTATGATCATGGTAATCTTCATCCTTCCATATGCCACTCCTACTTCTACTTCTTCTCCCAAAATCCACAGCTGGTGTATCCATTCCTGTTGTGTCGTGATACTCTCTCTGAAGCATCTTTCCTGTCTCCTGTCTTCCATTACTCTCGCCCTAACTTCTTTTATCACTGTTATTTATTATTATTATTTAGCATACCCACAACTCACCATAGTTGAAGCAGTAGCAACAAAAAACCTCCACAAACAGCGAAAACACAATTCCAGCTACGCCCTTTTTGAAGAAAATAGAAACATTGATTCATGAAGCTGTGTTGACTGCAGGTGTTTACATAAGCTAAATCACATGGTGTTACTCCCTGAAAAAGGACATAGGCCAAAATATTGTGTTCTTTTGGGTTTGTGGGGTGTTTTTTTGTTGCTACTGCTGTCATTCCTTCAGCTATGGTGAACAGTGGGTATAGTTTATCTTTCTTTTTCCATTTAAATATTGCCTCTTGGCATTTTTTCCTACTGCATTGTTGCTGAGATTATTATTTATCAGCCATTTTCAATCATTATTTGATGACACTTGTAAGAATCATGAATACTGATCAACATGTATTTCTAAAGGTGTAATGCTTAATCACCACGCCTGCTTAGTGACCCTCCTGCTTGCTGGGAGGAACCTACTATTATGAACAGAGCTTAAATGTTGCCATCTGTCTGCAATTCATGTAACACATGTTCTCTATCACAAATGTATTTTTGTTCTTGGAATGTGTAGTTTATGAGGTGGAAATTGGGGACCATAAATGAATATACAAGAACCGTTTTATTTTGTAAAAGTTCAAAGTTTGCTGTAAATTCATACTGCCGAGTGTCTTGGATCCTGTGCTTTCTCTAATGTAGTTTCAAGCAAACATGTAATTAACTGAATGGGAAACATATAGGCTTAGTAGTAATAATATTGAACAAAGAAAAATGATAATTTCATGTTTCAATAATGAAGCAGCTAATTTGGTGGAGAAAAAAATAACACTGTCGATTTTAGTTTCAGCCTCTCCTTTGCAGAGGATGAGAAATAGACTTAAAGAGTTAAAATAAAATTATTTCAAAATGGAACACCATTATTATATAAATGCTTGTCATGATGTTCTCAAGACATCATCAACAAATATATAAATGGGTTTTAACTCTAAAATGCTGATGAACAATTTACGTGTTTGGTGTTTTTTGTTTATGTATCCATGTTCATTAACAGTGAGTCATTGCCTTTTTTTTATTATTTATTTTATTCCTCTGTACAATACTATGTATCACTTGTAAACTGTCTTAGAGACCTCGTATGTGCCTAATGCTAATTATTTATTTACAGCTTGAAACTGCGCCGCATTATTCGGAAAGCTTTAAATACTGGTACTAAATACTTTAGTGCAAGAAAGGGACTCCTGAAAGAACTTTCAAATCATGTATGTGAAATCCTATCTGAACCTTATCCAGAAATAGGAATGCGACTAAAACAGGTTAATATTTTCTGTTAATGAGCTATTATTATTATTTTTTTAATGTATGCTGTATGTATAGGAAATGATTAATCTCTAGCTTTAAAAAAATTATCCTTGCACTGTAATTACAGGTGCAATTAATACTTGAGCATGAAGAAGAACTATTAGAAGACCTACGAGGAAACGCTGCTGTTAAGTGGAGAAAAATTGTTGAGACTAGACCTCATTTAAGGACGTTAGAAATCACGGAAATGCCAGGACTAGTTACAGCTTATGGTGAACTGGAGTCAGCTATCTGTGATCTAAAGAAATCAGGGAGGATAAATGAACAGGGAAAGCCAATTCTACCAGGAAGCCTAATGTTTAAACTGTATGACACTTATGGTTTGGATGAAGATCTCATTGTTAAAATTGCTAGTGCTGAAGGATGCGACTTAGATTTCAGTGGCTTTGAATGGCATCTCCATAATGTCAAATTGCAAAGCAGGAAAGGTTCTGCAATTATGGCACAATACGGTACAGCAGATATTGTGCAAAAAATTGTAGAATCTGGAGTGGAACCCACAAACAGCAGTCTCAAATATGCTTATTTCAAGGAAGACTGTAATTACGTTTTTCCGTCTGTAGAAAGCACTATTAAGGCCATCGTGGCCGATGGGAGTCTGTGTGATAAAATAAAACCAGAGACAGAGTGTAGCCTCATTTTTGATAGGACTAACTTTTACCACGAAGCAGGTGGTCAAGCAAGTGATGTCGGTTATGCAGTTCTCGGTAATGGATCAAAAATATCTATTTATGATGTAATAGATTGCAGTGGATACGTTCTGCATAAGTGCTCTTTTGGAAATAAAAATGGCAAGTAATTAATCTATCAGTTTTAATGTCACATAAAATCGAAGTTTTTCTCAGCGTTGAGAATTAATATAACAGGGTGGTCCCGAATTCATGGTACAAACTTTAATGGTAGGTACAGGACATTGTAACAATGATTTATTGTGTAGAAATGTATGGTCGCAAGTGATGCGGTGAGGCGCAAACAGGGGAAATAAAAGGAAAGAGAAATGGAGTGATCGGTTGGTAGCATTGCCAGTAGAGGGCAGTAGATGTCTAGCCGCCGTTCAACATGAGGCATCGCAGTAGGGAAAAGCGCCATTCACAAGTGTGCTGCCGTAGACGATGGGTGACTTTACGTATGCCGAAAAAGCAGACATGCATTACATGTACGGCCGTGCAAATGGTAATGGCAGAGCTGCGTTACGAATGTATCGCGCACAGTTTCCTGATCGACAAATGCCGGATCACAGAATTTTTCATTATTCTTTCCCCTGTTTACACCACACCATGTCACTTGCGACCATACATTCCTATATAATAAATCATTGTTACAATGTCCTGTACCTACCATTAAAGTTTGTACCATGAATTCGGGACCACCCTGTATTCTCGGGTGACTGGCCGATTGAGCAGGGCGTTTTCACACGATATTTCGGCGATCGGAATCTCTGTTGCCATCTTCTGGTGAAGATCGTGTGAAAACACCCTGCTCAGTCGTCTAGTGATCTGAAAAGACTATGTTAATTAGTTTGAATGTTCTTACTACAATTCTTTTTAGCTGGTAAAATAACTTTATCATGATTTGAATGCTACTGAGTTGCTCTTTTGTCATCTCTGCAGTGTGTTGAAGGATGGGTTTGATGTTTCAATTGAGGAGAAACTAAATCTGTTATTGCAAGTAAATTTGGTCTTAGACATGCACAATCAAAATTTCATGTTGGCTTCTTTGTGAGCAGCTTTAGGGCACTTCTTGTCAATATCTACACAAACATTTGCATGGTCGACAACTATTATTAGAAGATACACATTACCTCACATTCATTTATTGACATCGACTTCCTACAATGAAATTAATACCATATTAAGTGGCTTTCTTTTGACAGCCTTTTAAACCGTAAAAACTAAATAAAATGAAATTACATTCTTTGCAGGCTGCTGCAAATTGGTTATTACACTGTTACTGATTAATTATAAGTTTTTGTCAAAAATTTCAAAGTGAACTACTGGTGTGTTTTTTTGAGATGATGCATTTTGAATGCAATAAAATTAGTTGTTTGTTTCCTTGTTTCATAATATAATCTAAGACATCGAAGTAAATTTTCAAAAAAAGTGGAGTTTGATAACTGAATGTTATGATAAGTTTCCTCAGTTGCTGGTGATAAATTACAAATATAAAGGATACAAACACACTGTATAGTATAGTAAATGATGTCTGCCAATCCAATTGCATTTGTTTGTTTGTTTGCTTATTTATCAAACTTTATTCTCAGAAGCATATTCATCAGTTTTTTAACTTATGTACTTGTCATTACTTTCTTTTGGGAATAAATTATGAATTACTTATGCAATACAATATTTCACACTTGTTTGTGTCTATACAATGTAGGTGTGTGTAGGAAAGGAGGAAAATGGGAGTGCAGAGAAATTGTCACCAGAGCGTGCGCTCCATTACAATTTTAATTAAATTAAATAAACTGTTTCCATCATCAGAAAGTTTACTTGGATTTTTGCGCTGCAGGTCATTTTTGTTTATTGTTTATTTCAGTATACCGTCACTGCATAATTTAGTAATTTACTGGCTTGCATATCGAGTTTATGTTCATAACTTATAATGCGGTGTACACTGGTTTTTTTTTTCTGTCTCTCTCTTCTCGTTATTTGCTGTGTGGTGCTCATTTTGAAAATGTGTTTTAATTTTAATTTGGTGTGTTGTGCTTGTGAAGCAAAAACAGTGTCATACTATGTTATATATTCTAAATTTAAACACACTGGTGCGAAGACGAAAAATTGGTGTACAGTGATGGGAATTAAATATACAGACAAATGACCTGGATAATAAAACTCAGTTAAGTTACTGATGCCAGGAATAGTATGTACAAACTTACAAAAAAATATAAAATACTGGAAAATATAAGTAATTCATAATATAGTTTTGCTATGTAAAATATAGAACTAGGAAATATGTACACTTATTCAACAGGCTAAAACTGCTGAGGATGCTTCTGAGAATGGATTAAAATGCAGTTGGTTGGTAAATAAATAAATGAAAACATCAATTTATTATATATTTATAATGAAATGGACCAGTGCTTTTAGCATAAGGGACATTTATTTGAAACTTTTCTTTGTATGTTAGACCCTAAGTACTAATAACAGTTCTGGGTACTTTTAAAATACTGCTTTTGTAGGATATGTGCATTGTGCCTCTTGGATTAACGTACCAGTAGGTATCTCTAATGATCTTAATCTTTTATCACAGGCCTTATGGGGTGTAATTCTTTCTTGCACTAATAACATTTTAAAAGCTTGTTACTTCAAACAATAAGTACATCATCAAGATAGCATTCAGGAAAAGTAGATATCTGTAACTTCCATTTTAAGATCTGTGATATACTGAATTGCCTTCAAGAAGAAGATGTTTTCAAGTTAGTGTGATAATGGAACACATTAATTTTGATTTGCTTTTGTGGAATGTCTTTACAATTTAAATTTAAGTGTTGAATAAATTATTTTTCTGCCACAGAAGAAATCTCATCCTTATAAACAAATCACCAGCGTATATAGTTCATTCATGTATTTTTATTCATTTATACTGTACATATTTCTTCCAATGATATTGTTTCTGTCATCCTCTACAATCTCTGATCTGAATCAGTCAAAAAAAAAAAAAAAAAGTCTTTTAGCGGGGTTTACCGCAGAAGCTTATGTGATCCTAGTTATGCTTCATTTTCTATGTTCATGAGCAAGACTTACGTCCAAAATATTGTTTTTTGTGTAGTTTTTACTGTTGCTCCAACTTTGGTCAGAGATGGGTGTATTTTATCTTTCCTTTTCATGTTATTTGCTGTCTTTTGTTGCTTATCTTAACAATGTTTTCCTTCCTTTATACTTTGTTTGGACCTTATTATTTAATACTGCACAAGTATAGCACTCATTTCAGAAAATGAATGGCTTTATGCAATTTTCATTAAAGTAGAAGTTTCTATTAACAATTTGTATTGGCTTTTGGATTTAAATTCTAATCACTACCTCATTGTTTTAGGTGACACTCTATCTGTTGGTGATTTAGTCACTTTACATATTGATCCTGACCACAGACTTGCAAATATGAGAAATCACACAGCAACTCACTTGGTGAATGCTGCTTTAAGAAACATACTGACGGTGACGTGCCAGAATTCTAGCAACGTATCCAGTGACAAGCTCACATTTGATTTCTCAGTTTATGGGGAACATTTCGGCACAAATGAAGTGGAAAAACTGGAAAAAATGGTAGAGAATGTGATTCACAGCAGTATCCCTGTAAAACGAAGTACGGTGTCTGGTAACGAGTTACATTCCCTCGATGGTGTTACACTTGTACCTGGAGAAGTTTATCCGGAACATGGCATACATCTCATAGAAGTGGAAGCAGGGAATGGATTCACTTCAAGGTAACACTCCACATTGACTTTGTTGAACCCATTTCATTTTATCTTGAATATAGCTACACCTTAAAGAATAAAAATAATGAAGGATATGGAAATTAACCCATCACTTATTACAGACGATGACAGGGGGCCAGGGCGAACACGTTTTACAAACACACTTTATGGTATTTTGGTGGAAAACCTTACTCGGGTTAGAAACGAGACACATTATATGCGGAAACATGTGTACACATCCATAGGTGTGAGGTGTCTGCTGAATGATTTGTAGACGGTGGTGGGAAGGTGTACGAAGTATATCGATTTTAGGTTCAATACTGTATGAGAATCATGGAGCTATGAGTGGTAGCAGAATTTGGAGTTCAGATTGAGAGGTAGTGTCTGGAAGTACTGTAATGGCTCTGACTGTGAAGCAGTTATTAAGGTCGCGGGTGTTGCGAGTACTGGCATGGTGAGCAACAGGCAGGTCCAGGTTTTGGGAGTAAACTGTCTGTCTGTGACCATTCATTCTGATGGATAATGAGTTTGAGGTCAGGCCAATGTAGGAACTTGGACAGTGGAGGCAGGTGAGCTGGTATATAAGATGGGTGGTTGTACAAGTGGCATGACCTATTATGGGGTAGTTTTCACTAGTAGTAGGGTTGCTTTGGGTGTTTTTTCCCTTTCTTTTCCATGTAAATAAATAAATTATTATTTTGCCATTAAATTGTACTTATCACAATAAATGCCACTTTCATAGGGAACCGTGCTGTGGAACACACGTTTTGAACACGGCCGATATTTCTGCCTTCTGTGTGGTGGCCCTCGAGTCCTCTGGCTCGGGTTCTCGCTGTCTGAAGGCCGTGACAGGTTCCGCAGCAGTGGAAGCTAGAGGGACCGGCCGGCGCGTTGCACAGCAGGCGGCTGGTTTGGAAAAACACCCTCAGGTGAGACACCACACTTCTCTCCACGTGAATTACTGTTATTATCCTGGACCAAACTTCAAATGTATCTACTGATCCTTTTGAGTCAGCAGTAACAATAAAACAGTGTGATTATAATTAAAGTTTAAATTTCAAAACGCTATAAAAAAATGAACCACTGATTGGAATGACGTCAAAATTGAACGGCGTATTATTGAAGAAGCGGGAAAGAACATGAACCAAAAAAGCTTCCATCCAATCGGTTTTTAATTGTCCTGAGGCCAAAAGCCGCATAAAAAGCATCCATCCAATCAGTTTTTAAGTTTCGCGAGACTGGTGCAAAACATGTCCAATATGCTGTCCACTGTTGTCTGCAACAAGATTAAATCGGGGAACAGCATGTTCCACAACCGATCAAAGTGTCACCGGGGTCAAGTTCAGAATGTGTTGCGCAATGCGTGTCTTCAATTCAGCTACGTTGGCAATCGGAGTACTGAACACATCTTTCAGATAACTCCACAGCCAGAAATCACACGGATTAAGATCAGCCAGGCTGTAGGGAAATGACGACTGATAATTCTAGCATTTCCGAAATGCCGCCTCAACAACTGCTTCACTCGATTTGAAATGTGCGGGGGAGCGCTATCTTGCATTCATGTTGTTTCCCCCTTCTTCAATAATATGCCATTCAATTTTGACGTCATTCTAATCTGTGGTTCGTTTTTTAGAGCGTTTTGAAACTTAAGCTTTAATTATAATCACCCTGCACATATGAGTTTGGGAGGATGCAAATTTGATACCCAGTTCATTCATCCAGATTTCAGTTTTCCATCATTCTCCAAAATCATTCTAGGGTGAATGCTCTGATGATTTGCGTTCATAAGGGTAATGGATGATTTCCATCCTATAACTTTGCCATCAGACCTCATGTGGCACTAGTAATGCTTGTAGCTGAGCAGCTAGCATTCAGGCCCAGCACCCGGGAAGATGTAGGTTTGATTCCACCATTCGGTCTTCCGTATTTGTTTTAAGACAATCACTCAAAATGAAAATGTAACTCAATTTGAAATCTTTTTACTGAATTTTTCTTTTTTTTTTAAGATGATTTTTTATTATATTTGGTTAAAAAAACAAGCTGGACACTGACCTTCAGCTCAAAATGGTAACTTGCACTTAATGGTTCTTTTTTTAAAAAATAATTAAATAATCTGCGGGGCTAGAAAGCTGCAGAAGTAATATTGTGAAAATGGAGACTTATCCAGCATATGGATTTACAAAATATTCAGTCGCTTACTACCAGACTGTTTTAATCAAATGTATACATGGAAAAGCAAGGGAAAATACACCCAACACTCACCACAGTTGAAGGGAGGAGGGCAGCAGCAACACAAAACAACACACAAACAAAGAAAAAAACAATATTTCGGGTGAAAATCCCTTTTTCAAGCTAACAGAGAGGTGGCCGGTCTTACGCAAGACTTGCGTTCGACGCACCACCTATCTGTTAACTTGAAAAAGGGATTTTCACCCGAAATATTGTTTTTTCTTTGTTTGTGTGTTGTTTTGTGTCACTGCTGCCCTCCTCCCTTGAACTTTGGTGAGTGTTGGGTGTATTTTCCCTTCCTTTTCCATGTAAATATTGCCTCGCGGCATTTCTTTCCTTTCATTGTTACTTAATCAGATGTATGTTGCTGATGAGCTATGGCATCCTTGACCGGTGCAGAGTTTTCCTTAATGATTTGAGAAACGCCATTTGTGATGTGTCAGAACAGAGGCAATTTGTGTAGCTTCCACTTCTTCCTCTCCACTATTTAGTTTTACATCTGCCACTTGCCCCATTTCTATGTAGTAACATATCAAGTGAAGTGCTAGAGATAAAGGAGCTATATGCTATACACACTGTATTAGCTCCGTCATAGGTTTAGGGTGTCTCGTGAATAGTCTCCCATTCAAAACCCATTGTGGTCTGACCAGATTTGTTTTTAATAATTTCCCATGGGACACTAGTACCAGGCATGTTGCTTACTGTGTAAATATGTATGCTTAATTTCATTCTAGTTGCTTAACATAACCATCTTCCTGATTGGAGATATTTCATTAACTCTGCAACCGAGGTCTGATAAAATATTGTTAAATGTTTAAGCATTAATAGTATAACAGTGTATAAAATTTTCACCCATCTATACCATAAACCTGTATATTGTGGTATATAATAGTGTATAGTTTGATGAAGTTAAGAAGACATTACAGTTGACACTAAGCTGTAGTTTCTCCTTCTATCCTGTTTTATCGTAATTTGCAGTAAAATACCTTTTGTTTCATCTTAATACATAGTGTATGTTCTTAAAGATTATTGTTACAACATTCTTCAAATCATTTGCTTTGGCAGGACTCTCTGGAAGCCAACATACAGAAGATGAAACAGCGACTTCAGAGTTCGTATCGTCCATTAATACCTTATGTTGTTCACATGCAGTGTATTGGTGCACTAGACAGGTTGTTGAAAAAGCTCAAAGAGAAAGAAAGGGCAGCATTAAAGTGAGTCTTTCTTTAATAACTATAATTATTTTTATTATTATAATATTAATAAAAATTACAATTTCGCTATATACTGGCTTATAGATTACTCAGATTTTTGCAAGAACAACAACAGGTGACATTCTAAGTTACTTATATTCAAAATCAAGTAAGTTACACCTTTTTTTGTATTTCTGTTCCAATTCGGAGGTTATAGGCTTAGTTACAGACACTCTCCAGGATGCGTCTTGCTAATATCTAGTGGGGTATTGATTTAGGCACAGCCAGAATGCTGTTGCCTTTCTGAAGCTAATAATAGGCTATCCTTTCTCTTTAGGACATTGTAAACCAATTGCATACTTTTGTTAATGTATACTATGAGTGACAGTAGGAGGAGCAACTAGCCATATTATAGCAATCGGTTAAGAAGGAATGGGAGCAAGAATTCAATATAGAAGTTAATGGAATTAGTGAAGTGAAAAGTGGTGGATTTGATGTTTACAAAAGTGTAGTGAGCAAAATATGACAGATTCAATTTTTTTTAATACTAATAATGTAATCTGAGACATGTTTTGAATGATTGATATCCCAGCGAACTCGATCGGACCACGGCTCTAGGAGTTGACTGTCATTATGAGTTCGGCCTTCAACTTCATATCTTCAGGGACTGCTGAAGACATCAGTTACAAACTGTAATAAATTGTCATCTTTGGTCTATTGGGCCAAAGTGGTTCATATCAGATAATAATGTCATCTACATTTTTGCAAAAAAAAAAAAAAAAACACTGTTTTAATAATGTTTTAAGTTTCCCAGTATGCAGTAAACCTGGTATCCAAGTCTTCAGGTGTATTTCATGTTGATGCAGTGTGTTTTGTTGTACAACCTTCCTCCTTTCAACACTAGCAATTGATGCGTGTACTTACCTTTCATTTCCACTGCAAAACTGGCTGTTATTTATACCCAAAGGAAAGAGAAAGTAAATCTAACATTTATCAGATTTGGAGACAGCAGAGCCAGAGAAACAAAGATACTAGTATAAGCTTGTGGCTCAGTTTAAGTAGCCTACACAGCCTTAACTCGTGTCTGCATAAGGAAGGTCATAGAACAAAATATTATCATTTTTATTGTGTGTCATATACTTTGTCACCTTCAACTTTCCAACAGCATTGCTTTTTACTCCACAATTGTTCAAATTAGGTGTTATTTAGAATCAAGTTAATCTGGAAGATATAAATCGTGCTGAAGTTGTTTTTTTGTGGAATCGTGAGTATGGAAGTCTGGTATAAAAATGTTTCATGACACTTGGGGGTATTTTTGTATACAACAAGCGAGGGAGATGAGGTCCCTGTTTCTCTGCCATCTGCTATTATATTGCCTTCATTACATTCTTTAACTTAATTTCACTGGTAGGTTCATTTTCATTGTTGTATAATCAGCATTATTATGACCAACAAAGAAAAAAGATGCAAAATCAAGCATGATAACCATCCTGCACTGTAGGTATCATACATAGTGACTGTTTTTCAAATAAAAGGTGTAATTTTACACCAAAAATACTTCTCCCTTGTCTGAAAATGTTTTTGTAAATCACAGCTAATAAATTCTAAGCTTGTTTACTCATATTCAAATATTGATACAGGTCTTTAGCAATCTTGGTTACATTTTTTTAATTTGTGCTATATTTTTACATTCAAGAAGACACCAATTACACCTTTCCTTTCTAAAATTTTATGAAATCCAATACTTTGTATTGTTTACTTTTGCTGTTGATTATAACAGTATAATGTTTTCTTGTTCTGTATTATTCTGTTTTTCTTTTTTCCAGAGATTCCATGGAAGCTGAAATGCAAAGTGTCATAGAAAAATTTAAAACCACTAGCAAAACACCTCCACCTTTCATTGTCCACTTCTTCGAATGCACATCTTATATAACTGCTTTACGTTTACAAAAAGCGACACGAATGTGCCCTGACATACCTGTACTTCTGTTAGGAAGAAGTGATGGTGGCATCAAAGCTCGATGTTGTGTGCCACAGGTCAGTAATTAATAGTTTAGATATGCATAAGGGAATTACAATTTTCGATTAAATAGACCTCGTTATTAGTATGCAGAAAGTACTGTTAAGTCTGCCTTGGCAGTTCTCTTTTATCTCGTTAGAACAGAGAAAGCAGTTGTGTAGATGTATGTGAAGATTTATTGGCAATCTATGGAGTCATCACATTCAGTGAGTTCCTTTCATTTGATCTTCCTTCAATTCTGAGTGTGTTTTATGTTTTTCTGCAATAAAGAACAAGTCATAGTATTTATTGTATAATTTTTACAGTTAGAAGTGGTATTTTTGTAATTTTGCTTCCATAATTCCTAGAAGACACAGCAGCAAGGGTAAAAAGAAAAAAGCTCATGTGGTTGAAAATGTGTACTAGCAAACTCCACAATATTCTTTTTATTTTGTGATTTGCCTTAAGAAACAACAGCCTTTTGATAGCACTTGTGCTATTATCAACAGAAATGCCTTTGTCTCCGTATGCCCAGTACGATTTATTTTCGGTTTTGTAAATGTCGGCTAATGCCAGAGAGGTAGATGTGACAATATATGAAACCTATATCATCTCATGGAATCAAAAACTATATGCGTATGTGGAACAGACCAGACTAACACTTTGGAAGACTTCCTTAATGCCAGAGATTATGCTGTCCAAGTTGCTGTCTTTTGGACCTCTATAATCTGAATGATTGAAGTTTGGTGTTGATCACTGTATTTATTTGTAGTCGCTTGTTAATAAGCGTTTGTGATGTAACTGTTGTCAGCAATGATTTTTACATAAGATAAATAAATATTTGTCTTCCTGCTCCGTTTTTTGTGTCAGCCCCCTTCTTTTGTTACCAAATGAAGAAATCGGTGTGCTTGGAAATGTGATCCATCCTCTTGCCTCTTGCTGTAAGGTTCTCCACCTACCATGTTCATCGTTAATTTTTATTCAATTGGTTAACTTCTCAGTATCACATTCAAACATGTGGAGATTTGTCTGACTGGCGTCTCAGTTTTATCATATAAATCCAAAAGAGTAAAAATGGCATGTGCATACCCATCCTCCTTGACATGTGTCTTATTCATCTTGCACATGACTATGGGGTTCCCCAAAATATCATGAATTGTCATTTTTTTGTGGTCAGAACATCCCTCATGTCTTCAAACTTTGGTAAGGGATGTGTTTAATTTAATTGCAATGGAGTGCATGCTTAAGTGACAATTTTCCTACACACCTTGGTAAATTATTGATCATTTCTCTTGGTAATTTATTGCAATCCCTGATCCCCTTACCTACAAAAGAAAATCTTCCCACACCCTTGTGCCTGAAATCGAGTGCCAGCTTGTGGTCATGGTCACCTTTTCCCTTCCATTAACTACTTTTCATACCTACTGCAATATCTTTCCATGCCTCATCGCCAGTATAAGCCCTGTAAACTCCCATAACTCTCTTCACCCTCATCCTACCTTCCAATGAATCCTATTCCAGCTACTTTATCATATAACTCACTGATTGTGTTCTGCGGTAATTTACAGAGACAAATCTAGCAGCCTTTTTTTGCTCTCCTTCCAATTCCTTACTTTGGGTGGAGTCCCATACTACACCATCATATTCAAGAAATGGTCTGACCAGAGTTTTATAATCCAGTTCCCTTACTTCTCTGATACATCATATCATTAGTCTCTCCAACAAGTGAAGGGTTTGGAATCTGTTCCTGATACCTGTCAAAAATTTCCTGCCCAGTTGAGTATGTTATTTCCTTGTTTTCATGGTGTCTTAAAGTGTCTTACTTCCTATTATTCTCATCAAACGAGTAAAATGCTTTGATTACCTCTCCCTTCCCCCAAGATAGTGTGTCATTTACCACCAGATAAAGAAAAATCATAAGTAACTACCATTAAATATTCAATGAACTGGATTTTTTTAGGAATGGTACGTATATATACTTGTGAAAGACTATTTGTGTTATATAATACTTACCAAGATTGCCACTATCACTTGAAAATTTTTATATACTTTTTATCTGACATTTCCTACTCAGTTTCACTTGATTCCTTCTTTCTCTGTCATTTGACCTCCATTTTGCACTCTAAATCCTTTTAAAACAGTGTCATCCATATTGTCTATGGTTTTTAACTGAGTCTCCTCTTCTTTTACTTATTCACTAGCACTATCTGTGGCCTTCTTTTCATCTTCTTTGTGATTCACCATTATTTTATCCTTCAGCATTTCTTCTCTGATTTTCCTTCTGACATTTTCTTTGACTCCCAGGAATTTCACCTCCTCCTTCATGTATTATCTCGGTTATCCGGGTGGAGCCGCCGCATTGATTTATTAAAACCTAACGTTTCTGGCATCGTGCTGTGGCTTACATCAGAGGACTGCTTTGTCAGTTGCCGCTATCACCTTATATAGTAGCAGGAAGCTAGCGTGCTCGCTAACCATCGCGGTGACATCACCGCACCCAGTGTAGGCGGTAGGATGGGGCCGTTCGTCTTGTGTTTTCCTGAGCAGGTATGACCAAATATGGTCAAGTTGCAAACCACTGTCTGCATTCATGTTGTTCAGCCATTTTTGATTTTCTAACACTTCTCTCATACGCCTAGGCCACCATCTGCTCCGCTTGGAGAACCAAGATAATACATACAGTGGGGTCACGGAAGCTTTCGTAATCATCGCTTCTGTGTTTGGCTTTCAGCACCATGTGGTAGTTTGTGTTGATGCATTTTAGATTTAAGTGTTTTGTCAATCTTCTTTGTGTTGGTTACAGTGACATTTTATGTGATAATCAAGCGCTTCCTTATCTGTTATCCTATTTCCTCCTGTTTTTACATTTTTGGTGATTTTTGCATCCTTGGTATCTGATATATTCCACTTATTTATCTCTTGAAGACCATGCTGTCAGCTCAGCATAAAGCTTACTCTTGTTAAACATGAGATTAGTAAGCTTTTTTGTTGTAACTTGAAGTACCTATAATTTGCTTATTACATTACATTGTCAATTGACAGTACAAAATTTTTCCATTTCATTTTTGGTTTCTTCTTTGCTTTTATTTTCATAAATATAAGTATTACATAAATATAACCTAAATGTAAATGTGCACTCATTAAAGTTTACAACTTACAGAACTTTGTGAGCGAGTCATTCGACGCCCAGTTATGGATGCAGTCTGTGGTGACATCATTCGACGGTCAGGGTTTTGCTCCTAGAGGCAAAGATCCACGCCTGGTGTTCAGTATGAAAGGCAAGAACGTCGCAAAGGCCAAAGAGGCTGCAGTGATAAGTAGGGCCGTGCATGCAGCTACACAGTTTGCAGAGTCTGCCTTGAATCTGAAACAAAAGGCTCAGTCTGCATGAAATCATTTTGCAGATGTAATTAATTTATGTAAAAATGATCCCAAATAAAATAAATTTGTAAAACAGAAACTCTCTTTTTTTCTTTGCATGGCTTGTGTAAATACAGACTCTAATTTTATAATTGAATCGGAGTTTTTATTTTTGAAAGGGTGTAATCAACATTTTTTCACATTTGTCTTTTCTGGCATTTTTTTGTTCCTTGAGGATAGAAATATCAGTTTCTTTTGAAAAGACATAGTGGGACATGTTAAGGTAACATATTACAAATAAAAATACTTTAGTAGGCTTCTGGATTGGGTTTTTGTTGGCTGAATAAGAAGGGGAATGTTTCTTTGTTAACTTTGCCGCTTGTAAGAACCTTAGAATTTGAGTAAATTCTAGTTTGCTTAGCTTAAAGCATAAGGGAGGGAGTAAGCTTTCCAGTAAACATATAATTTTCATTGCCAGTATAGGATATGAGGAAACGTTTCAAGCAGAAGTCGATACAGCAAACCAATTCAACAAATAGACCATTTTAAAAGCAATAAAGTCACTGCACACTTAATATAAGCACTAAATAAACCACTTTTAATAGTAAAGAATCTTTAAACTAACCTGGAATAGGGTAATCCATTATTATCCAACTTGTAAACAATAGATTTTTGCGACACAAAAACACACAAAGCAGTGGCGAATAATTCACTACACGCTGCTAGAATGATGCCAAAAAAAAAAAAAAAAATTGTTAACCCCTGCGTCTAGCTTTGAATAGTACTCTTTGTGATGCCTGCCAAAGCTTTCTTTTCTTTTCTCTCCTTTTTTTGTTTTTATTTCACACTAGCCCGCAATTTCGTTTACGCAGACTGTTAATGTTTGAATAGATCCGATCATGCTACAGTTACCACATCGCCAGCAAAAAAATAAAACCAATTTAATTCTTTCAAATAATACGACGCCGTTCATAAGCTGAAATCTCCGACATGCGTTTCAACTAAGAGAATTAACTTAATCCGACCAATACTTCTTTTTAATTTAATCAATGTGATTGCGATAGCGCACACCCATTTCCCCCTTTCTTGTAACCCCCTACCCTCGGTCCTCTACGAATTTTAATTATAAATTCTTTTAACGTTTTTGGAAAATTATTTGTCACATCCACAGGTAATTTATTCCAATCCTCAATTCCCTTACCTACGAAAGAAAATTTTCCCGTACCCTTAGGCCTGAAATCGAGTGCCAGCTTGTGATCATTTAATTTGATATAATTGCGATGCAGCACACGCTCCGCGGCAGTCTCCCTACATACCCATCTTCTCCTTTCCTTTCCCATCTACTTTTATCCCCTACCAATTTGAACTTTAAATTCTTTCAGTGTTTCCCACCTACTTTTGTCGTCATAATTCCTCTTGGTAACTTATTCCAATCCCCTACCTACGAAAGAAAATCTTCCTACATCCTTGTGCCTGAAATCAACTGCCAGCGTGTGGTCATGGTCATCTTTTCCCTTCCATGCATTACTTTTAATTCTTACACCAATATCTTTCCGCACCTCATCACCTATGGACGCCTCGTACACATGCATGACTCTCTTCACCCTCCTATAATCAAGGGAGGCATCTATTAATTACATGAGGGGTCCGGCGTAATCTCACGAAACCTTACCAAGGGGGAGGGGAGGGCCAACGGATATCTCACGTGAGGTTTTGAAATTCTTGTAGAATGGTAGAGCTTAAAAAAAAGGTCTACAATGACACGAAAGTCTATTTTAGGGGGGTAAAAACCGACTTTAGGGGGGGTATAACCGACCCTAGAAAAAAAAGTATCAAAAAGTTGCGAGGTCCATTCGTAGGTCGGGTCCGACCAAATCTCACCAGAGAGGAGGGGGGCCGGGTCCGGAATTCCGGAAAAACACCTCACGTAATTAATGGACGCCCCCAACAAATCCCATGCCAGCTCTTTAACCGATTGTGTTCTGCGATAATTTCCAAATACATATCTTGTACAGCCCTTCTCTGCACTCCCACCATCTCCTGTATTTGATACAAAAAATGTGGGTCCCATACTACACCACAATATTCAAGCAGTGGTCTAACCAATGTTTTGTAATCCAATTCCCTTACTTCTCTGGTACATCCTCTCATCACTCTTTCCAACAGGTGAAGGATTTTGAATCCTTTTCCTACCACCTGTCCAATGTGTCCTGCCCACTTAAGTTTACTATCAAATGTTATACCAAAGTTTTATATTTCAAGTCTTCAACAAGCAATTCCTTCTCCACCATATAATCATAATCAACCTTCAGTTTTTTTTTATCTGTGAACCTAATAAGCTGACTCTTCTTTGCATTTATCTTCATCCCATGTTGTCTCCAGGGCCAGCACTATGATTTTCGGACCCCGGGTAAGGATTCTTTAGATCACCCCACAGCAGTTTACAGTCTTCTGCCGTCATGGTCATCTTTTCCCTTCAATATACCACTCCTAAATTCTTCCTTCAAACAATCTCGTTCAACAAAAAATGGATCCTAGTTTGTGGACATTTTAATCGTGCATTTCTCTGCTTTCCGTCTTCACATCAAAATGGAGAGTACAAGGGTGGTACATTATTCAAAACGCCCACAGAATATGATCAGTTGTTTTGTGTGAACCCCAGTCTTCCGATGAAAGCCACAGTAAGATGGCAGAAACGTTAGGTTTTAATAAATCGACGTGGCTCCACCCGGAGAACCAAGATAAAATTAAACGTACCCTTTTGTAACCGCAGGACTAGAAACTGTAAATTACGGTATTGAAAGCCTATTCAAAATCCAACCGGAGATTTTTGCGTGAATCTCTTTCATCCAGATAGACACATGAAGGAACAAGTTGTAACGTTTTCTACGGATCATTAACTATGCTCCAAACTCATTTTTTCATACAATCCTATTACATGTTTAGATTCTGAAACATCATACGAAGTGTGACGGCTGATCAGTTACGTTGGGCCCTGGCATTCGAGAGGTAGTGGGTTCGATCCCCGACTTAGTAATCCAGATTTCGATTTTCCGTGGCTATTTGAAGACACCCCAGGGGAGTGCAGGGATTTCATTAAGACCAGAGCCAGTTTCCTTACCTTTTCTTGTCCACCATACTATTTTGCTTCTAATCACATTAAGGCAAAAAATCCCGAAGAAAGTAGCGAAGGGTCCGTCATTTATTTGTAATGATTCGCACCGGGAACATAGGAGCAAATTTATTTGATTGAATTCAAGCTGAACTGATTACAAAGCGGTCACATTTCACTCAGTCGTCGACAGTTGCCTGTGAACTGTTCTCCAGATTTAGGATCCTTCGTCTTCTGCCTTTTACGAAACATCAAGGAATGGCTGTCCTAATAGATTTTCATCGAACGAGGTCACCATCGCACTTTATTTGGCACACACTGGTGAAGTGAGTAATGCCTTTTACTAGGTATTAATCATCCCCAGGCCAAATACTTCAATACTGGGAACAAGAACATAGTATCTATTGCGCGGCTATTTCGTAGAGTTCATTATGCCGTATTTATTAATTGAAGGTCTAAAGTTGTGGCGTCATTGGACGAAATGTATAGAGAGATTGAAGAAAGGTTTTGAAAAATAAACTGCCTTTTGATCAATAATATTTTTATACTTATCAAACAGTTTTTATATGATTGTTTAGTATTTTTTCAAGTAGTGTCTTTTTCTGTATATTAAAAAAAAAAAAAAACATCCAACCTGGAGCCCCCTCTGTACAGAACATAGTTGATGTCTATCTCTGTGACAGATTCTACCTACTGATAAGTGATTGTTTCTTTGTCGGGTATCCGTAACAGAGGATGTCGAATAAGAAGAGTCAGCTTGAAGTAATCAATATCATCAACAAACTTTTGGCCAGCATTCTGTTGAATAAAAAGAACCAGCTTGACGTAATCAATATCATCTGCAAACTTTTGATCAGCAATACGATTTTTATTCATATTGCCGTATTTCAATCATGTCAGTGGAATATTATAGAATCAATTCAATAATGGTTTAGTTTCTGAAGCCTTCGTCCCATTCCGGCGTCTCTTTTCTTCACGAAATTAAATTTCCCCACACAATTTGCTCTGCATCGTTGATGTCTCATTCCATTAAGAACAGCGCTCTGTTGTTTTGTGAAACACGCGATTAAAGCTACACGCTTCGCACCTCACGAAAACAGAGCCAACGACTATATATAAGCCTGCTACTCAGCGAAACTGTTTCATTTTGAAGGGAGTAGCTTTTAAAGCTCGAAGCAAATAAAGAAGTTTTATATCTAAGAAAACAACTAGTTGTTTGACAGATTTTTTAAAAAAAGATTATGTGACGCAAATATTTATTGTTAGCACTTTCTGCTTAAACAGTAGCAGGCACAGAAAATAAATTGGAAATTTTAAAGAATAATATTTTCAGTTCTGTATAATATTGTCTAAGTGTGTATGATATTTGCTTGCGCATCTCTGTAGTCTTTATGCAGTTTTGTGACTACATTCAATTACAATTTGACGACGAAGAATCGGTGACCGTATATCTTTTGTGGTCTTACATATTTCGGCCCATCATTGCAGGAATTATTAAGTTTACATAAATACCAAAACATATCCAGAACATGTTGAATTTTGGGAAAAAAAATTTTTTCATTAATTCTATCGTTGAACTATAAAGTACTGTAAACAAATTAAACGTAAATCTACGACCTCTTATATTGTTACCAATTGTTGCCGTCCGTAGCACATGGATTATGATGGAGAAAAAGTTTCAATCACAATTAAAATTAAATTAATTGATAATCCAATATTGATCCAAGCTCCATAACCAATTTGTGCTTTTAAAGTACTCCGAAACTCATGTCTTTTAAAATTACAAAGACAAATTTATCTGGCATGTGTTGTACCCTCTCCAACTCCTGTGTTTGATGTTGATGTGGGTCGATGCCTGACCGTTGATTCATACCACAGTCGCCTTACTGCTCTGTTTACCCTCTCCAATAGATGGCGGAGTTTGAAATTTTATCTGGCACCTTTTCAGTTTGTCGTGCCTAATTTATGTTGTAATCAAGTGATATGCCAAGATAACTATATTTTATGTCTTCAACTGTTAATTACTTTTCTATCTGTGTTCTTAGTGCGCTGATATTTCTTTTTTTTTTTTTTTGTGCTTATCTGCATTTTATACGGATCTAGAAATTTTCCGAGGCAAGGCAAAAACTATGAGATTGTCTCCCCTTAGAATATTATTTTGCCGCCTCAATTGTTACCACCCCGAGGGTAGCCTTGCTTCCCTTCAAACACGATTTTGCTACCCCCTTAACTTGCCGCCCGGGGCAAGCGCCCTAGTTCGTCCCCGACCCTCCCCTCTCCCCTAGATCCGGCACTGCCAACTAGATAAACTTTACGAATAATTTGCACTAGTAAAACAAAGGAGGTGCATCTAGAAATTAACAGTGACGTTTGGAAGCTACTTAAGAACAAAAGGAAAAAAAGGTAGGAGTTGAGAGAAAAAAATATATTTGTACCACCGACATGGGTGAGTGGTTTTGAGTTTCTAAAGTTAGCTAACTTGTAGTCATTATTGGATTTTTCCTGGCATTCCGGAGGATGTAAGTTCGAAGCTTCGTCCGGCTATCCAGGTTTTGGTTTTTCATTGTTTCCCGAAATCACTGAACGCGAATGACTGTATGGTTCCTTCAAAATGCCATGGCCGAATTCCTACCCGTTACTTGCCCACGGCCTTTTCCCATCTCTAATAATTAGAGATGGGCAGGTCCGAGATTTCAAAGGAGTCGGGTCCGGATGTACATCCAGTGCTGCGGACCTACATCCAGGTTCCGTGTCCGGCGGACCTGTATGGGTCCGAACCTACAATCGAGCGTATGGTGGATACAAATCCTACCAAGGAGAACTGCAGTATGAGTTATATCATGTACATCCATTAATTTATGAAATGAAAGAATATTAATTCTGATAATTTTGTTTTATTTTTGTCTGAAACTCACAATTGTACGTAATGTTATAAAATCACAGCATAATCAGACTTGATAATGACAAAAGTAAGACTAAAATTACTGTGGGCTTCTATAAGAATAAAATGAAATCATTTCTTAATAATGTTTAAGTACTACTAAAAAAAATCGAAAGTCTTTGTTAACTCTTTGTTTTTTTTACTAAAAATGAAATTATTCAAGACTCAACATTTTGAGATAATTATTGCCTTTCCACAATATACCAGGTTAAGAAATGGTTTATTATAAATGAACAAAAAATAAAATTGCAAGTATAACTTATTTTAAATTGTGAGCGAGAAATTACGTGAGATTTGTTCTTATATTATGTATAGTGTTTTGCTCTGTATACTATGTGAAACTGTTTTGATTGAGTGAATAAAACATTGTCGCGACTGCTAAATCGAGTGCGAAACAATGCATTTCAATCAAACAGTAATATTTATGTTTTGCCAGCTACCGAAACGCGTTTTTGGTGCTTTCAAAATCTTTATTTTATTTTGTGCAATTTCAAAAACTTTTAATTTCTTTTTAATTTTATTTAATATAATTTTCAATTTAGTTGAAAGTATTTTTAAGCAAGATTTAATTTTTAGTAATAATAACCGATTGTTTGAGCCACTGTTAAGGCGCGTCCACACCAGAGGAACACAGAGGAACTTCTTGTTGCTAAACTGTTGCAGTCTGTTTCTAGAAACAGAAACAGATCGCAACTTTCAGAAACATTCTGTCCACACCAGAAAACCTAATTTAGGAACAGTTTACTTGTGTTACTGTTTACGGTTGTTACCCGTCTACACCAAGAGCAACAATCTTTATTTTTTTCGAAATAAAAACGTACTGTCACAATTATAATACAGTTAGTATATGATGATGTGGTGCGACAGTGATGTTTTGTCAGCAGCTGCTGCAGTTTATATTATTTTGAGTCAAAAGAAAAAAAGAATCAGCAAATGCTGGTGGATGAGACCAACTTTTTTGGAGAGAAACCAACACGGAGTAGAACACCTCATAAATTCTTTTAAAAAAAATTAAAAAGACAATCTGTTATCAGGACTTATTGAGGATGGACACATCAAACACTTTATTAGAATGAGTAGCAATGATTTAGAATGACTACTTACTAAAACTGAACAGTTTATTCGAAAACAAAATACAAACTGCATGGCCGCAATATTTCCAATGGAACGTTTGCTGCTGACTTCAAGATTTCTAGTTACTGGAGATTCATATACATCTTTGATGTGCTTATTTCGAATTTCGAAACAATCAATATCCAAAATTGTGCCAGAAGTTTGTGATGCTATTATTTCAGTTCTTCAAGATCAAATACAGGTAAATTCAATTGTAACTTAACAACTGATTCAAATTCATGAATATATGCAATTTTATATTTTTATATTTTATTTCTAAACCCCAATGGTACATGAAAATTGCAAAAATGCTAAAGCATATGATGATACAAGTACCAAACAACAGTGGCAGCGAATTTTTTTAACTATAGAACATTCTTCAGTGAATACTCTTGGTGGTAGTAAATGCTAATTACGAGGTTATGTACATGAACGTTGGATCTCAATGGCACATATCAGATGGTGGTGTATTTGCAAATACACTATTTACGATCTGATGGTCCTCTTCCTGATCGAACGGAATCAGTGCCCTATGTATTTTTGGGCGATGATGCTTTTCCATTATTTCCTAATCTGTTGAAACCTTATCACGGACAGCAAGAAAAAGGATCATTGAAAAGAATATTTAACTATCGGCTTTCTAGGGCCAGATAAGTGTGAAATGTACTGGGAATTCTATCAACTCGATTCAGAGTATTAGGAAAACAATTACTTCTCTCTCCTGAAAATGTAGAATTTTTTTTAACTATATGTATACACAATTTCCTCAGGCGTAGAAATTCTTCAAGACAATTCTACATGCCGCCCAGTACATTTGATGCTGAAGGTATTGGGAGAAAAGACGTAAACGCAGGAACTGTACTGTATGTTTCCATTACAGAAACGAGCGTCTACTGAAGCAAAAATTATTCGACAGGAATTTGCTAACTATTTTGTGTCATCGGAAGGAATGGTTCCGTGGCAAACTGATATTTAAATAATGTTAAAATTGTGGTAAAAAAATGAAGTAGAGATAAACCTATTTCTATAGAAGTAATAAAATTTTGAAGTTACTTGTACATCACTAAATCCTTTTTCTGAACAATGACGCACTTAATGCCTATCCGCAAGAAATTCCAAATATTTGTAAGCAAACCATTTACTCTCAAAACTCAGTTTTTTTTTTTTAGTTCCCGATCTTTTTTTCTTTCTCTAAAAGAACTGTGCAACTAAGTTTTTTACTTTTCGTTTTACTTCACTTACGTCTGCACCAGTTGCTTTACTTAACATCACCTACGAAATGTGTTTCTTTAGCCGATCTTTATAGTCTGAATCACATGGGTTCCAGAAACACTTTGCACTTCTATATAATTGAATTCAATTTATTAAATTTTCATTCGTCCACTCTAACATTTTTGTGGGGGTTCAACAACTGAGGTAACAGCAACACGGAACAAGCTGTCCACACCAAACTAACAACAGTTTTAAACACGATAATGTTTACAAATGTTCCTTTGTTTCCTTTCATCTTTACCGCTACTTCTGGAAACAGTCAACATCAAGGAACTTTTGTTTCTGTTGACATAAACACTGAGAAATATTGAGAAACATTGGGTAACATGAGGGAACAAACTGAAGGAACAAGCAACATCAACAGTATGTTCCTCTGTGTTCCTTTTGGTGTGGACGTAGCTTTAGACGTTCTAGAAACGGCTGGATGTGAGGTTTTTTTCAATGTCGGATTATAAAATATTTCTGTAAAAGCGGCCAGCAGAGTCGCTCGCAATAATGCCACATAATCATATTTATATATATTACTAGCTGTTACCCGCGACTTTGTTCGCGTGGATTTAGAATTTGATTGCTAGAATTGGATATAAAAAGCCGAAAATTATCTAAGTGGTACCAAACAACACTGAGTCGGCATAATATGACAGGAACGCCATCGATATACCATTCTACCTACGAACCTGTCTCATGACTAAAACTGTTATTCATATCGGAAAAAAAGTATCCTATTTCGTTCCTAAATATACAAAATATTTCCTTGTCATCGGTATGCACATATATTCATCAAAACGTAAAAAAAAAAGATGGAGACTCACTTTCGCATATTAGTTTAGATCACACAAAAACTACCTGTGGAACCAGTGTACCGTGAATAAAGTAAACGGTTTCTACCGCCAAATATTTCCCAGAATATGGTATCCTTTCTATAAAATTCTAGGCTTGGTTCAAACTATGAAAACCAATTCATAAAAATGTTTGCACCCAGTGGGATTTCAACCCGGAGCCATGCAGGAGTTTTTATAAGAAGCAAACTCGTTACCACTACGCTCTCTTACCATTGCTGAATATTGCTTCGCATTACAAATACGCAAAAATATTATGCGTCTGTCTTTCACAGTTCAGATAGTTTTCATAATTTAATGACAATATGTTCTTATCTATACATAATATAGTATCCCATCATGATCCTAATGTCAAAATGCATCTCCCTGTCAAATTTCATCACGATCGGAGAATCCATTTAGCCCAAGAAACGTAACAAACAAACATAAAGACAGACAGAGTTACTTTCGCATTTATAATATTAGTATAGATATATGTATAATGTTCCTTGGAAACTCTACGAAACGTGTTTTTGCAATAAAGAGATGTTAAATGTATTATCTGATTTGTCCTTAAGCCATCAGAATTGAGAAAGTTAAAAATTCTAGAGACTTTGTGATTAATCAAACTAAACGTTAAAAGTTTAATAAGACTACAACACATTAAAATCACAAGTCCAGTCTTATTTAGCATGTAAAACACTCCTCACCTTAGAAGCATGAACCCAGCCAATAAAAAAGTACTATGAACCTGGTTTTAACTACCCATTGAGATTTAATAGCTATTGTAATTATCTACTAATAGTCAGACATTAAGAAATAGTTTTCAATTATAATCTTATCTTTAAACAGAACTGTAATCCAATCATACAGTAAATGACATTAAACTCTTCAGAACATAAATTTCAAATCGGAACTGTAATGAAAAACTGCGTTCCAGCTCCGCGTTGCAGGTCCGGCCGTGGTTCAATCTCCGGCCACGAGAGAACTGTGGCGCTGTTACAGGTCCGGCTGGAAGCAGATCCGACAAGCGCTCGGATGTACATCCATCCCTACCGCAAGTGATACGGGTCCGCGGAACTGCATCCATCCGGACCTACCCATCTCTACTAATAATCTCGACGAGATAACAAAAATACTTGGTTTCGTAGCACTGCTGGATTTCCCATTAGGCTGTATAGGCTCCAGCTTAGGGACGGCAGCGTTTTAGGGGCGGCAAATTTCCTAGGGTACCAGCTTTAGTAGGCCGTCAAATTTGAGTGTGATTATAAACATAATAGAAAAACGTCTACTATAAATTTTCATTTAAGTGGTGACATCTAGTAGTGAAGTGACAAAACTCGGAACAATTAATAGAAAAGAAAAATACTTTTACTATCAATCTTCATTTAGGTATTAGTGGTGACAGCGGAACAATTATCTAAATTATTAATTTAATTCTTCATTAGTTTCCTGACTTTCTATGTTGTTCAACGCAGTCTGTAGCCCGTTGTATATTTCCCAAGGAAGACTCTTTAGACAAAGGTATGTTTCTGCTGACAGACTTAAATTTCATTATTTCTATAATAAAAATGCTTATGTATGATCTAAGATTTCATTAATTGAGTATCTGGATGTTGAAAGTCCCCGAGCGCTCGAAAGTCCTAATTTTATTGAAAAAATCAAGGCAATAATTTTTGAAACTTAATTCGTCATATCTCAGCTAATAATGAATTAAATTCTTTGAAATTTTTAGGGAACATGCATTGAACTATGCCGAAACCGGTATTCTGATTTAAATTGATATAAATTATACTCGTTTAGTAATAATTGATTACAAATCAGAGCGTAAGTGTTTTCTGTTCTTTGCCAGTAAAAAGTGTGTTACGAAGTTTGTCGTATGGAAAACTGTCAGTGAGAAAGTTGTTCCTCCATGTTCGCCAATAAAAAATCCCGTAGAAAACTATAATTATGTATTACATTTTTTATTTTCTTGTTTGTGTTCTTGTTTCATAATAAACATTTATTTTTCTTGTTTCTATTTTATGATTAAATCTGAATCCTTTCAAGTAACGAAGTCACTCTTAATCGATATCGATTCACATATACATATAATCGTTTTCTACCTAATAAAGGTAATACAAATTAGTGATTAGTGTAAGTATGAAAGAGAAAAGGGCGGCACAAAATGAACAGTCTACACTAAAAAAAAGTTTAAATCCGGCCCTGTTTCGTAGCACATTTCGGAGATTTCTCTTTCATCGGGCCAAACGAATTGATTTGTAAGCAGCCGACAATGACTGGGACTAGGCGGAATTCATCTCGTCTGTTCACCTCAGCCTGAGGCAGCAGTCACGCGCATGCTCGCTACAAAACTGTCGGGTGCCGGGCACCGCCAGGTTTCTATCGGCAGTGTAACCAACATGCAGGACTGGAGCAGGTCGGAGCTCACGGGGAGGTCGGTAAGTCCTCAATTCTGGAACTATAGTGCAGTGAAACATGACAGCATTGCGTTATCGACATCAGGACGAATCTTTTCCTTCCGATTATTATCGAAGCATTATTTCTCTCTCTGTGTTGATAACCAGTGGTCTAAGCATGTTATTATCTTTCGTCTCGAGCGAAGCAAATTTTCGGTCCTTTTTTAAAATTGTTTTTGTCTTTACTACTCTTCGACGTTGAGGTCGTTAAAGGTGGAAAGGGTCTAAAAGCAAAGAACAGGAAGGAATTCAGCCATAGCTTTTCGAAGACATTCGACTGAAGGTATTTTGTGGTATCATAAAACTCGAAATCTGGATGGCCGGACGGGGATTTGAACCCACGTCTTCCTTAATGCGAGGCCCGAGCCTTACCACTCACCCACCACGTTCTGTCAAAGTTTTCGTGTTTTTCACACTTAATAGACTCGATTCTCTTGTACGTTTCTTCAACAGCTCTGAGGAATTTGACAGTGACGCGTATTATAAATTTCAGAACAGTTAGCAAATTTGAGTTGCGGTATTTTTTTTTTTTTTTTTTTTTTTTTACAGCGAGTGTCAATTTCTTAAGTAAAAGACATTTTGCCTAGTGATGACCCTTTCACGTAAATACTTTCGACGTATATCTTTTCAGTTTTGTGTGTTTCTAAATTTTGTTCCATAGAAAGAGTCCAATTGCAACATCAAAAGAAATGCGGCATGACGTTTTTTTTAAAAAATGTCTATCATCACATTAGTTACGTATATAAATGAATGTTTCTTAGTACGTTTGTCCTCTATGCGTTCCTAAATCATTCATCAGATTATGCTTAAGCTTTGGTAAGTTCTTGAGTGCGCGACTGTAAAGTTTTCTGGAAAAAAAAAACCTCTTTCACTTTACACCTCTTAATTTATACAAATCCGCAGATTTTATCCGATTTAGATGGAACTTTGCACACATATACTTTAAAACAAACAGAAAAATAGTCAACATTTGGTTTGCAAAAACCCAACCCCTTTACCCCTTCTCACCCCTTCATTTTTGTCAATGTTCCTTATACAAAGCTACTGTTTCTATCCGGTTTTGAACGAACTTTGCACACGTATACTTTAAAGCAAACAGAAAAGTACTGTCTGCATTTGGTTTGCAAAACCGCAACTCCTCTCCCCCTTTCCAACCCCTTAATTGTTGTTAATGTTCTTTGTAAATGCCCATAGTTTTTATTCGATATTGATTGAACTTTGCTCGCGTTTACTTTAAAACAAATAAAAAAATAGTCAGCATTTGGTTTGAAAAACGCAATCGCTCTTCCCCTTTACCGCCACCCCTCTTAATTTCCAGTATTGTTTGTAGAAACCCACAGTTTTTATCAGATTTCGATGCAACCATATACTTTAAAATAAAGAGAAAATATTGACTACATTCTGTTTACAAAAACTCAACTCCTCTCCCCCTTTACCCTATTTAATTTATACAAATTTTCTTTATACGAAGTTACAGTTTTTATTTGATTTCAATGGAATTTTGTACACGTATATTTAAAAAAAATACTGTGTACATTAGGTTTACAAAATTTCCAACCACTCTCCCCCATCACCGTACTTAAAAAAAAATTACATTTGAAACCATTTAGTTGTTTGCGAAAATCTCTGAAACGGTAGGGAAATTGACCAAAGTGGATAGCGATATTCTGAGAGCCCTTAACGTTTCCTGTCAAACGGCGTCAGATCAATTACGGTAGGATAATTGCTCACCAACAAACTTATAAATCAGACTGAGCCACAGCGAAGCATGATAGTATTTAGCTAGTTTATAATATAATAACAGCAATACAAACTTCAAAAACGATTCAGTATCTCATGTTTCAAGTTTCACACTGTGTGTAAAAACTGATAATCTTATATCAGGTGTAGAATGTATTGGAATCTAAAGCAATAAGCAGATTGTACAGAGATACCTATACACGGCCGTCTGCACGTCAAGCCTAAGATGTGAACCCAGGTTCAATGCTCCTACCGTGTCCGGTTTGGCAGCGCTGCATGCGAAACTGTAAGTGCAGTTTATACTCGTTGTTACAGCCAGAGCAGAGGTTAGATTTGCGCGCATTGTCAAAATGTCGCGGCGATGTGAACCCAGGTTCAATGCTCCTACCGTGTCCGGTTTGGCAGCGCTGCATGCGAAACTGTAAGTGCAGTTTATACTCGTTGTTACAGCCAGAGCAGAGGTTAGATTTGCGCGCATTGTCAAAATGTCGCGGCTTATCCTAACCTGACAATTTTATCAGGGGAGGTAGACCTATAATTTTATATCGTAGCCGAATCTTGGAAGCTCCTACTAGACTTAACATTAAAATAAAAAATCTTTCCTGGGGACGACGTGCAGTGAATTATTGCAAGCTAGTGCTGCCAATTTAGTATTTTTATGGCTAAATCTAGCGTATTTTCTAGTGATTTGGCATGAAAAAAATTAAATTTAGGATATAGCATATTTTTTCCTGATGAATCAATGATTTTCTTGGAGTGATAAAATTTTAACAATGTTCATTTATTTATCAAAATAGTCTATCACAACGAATTGTTCTTAAGTGATACTATTTTTAAGTTGATTGTTTTATACATTCATAAAACAAGCATCTCCATAAAACGATTTAACAAAGAAATTTTTGTAACAAATTTAAATAATTCAGTTGTAAAATATTAAACATGTATTGTTTATTCTTATTTTTAACTGAAATATATATCTAAATTTTATTTCAGATAATCTTCAAGATAATAATTAACAGATACAATCTAATCAATTTTTGTTTTGCTCTTTTCATTGAATGATACATAGACAAATTTTAATTTTTCTGGTAGGGTTAAATTGTGGTAAAGTTGTTTTTCAGTAGTTTTAGAAAATCGTAAAATTACCTTAAGGTAGATTTTTTTGGTAAAAGTGATTGGAGATACAGAATTAAGTTTTACTTTGGTAGGTTTACGATTTGGCAAGACATGTGAATGGCACGCTTGTGATTGATAGAGGGTAAAAATGGTAGGCATATATATGGTATACTAGCTGTGCCCGCGACTTCGTCCGCGTGGAATAGTTATTTTGGGCATCATATTTATTTTTGCAAACAACCTCCTCAGCTTTATAAATTATAGCAGTTACCCACGACTTTGTCCGCCTCAATTTCTGTTATTATTTTAGACAATTTTTTGCAAGTTTAGTTTTTAAAAGAACATAATTATTTTAAAGTACTTCTGCGTAAATTATATTTTTAGTTTTATTTTCTTGTGGCAGAAGAACATATTGGTTTTCTCCGCAACCCGATCTTGACAACGCGACATATAGTTGGCCGTGTGAAAAGCAGTCTTGACGTAAATCGATTCCTACGTGTTTAAATGTTTGCCCCTGTGATTTATTAATTGCAACGGCGAAAGATAGCTTAACGGGAAATTGAATTCTTTTAAAATTAAAAGGTAAATCATTTGGAATCATTGGGATGCGAGGTATAAGCACTGTTTGACCAACTGCTGGACCAGTCAAAACTATTGCAACGATCACGTTATTGCGTAGAAATTTAATTTGAAGTCGGGTTCCGTTAGATAAATTTGGTGGTTTGAGATTTCTAAGTAAAATTATTGGGGCACCTATTTTTAACTTGAGGGAATATGGGGGAAGGCCACTTGGGTTCAAAGAATTAAGAAACTCTTGTGGGTAATGTACCGCATCTTCTTGATCCATTACGTTATCAATAGATGTGTAGGTAACTATGTCTCCTGGAAGTTTACTTAAAATTAGGTCATTAATTTCGTCCACGCTACTGTTTCTCGCCGCCAATATTGCCCTTTGACACATCCATTGATGATCTTTATTTTCTATTTCGCTGATTTCAGGGTAAACTTTCGATATTAAGTCCTCAATGTTACTTACTCTTTCTCCTAAATCGCGATCAATTTCAATTTTATTTTCAAAATGAGGTACTTTCCAGTCTCCTATTAAAAGTAACTTTGAAGGAAAAGTTATACTACCTCTTCCCAAATGTGCTCTCATATTTGTAGTTAATTTTAAAATGTTAACAAACTTCCATAATGGGGAACTTTTAAGGCAAGACTTTACAATGTCTGCTCTAGTTCCCCTTACTATTACTGGTAAAGTTTGTCGAAAGTCCCCAGCAAACATAACAGTAATCCCACCCATGATTTTATCACAGCTTCTAATATCTCTAAGAGTCCTATCTAGAGCCTCCACATGAGCTCTATGGATCATGGTACATTCGTCCCAGATTATTAAACTGACATCTTGTAAAACTTTTCCCAAAGGACCATTTTTACGTATAGAGCACACGCTATCTTTCTGTAAAGAAACAGTTAGGGGCAGTTTAAAAGTGGAATGATCTGTGCGTCCACCTGCTAATAAAGTTGCAGCGATACCTCACGACGCTACTGCCAAAGCTAGCTTTCCCTGAGACCTTACTTTTGCTAATATAAGATTAGTAATAAAGGTCTTGTCGGTTCCACCGGGAGCATCAAAAAAAAATACTTTTCCTTCATTAAAACGAACACTTCGCATAACACAATTATACGCGGTCACCTGGTCATTAACTAATTTTGGTTCATTTTGAGTAATATACTCATTTAATTCATTTAGATCATACGGTTTTCGCAACGCTACTTCTAACGGATCCAGATGATTAAGTGAATTAATCCTTTTTGATACAGGTTAGCCCAAAATCGGTTAGTGATTTATCGCAAATCTCATGAATTTTATCTTCAATTATGATTAGTCCATCATTGTATATATCATTATTGTATGTTAATGTCATATCTTGATTCTCATTACGCATTCGCTGCATACAACCGTTCAGAAGGGAGCCGACCGCGCGTAATATCTTCTAAGATGTTCATTGAAATTAAGTGATGCCAAAGACAATTTTGTTCACAATTAAATACTCTTAATCAACAACACATTTATTTGGATAAAGATTAATATTATTATGTTGATAGAACTCTAACAAATAATTGGTAATAATGCATTAATTTCGACCAAATTTGATTACCATAAAAACGGTTCTAGTGAGTTAATCTCAAAAGATAGACATATAGGGTAGGTGGGGGTAAGTGTACGCACTGGGGTAAGTGTACGCAGTGTAAAATTTCGGCTCCACACAGCTAGGTTGGCAGCTATGTAGCATCATTAACTCGACAACAATGCCAAACAGGGAAGCACGGACTCTGAGCGCCATTCAGCAAGTGTTCTTGGCAAGATGAGGTAAGTTCTGTTTTCAACATTCTCACTGTAGTTTTTGGGTAACTTCGTTCCCGTTTTTCTGTGTGTTTATTAAATTTCTTGCTCTGTGTTAATCTAATGTTAAGACCCTATGAAGTTATTGTTTAGTAGCAAGTGTGAATACCCCACTGTGAATACTCGTAACTTTGTAGAAATTAAACATCTAGGAAATCGTAAAATGGGGCAAGTGTACGCTGCTCTCAAGGGGCAACTGTACGCATTCAAGTAAGTGCGAACACTTGCCCCTTGGCGAGCAGAAAAATACTGCCATTCTTTACTCTCCACTACTCCAAGGCCCTTCATGGCTTGTAACGAAATTGCTTTACTCGTATTTGCCTTTAATTGCAAGTAGAGTTATCTCCCTAATGTTTTTACCATTTTCTTTTTTCCCAATAGGAATTACATAAGGAAAACCGGAAAGAAACCCCTGACGGATGAAATTCTACAAACTGTACGACAGATACTGAGCAAAAATTATTCTATTAGAAAAGCAGCAAGAACAGTTGGTTTTCATGAATCGACTTTGCGAAAACAGCTTAAAATGGGTAAAGGTTCTCAAACATTGGGGAGGTTTACGAAAGTTTTCACCCCTGAGCAGGAAAGAGAAATTGTGGAACACTGCAAAGAATTGGATTGTCGTTTTTATGGGCTAACTTTGAAATCTCTTCGCCATTTATTGTTCAATTATGCAGAGTTGAACCAAATCAAACACCCCTTTCCACAAGAAAAGAAGATGGCCGGCAGGGATATGACAAGGGATTTTATGAAGAGACAGAAACTTTCTTTGAGAGTGCCTCGCAACACAAGTATAGCAAGGACTATGGGTTTTAACAGAATCCAAATAAATCATTTCTGTGATAATTTGGAAAAATTGTACCAAAAATACAAATTCACACCAGATTGCATATTTAACATGGATGAAACTGGCATCCAGACTGTTCCACATAAGTTGCCCCTATCAGTAGCTCCTGTTGGGAAAAAAGATGTTGCAAAAGTGGTGACTGCTGAACAAGGGAAATCCATCACTGTTATCTGTTGTATGAGTGCATCAGGCAACCACATCCCACCTTTTTTTTATTTTTGGACGCAAGAGAATGAACCGCCTTCTTATCAAGGATGGACCACCAGGCTGTGATCTCGCTCTTACTGATAGTGGATACATAAATGTTCCCACTTTTATCAAGTGGCTTTCCCACTTTCAAAAATTTACAAAACCATCTGAACAACAACCAGTTCTTCTCATCCTGGATAATCATGTCTCTCACATTAGTCTTGAAGCAATAAACTTTGCCAAAGGCAATCATATTCACCTTCTTACTCTTCCACCTCACAGTAGCCACAAGGCACAGCCACTCGATAAAGTTTTTTTCAAGCCTCTTAAAACAAGATTTGCTGCTGTTGCTGATGATTGGGTAACATCTCATCCTGGGGAATCCATCACAGTTTTTCATCTCGCTGGGCTTTTCAATACTGCTTTCTCCAGAACAGCCAATGTTGAAGTAGCTGTTACAGGATTCAAGTCTACTGGCATCTTCCCACTGAACAGACACATTTTCACCGATGAACATTTCATGCCAGCAGAAGTAACTGACCAACAGTTTGGGGGCGAAGGAGACCTAGAGAGTGAGGACATGATGTTGATTCAATTTGATGAAAGTACCATCGAGGACCATCGGAAGCTCAGAGAAACCAGTCTGCACTGTCTAACAATGTATTGGAACCACCTGCTTCTTCCTCACAGACAACACCAGACCTACCAGAGAGTCCTCAACCCGGACCATCATTTTCTGCTGGTAGGCCTTGTCACACATCACCATCTGATATAATTCCAATTCCTCGGATCCAAAAAGCAAGGAAACGATCAAGGAAAAGTTTGAAATCAACCGATCTGACATCAACTCCACACAAAGAAAAGTTACAGCATTTAGTTCAAAAGAAGGAGGATGCAGCTAATGAAAAGAAACAAAAAACATATGAAAGGTCCAAGGCTAAAGAGCAAAAATCTAAAACTGCAGGGAAAAGAAGACTAGTTTTTTCTGTTAGTTCTTCCAGTGAGTCTGATACAATTTCCCTTCATAATAGTGAAGACTCAAGCACTGGAAATTTTCTTGAGAGTCTGAGATTGATGAAAGGGACCTATCCACATACACAAGACCAATACAAAAAGGTGATTTTGTTATTTCTAAAGTGTTTGGGAAGGCTTCTTCATACAGAATTTATGTGGTCAAAATTACAGAAGTTAATAATGCTGGTTTTGAAGGATTCTTTTATAAGAGGATTCCACAAACATTTAAATTTACTGAGACAGCAGAACAAGCATTTTTGCAAAAGGATGACATTGTGAAGAAACTATCACACGCTGTGCAATCTAGCTCTATTAGATTCAAAGATGCAGTTGGATTTCAGGATGACCTGAGCAGCTACAGTGCCTTATTAGACTGATGATCTGTATCATTTGTTCAAGTTTTGCTACCAAAGTTTCAATTTTTCCTGGTGTGTTATTTCATATTTGGTTATATATGGTGTAATTTGATTGCTTGTTATGTAATAAAAGATGATATCTGTCAAAAAATATATTACAGCATCAATTTTACAAAATTAGACATATTTTTCATATTTTTCCTCTCACAGGGGCAAGTGTACTCACACACGTACACTTGCCCCACTCAATGGGGCAAGTGTACTCACTGACATTTCCTTGAAAACTCTCAATTTATTGATAAACTAAAAACATAAAATCACTTTGAGAAATGCATATAGTTACCAAGAGAATGCTTTACCTACAGTAAAATTTTCATATCTCTGGCTTCCTTCAGATTCTGTCCACACACCCTAATGCAAAATTTGCGTACACTTACCCCCACCTACCCTACTGTCGCGGACATTTTTTTAGATCATTTCAAGAGGAATAATCCTTTCATACATATTTTTTGGTATCTTGAACCGTTTTCGCAGCGCACGCAACAGAAGCCCTCAAAGATGAATAATTTTCCACGTTTTTTCCACATTTTCCATTGTTTCTTCGCTCCTATTAGTCGCAGTGTGATGTTATATAGCTTAAAGCCTTCCTAGATAAATGGTCTACTCAACACAAAAAGAATTTTTCAATTCGAATGAACCGTTTTCGCAGCGCACGCAACAGAAGCCCTCAAAGATGAATAATTTTCCCCGTTTTTTCCACATTTTCCATTGTTTCTTCGCTCCTATTAGTCGCAGCGTGATGTTATATAGCTTAAAGCCTTCCTCGATAAATGGTCTATTCAACACAAAAAGAATTTTTCAATTCGAATGAACCGTTTTCGTAGCGCACGCAACAGAAGCCCTCAAAGATGAATAATTTTCCCCGTTTTTTCCACATTTTCCATTGTTTCTTCGCTCCTATTAGTCGCAGCGTGATGTTATATAGCTTAAAGCCTTCCTCGATAAATGGTCTATTCAACACAAAAAGAATTTTTCAATTCGAATGAACCGTTTTCGTAGCGCACGCAACAGAAGCCCTCAAAGATGAATAATTTTCCCCGTTTTTTCCACATTTTCCATTGTTTCTTCGCTCCTATTAGTCGCAGCGTGATGTTATATAGCTTAAAGCCTTCCTCGATAAATGGTCTATTCAACACAAAAAGAATTTTTCAATTCGAATGAACCGTTTTCGTAGCGCACGCAACAGAAGCCCTCAAAGATGAATAATTTTCCCCGTTTTTTCCACATTTTCCATTGTTTCTTCGCTCCTATTAGTCGCAGCGTGATGTTATATAGCTTAAAGCCTTCCTCGATAAATGGTCTATTCAACACAAAAAGAATTTTTCAATTCGAACCAGTAGTTCCTGAGATTAGCGCGTTCAAACAAACAAACAAACTCTTCAGCTTTATAATATTAGTATAGATATAGCGTTTGACAGAGATTCCCACGGTAAAGATTTTTCTGGTAGAGTTTTCATGCTGTACGATTCGTAAATGGTGGAGATGTTACTAGGTAGAATAATTTGTGTATTGGTATAATTATTTATGATTTAATTTTGACAGAAGTGCTGAATGGTAGACCTGTTAATAGTAAAATTTATTCTGGGTAGAGATTTTATGGTAGGGATGTTAATGTGCCATTTAATTTAGTTGGAATTTTTTTCAGCATTTTCCAAAAACTTTAGCATATTTTTGGCATAAAATATATTTTAGAGTTGTCAGCAATGTTTGCAGCGGTGTACTGTAATCTTTGGTATCTGATATCTTTTTCAATTAAAGTTTTGTATTATTATAAGATCTGGCGTGAACTGTCTGTCCGAGGCATATAAGGTGTAAATACGTCTGGATATTCTTTGATAACAAAATCAGGTGAGCAGAAGTTACAAAATCGTGCATTTATCGTATAGGATGGTAAGGGAATGTACCAGGGAATGAAGAAATTGTGATACAAAATCTTGGCCTGGCAGTTGCTCGATTATGGTATGATGGCACACGCTCACAGTAAAGCGTGTCGAATGCAGAATTTGAACAGGTTGAAAAGGATGACAGATGGATTTGTCTGTGGAAATTTTCACAGAGTACACCCGCCCTTTGGAATGAAAAACGAGATTTACAGCGGGTAATTGGAAAAATGGAGGTGGATGAAGAGAGCTTTTTACATATTGTGTAACGTATACTTTAGCGATCAAGGCTGGGTTCATTTTGGGTGGAGAATTAGGTATTTGACGTGAAAGGAAAGATGTTACCATAAAGTTGCACTCGATTTTAGACTGAATGGAGCGGGTATCTTTTTATTTGTATTATGTTGATGATTTATATTCAGACGTTAGATTATTTACAGATTAGATAATGGTATATAATAGTATCATAACGGGATAAAACTGTGAACAGCTGCAGGGTGACCTGGATAGAATATCTTACTGGGTAGGTCAATTTGGAATGAAGATAAATGACGAGAAGAGTCAGCTTATTAGATACACAGATAAAAAAACTAAAGGTTGATTATGATTATAGGTTGGGCGAAGAATTGCTTGTTGAAGAATTGAAGTGTAAAGGGAACGTGCACAAACTACGTGGCTCGGTCCAGGGGGGGAGGGGGGGGGAGGGGGAGGGGTTGGCTGGAAGGCTACGCTGGGCTACGTAGGGGGGTGGGGGGGTTCCGAGCCAGGCCACGTAGCTTTCCTTTCTTAACATTTTTCACAGTTAAAATGAGGAACAGAACTCATAACAGCATGTGAATATTTATTTCCCTTAGTTAATTATCTCTGTATGTAATTTACAATAGTCTGACAAGAGAAAACAGTACAAAATGTCTTCTGGAATCAAAAGGGGAAAAAGCTACGGGGGGGTAGAGGCAAAAGCGAAGTAGGTCTACGTGAGGGGGAGGGGGGTTCACAGGAGGCCAAAATGGAGCTACGTGGTTTATGCACGCTCCCAAATATCTTGGCGTAACGTTTGATAATAAACACAACTGGGCAGAGCACATTGGGCAGGTGGTAGGAAAAGGTAACAAAATCTTTCATTTAATGAAGAGGGTGATGAGAGAATGTACCAGAGAATTTAGGGAATTGGGCTACCAAGCTTTGGTCACACAGTTGCTTGACTATGGTGGTTTAGTATGGAACCCACATTTTGGGTATCAAATACAGGAGTTGGAAGGTGTGCAAAGAAGAGCAGCTAGATTTGTTTGTATAAATTACCACAGTATCCAATCAGTAGCTGATGTGATGAAGGAGCTGGATTAGGATTCACTGGAAGACAGGAGGAGGGTGAAGAGAGTGTTGAAGTGAATGAAGCGTAAATTGGTGAAAAGGTTAGAAAGATATTGGTCGAAGAATTATGAATAGTGCACAGAAGGGAAAAGGTGACCATGAGCGCTGGCAGGCACCTGATTTCCTACATAAGAAAGTCTGATTTTGTGTGTGTGTGTGTGTGTGTGTATGTAAGGGATTGAAGAAATGAAATGGAAAAATTAATAATTTACCAAAAAGCGCTGAAAGAATTTAAAATTTTTAAAAGTCGAGATCAGATGAGTGGGGAGTAAATGGGTTAATGGAAGACTAGGGAAATTACATTAAGGCAGTTAGTATAAATTTTCCGAGTAAGAAGAACAACTTATATTTTTTTTTTAAACTGTGAAACTAGTTCATGCAAAATTTCGGATGATACAAAGGCAGGTGTAGCCAAGTGGACACAGCATTTAATATTTATAATAATAAAAACACTATCAGTTTAGCCATGCTTGGAAGAACTTTGGGTGGAGCTGCATTAGTGCATCGCTCGAAGCTCGGACTGTTGACTTATTAGCTTTTGGCAACAGATACCCACAGCCATCATAAAGGCCCGGACTTGAACACAATAGAAGCTCTGTCGGATGAGACGGAATAGGTAGCGAGCCAAACTGACCTGGCGACAAACACTCGTTGGCTATTCAACACGAAGAGTGGAATAAAATTCCGCCAGAATGCAGTATACGCCTTCCCACGAGATTAAAAGTGTAATAGAATCAAGAATAAACTCGGTGTTCTATTAATATTTATTGTTATTGATAATTTCGATTGAGATTGCACCTTTACTCTAATTTTTTCCTGCTAACTTTAATGTAACGCAAGTCGTTAATTTAAATTCCTTCACTGTTGCTGGTAAATCATTAAACGCATCTTTATTCGCATTTTATTCCAATCCGAGACTCCCTTATATACACTTATAATAAGCAACACTGTGTCATCTATGACGTCATCTATAACTTCATGACGTCACTCTATGACGTCGCGCTATACTGGGACGCTTTCTTCAAAAGGCAAGGGCCGAATTCCTTCCCGTTCCTTATCCCCATCCCGCCTCTAATGACCTCGACGTCGAAGAGGCGTAAAGCCATAAGTAAAAAAAAAAACTGTAAATCGAAAACAAAATCTACCATTAGAATCAGGAACAGAGATAGCCCAAATAGATTATCTCCCTCAATCCTGTTTTCACTTTCAACTCTTATGGAACTATATTATAATTATGTAACTGATAAAATTGCGATGGACCGTCCGTTCCGATGGAAATCTCCCTACAGCCCCTCTCTTTCCCCTTCCAACCTACTTTTGGCGTTTACTAATTTTTAATTTAAATTCTTTCAGTGTTTCCGGTAAGTTATTCATCACTTCTAATGGCAATTTATTCCAGTCCCTCACTCCGTTTTCTACGAAACAAAATTTTCCCACACCCTTATGCCTGAAATCAATTGCCAGCTTATGATCATGATCAACCTTACCCTTCCAAACACCTCTCTTAATTTTTCCACCAATATCTTTCCATGCCTCATCACCAGTATAGGCCTTGTACACTCCCATGACTCTCTTCACCCTCCTTCTATCCTCCAATGAATCCCACTCCAGCTCCTTTATCATATTAGTTACCGATTGTGTTCCACGGTAATTTCCATAGACAAACCCGGCAGCCCTCCTCTGCACCCCCCTCCAACTCCTGTATTTGCTAGTTGCTACCCTTATTCTTTCATTTTATTCCTGTCTCTTTAAAATTCTTCCACCTAGCAAGTCACATTCACCCTAGAGTCACAGACACAATATAGCTTACTGTGTTGTGCCTGTGGTACCCTTAAGCAACGTTCACACTTGGATACTTGTATCTGGATTTGTGTATTTGACAAGCAGTGGCATTTTATCTCGTACACACTGCTCGTACATTTGGTAAAATCCCTCATAATTTTTGCATATGCTCATTTCACCTTCAACTTTGCCGTGCATCTCATACACATGCATGCACATTAACCACACTTAAAACTCAAACGCGGAAATTAGCGATTTATACCGTAAGCGGAAGGTTGCAATAAATTGTTCACTCATTTTTTGTTTTTCAAAGTTAGTTCTTTCATCAACATGGAATAAGAACCATGTGTGTCATGTTTAAATAGATTTTCTCTTCTTTCTGCATGTAAGCAGAGACACTTAAAACGAAAAAAATCTTTGTCAAATGCCATTTGAATTGAATTGCTAATTGTGATGCGGTACATGCTCCGGTAGTAATTTCTCTAGTCAGTTAATCATCCATTTCTCAGTACTTTTTTAATAATCTTATCTACTTTGAGTGTTAAAATTTTGTGATTTACGAATTTTAATTTTTACTTCTTTGACAGTTTGAATGAAAATAATGATACTTTATAGCGAGAAGTAAAGGAATTAGGTTAAAAAACTTTGGTCAGACCATTGCTTGAATATGGTAGTGTAGTATGGGACTCACATTTTGAGTATCAAATACAGGAGTTGGAGAGGTTGCAAAAAAGGGCTGCTAGATTTGTTTCTGGAAATTATCACAAAATGCAATCAGTAATAGATATGATAAAGGAGCTGGAATGGCATTCATTGGAAGACAGGAGGAGGGTGAAGAGGGTCATGGGAGTGTACAAGGCGTATATTACCGGTAGTGATGATGCATGGAAAGATATTGGTATAAGAAGAATTAAAAGTAATGCTGGGAAGGGAAAAGATGGCTATGACCACAATCTGGCACCCGATTTCAGGCACAAGGGTGTAGAAAGATTCTCTTTTTTAGGTATGGTTTCAGGGATTGGAATAAGTTACTAAGAGAAATTATGAACAATTTACCAAAAACGTTGAAACAATTTAAAGTTCAAATTTGTACAGGGAAAATATAAGTGCGTGCAGAGGGAGAAGATGGGAAATTGCCACCGGAGCGTGCACACCATTGCAATTTTAATTACATATTATACTATAGATACTTTTGTATGCTTGTGTAAAAGCCGGGGTCATACTCATACAAGTCAATGAAGGCCTCATATAAGTTCCGACACAAGTTCCGATTCAAATCCCAATACATGTTCTGATTTCGTTACAGATGTAAACCTAGCTTTAGAAAAAACAGCAGTTGCTGTCCGGTAGTTTTTGGCTGCGTAGTGTATGTCGCAATATCCATCCTTGTGTAAGAAAGGTCGTATGGGGGGATTTTCTGGTTTGACCTTCTGCGGAGGCAACAACATCGTTCGCTGCGTGCTGCAACTCGTTTTATTTTAGCCTCATGGGCAGTTCCATTCAGCTGAACAGGTTGGATCTCCGCCTCGATCCAGTTTCGTCTGAATGTCCCTCTCTGACGTCACGTAGTCATTGTTTGCATTCTGGCAAAATCCACTCTGCAAGAACCGGTGCTTCATGGAACAACTGTTTGACATTCTGTAGCAAACGCCGGTTGTAGCTATATATAAAGAGATGGTATTTTAGAGACAGGACCGGCTTTAGCGGGGAGGGGTAAGCGGGTCAAATGTACGCGGGCCCGCCCCCCTGACGGGTGGCCCGATCACCGTCTGTAGGGCCCCCCGCTTGATAAGTTCTAGAGCTAAAAAAAACGAAAAAAATGCCGCCCATGTTTTTCTGAGGGTGGGCCCTAACCGATGAATTGGCCAAGGGCCCTCAACTGGTTACGTGACTGCTAAGAACGCTTACCCCGGGACCCAAAATCCTAGCGCCGGCCCTGTTTAGAGATTAAACGAATCTATGCATTTCGAAATGGTATTTTTTAGAAAAATTCTCAGGTTTTCGCGGCTGTGTCTGTTAATACCAACTGGATCTTGTGCAAATGCCGCGGCATTTATTTGACGGTCTAAGCTGTTGGCTGCCATTCTACAGAGTTCGTCAGAGATACTACCTTCGTCAGAGATACTATAGTATCTCTTATGAAGGCTGTAGAACGGCAGCTGAAAGCTGAAGCTCTCAAATATATACGGTGGCATTCCCGAAAAATCCAGATGTCATGTTAAAAGCATCGTTTCTGCGATTATAATTTTCAGTGCTAAAGTTGGTTTGGATCTTCCTGATGTTCGCCATTTATAATTTATTTATTTAAAGGTTTATTTATCCTGACAAGATTAGGGCTATCAAACCATCTCTTACATCATACCAGAAGTTTATAATAAATAATATACACCTTACGCAAACTAACAGTATACAACACTTATTTAACAAGAGTAATACTAACAAAACACTTAATAATATTTATGAGTAAAATACTAACTAAAATCTTGATAGTATTCATGTTTAACTAGTCAATCATTTAATGGTATAGACTAATGCTAGTGGAAGTTAAAGAAGTAAACGGTACAAACTCAATACTAGTAGGATGTAGAAACAAGACACAAACTAATAATATAGCACTCTGTCATTTAATCAAGAAACTGGCAGAAAGTCAAGAAGTTAAAAGTATTATTGTGAGAGAACGCTTTTTTCCGTACTCAATGATAAATATTGACTTCTGATAGACTGCGCGGGGGATTCATCAAAAGGCTGACAGGCAGAGCATTTAATTAATCCATACCTTAATATCTTATAGCTCGAAACAATAAAAAATCATTTAGCAGCTACAGCAAGTTCAAAATTGTTCTGACAATGAGTAGCACGGTTTAATCTCTCTTGTGATGAGAAAGGCAGCAACTTTGTCGTTTCTTGTGCATCAGCGTTTGTCAACATTTTTCAAATCGAGGGCCAGTAAAATGTTAAAAATAACTCTACGAGCAACTACCTTATAAGGGCCTAATTTTTTACATATATGTATGTTATTAACATTTGCGACATATTGTATTGTACCATTAAAACATAATAAATATATAAGTATGTTTTGAATTCATACGGAAAAACAGTTACGAAATTGAAGTGAACTATTAAAAGCGAATTATATACTGACAAGACTTCATATTTACTAACCAAATGAGTAATAATGTTATGAACTTACAAAGACAGAGGGAGATAGATAGAAAAATAGAGAAAAGAAGGAAATACCAGTAGTAGGTCTATTATTATTATTATTACTAGTGTAAGCCCGTGAATTTTTTTTGTTTTTTTGTGTATCGTCCCTGGTATAGAATACTTCCAGTTTTTAAGGTCAAAGATTATAAAAGTTGACCTGATCTGACAAAATATGAACTTGACCTGTGTTTCACCCTTAGGATGAATAAAATCTCTTGACCTTGAAGAACGCAAATGTATTATTAAAAGTAGGCATTAAACACGGACAGGTAATATTGTGCAATCGTATAATTGTTTGAAAGGTCGTAGACTCGAACTTGCTTAAATACAAACTTGACCTGAATTTGAGCCTTAAAGTTCACTCTGCAAAATTTAAAAATTTCCTGTTTGCTTCGAAAGCATCACGTATTTAACTGAGACTAGACAAATACTCATCATGTAATCATTGGTCACAGTATCTGTAACGACCAGAGAATTTAATACACATTCCATATTGCCAAACAGTTGAGCAACTCCGAAGAAATTAATTGCCAGAATAGTTGATTAGGTAACATATTTGGTCTGATGTCCATTTAATATAACCTAATAACTTACGTACAGCGAACATGAAGAAAGACCATTAAGGAAAGTTGTCAGTAAAATACCTAAAAAAAAAATAAACTGTAATGCATAAACTTTGGTCAAGCAACAACATTAGTGAAAGTTTTAATTAATTTGAAATGTATCATAAACCGTAATGACAATTGGCATTCGTGGCTCTTCTTTGATGCAAACAGAAAGCGGATCAGCCATGGTTAAGGGCAGGGCAGCGATAATGGAACTAACCTAGCAGCATCAGATCATGGAGGAAGGAATAGAATGGAGACGAAATACCGTTAAATCGGTGAAGCCTCCTGTAAACCACTCGGCTCCTACTGCGCATGCGCGGTGGCCATAATAGAAACCCCAAAACATTGTGTTGTTTGCTGCTGTGAATATTAAATATTACATTTTGTAACATTTAAAAGTTTTTTATTTTTATTTTTTATTTTATTTTTATTGTTCTTAAAGCGTTTGATAGGTAACTGCAAGACCAGGACCTATCGTTATAAGTTTATTGATTGCTCTCAATAGGATGATGTCGTTCTCAAATATTTGTTAGTGTAGTGTGGATAATCAGCATATGTTACTACTTTGCATATAAAAGGCTAGCCTTATTGTAAACAAGTGTTGAAAGTCTAATTTAAGCGGGTCAAGTTTACATCGCGATATGGTATTCTGCATGCTTTAGTCCGGTTTCAGTTTACACTGAAAGTGTACGACGAAATTAACTGTGATAATTTGTGCTGTGCGAACTACGAAATGTGATGAAGCAAACGTTGTTGTTACCCGAAATGTAGTTCGCGATGCATTTCATGTGTTTCGGTGTGTCTACATAGTTTGATTTGTAGCGGCAACATTAATGGAATTTATGGAAACGTGGGTAGTTTGAAATGCAGCCTTTACCAGAAGGGACCAACAATTTATTTGTTATTAATTGTTAGTAATTTCATGAGCACCATGTTAGTGACACGACGTGTATCGCGATGTAAACTACTACCCTTTAAGATTCTGACTTTTAGAGACAGTATATCTCGAGAACTAAGCGAGATATCGAAAAAAAATATTTTTTACTCTCGATTTTGCTCGTTGTTTTACACAAGAATCTGTTATAAAATTTGACTTTGGTGAAATCTGTATTCGGAATTTCAATCCAAAAACATCACGCTTTTGAGACAGTATATCTCGAGATCTAAACAGGATATTGAAAAAAAAATTATTCTTCATCTTTTATTTGTCTCGTCGAGTTACATAATAATCCATCATCAAATTGCGGTGCTACGGTTGTCGTATGATTGCCTTGAGGTTTTTGTGCCTATTCCTCGTGTGTTTACGGCCGACCAATATGGCGATCTCCCCACCCCACTTCTCTCTGCCCGACTTCACTCCAGTGGGTGGTGAAGGTCCCTTGCGTCGTTTCCACTCTGTTCCTTCCTCCATGCGTCAAAACTGCACAGACATAACAACAATTAAACCACGCGTGCGTCAGCTACGCAACACGACAGTACTGCCAACGTAAACAAAACTATAACTAAATTGCGGATAATAATTGACTTAACCTCGTAAATGGAGGTTTCTCACGTGAGATTTACACATTTGTTTGGATTGGTAACGAGGACAGGTGAGCGAGCAAAATTAAGGAATATTACGAGAGCCGCGACCGGCAAAGTAGAGCACGAGTCAGCGATTCCGCAATTGTCGGGCGGTGAATCGAGAATGCAAGCTGTCAGTATGCCCGCATGAAGCACGATGATGATGATAGGGTTTGCCCTCTCCAGAGAGCTGAGAAGAATGGGAGTTATCATAGTAAGACTCTCAGCACAGCTAGATCTGTCTGTCTCTCTGATCGTCACATTGTATTAAACAGCACCGAAGTCGACGAAAGAAACTACCAGGCTCGGCCTCGGAACGGAGCCATTGCAGCCACAAGAGATGTTCATAGCAACCAGCAGGTAGGCTCTACTGAGAAAGAGTTGGATATGGAAACGGGTCGGGTTATTTACCCAGAAGTTCAATGTATCGCAATAGTGCTGCCGTGTTTGGGTTAGAGGTACCCATGATGCAAAGCTCGCTCTCTCTCTCTCTCCTGGTTCCCATAAGTTGGTGGTGGTTAGCAAAGCGCCACTGCACCAGCTTTATCAGTTTCAGACAGTAATAGTTCAACCTGAGATGTTAGTCACAGCTATTTCCATCTATGTGTAAATATGTGTACAGTTATTGGTATTCGTGGCTTCAGAAACCTGATGTAAATTAACATGTGAATATTCAGCAATGATTAGCCCTGTTTTGCGGAGTAATAATCCTATCACAAGACTCATATCTGAACAATCGTCGATTTCTATGTAGACGCTTATCCATGTCTTCCTGTGGCAATCTGTCCTTGTCTCACCGCTCGGCTGGACAGAGTGTCCTCGAGGGTCACCCCTAAGGGGGGCAGTCAGGTCACTACATGGTCATCCAAGAATCTGGGTTCGGCTGGACAGAGTGTCCTCGAGGGTCACCCTGAAGGGTGGAAGACAGGACACTACATGGTCACCCAAGAATCTGGGTTCGGCTGGACAGAGTGTCCTCGAGGGTCACCCTGAAGGGTGGAAGACAGGTCACTTCATGGTCACCCAAGAATCTGGGTTCGGCTGGACAGAGTGTCCTCGAGGGTGACCCCGAAGGGTGGAAGTCAGGTCACTACATGGTCACCCAAGAATCTGGTAGTGATTGAGTAATGGTAAGTGGTGAGAGGCGGCGCTTGAGGCAGCTGTGTGTGTGTTGTCCGCAGCAGACGCGGCGCGCCATGACGACGTCTGCGCTGCTGACGACGGCGGCGACGCTGCTGACGAGCGCCGCGGTGCTGCTGGCGACGCTGACGGCGCAGTCGCGCGCTGACGGGCTGCAGGCGCCCTCGACGCTGCGCAAGGTGTTCTCGTGGCGCGCGGTGGACTGGGCGCGGCAGCCGGGGTCCGGGGACGCGTCCTACCTGCCCGCCAGCAACGTGCCCACGGGCATAGAGGTCTGCGGAGACAGGCTGTTCGTCGCAGTGCCGCGCAGGAAGCCAGGCGTCCCCGCCACGCTCGGCTACGTCAGCCTCCAAGGTCGGTCCACATCACACACAACCGAAGCAGCACTGGTAATTTAATTGCAATGGAGCACAGACTCCGGTGGCAATTTCCCTACACACCCATCTTCCCCCTATCCTGCACCAACCTACATTTGCCCTCAACAAATTTTATCTTTAAATTCTTTCAACATTTTCGGTAAATTATTCATCATTTCTCTTGGTAACTCATTCCAATCCCTGACACCCTTACCTAAAAAAGAGAATCTTCCCACACCCTTGTGCCTGAAATCGAGTGCCAGCTTGTGCTAATGGTCATCTTTTTCCTTCCATACACTACTTTTCATACCTACTCCAATATCTTTCCACGCCTCATCGCCAGTATACGCCCTTTACACTCCCATCACCCTCCTCATCCTCCTCCTGTCTTGCAATGAATCCCATTCCAGCTCCTTTATCATATCCGTCACTGATTGCATTCTGCGATAATTTCCAGAAACAAATCTAGCAGCCCTTCTTTGCACCCTCTCCAACTCCTGTATTTGATATATAAGATGTGGGTCCCATACTACACCACCATTTTCGAGCAATGGTCTGACCAAAGTTTTGTAACCCAATTCCTTTACTTCTCTCGTACATCCCCTCATCACTCTCTCCAACAAGTGCAGAACTTTGAAACCTTTTCCTACCACCTGTCCTATGTGTCCTGCCCAGTTAAGCTTGTTATCAAATGTAATGCCAAGATATTTACATTTCAAGTCTTCAGCAAGCAATTCTTTCCCCACCTTATATTCATAATTAACCTTTTGTTTTTTTATTTGTGTATCTAATAAGCTGACTCTTCTTTGCATTTATCTTCATCCCACGTTTACAAACCTAACTAGATATCCTGTCCAGATCATCCTGCAGCTGTTTGCAATCCTCTATCGCTTTGATTCTTTTATGCAGCATTATGTCATCTGCAAACAATCTAATTTCAGGTAGTAAACAATCAACACAATTATTCATTGGAATAATGAATAGCAATGGTCCCAATACGCTACCATACGACATTCCCATTTTTACTTCCACTTCTTTTGACACTACATTTGCTATCCTAATATTCTGTTTTCTGTTTTTTTTAAATTCTTCTACCCAGCAAATCACTTTCTCATCCACTCCAAAAGTTTTTACCTTATTTCCTACCATTTTATGGCTCACTCTGCCAATCGCCTTTGACAGACCTAGTGCTACACTGTCAATTTGGCCTCCCTTGTCTATTTCATCTGAAATATCTTGCATATATCCCACCAACTGAGATTCGCATGAATATCCTTGCCTGAACCCATGTTGCCTGCTTGAAAACCACTTACGTTCCTTACATATTTTTCTGCTGTGGTTCCATATCAATCTTTCCATTAATTTACCTACCACTGATGTCAAACTGATTGGCCTGTAATTTTCGACTCAATTTCTCACCCCTCCTTTATGAACCGGCACTGCTATCGCACTTTTCCAGTCCTGTGGTAAGCAGCAAGTGTCTAGACTCAATTTAAATAATATTTCAAGATAAGATACAATGTCACATCCGGCTATCTTTAAGATATCTTTAGTAATATTTTCTTCACCAGCGGCTTTATTTTTTTTCAGCTTTCTTATTTCTTTCATGATTTCCTCAGGATGGATATCAAATTTTTTAATTGTGTTGTTAAGCTCGTTCTCCGAATTAGACCCTCCTGTTTCTGATTCATTGTCCCTAATGCTTTCACTGAACCAGTTACTTAAAATCTCTGCCTTTTTCAAATCGTTAGTAATTTCTTCTCCATCCTTATCTATGAGCATCTCTACACCCTCCCTTCCCTTCAGTTTCCTAATATAGCCATAGAAATTTCTAGATGCATCAGTCAGTGGTCCTCCTGCACTGACAATACTCTTCATAAACCCATCTTTAGCAATTTTCTTTGCTGTTATTAAGTCCGTGTTTAGTTGTTTTAAATATTCCCTACTACCCTGCTGTCTCTTAACTCTGTTATGTTCTTTTCATACTAACCTCTTTAACCTCCTCACTTCCCTATTATAGTACATAGGTTCTCTACTTCTCTTTATTTTCTGCTTTGGAATAAATTATTCTTCCCCCTTTGTTATTATCTCCTTGAACTCTTCCCACCTTGACTCTACTGTACCTGAGCCTTCCTTCCATTTGCTGAATTGTTCTCTGAAATATCTCTTCAAATTTCAAACCTGTGCCTTTTTATAATTGTACCTATTTCCTCCTTCAATTTTGGCTGCTGGTTTACTGAATCCTCTAATATCCATCAGAACTGCTTCATGATCACTTATTCCTTCAGTTACTTGATACCTCAAAAGGTTTTCATCGGGCTTAATTAGAAATATATCCAAAATATTTTGTCCCCTAGTGTTTTGCTCAACCACTTGTGTAAATCTTCCTTCCCTTATTAAGATATTTGCAAATCTTCGTTCCCTTGTGTTATTTATCTTATTCCCTTCCCAGTTTACACCTGGTAAATTTAAATCCCCGCCGATGATGATCATTCTATTCTCACCTCTGAAATCTGAATATGAATTTAATTTCTCCCCAAGAGCCTCATCCTCTTCTGTCATTCTTCCACTGCGGTAAACAGTCCGAAATTAAGAACCAGCTCATTAGATACACGGATAAAAAAACTAAAGGTGTGGTTCTCAAGCTCTGTCTGCCTCTGCCATGATGCCGTCGGTCCTGTTCAAGGTACCGACCACAACATGGTGCCGTCTTCGCCCGCCCTGACGCCGTACCCAGACTGGAGGACGAACCGACTGCCCTCCGGCCCGAGGGCTGAGAACCAGTCTGCGCGCATCACGTCGGTGTTCAAGGTGAAGCAGGACGCGTGCGGCCGGCTGTGGGTGATGGACACGGGCCAGGCGGACCGGGGAGGCGGCACCATGGACAGGGTCACGCCACCGCAGGTGCTGGTCTTCGACCTCGCCACCGACCAGCTGCTGCTCAGGTGAGTGGCTCCCTCAAGGACACGCCTCCTACGCTTGCTGCCCTCACACTGCAGAGTCGACGAGTACGTTTCCAGTCGGAATTTAGCGTCACTGATTTCATGGAGGACATTAGAAAAAATTACTACGTGAAATTCTGTACTGGCTAGCAGAGTCACCGCGGTGCCTGCAAACACGTAGCTGCACAAAACTTCAAGTGTATGACCATTTACGGGAAAGGTTTTGTATTCCTGGAGAACTACCATATTCGAGCAATGGTCTCACCAAAGTTTTGTAACTCAATTCCTTTACTTCTCCCGTACATCCCCTCATCACTCACTCCAACAAGTACAGAATTTTGTAAACTTTTCCTACCACATTGGACAGGTAGTAGGAAAAGTTTTCAAAGTTCTGCACTTGTTGGAGAGAGTGATGAGGGGATGTACGGGAGGAGTAAACGAATTGGGTTACAAAACTTTGGTGAGACCATTGCTCGAATATGGTACTGTAGTATGGGACCCTCAGTTTACGTATCAAATACAGCGGTTGGAGAGGGTGCAAAGAAGGGCTGCTAGATTTGTTTCTGGAAATTATCGCAGAATGCAATCAGTGACGGATATGATAAAGGAGCTGGAATGAGATTCATTGCAAGACAGGAGGAGGATAAGGAGGGTCATGGGAGTGTACAGGGCATATACTGGCGATGAGGCATGGACAGATATTGCAATAGGTATGAAAAGTAGTGCATGGAAGGGAAAAGATTGACATGACCACAAGCTGGCACTTGATTTCAGGCACAAGGTTGTGGGAAGACTCTCATTTTTAGGTAAGGGTGTCAGGGATTGGAATGAGTTGCCAAGAGAAATGATGAATAATTTACCGAAAACTTTGAAAGAATTTAAAAATAAAATTTGTAGAGGGAAAACGTAGGTGGGTGCAGGATAGGGTGAAGATGGGTGTGTTGGGAAATTGCCACCGGAGCCTGTGCTCCATTGCAATTCAATTAAATTAAACTTTATAAAATACAGTTACTTCAAAAGAATCATTTACTTTCAAAACCCAATTTATTCCAAAGTATTATACTTACAAATATGATTGATATATGAAAATGACCACAAAGTATCCAAGTTTTATGCTCGCTCTACAAATGTTCTACTTGGGCCCTTTGGTCAGACGACAGACGTCCAGGTCGTAGTTCAATTCAATCGACGCATTTTGTAGCGTTATCACGTCAATGTTCGTCAAGGCATTACTGATACGTTTCTTCAGCTCTTGTATCGTTTTTTGGTAGTGAGGATTACGTGTAGTATTAGCACATTCACGACCATTTCGAATATTCTAAGATGCAGAAACTCTTTTCTCGCTTCGCCTCCATCTCGAGAGAGATTGTACTGAACTCGTTACAGGTACTGAACTAGTGCTGCCACGCCACCTGGCGTACAAACTTGAACTAGTGCTGCCACGCTTCCGGGTGTACAAACTTGGATATTTTTCGGTTATTTTCGTATATCAATTATATTTTTAAGTATAATTCCTTTGAAGATATCGGGTTTTAAAAGCGAATGATTCTTTTGTAGTAGCCCTGTATTCCTACGTGAAATTGTGTACTGCCTAGGCGGGTCACCGCAGTTCCCGCAAACACGTAGCTGCACCAAACTTCAAATGTATGACCATTTTCGTGAAAGGTTTTGTGTTCCTGGAGATGTAGAAAGTACGCATAGTTTAATCCCTGTCGACAAAATAGTCCTGCCGTCACGCATTCTTGTCTCCATTCCCTGCCAGCACTACCCCCTCTCCGGCCTAAAGTTGAGCCGGCAGAGTTGCAATTCGTATTTCTGATGGCCCGTCGGCATGCAGCTTGGGATAGGGTTGGATATCGTTGATTGGTTTCACTAGTTTTAATATTTGCTGGTAATGTTACATATTTCAAGAGTGAACCTCGTTTAGTTAAGAGACAGTCCTATAAACTGTTTGCTTAACTCTTTTAGTTTGTTCCAAAAAGGAGAATCGTGGCTTGATGGTCAAAGTGACCTCCTTTCGAATACTATTGATGATTTCTGCATGCGGGTTGCCATTTCAAACTAACTGACGTCTACTAATACGAGCACTCTGACACGTAAGCATTGTGTTCATGTCAACAAAGAGATTTCACTCTCTTCGTCTGGTAAGCGCAGTAAAACTTTCCATTTCCCCCCCCCCCCCCCGTTTGCTCAGTCGGTTGCGGCGCCGTGATGGTGTCCGGCGCTGACACGGTGTTAGCTGGTTCCAGTCCTGGTGGTGGACTTGGCCGGCAGGGTAGCAGAGGTGGTGGAGCACGATTCCTAATCACCAATGCCCCGTTGTCTCAGTTGGTTGCGGCGCCGTGATGGTGTTCGTCGCTGACACGGGGTTAGCTGGTTCCAGTCCTGGTGGTGGTCTTGGCCAGCAGGGTAGCAGAGGTGGTGGTGCATGATTCCTAATCACCCATGCCCCGTTGTCTCAGTTGGTTGCGGCGCCGTGATGGTGTTCGACGCTGACACGGGGTTAGCTGGTTTCAATCCTGGTGGTGAACTTGGCCGGCAGGGTAGCAGAGGTGGTGGTGCACGGTTCCTAATCACCAATGTCCCGTTGTCTCAGTTGATTGCGGCGCCGTGATGGTGTTCGACGCTGACACGGGGTTAGCTGGTTCCAATCCTGGTGGTGAACTTGGCCGGCAGGGTAGCAGAGGTGGTGGAGCACGATTCCTAATCACCAATGCCCCGTTGTCTCAGTTGATTGCGGCGCCGTGATGGTGTCTGGCGCTGACACGGGGTTAGCTGGTTGCAGTCCTGGTGGTGGACTTGGCCGGCAGGGTAGCAGAGGTGGTGGAGCACGATTCCTAATCACCAATGCCCCGTTGTCTCAGTTGGTTGCGGCGCCGTGATGGTGTTCGACGCTGACACGGGGTTAGCTGGTTCCAATCCTGGTGGTGGACTTGGCCGGCAGGGTAGCAGAGGTGGTGGAGCACGATTCCTAATCACCAATGCCCCGTAGTCTCAGTTGGTTGCGGCGCCGTGATGGTGTCCGGCGCTGACACGGGGTTAGCTGGTTCCAATCCTGGTGGTGAACTTGGCCGGCAGGGTAGCAGAGGTGGTGGAGCACGATTCCTAATCACCAATGCCCCGTTGTCTCAGTTGGTTGCGGCGCCGTGATGGTGTTCGACGCTGACACGGGGTTAGCTGGTTGCAGTCCTAGTGGTGGACTTGGCCAGCAGGGTAGCAGAGGTGGTGGAGCACGATTCCTAATCACCAATGCCCCGTTGTCTCAGTTGGTTGCGGCGCCGTGATGGTGTTCGACGCTGACACGGGGTTAGCTGGTTCCAATCCTGGTGGTGAACTTGGCCGGCAGGGTAGCATAGGTGGTGGAGCACGATTCCTAATCACCAATGCCCCGTTGTCTCAGTTGTTTGCGGCGCCGTGATGGTGTCCGGCGCTGACACGGGGTTAGCTGGTTCCAATCCTGGTGGTGGACTTGGCCGGCAGGGTAGCATAGGTGGTGGAGCACGATTCCTAATCACCAATGCCCCGTTGTCTCAGTTGGTTGCGGCGCCGTGATGGTGTTCGACGCTGACACGGGGTTAGCTGGTTCCAATCCTGGTGGTGAACTTGGCCGGCAGGGTAGCATAGGTGGTGGAGCACGATTCCTAATCACCAATGCCCCGTTGTCTCAGTTGTTTGCGGCGCCGTGATGGTGTCCGGCGCTGACACGGGGTTAGCTGGTTCCAATCCTGGTGGTGGACTTGGCCGGCAGGATAGCAGAGGTGGTGGAGCACGATTCCTAATCACCAATGCCCCGTTGTCTCAGTTGGTTGCGGCGCCGTGATGGTGTCCGGCGCTGACACGGGGTTAGCTGGTTCCAATCCTGGTGGTGAACTTGGCCGGCAGGGTAGCAGAGGTGGTGGAGCACGATTCCTAATCACCAATGCCCCGTTTTCTCAGTTGATTGCGGCGCCGTGATGGTGTTCGACGCTGACACGGGGTTAGCTGGTTCCAGTCCTGGTGGTGGTCTTGGCCAGCAGGGTAACAGAGGTGGTGGTGCATGATTCCTAATCACCCATGCCCCGTTGTCTCAGTTGGTTGCGGCGCCGTGATGGTGTTCGACGCTGACACGGGGTTAGCTGGTTTCAATCCTGGTGGTGAACTTGGCCGGCAGGGTAGCAGAGGTGGTGGTGCACGGTTCCTAATCACCAATGTCCCGTTGTCTCAGTTGATTGCGGCGCCGTGATGGTGTTCGACGCTGACACGGGGTTAGCTGGTTCCAATCCTGGTGGTGGACTTGGCCGGCAGGGTAGCAGAGGTGGTGGAGCACGATTCCTAATCACCAATGCCCCGTTGTCTCAGTTGATTGCGGGGCCGTGATGGTGTCTGGCGCTGACACGGGGTTAGCTGGTTGCAGTCCTGGTGGTGGACTTGGCCGGCAGGGTAGCAGAGGTGGTGTAGCACGATTCCTAATCACCAATGCCCCGTTGTCTCAGTTGGTTGCGGCGCCGTGATGGTGTTCGACGCTGACACGGGGTTAGCTGGTTCCAATCCTGGTGGTGGACTTGGCCGGCAGGGTAGCAGAGGTGGTGGAGCACGATTCCTAATCACCAATGCCCCGTTGTCTCAGTTGGTTGCGGCGCCGTGATGGTGTTCGACGCTGACACGGGGTTAGCTGGTTCCAATCCTGGTGGTGAACTTGGCCGGCAGGGTAGCAGAGGTGGTGGAGCACGATTCCTAATCACCAATGCCCCGTTGTCTCAGTTGATTGCGGCGCCGTGATGGTGTCTGGCGCTGACACGGGGTTAGCTGGTTGCAGTCCTGGTGGTGGACTTGGCCGGCAGGGTAGCAGAGGTGGTGGAGCACGATTCCTAATCACCAATGCCCCGTTGTCTCAGTTGGTTGCGGCGCCGTGATGGTGTTCGACGCTGACACGGGGTTAGCTGGTTCCAATCCTGGTGGTGGACTTGGCCGGCAGGGTAGCAGAGGTGGTGGAGCACGATTCCTAATCACCAATGCCCCGTAGTCTCAGTTGGTTGCGGCGCCGTGATGGTGTCCGGCGCTGACACGGGGTTAGCTGGTTCCAATCCTGGTGGTGAACTTGGCCGGCAGGGTAGCAGAGGTGTTGGAGCACGATTCCTAATCACCAATGCCCCGTTGTCTCAGTTGGTTGCGGCGCCGTGATGGTGTTCGACGCTGACACGGGGTTAGCTGGTTCCAATCCTGGTGGTGAACTTGGCCGGCAGGGTAGCAGAGGTGGTGCACGATTCCTAATCACCAATGCCCCATTGTCTCAGTTGGTTGCGGCGCCGTGATGGTGTTCGACGCTGACACGGGGTTAGCTGGTTCCAATCCTGGTGGTGGACTTGGCCGGCAGGGTAGCAGAGGTGGTGGAGCACGATTCCTAATCACCAATGCCCCGTTGTCTCAGTTGGTTGCGGCGCCGTGATGGTGTTCGACGCTGACACGGGGTTAGCTGGTTCCAATCCTGGTGGTGAACTTGGCCGGCAGGGTAGCAGAGGTGTTGGAGCACGATTCCTAATCACCAATGCCACGTTGTCTCAGTTGGTTGCGGCGCCGTGATGGTGTTCGCGCTGACACGGGGTTAGCTGGTTCCAATCCTGGTGGTGGACTTGGCCGGCAGGGTAGCAGAGGTGGTGGAGCACGATTCCTAATCACCAATGTCCCGTTGTCTCAGTTGGTTGCGGCGCCGTGATGGTGTTCGACGCTGACACGGGGTTAGCTGGTTCCAATCCTGGTGGTGAACTTGGCCGGCAGGGTAGCAGAGGTGTTGGAGCACGATTCCTAATCACCAATGCCCCGTTGTCTCAGTTGGTTGCGGCGCGTGATGGTGTTCGACGCTGACACGGGGTTAGCTGGTTGCAGTCCTAGTGGTGGACTTGGCCGGCAGGGTAGCAGAGGTGGTGGAGCACGATTCCTAATCACCAATGTCCCGTTGTCTCAGTTGTTTGCGGCGCCGTGATGGTGTTCGACGCTGACACGGGGTTAGCTGGTTCCAATCCTGGTGGTGAACTTGGCCGGCAGGGTAGCATAGGTGGTGGAGCACGATTCCTAATCACCAATGCCCCGTTGTCTCAGTTGTTTGCGGCGCCGTGATGGTGTCTGGCGCTGACACGGGGTTAGCTGGTTGCAGTCCTGGTGGTGGACTTGGCCGGCAGGGTAGCAGAGGTGGTGGAGCACGATTCCTAATCACCAATGCCCCGTTGTCTCAGTTGGTTGCGGCGCCGTGATGGTGTCCGGCGCTGACACGGGGTTAGCTGGTTCCAATCCTGGTGGTGAACTTGGCCGGCAGGGTAGCAGAGGTGGTGCACGATTCCTAATCACCAATGACCCCGTTTTCTCAGTTGATTGCGGCGCCGTGATGGTGTTCGACGCTGACACGGGGTTAGCTGGTTCCAGTCCTGGTGGTGGTCTTGGCCAGCAGGGTAGCAGAGGTGGTGGTGCTGATTCCTAATCACCCATGCCCCGTTGTCTCAGTTGGTTGCGGCGCCGTGATGGTTTTCGACGCTGACACGGGGTTAGCTGGTTTCAATCCTGGTGGTGAACTTGGCCGGCAGGGTAGCAGAGGTGGTGGTGCACGGTTCCTAATCACCAGATTGTGCACCAGAGTCTTGGGTTAAACCTCTCCGCAGTACATATGGAGTGAGGGCATGCCACATTGTTGATGAGGATTCATTCGTTGGATGTGAACTTTAAACATGATGGCCCATTTCTGGAAGACTGGGCATCAGGCTTCATACTGTCCCTTCTTTCTTTTATCATCCACAATACTCTACTCTGAACACACATGCTATAACAGTAGTTCACACCTATAACCACACAAATACACTCTCGGGAAGGCAATGGAAACCACTCCAGCTTATCTTCTTAAGAGATTTCCCACGGGGGGGTTACTTCCTCCATGGATACCCTGCTACGCTTGGATTCGGTCATAAAAAGAAGAAGTTGTCGGGTAAAAAAATTCGTAAAGGTACCTTTGGTTGTGAAGCTGCTGTTTGGATACCGACCAGGGACATGATATCGATACTGTACTAATGAGTAGTATCGAAATAAAGTATCGTACTAACTAAAGTATTGAAAAAAGTATCGATATCTTGAGGTATTGAAAGGAAAGTATGGATAAATGACATTTTTGATATCATTCATTGGGATTGAGATTTTATTTTATTTCATTTTGTGTTTTAAGGTTATCGACCTGCACTTGCGCCTTAATTTCAAATTTTAAACCTTTTCCAAAATGTTCGTACTTGAATTGGCCGGTATTTTTTTTTTATTACAATGAAATTTGCAGTAATATATCATGTTCCTTTATGTAGTCCTACTATGTGACGAAATGTATTTGAAAAAGACGCTTCGATTTTCATCTTGAAATGAACCTATTCTTGTCTTGGGAGCCATGCATCATACAGTCCATTAGATGTCTCGTGGTTTTAATTACATATAATAAATAACTAGTCCACGATCCAGTTTCAAATTTTAACTTGTTTTATTGCTAGTGAGACATCGGACTTCAAGATACAGTTCCCATATAAAGACAAAACTCCAACGATTACATTAGACATTTCTTCCAAAGACAATACTACCAAAACTACACTCCTGGAAATTGAAATAAGAACACCGTGAATTCATTGTCCCAGGAATGGGAAACTTTATATACACATTCCTGGGGTCAGACACAACACATGTTCACACAGACAGAACCATAGGCACATAGACACAGGCAACAGAGCATGCACAATGTTGGCACTAGTACCGTGTATATCCTCCTTTCGCAGCAATGCAGGCTGCAATTCTCCCATGGAGACGATCGTAGAGGTGCTGGATGTAGTCCTGTGGAACGGCATGCCAAGCCATTTCCACTTGGCGCCTCAGCTGGACAAGCGTTCGTGCTGGACGTGCAGACCGCTTGAGACGACGTTTCATCCAGTCCCAAACATGCTCAATGGGGGACAGATCCGGAGATCTCGCTGGCCAGGGTAGTTGACTTACACGTTGGATGGCACGGGATACATGTGGACGTGCATTGTCCTGTTGGAACAGCATGTTCCCTTGCCGGTCTAGGAATGGTAGAACGATGGGTTCGATGACGGTTTAAATGTACCGTGCACTGTTCAGTGTCCCCTCGACGATCACCAGAGGTGCACGGTCAGTGTAGGAGATCGCTCCCAACACCATGATGCCGGGTGTTGGCCCTGTGTGCTTCGGTCGTATGCAGTCCTGATTGTGGTGCTCACCTGCACGGCGCCAAACACGCATACGACCATCATTGGCACCAAGGCAGAAGCGACTCTCATCACTGAAGACGACACGTTTCCATTCGTCCCTCCATACACGCCTGTCGCGACACCACTGGAGGCGGGCTGCACGATGTTGGGGCGTGAGCGGAAGACTACCTAACGGTGCGCGGGACCGTAGCCCAGCTTCATGGAGACGGTTGCGAATGGTCCTCTCTGATACCCCAGGAGCAACAGCGTCCCTAATTTGCCGGGAAGTGGCGGTGCGGTCCCCTACGGCACTGCGTAGGATGCGACGGTCTTGGCGTGCGTCCGTGCGTCGCTGCTGTCCGGACCCAGGTCGACGGGCACGTGCACCTTCCGCCGACCACTGGCGACAACATCGATGTACTGTGGAGACCTCGCGCCCCACATGTTGAGCAATTCGGCGGTACGTCCACCCGGCCTCCCGCATGCCCACTATACGCCCTCGCTCAAAGTCCGTCAACTGCACATACGGTTCACGTACACGCTGTCACGGCATGCTACCAGTGTTAAAGACTGAGATGGAGCTCCGTATGCCACGGCAAACTGGCTGACACTGACTGCGGCGGTGCCCAACCGCTGCGCAGCTAGCGCCCTTCGACGGCCAACACTGCTGTTCCTGGAGTGTCCGCTGTGCCGTGCGTTTGATCATTGCTTGTACAGCCCTCTCGTAGTGTCCGGTGCAAGTATGGTGGGTCTTACACACCGGCGTCAATGTGTTCTTATTTCAATTTCCAGGAGTGTATTTGTTCAACACTGTCCTTGACCGACGTAAACTATTTCTAAAATACTGTTTGTTAGTGTCTGCTGGTCGCATTATATAAGTCCCATCGAAAGTTTTAGAACACCACAAAGGCTTCCGACAGATATTTCTCGAGCAACACTTAAACAACTGAAAACATGTTGAAAACAATCAGAAATAATACATAATCATTTACAATCATTACAAAATGCTTAGAAATGAAAATTAGAGATATTTAAACTCAAAATTACCCACATAAATCATTTTATACCGTAGTAAATCATCCTTTAAACATCGTCGCTCACAATTACAAACATTTAAGTAATTCACTTGCATAGTTCTGTCCATAAACATATTAAATGGTATTTTCATAATTTCTTCTCACAAAACAAAATCCATTTATACTGATTTACAATAAAATACAAGACAAATATACAAAAGCATTTTCAATCACATTCTAGCTTGCTACAAATGCTTCATAAAATACAATTCCAGTTAAAGTTTAGGTTTGAGGGCTGTTACAAGTCATGTCTATTGTAATTATATTTTCACTTTTTCTTTGAGTGGCTTTGTAGTACTGCCACCAATTTTTTCCAGTGTCATTTCTGTATAGATATTTGCCAAAACGTTCTGATATGAGTAATAGTACCGTACGAAAAGTATCGAGTACAAAAGTATCAGTTTCAAAAGAAAAGAGAAGTATTGATACTTTTGCCTAATTTTCCCAAGAGAGTTCCTATGAATCATAATGGTGGCTTCCCAAGGAACATGATTCTGTATGCCGCGCCAAGCAACCCAGTTGTATGGATCAGCACGCGCCACAGGCTTGTACTTGCCACCTCCTCACCACGTTGCCTAGTCGTCGTTTCAGTTACCCGGGCGTTCGATGTTTACCGACTGGGTGACGGATAGAGGAGCGCCATCCATGCCAGCAGAGGGGGGTACGGATCAGCTCATGCCACTGTTTAGCTCTTATCACCTCACCTACCACATTGCTTAGTTTTATTTCAGCTATCGGGGCGTTCGATGTTTACCGACTGGGTGACGGATAGAGGAGCGCCATCCATGCCAGCAGAGGGGGGTACGGATCAGCTCATGCCACTGTTTAGCTCTTATCACCTCACCTACCACATTGCTTAGTTTTATTTCAGCTATCGGGGCGTTCGATGTTTACCGACTGGGTGACGGATAGAGGAGCGCCATCCATGCCAGCAGAGGGGGGTACGGATCAGCTCATGCCACTGTTTAGCTCTTATCACCTCACCTACCACATTGCTTAGTTTTATTTCAGCTATCGGGGCGTTCGATGTTTACCGACTGGGTGACGGATAGAGGAGCGCCATCCATGCCAGCAGAGGGGGGTACGGATCAGCTCATGCCACTGTTTAGCTCTTATCACCTCACCTACCACATTGCTTAGTTTTATTTCAGCTATCCGGGCGTTCGATGTTTACCGACTGGGTGACGGATAGAGGTGCGCCATCCCTGCCAGCAGAGGCAGGTCCCTTCCCACGGCCCACTGTTCATAGCTAGACCTGCAAATGCACGGGATGTGGGAAGCCACCATTAGAAGGTTCCGAGTGCCTCCTCTGACAGTGAGGCTGTTGTGTGGTGGCCGACAGGTACTACCTGAAGCGGGAGGACTACTCGGAGGACTCTTCGTTCCCGAACATCGCGGTGGCCGTGGCCCCCGACCGCTGCTCCGCGGCGTTCGCCTTCCTGCCCGACATCACGGGCTTCTCGCTGGTGGTGTTCAGCCTGCTGGATCGCGCCTCGTGGCGCCTGCGACACAGCTTCTTCCACATGGACCCGCTGCTCGGAGAGTTCGACATCGCGGGCGCCTCCTACCAGCTGCGGGACGGCGTCTGCGCACTCGCCGTCTCCCCCACCACCGTCTACTTTCACGCGCTCTGCTCCAGCACCGAGTTCGCCGTCGACGTCAGCGTTCTCACCAACAGGTACCAACATTCCCAACATCCTCTACAGTGCACAGTGGTCAAGGTAAATAATGACAACATTCATCATACCTACGGTTTCTACAGATGGAGGACAAAATAATACGAACACCTGTGAAAAGATATAACGTATTTCATACCTGCAGTACAGCCGCGCCACCTGCAACAAAAGTCTGCCACCTAGTGAGCGTGAAGAGGAAGGTATCAGTCAGATGGGTGACCTTTCTTTTGCTTTGTGTTGTTGGTAGGGGCCCCCTGAGCTGAGGCTGCGGGCCCCTGAATTGTGCTTGGGGGCCTACTGAGCAGTGTTTGGGAGCCCTACTGAGTAGTGGTTGGGGACCCCCGCAGCAGTGAGGAGCCCTTAGTGTGAGGGGCTCCCTGTGTCTCAGGGCCCCCCTTAAGCGACGGTACAGCCAAAAAAAATACGGTCGCCAGTTTGCCGTGATGACCCGTGGGTCCTCTGAACTGCGCTTGGGAGCCCGCATAGGGGGTCCCCTGAGCGTATGGGCCCCGGTGCACTGTACCGCCTAGCCCCATAGTAGTTACGCCCCTGCACCTGCGTTGCATGCGTCTATCGAACTGTCTGTGATAAGTTGAAATGTCAGACCTGTCAGAATTCCAAAGAGGAATGATTGTCGGAGCGCGTTTAAGTGGAGCATCGGTTACGGAAACATCAAACCTTTTGGGATTTTCAAGGAGTACGGTATCAGCCGTTATGACGGCGTACACGAAAGAGCGTAAGACGGCGTCCTCAAAGCACAACCGTGGCCGAAAGTCAAAGCTTACTGACAGGGATAGACGGGTCTTGAAGTGCATATTGTGGCACGGTCTTGGACCAGTTGTTGTTCTGCATGGTAGAATCAAATTCAATCACTATCTAAGTATTCTATTGAATCATGTCAATCCTTTTGTCCAGACTGTATTCCCTGGAGAGCGACCGCTTTTTCAAGACGACAACGCCCCTATCCACACTGCTAGGTGTTCGGAGAGGATGACGATGAAGTTGAACATCTTGTCTGGCCCCCTCAGTCTCCGGACTTGAATATTATTGAACATTTATGTGAATATTTGGAGTCCAAACTTCATTCCCGACTTCCTCCTCCATCCAGCCTTTCGGAATCGGAGACCGTTCTGCAGGAGGAATGGCTTATTATACCTTTAAATACTGTCCGTGACCTTTATGCATCTATCCCACGTCGCATTAAATCTGTACTTCAGTCAAAGGGTGGTGCAATCCCCTATTAATAAAGATTTTCCATTATTTCACAGGTGTTCGTATTATTTTGTCCTTCCCCTGTACCTTATCTACTCTGACTGTAATTTCACTTATCTTCTTGTCAATCTCCTTTATTTGAGAAATTCTTATTTATTCATGGTGATTAAACTCATCAGGGTGGCTCAAAGTGGCCCAATTAAGCTTGGAATATGCAGGTTTAACGTAAATGATTAATCGGAGTTCAAAACTCTGTGTGTTGAATAGTATATGACCTACAAAGACAAGTGATACATGAAAAGATACATAAATTCGCCAAGTTTAAAGGCCCGCTTGGTGTCTGGTGTGCACGCTAGATGGCAGCAGTGGACAAGGTGGAGGAAACGTAGGAGAAGTGTTTATGTGTATTGGAATATGTGAAGTGTTCTTTGGTTACGAATGTGTAGCATGCATCAAACGAAAATACGGAAAACCTGCACTTAGTCACTACATTAATTCGCCTTGGTTTCGCCAGTTTCGTTCCACTGGATGGCTGTGTAAACGGTTTCGATAAAAGTGAATGTCTTCTGTGCCATATCAAAGATTGTCCCTTTTTCATCATCGAACAAACGGTGACAGGATCCGTGCACCTGGATATGTTGCAGGTGTGGTTGTTTCGACTTCTAACTACTGACTTCTCCACTTTCAATCTACAACAGTACAGGGTTCCACCTCACTAGAGTACCAATAACTGCGACTTTCTGTACAAAGAACTGCCATATCGCTGGTCCGAGTGATGTTCCTCTGTTGTCATGGCCCCCCAGATCTGACTGACCCTGTGGTGTTGTGTGAAGGACATAGTTGTTGTACCCCCCATGCCAACAACACTGCAAGAATTACAGGAACTGATCACTACTGCTGTGACGGACACTGACAAAAACATGCTATCGAACATATGGACGGAACAGTATTACCGTCTGGATGTGTGCCGGGTGACTAAGGGAGCAAACATTGAACATTTATAGTACGTACGAGAAGCCTGGTGAGTTTCTGCATCTTCTCATATATCACTTGTCATTGTAGGTCGTATACTTTTCAATACAGAATTTTGAAACCCGATGAACCAGTTAGGCTAACCCTGTACACTTCATATGATCATCGGCTCTACCGTCATTTCGCTTATCTTCTTCTCAATCTCCTTTACTACAGTTCTCTTCACAAGATTTTTTGTTATTCGACACTATTAATTCTTATTCGTCCGTCGAATGCAGACGTTAATCCTGGCGGCCTGGTTGGTGTCTTATGGAAGAGTAGAACTGAATGAGCCGGCACAGGGTCTCACCCTCTCCCTTCTTCCATCTCTCATCCAAAACACAAACAAGACAGGACACACACACTATCATAGTCATACACAACTGCAGTAACACTTATTGTTTACTATTATTATTTTTTGGTATGCACTTCCCTGACTATTTAATTATAATCCAGCAAAAGGCTGAATCTATTTTTTCTTGAGTAGGGGGAGGGGGAAGGAAAATGGAACAAATTTTATCTCTTTCGGTATAGTCGACAACGAATGTCTTCTAATCTTCTTGGATAATTTTTCTATTACTTGGAACAGGACATTCTATTTTGGCAATGAAACTGTTTCAAAAGAAAGGAAGGAGTTTGTGTATTGTGCCGATATTATAACTGTGCCTTTTCTATTAACGCTCTGGCCTCGCATTCGGTAGGACGCCGGTTCGAATCCCAGTCCGGGCATCCAGATTTGGGTTTTCCATAGTTCCCCAGGCGAATCACTCCAGGCGAATGCCACGAAGCTTCCCGTTCCTTGTGTACAGTCCTTTCCCGCCTGTAATGACCTCGCTTTCGACGAGACGTAAAGGTATAAGCCTTGTTTTATTACACAGGTAATTTTCAATAAAAATAGCCCAACAGAGGCTCAAAGCCAGAATATGAGTTAAAATTTAGACATCTAAATTTTTCACGAATATAACATACAGAACTCATTTGTATTCTTATTTTTTTTTTTAAATAGGTTTGTAGTATTCTGGGAAAGTAATTAAGTTACCACGTCATCTACGTAACATGCTGTTACTTTAATTACCGTTCTCGTGTCAAAGAACGCTTACATTGGTGCAGACCTCAGGATGCGGAATCGAGAGCCCTTTAGGTGCGACACAATAACTAAAAGTGCATTCTGTTAGGCAACTCACCTTTCTTTGAGACTGCGCGCTAGACGTTCAGTTGTTGGTATGGACACGTACTAATCTTACGTAAGAGCAGGACATGCAAGTCGTACACTCAAAACAGAGTCCCTTAAAAAATATTCAGCGACAATATATAGTTCACAATTGAGAGAGCTGATGCTTTGATCCCAGAACGTTGATATTTATCTTAATACTTATCTTAATTAAAGATCTATTTATTTCACACCGTTCCGAAAGTTAATTTACTCGTGACAATACCATTTCTCATAATAATATCACAGATACAGTTATTTGATTCGATAACGCCACAAGAAACAAATACAATTTTAATTTCGGCCATTATTTTTAGGCAAAACTGAACGCCAAAATGTTTCGTGACGTAACTGATTAGAAATTCCTTTTCGTCAGGAACCTGCTGCTCCCTTATTGAAACAGCATTCCTGTTATTTTCTTTATCATTTTTACTTGTTTATATATTGTAAAGTGCTGATCAAACATGGATACAGCCAAAGTATCTCTAATCTGTTACGTCAACTGTTCAGTCTGCCAGTAAAGGCCCCTGCCAGGCAGACCTCACACACAACGCGCCTGCACGCCGGGATACATATACGACTCCAAACAGGCGCAGAGGCATCAAAACAAACCAGGAAAACAAATAGAATCATCTAGAGGCTAAGTGGGACTATTTCTTACAGAGGTCGCCGTACTACCACACAACGGAATTCCTGCGCCAGGCCGCCTATATAAGCGTAGCCGGCCGCTCCACCGCCAGTTCCGGCCTGACCGCGGAACCAGCTTCAACTACAGAAGACCACCGGAAGTTCGCGAGAAGTAGAAGCCGTCTCTCTCTACCCCGGATCAGGACCAGGCTAAATTTCTCGATGGTCATCCGCTAACTGTACCACCTTTGTTATTGTTACCAGTGTTTTGTGTACATAGTAATAAATCTCAAGGAACCATTAAGTGTAGTCCACTTCAGTGGCGACAAGGTTGGGATAATAACTCTCGACCATCATGGCTACGCCAGCAGCACCTACGGAATGGCAACAGTTCCTCCAAGGACTTCTACATCAGTTCTTCGAATCTCAGAGACAACTGATTGCGGAAGTCAGGAATCTCCGCCAACCCACGGCCCCGCCTCCGTTCCCAGCATTCAACGACGACGTCGAAGAATGGGAGACCTACGAGAAGCGCATAAAACAACACTTCGCAATTCATCACATATCCAAAGAAGAAGACCAGCGTGCATATTTCCTTTCCTGGAACCAATCGAAGATGTATGTCTTGCTCACCAAACTTCAGCCACAAGACCCCGACACCCTCACCTTCACGACCATCTGTACGACACTGAATGCATACTACAGACGCCGGTACCATGTCGTCGCGGCCCGCGTCGAATTCTATCAATGCCGGAAGAAGCCCGATCAGACGTATCGCCAGTGGGCGGCCGAACTCCAAGGCCTTAGCAGAAAATGTAAGTTGCAAACTCGTTGTTCCCACGAATCCTACGCCGACGACATGGTGCGTGATCACATCATACAGGCTGCACCAGATGCCGCACTCCGGCATGACGCCCTCAAGTTAGAGGACCCATCCCTGGAGCAGGTCATCGAACTTGCCTACAAGTTCGAAATATCTACGGCCGCAGATCGCCGCCTGGAGTCCTGGGCGGATGTGGCCGCAATCCGAACCGACGTAGAGGACACACAGGACGTCGCCGCCATCCAGAGCTCCCAGTCGCGCTCCTCCCGACACCACAACCGGGGACCGCTTCCTCAGAAGGACATCGGAACCGGCCCGTTCCGGCAGGGGCACCAAGTCTCGGCAGCAGCAGCGGATCCCGCAGCGCCGACGCCGCAGCCCGCTCCGCCTACCCTCCTGCCCCGCCTGTTATTCAGCACATGAGAGGGAAAATTGTCCGGATCGTTGGGCTGAATGCTCACGTTGCGGCAAGGAAGGACACCTGGCGTCCGTCTGCCGCACCAACACCACCAATGCCAATCCCGGCTCTCGCCGCCCAGGGTCTTACCAAGACAGGTTGAGCGGCGCACCTATGGATATCAATCAGGTAGACACTTCCACAGCATCCAAACTTTTTATTGACGTTACGGTCAATTGGCAAGCCCCTGCGCCTACAAGTCGACACAGGAGCAGCAGTCTCATTGCTTAATTATACTACTTATGTGCAAATTGGCTCGCCCCCCTCTCGCTCGCCGGCCCCCAAGCGCCTCCTGACATACAACAAACAGGAAATAGCACTCCTGGGACAATTCACAGCAAACGTCATGTATAAGTCTGTACATCGTTCAGTCCCCTTTTAGTAGTTACAGTTCTCTCACAGCAGACTATTTGGACTGGACGCTTTCCCGCTTATTCGGATTTTCAATTGAGGATAACATACACCTCGTATCTCAGCATGTTCCTTTTCCTGAAGTGGACGCCCTTTGCACCGAGTTTCAGGACCTGTTCTCACCAGGCGTCGGCTGTGCAAAGGACTTCGAAGCATCACTCCAACTCCGGCCGGACGTACGGCCTCGATACTTCCGGGCACGCCAGGTACCCGTAGCGCTTCAACAACCACTTCAGGAAGAACTTCAACGTCTCCAAGACGAAGGGATCCTCCAGCCGGTGCGGTTCAGCCCCTGGGCCACGCCGTTGGTCATAGTTCAGAAGCCAGGACGCCGCTTACGTCTCTGTGGTGACTTTAAGACCACCGTCAACCCGCATCTGCTGGTAGACGACTATCCACTTCCGAGACCGGACGACCTCTTCCGTAAACTAGCAGGAGGTACCTACTTTACAAAAATTGACCTGGCAGAAGCATACCTTCAAATCCCTTTGGATATCCAGTCCCGACAATACACAGTCATCAACACTCCCTCTGGCCTCTTCCAACTCAACCGGCTCATGTTCGGCTTGGCCAGTGCTCCAGCGATTTTTCAACGGTATCTCGAACAACTTCTCCAGGATATTCCGGGATGCATCAACTATCTCGACGACATAGTCGTCACGGGACCCTCCGCTGCCGAACACTGACCAACCTCCGCCTACTCTTCCTCCGCCTCCGGGCAGCAGGATTGAAATGCAACCTTTCCAAGTGTCAATTCTTTCAACAATCCATTTCCTACCTGGGTCACATCATCGCTCAGGAAGGCATTTCCCCAGCATTTTCCTATGTGGACGCTATTTCCAACTTACCTCGGCCTCAGGATCTACATCAGTTGAAATCTTTTTAGGCAAGATTTCATACTACAGAAAATTTATACCCTCAGCAGCACAAGTGGCAGCACCCCTGTACCACCTCTGTCGCAAGAATGTCCCGTTCCGTTGGACCCCAGCTTGCGAGACCGCATTCCACACCCTTAAACAGCAGCTCAAGTCCGCAGCATGCCTCATGCCATACACTCCAAACCTCCCCTTGATACTTGCCACAGATGCATCCGATTACGGTGTGGGGGCAGTTCTGTCTCATAAATTACCAGATGGCACGGAACGCCCCCGTAGCTTACATCTCCAAAGCCCTATCGGCTGCTCAGCTTAAATATTCTCAAATCGAGAAAGAGGACGCTAGCTATTGTTTTTGCCTGCCCTCCAAATTCTATTCCCCCTTTTATATGGGATTTTCTTTTTGCATCTCATTCCGACCGACAAGCCACCCTATCACTATTTTTGATCCGTCCACACGTCTGCCTACCAAAACATCCCACCGCATCCAGCGTTGGGCACTATTCCTGTCCCAGTTCAGATATACCATGCATTTCCGTACCACCTCCAGGCATGCCAATGCAGACGCCTTATCCAGACTACCGCAGGGACCAGACCTTGCCTTCGACAAGTCGGAACTTCTGGTGTTCCAGATCGACGATGACATACAAGAAGCACTGAAGACATTTCCAGTCACGGCCTCAAAAGTCGCGGCAGCCACAGGGGAGGACCCCCTCCTCCGTGTCATCCGACACCACATCCAACACGGGTGGCAAACACGTTCCCCTCCACGCCATCATCAAGACCTCAAGTTCTACTACTCCATCCGCCACCAGCTCTCAGTAGTAGAGGGAGTGCTCCTCCGCACAGAACCAAATTCCACCCCGAGGGTCGTCGTTCCGAGATCCCTACAACCGACAATCCTCCAAACTCTCCACCAAGGACACTGGGGAATTGCCCGCACCAAATCCCTTGCCAGACGCCATGTATTCTGGATCGGCCTTACCACGGATGTCACGAAGATGGTGCGGCGCTGTACCATCTGTGCCCAACAACTGCCCCGCCCCCCTCAAAAGTTCCTTTCCTGGCCGGCACCGTCCGGACCCTGGGAACGCATTCACCTCGACTTCGCTGGCCCATTCCTAGGCCACCAGTGGCTCCTAGTGACGGATGCCTTTTCCCACTTCCCATATGTCGTCCGTTGCTCCACAATCACCACAGAGGTCACCATTTCAGCCCTCACGAAGATCTTTTCCATCGAAGGATTACCATACGCTATCGTCACAGATAACGGACCGCAATTTCGAAGTCGGGAATTCCTATCCTTCTGTACCGCCAACAATATCCAACACCTCCTCACCCCGCCCTTCCACCCCCAATCTAACGGGGAGGCGGAACGGCTAGTCAGAACATTCAAAACCCAAATGACCAAATACACCACAAGTCACAAACTCGAAGAGGCATTGACACTCTTCCTCAGTTCCTATCGAACCACTCCAGTGGGGGCCAAAAGCCCGGCGGAATTGCTGCATGGCCGCCAACCTCGCACTCTCCTCCATCTCCTCTTACCCCCGCCCAAAGTACAGGTACCTTCGGGCCCATTCCGTTTCACCCCGGGCTCCCTAGTCTGGGCCCGCGGGTTTGGCTCCCGGGCCGGTTGGCTTCCGGGGGTCATCCAGCGGCCCCGGGGCCGCCAACTGTTCGACGTCAGCCTGGATGGCCGGATAGTGCGACGCCATCGAAACCAACTACGTCCCCGCTACCCCACGGCACCGTCCTCTTCCACCACGGCACGGCCATCCACTTCTTCCTCTCCTTCCCTGCCACCTCCACCACTCCTGCCGTCTAACCGTTGCTCAGGGACAGTTACAGCGCCACCAACGACGCCACAACCTGTCGGTCGCTCCGACACCCTTCAGCCGCAGCCTCTCGACCACCTGCGGGGACCATCTTCAGCGCCCCCCGTACAGCCCCCGGCCATCGACGCCGACGAACCGATGCCGTTAGCTCCACAAGTACCTCCACCACAACCTGCACCACGACGCAGGTCGGCACGCATCGCCAGGGGAACAGCTCCGTACTCCCCTGGAGGTAGCCTTCATAGTCTGCTCCAGGGCGCCGCGGCAGACGACCTCGCAGACGTCGCAGACATCGCTTCCCCCCCCCCCCGGGAGGGAGGTATGTTCAGTCTGCCAGTAAAGGCCCCTGCCAGGCAGACCTCACACACAACGCGCCTGCACGCCGGGATACATATACGACTCCAAACAGGCGCAGAGACATCAAAACAAACCAGGAAAACAAATAGAATCATCTAGAAGCTAAGTGGGACTATTTCTTACAGAGGTCGCCGTACTACCACACAACGGAATTCCTGCGCCAGGCCGCCTATATAAGCGTAGCCGGCCGCTCCACCGCCAGTTCCGGCCTGACCGCGGAACCAGCTTCAACTACAGAAGACCACCGGAAGTTCGCGAGAAGTAGAAGCCGTCTCTCTCTACCCCGGATCAGGACCAGGCTAAATTTCTCGACGGTCATCCGCTAACTGTACCACATTTGTTATTGTTTACCAGTGTTTTGTGTACATAGTAATAAACCTCAAGGAACCATTTTAAGTGTAGTTCACTTCAATAGTAATTATGGTTACCCGAGAGAATTAACCAAGTTTGATAGCGGGCTGATAGTAACCGAAGCATGGACCTAGAATTTTGTGTTTGATTAAAAAGGGGGTCAGACAAAATTGTATTTTATCCCCATTTATATTCAACTTGTATGTGGAAGAAGCAATAAAGGAAGTGATAGAAATATTTGAATGGGCATAAATGTTCCAAGGGAAAAAAACCGTATGCTACGATTTGCTGATGACATTGTCTTGTTAGCAGAACAGGTTGAGGATATTGAGAAGTCATTGAATATCATGAACAAAATACTGAAGGAAGATTTTAGGCTAAATATAAACCAAAGCAAGACAAAAGTGGGGAAATGTGGCAGAAAAGATACCAACACTAGTAGATTAAATATAGCAGAAGTTAATGAACTTTGTTACTTAGGAATTAAAATTACAACCGGTGATGACCGAAGGAGGAATGATGTTAAAAGCAGAATAGCACTAGCAAAAAGAGTCTTCATGATCAGGAAAAATCTTTTAGTTTCAAATATTGACCTAGGACTCAGAACGCACTTTTTAAAACCCTATATGTGGAGCACAACACTTTATGGCAGCGAAATATGAACTTCAGGAATACAAGAAAGAAAGAAATAGAAGCATTTGAAATGTGTTGCTATAGAAGGATCCTGAAAATTGAGTGGACTGATAAAGTACGAAACGAATGAGTTTTGGAAATGATGGACGTGGAAAGAAGTTTGTGAAAGAGTCTCATAGAATAAAGAGACAGGCTTTAGGTCATATTTTGAGACATGTGGGATTGATTAATTTGTTAGTGGAGAGAACAGTGGAAGGAAAGAACTGCAGGGGAAGATAAGAGATTAGAATACATGAAGCAGATAATTGAAGACGTGGGTTGTAATGGGTATGTTGAGATGAAAAGGTTAGCCCAAGATAGGAAGGAATGGAGGATGACTGATGACATAAAAAAAGAGGCTAACGATGTACCAAGACTATTTCATCGGAAGTATTTACTTCGCATAATGCAATGCGCCGTGGCCGGCGATGTGTATTGAACGTTAGAGACATGCAACGGAACAGCAGATGCGTCCTTGAAAACAGAAGAACGACACTGCGTGAAATGACTGCCAGAGTAAATCAGGACGCCCAAGAGTCCTGTCTTTGCGGTTCGTGCAATGACATTTACGCTGATGGGTTATGGCGACACTCACACCGCACCATCGACTTTAACAGCTCACACGGGCTCGCGAACACATGCATTGGAAGAAGGATGCGTCGTGCGGTATGCAGAGTTCTCATTTGTTACACGCCGATGATTGGATTTGGGTGTGGTGCGAAGTCCATTAGACCATGGGTCTAACTACTTAACAAGGCATTTTATAAGCTGGTGTTGATTACAACGACTACATCGATTAGGCCCTCTATTGATATTTAACCGCACAGTTGCAGGACATCACTACGTTCAGTTAATTCGCGACCATTTTGTAGTCTCTGACGACCTAGTTTCGGAATGATAATGGGACATGTCACCGGATCTATCGCTTGATTTGATAACGTTGATCGTCAAGCATGAATCCTATGCAGCTACTTAGGATATGATCGACAGGACATTCATGCACGAATTAGGTCTAGCACTTAACACAGCAACGCAATTATGCGCGGCTACACTTTACAACTTGAGTATTGCAGACTTTTGTTACGTCAGCGTATATACTGTATATTGTTTGCCTGTTAAATTTAAGGACCTTCTACGTAAATATAATTATAATAATTAAATGACATTTAAGATTACATCATTTTAGATTGTGGATATAGAATGGATCACCAACTAGTTAAAAATAAATGTAATGTTTATAGATCATTTGGAATAATTAAACGGAGCTTGGTAGGTGAGCGGTAATAAATTGGCTTCGTATTCGGGAAGACGTGGGTTCGAATCCCAGTCCCGCAAACCAGATTTGGGTTTTCCATCGTTTCCCCAAACCAGTGCGGGAAAATATCAAAAGGCCATTGTCGAATTCCTTCCCAAGTCCTACTCCCGTGTCCATTTTGCCTAAATGGCCTAGACGTCGGCGAAACGCAAAGCCAAAAGGAGAAAAAAAAGAAGAAAAGAAAATAGAACAATTAAATAAATATATTCAAGTGTAGGGAAAAAAAGATCTTTTTGCAAGTTAATGATATCGTCGACAAAGATTGAAAAGTTAGTGAGGATTTTTGGCTACTTTTAGTATTACCGTTTTATAGGGTTTGTGACTCGTGACTGAGAATGTCAACAGTGTCTTTCAGAGAAAACGGAAATACCGTATTTACTACTCTAGTCATAACATGCAGATTAATACTTTAGAACATACAGTTGGACACAAATAACCTGGTTAAGCTTTTGCACTTGTAAAAACGTGCAGTGATGTTTTTCTACCGTAACTAGATAATCTAAGTGACTGTAAATAATCAAAAATTGAAGTGCATTCAGTTTTAGAATAAATAATATCTTATGTGTAGCACCGCAGTTTGCTTGTGTAACGTTGGTTCTCTATAAAATTACGGTTCCACGTGTGTAATCAACAAAATAGAAGCGAAAATCAAAGTCAACAATTAAAAATTAAATTTTATAAACGTTTTTCAATTTCCGCTCGAACAAACTAATAACCGATTGGCCTCGCCTTTATAAGTAAATAATTTGTTAGAAACAATGAACGAAGCGTATATAACGTATCGACGGCTTTAATGAGCAATCGCTACGTAATTATAAGTCTTTGCTATGCTTCTCGCCTTCGTTATAAAAAGCAAATTGGAAAGCAAGTTCTGAGTTCATTACAGAGCACAATATCGTTAGAATATTTCCGCCACGGCTACAAAGGAGAGCAGCGAAACTTACCAAAATTTATGCAATGAGGGGTTGAGAGTTCGAGATTTGCGTCAATTTGAATATTACTAAATTCGAAACTTCCGTCTTGACAACTATTCACTATTTGCAACTTCTGTTCAAATATCATTTTTAATACACTACACATGCTGGAACGTGATTACAGGATATTTTCTTCGTCATCAAAACGGTGAGTACAAAAACTTGAAATTCGCTTCCAGTATAGGCTGAGACAGGGTATAAGACATTAGAGTCATTTTTACTTTCTGATGTTTCAAGGAATCTAATATCTGTCGACTAAAAAGGAAGATACAAACATATTGTTTTAACGCTCGTTTAAGTCATATATACTAAAAAAGAGTTGGTGTCACTACACCTTTATACTCGCATATAGGAGAGCAATAAATAAACTTTTTTGTTCTTCCATCAATAAACATGACACTGAGCGTGATGGTGGAGCCGTAACGTTCTGACCTCTTATTCGGAAGACGCAGGTTCGATTTATCCAGATTTTAGGTTTCTATGGTTTGCCCAGCAGGTGAACGTCGGGATATTCCTTCAAAAAAAGCCATGGCCGAATTCCTTCCCGCCCCTAATAAGCCTTGACGAAAACATTAAAGCCAAAGGGAAAAAAACACGTGTTACTTACTCTCTACGCCAGGTTATGTTGCATGCAAAAGACGAGAAAATGATATTACTGTTGATTGCGTGCGCTTGACATTTTTGTTTTGTTTGGTAATGGCCTTCGGTTTCTGCGTTCAATATAGATAACACTAAATTGTCTCTACGAACTTACCACCGAGCGTGGTGGTGTAACGGATAGCGTTCTGGCCTCGCATTCGGGAGGACGGCGGTTCTAATCCCCGTCCGGGCATCCAGATTTGGGTTTTCAATGGTTTT